>CP125976.1:24336261-24936261 GCA_030063025.1 Avena longiglumis
GCATATCTCCAACAGAAAAATCTATTCTCCTTTGTCAACCTTTGAAAGAGCGACTCACAATGGCCAAGTAGTGCGAACAAGGACTCTCAAACCGAGCCTCGGATCGTCCACGAAAAACGCTAACCGAGAGCCATCATTGGAATCGCCTTGCTCGACTGGCCTCCCGGGCCAAGACAAATGGTAGTGCTACACAAACAGCACCATGTCCTCCTCAACCTTAGACAGTCACGACTTGCGGCCAACTATGAGACGAGGACTCGCAAACCGAGCCTCGGATCGTCCAGAAGAACGCCAAGTCGAGACCATCTTTGAGTCGCCATGCGCCCCGGGCCAAGACGAGAGACTCGCTAACAAAACAGCGCAATCAACATCATCGTGGACTCGCAATCATCGCGGACTCGCCACACTCGGGGACTCTCCCCTCGCGGACTCGCAATCATCATGGACTCGCCACGCTCGGGGACTCTCCCCTCGCGGACTCGCAATCATTGCGGACTCGCCACGCTCGGGGACTCTCCCCTCGCGGACTCGCAATCATCGCAGACTCGCCACGCTTGGGGACTCTCCCCTCATGGACTCGCTCGACCTCGCCACTCTCCATGCTCGGCAGCAACCACTACTATTTTCAGAATATGCATCTCTAAAGAGCCTCAAGTCGCCTCTACGAACCAACTCGAGCCTCGGGGACTACTCCTAGGCATGCTGCGTGTACGCGTGGGTCCACGATCGCGGCTCGTCCTTGTCGACTCCCCACCACGGACTCTCCACTCGCGTACTCTCCACGCTCGGGTTACTACGCCGCGGACTCGCCCAGCGTACTACACGCCGGGGACTCGCCGCCACCGGACTCGCTCGCAGATTAACACGCTCGGGGACTCGCCCAGCGGACTCGCCACAGATTACTCACGCTGGGGACTTCGCCATCATGGAATCGCCTCGCATCGCACACGCCGGGACTCTCCACCACGGACTATCCACTCGCGTACTCTCCACGCTCAGGTACTCGCCGCCGCGGACTCGCCCTCGCGTACTCAACACGCTCGGGGACTCGGCGCGCTACAGACACTGCCACTCGTCGGTCGCCCAACCTCGCCACTCGGCATGCTCGGGGACTCGGCACTTGCCGGTCGCTTGACCTCGCCACTTGCCACGCTCGGCAACTCGGCACGCTCCATGTTCGGGGACTCGCCGCAACTGACGGCTTCACCAACACCCTGCGTCTTTCGCCAACTGGCCATCACCGACTGGCTCACGCCGACCGCCTCCCGCTTCACGGTTATTTTCTTTGTTCAGGAGCTCGTCGCCGATTCGCCACGACCCATCGTCAAGACTCTCCGCGCCATGCCTCAAGCCCGCGTCGAATCGACAACGCGCTCGGGGACTACTGATGGGGGAATACCAATCGGGGTATACCCACGAAGCGGATTCGCCAGCTGGATCGAGCCGACTGGAACCTAGCCCTGAGCGGGTCGACTCGCCCAATACGGCGACTGGCGCATGCTGGACCCAAACGACTGGCGCCGACTGGAGGCCCAAGATGGCGACTCCAATAGAAAGCCCACCAAAGCACTTGTAAACCCTAACTGGCTGCATATATAAAGCCACCAAGGGCACCACCACGGGAGATATCATATTATATCCTCTCCCACAATAGATTAGACCTAGTCTCTCCCTCCGCCTACGGCGGCTCCCATGTAAACCAATCTATGATCATATACTGGATTGATAGCAGGACATAGCGATCCTCCACCGAGGGGACGTGAACCTGGGTACATCGTGTGCCAATCTCGCTCCCGGATTCTCCTACGTCGCCTTGCTCCCTCTACGTAAGCTACCCCCAGTAGCATCTGCCGTGCAATACCACGACATAGACCGACTGGCTTACTGAGCCAAGACAACTGCCCTTGCTCCTCACAGCAAACAAAGTCATTTGCATCCTCGGCACAACGACTCGAACGGCCAAGTACCACGCTCGGGGACGAACGTCCAGTCAAATATGAGTGGCTAGGAAAAAACGCCTAGTATGAGAGCGTGCCCAGGACTCGCCATGCGACTGATCCTTCGGGTCAGGCAGGAGTGACGCGCTTAGTCCTCACCTACCTTGGAGCTGCGACTAGAACCACCAAGTACCACGCTCGGGGACTCGGCTACCCGACCTCGTTAGCGCACGGGAAAACGGTCAAGTAAAGAGCACGCACAGGAGTCACCCTGCGACTGGCTCTCCGAGCTCTGGTGAGTCGACCTCAATAACGAAACAATTGACAAAACATTCAAAATCACAAACACATAACAAACGAGGTAAACCCCATAAAAAGGGGGGACGCGCTCGGGGACTCGTCCAATCAACATTAAAAATCGAGAAACAATTCACAAAAAAACACGAATTTCCGTTACAGCAGAACAAAGTCGTTCCAAAATACAAGATAAGTCCAATATCTATTCATTACTAACGCCCCAGGGCACAATGCTTATACTCCGCAGGTTTCGACACTGACTCGCCGCCACCCTTGCAGTTGCGAATGAAGGGCACGTACGGGTTCGACGGGTACGTTGTCAACTCACCCGCCATCGCCGCACGGAACGGATGTTCGACTTTGAAGTCTAGATGCTTCGGTTCGGGATCGTTGGGGGCGACAGTCGTCTCCTGATAGGGGAGGAGGTCGCCCATCGCCCAAACACGATCGGAATACACCGCGGCCCGGTCCCTCAGCTTCAGCACCTCGGCAATATCCACAGAGCCCGTCGACGAGGGGTAGCCACTCGTCACATCATCAAGGTCGAAGTCCTCCGGGAAATGGGCAAGACCAAGGCTGAGCACCGTCGCCGCCCCGCGCCGGAAGGCCGACCGCGTCATGAATTCGACGACTGACGGAGCCTTCTCCAGATAACGCCATACCTCGACGAGGTCGTTGGGAATCACTTCTGTGGGCGATATCTCCTGAAGATATGCGCGAATGCAGGTCGCGGACAACACGGCCGAGTCGACCAGAGTGGTCACACACTGCCGCGCGTCGTATGACTGCGCCTCCTCCGAGCTATCAATAATCCGGCCTGGACGAAGCGGCGGTGAGTACACCGACTCCACAACGCAGCGCAGCGGAGGAAAGAGGAAGAAAGGTTTACCAATTAGCGGACGGCAGAGGCCCGTGATGAAGCTTTGAAGCGAGGAGAAGTTGTTCTGCAGCCCAATAACGAGTGCGTCAGACACCTTCCGCTCTTCAGCGGCAGCCGTAACAATAGCTTTCACTCGCCCCTCCGCCGAGATCGCCTCCACCTTCGCCTCCTTGAGCTCACGCTCCAGATCAGCGATTCGCTTCTCGGCCGTACTCAAAGCAGATTGAGCAGCCGTCAGGTCGCCCTCCGGGACAAGGCCTCGGAGGACCTCCTTCGCCTCGGCTGCAATTGCTCGGAGTCCCTTGTTCGTCTCCTGGACGGCAACGAGTTCCTTCTCCATGCAACACTTTGCTGCAAGCCGATCGGCCGATTCGCGCTGCAGGCCCTGCGCACAAACTAAACCGTCAACAACACTGAAAATCCTAAGTGCCCACCCGCTAAAATTCAGTGACTAGGCACTCGGGGACTGGACATCGAAAATCCTAAGTGCCCACCCACTGAAATTCAGCGACTAGGCACTCGGGGACTGGACGCTACAAAAAAACTAAGAATCCGACCACTGAAATTCAGTGGCCCGATCCTCGGGGACTGGACATACCTGGATGGCTGCGCCCAGCATGCCATGAAGTTGCAGCACGTCCACAGACACAAGCATGACTGGAGTGTGTCCGCGACACTGCTAGACCTCCGTCTCGGCGACCCCAGGCGTCTGGCTCGTTGGCGCCGCACCACTCGCTGTGGCCGCTTTGGCCATAAAGAGAGGGAAAGTTGTAGCGGATGCCGCGGCACCACTAGGAGCCAGCTCGGCCACTTCTGGCGAAGCAACAGCCTCCTTGGTCTTCGAGGCCACCTCCACCGTAGTCGGAGGTTCGCCGGTTAACCGCCTTGTCGCCGAGAGACTCGACGACGTTTGCCGCCCTCTTGGCACCGTCGGGAGCAACGACTTGCCGGTTTTCCTCTTCCGTGAGGGTCCTCCCGATGACCATCGGGAACCTTGGCCACAGAAGGATGGACGATCTTTTTAACTCCAGTCTTGTGAAACAACGATATAAATAAGACTGTCCGACTACAATGGAAGACAAGCAGATGAACAGGACTTACTTGGCATCGGTATGAACCATGCACCGTCGCGGATCTTGTGCTTGTCCACCGCCGGGCCCAAACTTCCGACTGAGGCCCATATCGAATACACCATGTGCCCAAGACATAGAGGGTTTCTTCGAAGACGAGGCTGCGGCAGGAGCCTCCGTAACGACAGCCGGGAGCTTCCGGAGGCGGCCGCCGCGAGTAGCTCCCAACCCGACCGGGGCGAATGGAGGTGGCAGCGCTTGAGGCACCTCGTCTGTGGGGCTGCACGGCGCCACTCGTGGCGCTACCGCCCGCCTTAGCCGTGGTGGCGTCAGAACTGGTCGCGGATCGGGATGGAGATGTCTGTTTTGCCGGCCTCGTCTTCCTCTTCAGCGGAGCCTTCGCCTCCTTCTTCTCTTTATTTTTCTTCTTCTTCGACGGCGTGGCCTCACGATGTGAGGTGTGCTCGGGAAGCTCATCGTCATCATCATCGTGAGGCTCGAGGCTTCTACTCGCTTCGAGCTCGTGCTGGTGTTGCCCGCGAGTCTTGCGAACTGTTGGGGCGGCTTCTTCCACGGGCTCGTCTTCGTCGTTGTCGTCATTATCACCATCGTCGCTCTCGACGTCGCCTTTGGCGGATGGAGACTCGCTCCCGTCCTGGATGGACGAGCTAGAGTTCTCGTCGTCTGTGGGTGGGAGCCACCCTTCCACCACTTGGAACAACTACAATAAGCATGAGACATCGTCAGCACAACCGCGAATGCATCATCTGCGACTGCGAGTGGTGGCGAAATAGAGGCTTACCGTCGGAGCTGGGCGACTTGCGGTATAGGGGGCGTCCCCGGCCTTGGCGTCCAGGTACACCGCCTGGGTAATTTTCTTCAGGGCCAGAGTGTAGTCGTCAAGATGCCACTCGACGAAGGAAGACTTCGTCGGATCGTCCTTACCCGTGTACTCGTACATGTAATGGTCGCGGTGGGCCAAGGGCACGAGCCGCCGCCCGAACCAGTAGTTGTATAGGTTAATGGTCTGGAGGCCCTTCTTCTTCAGACCGCGGATGGTTTGCAACATTTAGTCGACAACCATCCGCTGATCCAGCGGGAGCTTGCCAACCTGGAGCCGACGCGGTTCGGGCCGGTCGGCGGAGTACCTTGGAAGCGCCGCCTCGCCGTGTGGAGTCGACTCGGTGACGTAGAACCAGGATTTATTCCATTCGTTTGCCGCCTTGGCGGGCAGCATCAGGTCGAAGAACGAAGCCTTCGACTTCAGGTGGAACGTCAGGCCACCCGCAGCCAACATCGGGCCGCCTGATTCTTCGCGGCTGATCCTCCCATGGAACAGATCTTGCCACAAGGGGAAGTAGGGCCTACAGCCCAGATAGCACTCGCAGAACGCCACGAAAATGGTGAGCTGCTCGATGCTATGCGGGCCTAGGTGTAACACCCTCAGAATCGGACCTATGCAAGTTTCAGCGATTCCCGCCAAACCCGCATAGAAACGATTCAAAGGTGCCCACCAGGCACTTTAGTGCGGGTGGAAAACGAAGTAATAACATTACACAACAGTCCTCGATGGGACCCACAGGTAGATATATATACAAAGAATGACTCAAAGAGTCAAGAATACAGATATAATATAAAAGATCCAAATCACCTTGAAAATGATAGGCGTCCGATCACGGACAAGAAGCAAATGGGGCCAAGAGCCGAAGAATAACCAATGGCGCCCATAACCCCTGTGCCAAGCGGAAGGGTAACCCCGCTAACGACGCCGAGCTCAAAACGCTTAAACAAAGGGGTGCCGACAAGGGCAAAGGAAAAAGAGGAGCGCCAAGATCGAGGCCAAGACACGGCGAGGCTAGAATTCGGCGGTCCTCGCCTACATAGGTATGGTGGACTGAAGCGGCAGCGGCAGCATGCACTAAACAACCTATAGAGACTCGATGCCACTAGCGACTATCAGAGAGGGGTAAGAAAGACCTATCCGGAACCAACCTTATACTACCATCAAACAAACCCATCCTGGTGTTTCCCCCTCGAGACCAATCGAGGAAGTCAACCGAGGAACTCACACTGTGGCAGTTTTATTTATTCAGTTATCTTTGCAGCAATTACTAGTCAAGTATATATAATCATCCTGATAAAATAAGCGGTGGGCCGTTTTAGTTAACCATTCCGTTGTAGTTGCGTCACTTACTAGTCAAATACAATTAGCATGAGATATCCCAAACCCAGCAGTTGTTGGTACTTTTATTTAGCCATTCCGTGATAGTTGCAATACTTACTAGTCAGGTACAATGGTCGCGAACGACAACCACGCAAGCAATTGTTGGCAGTGTTATTTAGCCATTCCGTTATAGTGAAGCTGATTACTAGTCATTATAAAGTCAAATTTATAGCACTACTTTAGTTATAGTTGTCTATGATCGAGATACTGTGCTCCAAGTCGTCCATAACCATGACACGGCTTTGAAAGTTTTAACTCGGCGGGGTGCACAAATAGCAACACACGCCGATCAACCTCGGAAAACCAAATCAAAACCCAAGGCCTTCACGACAAAGCAATCACAGGATTCAGAAATATTTCAGAGCCACCCTTGGAGTACACCATAACAAAGTTAGCTGACTTGAGACGGACCCGAGGTTTGTGGGGCCGGTCAGAAGTTTCGGGAACCCAAAAGCGGCTTGTCGGTACTGCGTAACGGGTCACAATTTCCTAAACAGACGGTGCTCCTCGCTGTCGTAAATAAAGCAGTAGCATGGCATAAGTACAGGATAGTAAATAAAACCTCAAACTAGTTTGTGGCCCCAAGAAATAAGACCGAATCAAGCTCGCTCGTGGAGTCCCATAATCCTCCCGGATGTGGATAGCGCGATAAATCAAGTACTGGGTCACGGACACAAGTGGGTCGGAAACCAAATATTATCTATCACCCACCGATGCCTCTGCTTACTTACTTCAATTTTAGTTGTTAAACAGGAATTAAAGTGAACGATAAGTAAAGCCATGATCCTCTCCAACATCAAACATGCGGCAATACTCCAACAACTGTGGTACTTGATGCCTCGCAACAACACTTGAGCAGGCGACTACGACGCGCAAGTCCAACTATCTACCAAACAACAGGTAATAGGGTGTGTCCAAGGCAATATAAGGCTGCGAGGGATATCACGGGTACGAAGACTAGAGCATCGCGACACAGATAGCAATAGATCAATAGGAGGAAATAAATACTATAAAAGTAAGATAGGTAGAAAGGGGGAGATGCTCGCCTGAAAACATTGCCGAAGGTTCAACCAAAGGTCGGGTCGACACTCGCATCAACTCAACGGCCTTATCCGCGAAGAACCAAAACACTAAAGGAAGCACCGGATGCACTATTTAATACAACGGCAGAAGATCGGGCATGATGCATGTATGATGCATGACATGGCAAAGGTGCAATGCAATTAGGCAAGATTAAGCGGAACCGGGGTCCCGACAATTACATCTATGGTTCTAGTTGTTTAGATACCCTGCAATTTAAATGTTGTTTAACAAGGCAAAATATATCACCGGTTCGCTACACAAGTTTAAGTGAGGCCGATATGAGACTAGATTTGCCCGCATATGGGCCCCATATTTAATTATTAGGTGAATCGGCATAAGGCCCCCAAACCACATGACAAATATGCATGCATGAACAATTAATGTGCAACAAGTTGTTATTACATTATAAAATAGGGTTCCGGGAAGGGGTTCACACATTAGGGGGTCTCGACGAACTTGGGGTTCCGGGGGTTCGGGGTTCGACAGGGGCTCAGGGTTCGACGGACTCGGTCTCAGATAACGGAGGTAGGTCTTGTCGCATCCGGGAAGCCGGACTTGGTTCGGCGTCGGGGGCGCATCGGGTTCTTCCGGGTCGGTGCCGATCTTGTCGTCGATGGCGAACTTGAGTGGTTCTGGTACCGGGGTAGACGAACTTGGCGTATTCGCATCGGCGATCTTGGCGTTCTTCAGCTTCGAGTCCTCGCGCTTCGGATCGGTCTTCAGGGGTCCGGGAAGTAGACCTTGGCGCTCGGTTCGCCCGGTATCGGTCTTCGCACCCGAGGTGGGTTTTCAAGGTCTCGACACCTTCGGTTCCATGTGGGCGATCTTGGCATCCGGTTTCTCCGAGTCCGTAGCGTCGGTGTGGTAGATCTTGGGGTACCGGCGCCATCGGGTTCCACCTCGCACATTGGTCGACGAAACGCGTAGCGATGCAGATCTTGGCGACAAAAGGGCATCGGGGCTCTTGTGACGAGGCGGGCTTGTGCTTCGGGTGGTGCCGCATCACTATCCCCACCACACCAATTTACTTTGGATGTCACAGCGTCAACACCTCACCTCGAACACACGCCAACACAGCCAAAACATTCCTGTCTTTACTAAAATTCCAATGTGCTCACAGGGACCGAAACATTGAGTGACCAGGAGGGACAGAGGAAGATGCGCCCTCGAGTGGCACTTGCTGGACGGGGCCGAGGCGTCGAGGCTCGGAGGCAGCGAGGTCGACGGCACGTGGAGCAGCGCCTGATCGCTGAGGAGGCCTGGCAGGAGGCGGCCGGTGACGGAGGGGAACGTCAGAGGCGGGGATCCAGGCGCCGGGGCGGCTTGAGGCCAGAGCAACAGCGGCGGCGGAGAACCAGGAGGAGGGCGTCGGCGAGACCGGCGGGGAGGGCTCCGGGGCGGAGGAGACGCTAGCCACGGGAGGCCCGTGGCGCGCTGCTGAGCCCGAGGCCGAGGCGGACGGGCGGGAGGAGCGAGGCAGCGGAGGGAAGGAGAGGCGGGCGGGCGGAGCTCAGCTGGCGCCGAGGTGGGAGGCGTCGCCACGGAGCTCATGGGGCAGGTGGAGGCGGTTGCGGGCGGCCCGAGCCCAGGCGGAGGCGCGTCTTGGGCAAGTGGGCAAGGTCGGAGCCGGGCGGAGGCGAGGGGCGGCGCGGCCGGAGAAGGGAGGGGTGGAGGCGCGTCGGCGGGGGAGCTCGCGCTGCAGAGGAGGGCCACGGGTGGCGGTCGAGGTTGGGGGAGGCTGGAACCGCGAGTGGGAAGAGAGGAGCAGGGCGGGCCCGAGGCGGAGGGAGCGGTGGCGAGGAAGGTGGGGAGCGGCGGAGAACTGGGGAGGGAGGAGCGGCGCACGCAGGGGGAGAGAGGGAGGCCGAGCGAGGGGAGGAAGAAGGTGGAGGCAGGGGCGAGCGTCAGGTGGGGGGCGGCCAGGGGAGTGGGTCCGGGCTGGCAGGCGGTTGGAAGAGGGGTCTGACCAGGGGGAGGTGGGGATTGGGGCGGGTGTGGCCTGCGTGTGTGCGTGAGTGCTTGGGGCCAGGGTTGAGTGGGGAGTGGGGTGAGAGGAGAGAGAAGTGGCTGGGGTGACGTGGCAGCTGGGGGTTGGCGGGAGGGAAGGAAGAGGGTGAGGTGGCAGCCAGAGATTGGTGGGGGTGATGTGGTTGGATGGGGGTAGAATAGGATTGGTAGGATTAGGAATTTAGGCGGACCGTTTTAATTCTGGGGGTGGCCAACTGGGTCGGATCGGCCCGATTCGGCTGCCCCCAATAAAATAATTAAATAATTTTATTTACTTCAACCAGCGCTTTGCAACCGACAGCGGACAAAACAAAATAATCCGGAGACCCGGTTTTTGTGTTTGAACAAAGACGGGGCGTTTAGAAAACAAATTAGGTTTTTCCGACAATGGTTTTATGCGAACAGATGCAAGATGATGACGATGCTCAAATGCAATGTGGCATGATGACATGAGCATGTGGTCATGATGATGCAATGCACAAAAACAACGTGATTTTCTAGTAGTGGTTTTGCGGGATGCCACACTAGGTCCGATGGCTGGATCCCGTAGTAGGTGCAGAAGCGCCGGAAGAAGAGAGAAATGGGAAACCCAACCCCCGCTCCAGGTGGCTGGTGAAGCAGATGAATTCTCCCTCGCGCGGGTCTAGAGTCACTTCTCCGGCCGCGGGGATGCGCCATCTGCCGGCACGCAGGATCCCGGCCTCCTCGAAGGACGCCAGTAGCGCCCTGGTACACTTGGATCTGCCCCATGGTTCGGTGGAGGGGGCCATTGGTTGGAAGTTCGCGGAGGTCGGGGCTCTCTGGACTGGTTGGATCGCGATGCGGAGTGGAAAACGATGATGGACAAGATCGGAGGAAGGACGAAGGAGTATTTCCCCGTTCGCCTGTCATTCTCCTTATATAGCGGTTGCTACCCGCCAATTCCAGGAGTTGTTACTACGCGGTAATTACACCGAAGTTACCGTTGGATTACCCCAACGGCTAGTTTTGACCGCACTTGACGGTCCAACTTCATACATTCGACTCGTCACTCCGCGTGACTCGATGATTCGCCGACCCGATCACTATAACAGTGACTGAGTATTCGCCAACCCGATCGCCGAGCTACGACCCGATTGGTCGCCGTTATTTCGATTGGGATAACTAGTTTTTCCTTTATTCAGGAGTCCGCCGCAAATTCAACTGGGCGTCCGCATTGGACCCGTATACTCCGACTGCTAGCGAACGCCTGCGACCAATCAACGACGGCCTCGGGGCCTACTGATGGGGATATGCCTACCGGGGTATACCCAACAGGACGTTTCCTATTGGCCTGTGTACCGTAGTGGGCTCGCAGGACGACGAATCGGATCAAGATCTGGCGTGGATTCAAGCGACTGAAAGCTGAAGGCCTAGAAGCGTAGATAGGCCCAGTCGGATTAGGTTAAAGAATCGTTGAACCTTAACTGATTCGGTTGAGATCTGTAAACCCTAGGGAGGTGAGTCTATATAAACCTCCCTAGAGGACGCATAGCGGATACGTTCCATCATACACCCAAGCGACTCGCTGCCTAACCGCCAAGCTCGCCCCATTGTACTCTCCCCATAATACAATCTAGCAGGAGTAGGTCTTTACCCTCCGGGGGGCCGAACCTAGGTAAATCCTTGTGTCTCAGCCCTCATCTCGCACCGCAGATGGCTGGCCGCCCTTGCCCCATGTTCTACTACGGCGCCGATTAGCATGCCGTGGTCATTCCCGACAAGGAACAACAAAACTATAGGCAACAACTCATAAAAGCGGCCATAAAGCGGGCGTAAGCAGCGTATTCGGTCATAACTCTCAAACATATATCGGATCTTACAGTCATTGTAAATCGCCATAGAACCCCAAAACCATGGGGAATAGCTCATGAAAACGTTCATAAAACACGAGAACACCGAGTTTTTTGTCATATGTCTCAAACATGTATCGGGTCTTACGGGCCATGCAAATCGTCGTGGAACCCCTAAACTCTAGGCAATAGCTCATGAAAACGACCATAAAACGAGAAAACGAGTTTTTGATCGTAACTCGAGAACCTGTATCGGGTCTTACAAGCCCCGCAAATCTTCCTAAAACCCAGAAACTGTGGGCAATAGCTCATGACATAAACCACGAAAACTACGAGTTTTTGCCAAATATCTCAAACATGTTTCGGGTCTTACGAGCCATGCAGATCGCCTTGGAATCCCAAAACAGTGGGCAATAGCTCATCAAAACGGCTGTAATACGCGATAACGATGAGTTTTCATCATAACTCCCAAACATGTACCGAGTCTTATAGGCCATGAAAATCCCCTTGGAACCCCAAAATCATAGGCAATTACTCATGAACACGGCCATAAAACACGAAAACGACGAGTTTTTGGTCATAACTCTCGAACATGTATCAAATCTTACAATCATTGTAACTTGCCGTAGAACCCCAAAATTGTGGGCAATAGTTCATGAAAGCGGTCAAAAAACGCGAGAACACCGAGTTTTTGGTCATATGTTTCAAACATGTATCGGGTCTTACGGGCCATGCAAATCATTGTGGAACCCCAAAACTCTAGGCAATAGCTCATGAAAACGACCATAAAACGCAAAAACGACGAGTTTTTGGTCGTAACTCAAGAACATGTATCGGGTCTTACAAGCCTTGCAAATCTCCCTAGAACCCCCAAATTTATGGGAAATAGCTCATGAAAACGGACATAAAACACAAAAAACATCGATTTTTGGTCAAGTATCTCAAACATGTATCTGGTCTTACGAGCCATGCAGATCCCCATGGAATCCTAAAATTATGGGCAATAGCTCATCAAAACGGCCGTAAGACGCGAAAACGATGATTTTTTGGTCATCACTCTTAAACATGTATCGTGTCTTATGTGCGTTGTTAATATACAAGGAACAACAAAACTATAGGCAACAACTCATAAAAACGGCCATAAAACGGCGGTAACGACGAGTATTCGGTCATAACTCTCAAACATGTATCGGATCTTACAGTCAGTGTAAATCGCCATAGAACCCCAAAACCATGGGGAATAGCTCATGAAAACGGTCATAAAACACGAGAACACCGAGTTTTTTGTCATATGTCTCAAACATGTATCGGGTCTTACGGGCCATGCAAATCGTCGAGGAACCCCTAAACTCTAGGCAATAGCTCTTGAAAACGACCATAAAACGTGAAAACGAAGAGTTTTTATCGTAACTCGGGAACATGTATCGGGTCTTACAAGCCCCGCAAATCTTCCTAAAACCCCGATATTGTGGGCAATAGCTCATGACATAAACCACGAAAACTACGAGTTTTTTCCAAATATCTCAAACATGTTTCGGGTCTTACGAGCCATGCAGATCGCCTTGGAATCCCAAAACAGTGGGCAATAGCTCATCAAAACGGCTGTAAGACGCGATAACGATGAGTTTTCATCATAACTCCCAAACATGTACTGAGTATTATAGGCCATGAAAATCCCCTTGGAACCCCAAAATCATAGGCAATTACTCATGAACACGGCCATAAAACACGAAAACGACGAGTTTTTGGTCATAACTCTCAAACATGTATCAAATCTTACAATCATTGTAACTTGCCGTAGAACCCCAAAATTGTGGGCAATAGTTCATGAAAGCCGTCAAAAAACGCGAGAACACCGAGTTTTTGTCATATGTCTAAAACATGTATCGGGTCTTACGGGCCATGCAAATCATTGTGGAACCCCAAAACTCTAGGCAATAGCTCATGAAAACGACCATAAAACGCGAAAACGACGAGTTTTTGGTCGTAACTCAAGAACATGTATCGGGTCTTACAAGCCCTGCAAATCTCCCTAGAACCCCCAAACTATGGGAAATAGCTCATGAAAACGGACATAAAAAACAAAAAACATCGATTTTTGGTCAAGTATCTCAAACATGTATCGGGTCTGACGAGCCATGCAAATCCCCATGGAATCCTAAAATTATGGGCAATAGCTCATCAAAACCGCCGTAAGACGCGAAAACGATGATTTTTTGGTCATCACTCTTAAACATGTATCGTGTCTTATGTGAGTTGTTAATAGACAAGGAACAACAAAACTATAGGCAACAACTCATAAAAACGGCCATAAAACGGCGTAAACGACGAGTATTCGGTCATAACTCTCAAACATATATCGGATCTTACAGTCATTGTAAATCGCCATAGAACCCCAAAACCATGGGGAATAGCTCATGAAAACGGTCATAAAACACGAGAACACCGAGTTTTTTGTCATATGTCTCAAACATGTATCGGGTCTTACGGGCCATGCAAATCGTCGTGGAACCCCTAAACTCTAGGCAATAGCTCATGAAAACGACCATAAAAGCGAAAGCGAGTTTTGATCGTAACTCGAGAACATGTCGGGTCTTACAAGCCCGCAAATCTTCCTAAAACCCGAAACTATGGGCAATAGCTCATGACATAAACCACGAAAACTACGAGTTTTTGCCAAATATCTCAAACATGTTTCGGGTCTTACGAGCCATGCAGATCGCCTTGGAATCCCAAAACAGTGGGCAATAGCTCATCAAAACGGCTGTAATACGCGATAACGATGAGTTTTCATCATAACTCCCAAACATGTACCGAGTCTTATAGGCCATGAAAATCCCCTTGGAACCCCAAAATCATAGGCAATTACTCATGAACACGGTCGTAAAACACGAAAACGGCGAGTTTTTGGTCATAACTCTCGAACATGTATCAGATCTTACAATCATTGTAACTTGCCGTAGAACCCCAAAATTGTGGGCAATAGTTCATGAAAACGGTCAAAAAACGCGAGAACGCCGAGTTTTTGGTTATATGTCTCAAACATGTATCGGGTCTTACGGGCCATGCAAATCATCGTGGAACACCAAAACTCTAGGCAATAGCTCATGAAAAGGACCATAAAACGCAAAAACGACGAGTTTTGGGTCGTAACTCGAGCACATGTAACAGGTCTTACAAGCCCTACAAATCTCCATAGAACACCCAAACTATGGGCAATAGCTCATGAAAACGGACATAAAACACAAAAACATCGATTTTTGGTCAAGTATCTCAAACATGTATCGGGTCTTACGAGCCATGCAAATCCCCATGGAATCCTAAAATTATGGGCAATAGCTCATCAAAACGGCCGTAAGACGCGAAAACGATGATTTTTTGGTCATCACTCTTAAACATGTATCGTGTCTTATGTGCGTTGTTAATAGACAAGGAACAACAAATCAATGGGCAACAACTCATAAAAACGGCCATAAAACGGCGCAAACGACGAGTTTTCGGTCATAACTCTCAAACATGTATCGGATCTTACAGTCATTGTAAATCGCCATAGAACCCCAAAACCATGGGGAATAGCTCATGAAAACGGTCATAAAACACGAGAACACCGAGTTTTTTGTCATATGTCTCAAACATGTATCGGGTCTTACGGGCCATGCAAATCGTCGTGGAACCCCTAAACTCTAGGCAATAGCTCATGAAAACGACCATAAAACGTGAAAACGACGAGTTTTTGATCGTAACTCGAGAACATGTATCGGGTCTTACAAGCCCCGCAAATCTTCCTAAAACCCCGAAACTGTGGGCAATAGCTCATGACATAAACCACGAAAACTACGAGTTTTTGCCAAATATCTCAAACATGTTTCGGGTCTTACGAGCCATGCAGATCGCCTTGGAATCCCAAAACAGTGGGCAATAGCTCATCAAAACGGCTGTAAGACGCGATAACGATGAGTTTTCATCATAACTCCCAAACATGTACCGAGTCTTATAGGCCATGAAAATCCCCTTGGAACCCCAAAACCATAGGCAATTACTCATGAACACGGCCGTAAAACACGAAAACGACGAGTTTTTGGTCATAACTCTCGAACATGTATCAGATCTTACAATCATTGTAACTTGCCATAGAACCCCAAAATTGTGGGCAATAGTTCATGAAAGCGGTCAAAAAACGCGAGAACACCGAGTTTTTGGTCATATGTCTAAAACATGTATCGGGTCTTACGGGCCATGCAAATCATTGTGGAACCCCAAAACTCTAGGCAATAGCTCATGAAAACGACCATAAAACGCGAAAACGACGAGTTTTTGGTCGTAACTCAAGAACATGTATCGGGTCTTACAAGCCCTGCAAATCTCCCTAGAACCCCCAAACTATGGGAAATAGCTCATGAAAACGGACATAAAAAACAAAAAACATCGATTTTTGGTCAAGTATCTCAAACATGTATCGGGTCTGACGAGCCATGCAAATCCCCATGGAATCCTAAAATTATGGGCAATAGCTCATCAAAACCCGTAGAAGGCGAAACGATGATTTTTTGGTCATCACTCTTAAACATGTATCGTGTCTTATGTGAGTTGTTAATAGACAAGGAACAACAAAACTATAGGCAACAACTCATAAAAACGGCCATAAAACGGCGTAAACGACGAGTATTCGGTCATAACTCTCAAACATATATCGGATCTTACAGTCATTGTAAATCGCCATAGAACCCCAAAACCATGGGGAATAGCTCATGAAAACGGTCATAAAACACGAGAACACCGAGTTTTTTGTCATATGTCTCAAACATGTATCGGGTCTTACGGGCCATGCAAATCGTCGTGGAACCCCTAAACTCTAGGCAATAGCTCATGAAAACGACCATAAAACGAGAAAACAACGAGTTTTTGATCGTAACTCGGGAACCTGTATCGGGTCTTACAAGCCCCGCAAATCTTCCTAAAACCCAGAAACTGTGGGCAATAGCTCATGACATAAACCACGAAAACTACGAGTTTTTGCCAAATATCTCAAACATGTTTCGGGTCTTACGAGCCATGCAGATCGCCTTGGAATCCCAAAACAGTGGGCAATAGCTCATCAAAACGGCTGTAATACGCGATAACGATGAGTTTTCATCATAACTCCCAAACATGTACCGAGTCTTATAGGCCATGAAAATCCCCTTGGAACCCCAAAATCATAGGCAATTACTCATGAACACGGTCGTAAAACACGAAAACGGCGAGTTTTTGGTCATAACTCTCGAACATGTATCAGATCTTACAATCATTGTAACTTGCCGTAGAACCCCAAAATTGTGGGCAATAGTTCATGAAACCGGTCATAACACGCGAGAAAGCAGAGTTTTTGGTCATATGTCTCAAACATGTATCGGGTCTTACGGGCCATGCAAATCATCGTGGAACCCCAAAACTCTAGGCAATAGCTCATGAAAACGACCATAAACGCGAAAGCAGCGAGTTTTGGTCGTAACTCAACATGTATCGGGTCTTACAAGCCCTGCAAATCTCCCTAGAACCCCCAAATTTATGGGAAATAGCTCATGAAAACGGACATAAAAAACAAAAAACATCGATTTTTGGTCAAGTATCTCAAACATGTATCTGGTCTTACGAGCCATGCAGATCCCCATGGAATCCTAAAATTATGGGCAATAGCTCATCAAAACGGCCGTAAGACGCGAAAACGATGATTTTTTGGTCATCACTCTTAAACATGTATCGTGTCTTATGTGCGTTGTTAATATACAAGGAACAACAAAACTATAGGCAACAACTCATAAAAACGGCCATAAAACGGCGGTAACGACGAGTATTCGGTCATAACTCTCAAACATGTATCGGATCTTACAGACAGTGTAAATCGCCATAGAACCCCAAAACCATGGGGAATAGCTCATGAAAACGGTCATAAAACACGAGAACACCGAGTTTTTTGTCATATGTCTCAAACATGTATCGGGTCTTACGGGCCATGCAAATCGTCGTGGAACCCCTAAACTCTAGGCAATAGCTCATGAAAACGACCATAAAACGAGAAAACAACGAGTTTTTGATCGTAACTCGGGAACCTGTATCGGGTCTTACAAGCCCCGCAAATCTTCCTAAAACCCCAAAACTGTGGGCAATAGCTCATGACATAAACCACGAAAACTACGAGTTTTTGCCAAATATCTCAAACATGTTTCGGGTCTTACGAGCCATGCAGATCGCCTTGGAATCCCAAAACAGTGGGCAATAGCTCATCAAAACGGCTGTAAGACGCGATAACGATGAGTTTTCATCATAACTCCCAAACATGTACTGAGTATTATAGGCCATGAAAATCCCCTTGGAACCCCAAAATCATAGGCAATTACTCATGAACACGGCCATAAAACACGAAAACGACGAGTTTTTGGTCATAACTCTCAAACATGTATCAAATCTTACAATCATTGTAACTTGCCGTAGAACCCCAAAATTGTGGGCAATAGTTCATGAAAGCGGTCAAAAAACGCGAGAACACCGAGTTTTTGGTCATATGTCTAAAACATGTATCGGGTCTACGGGCCATGCAAATCATCGTGGAACACCAAAACTCTAGGCAATAGCTCATGAAAAGGACCATAAAACGCGAAAACGACGAGTTTTGGGTCGTAACTCGAGCACATGTAACAGGTCTTACAAGCTCTGCAAATCTCCATAGAACCCCCAAACTATGGGCAATAGCTCATGAAAACGGACATAAAACACAAAAACATCGATTTTTGGTCAAGTATCTCAAACATGTATCGGGTCTTACGAGCCATGCAAATCCCCATGGAATCCTAAAATTATGGGCAATAGCTCATCAAAACGGCCGTAAGACGCGAAAACGATGATTTTTTGGTCATCACTCTTAAACATGTATCGTGTCTTATGTGCGTTGTTAATAGACAAGGAACAACAAATCAATGGGCAACAACTCATAAAAACGGCCATAAAACGGCGCAAACGACGAGTTTTCGGTCATAACTCTCAAACATGTATCGGATCTTACAGTCATTGTAAATCGCCATAGAACCCCAAAACCATGGGGAATAGCTCATGAAAACGGTCATAAAACACGAGAACACCGAGTTTTTTGTCATATGTCTCAAACATGTATCGGGTCTTACGGGCCATGCAAATCGTCGTGGAACCCCTAAACTCTAGGCAATAGCTCATGAAAACGACCATAAAACGTGAAAACGACGAGTTTTTGATCGTAACTCGAGAACATGTATCGGGTCTTACAAGCCCCGCAAATCTTCCTAAAACCCCGAAACTGTGGGCAATAGCTCATGACATAAACCACGAAAACTACGAGTTTTTGCCAAATATCTCAAACATGTTTCGGGTCTTACGAGCCATGCAGATCGCCTTCGAATCCCAAAACAGTGGGCAATAGCTCATCAAAACGGCTGTAAGACGCGATAACGATGAGACTTCATCATAACTTCCAAACATGTACCGAGTCTTATAGTCCATGAAAATCCCCTTGGAACCCCAAAATCATAGGCAATTACTCATGAACACGGCCGTAAAACACGAAAACGACAAGTTTTTGGTCATAACTCTCGAACATGTATCAGTTCTTACAATCATTGTAACTTGTCGTAGAACCCCAAAATTGTGGGCAATAGTTCATGAAAACGGTCAAAAAACGCGAGAACGCAGAGTTTTTGGTCATATGTCTCAAACATGTATCGGGTCTTACGGGCCATGCAAATCATCGTGGAACACCAAAACTCTAGGAAATAGCCCATGAAAACGACCATAAAACGCGAAAACGACGAGTTTTTGGTCGTAACTCAAGAACATGTATCGGGTCTTACAAGCCCTGCAAATCTCCCTAGAATCCCCAAACTATGGGAAATAGCTCATGAAAACGGACATAAAACACAAAAAACATCGATTTTTGGTCAAGTATCTCAAACATGTATCGGGTCTTACGAGCCATGCAAATCCCCATGGAATCCTAAAATTATGGGCAATAGCTCATCAAAACAGCCGTAAGACGCGAAAACGATGATTTTTTGGTCATCACTCTTAAACATGTATCGTGTCTTATGTGCGTTGTTAATAGACAAGGAACAACAAAACTATGGGCAAAAACTCATAAACCGGCCATAAAACGGCGCAAACGACGAGTTTTCGGTCATAACTCTCAAACATGTATCGGATCTTACAGTCATTATAAATCGCCATAGAACCCCAAAACCATGGGGAATAGCTCATGAAAACGGTCATAAAACACGAGAACACCGAGTTTTTTGTCATATGTCTCAAACATGTATCGGGTCTTACAGTCCATGCAAATCGTCGTGGAACCCCTAAAGTCTAGGCAATAGCTCATGAAAACGACCATAAAACGTGAAAACGACGAGTTTTTGATCGTAACTTGGGAACATGTATCGGGTCTTACAAGCCCCGCAAATCTTCGTAAAACCCAGAAACGGTGGGCAATAGCTCATGAAAATGGACATAAACCACGAAAACTACGAGTTTTTCCAAATATCTCAAACATGTTTCGGGTCTTACGAGCCATGTAGATCGCCTTGGAATCCCAAAACAGTGGGCAATAGCTCATCAAAACGGCTGTAAGACGCGATAACGATGAGTTTTCATCATAACTCCCAAACATGTACCGAGTCTTATAGGCCATTAAAATCCCCTTGGAACCCCAAAATCGTAGGCAATTACTCATGAACATGGTCGTAAAACACGAAAACGGCGATTTTTCGGTCATAAATCTCGAACATGTATCAGATCTTACAATCATTGTAACTTGCCGTAGAACCCCAAAATTGTGGGCAATAGTTCATGAAAACGGTCAAAAAACGCGAGAACACCTAGTTTTTGGTCATATGTCTCAAACATGTATCGGGTCTTACGGGACATGCAAATCATCGTGGAACCCCAAAACTCTAGGCAATAGCTCATGAAAACGACCATAAAACGCGAAAACGACGAGTTTTTGGTCGTAACTCGAGAACATGTATAGGGTCTTACAAGCCCTGCAAAAATCTACATAGAACCCCCAAACTATGGGCAATAGCTCATGAAAACGGACATAAAACACAAAAAACATCGATTTTTGGTCAAGTATCTCAAACATGTATCGGGTCTTACGAGCCACGCAAATCCCCATGGAATCCTAAAATTATGGGCAATAGCTCATCAAAACGACCGTAAGACGCGATAACAATGATTTTTTGGTCATCACTCTTAAACATGTATCGTGTCTTATGTGCGTTGTTAATAGACAAGGAACAACAAATCTAGGGGCAACAGCTCATAAAAACGGCCATAAAACGGCGCAAACGACGAGTTTTCGGTCATAACTCTCAAACATGTATCGAATCTTACAGTCATTGTAAATCGCCGTAGAACCCCAAAACCATGGGGAATAGCTCATGAAAACGGTCATAAAACACAAGAACACCGAGTTTTTTGTCATATGTCTCAAACATGTATCGAGTCTTACGGGCCATGCAAATCGTCGTGGAACCCCTAAACTCTAGGCAATTGCTCATGAAAACGACCATAAAACGTGAAAACGAAGAGTTTTTATCGTAACTCGGGAACATGTATCGGGTCTTACAAGCCCCGCAAATCTTCCTAAAACCCAGAAACTGTGGGCAATAGCTCATGACATAAACCACGAAAACTACGAGTTTTTGCCAAATATCTCAAACATGTTTCGGGTCTTACGAGCCATGCAGATCGCCTTGGAATCCCAAAACAGTGGGCAATAGCTCATCAAAACGGCTGTGATACGCGATAACGATGAGTTTTCATCATAACTCCCAAACATGTACTGAGTCTTATAGGCCATGAAAATCCCCTTGGAACCCCAAAATCATAGGCAATTACTCATGAACACGGCATAAAACACGAAAACGACGAGTTTTTGGTCATAACTCTCGAACATGTATCAAAACTTACAATCATTGTAACTTGCCGTAGAACCCCAAAATTGTGGGCAATAGTTCATGAAAGCGGTCAAAAAACGCGAGAACACCGAGTTTTTGGTCATATGTCTCAAACATGTATCGGGTCTTACGGGCCATGCAAATCATTGTGGAACCCCAAAACTCTAGGCAATAGCTCATGAAAACGACCATAAAACGCGAAAACGACGAGTTTTTGGTCGTAACTCAAGAACATGTATCGGGTCTTACAAGCCCTGCAAATCTCCCTAGAACCCCCAAATTTATGGGAAATAGCTCATGAAAACGGACATAAAAAACAAAAAACATCGATTTTTGGTCAAGTATCTCAAACATGTATCTGGTCTTACGAGCCATGCAGATCCCCATGGAATCCTAAAATTATGGGCAATAGCTCATCAAAACGGCCGTAAGACGCGAAAACGATGATTTTTTGGTCATCACTCTTAAACATGTATCGTGTCTTATGTGCGTTGTTAATATACAAGGAACAACAAAACTATAGGCAACAACTCATAAAACGGCCATAAAAGCGGTAGCAGACGAGTTTCGGTCATAACTCTCAAACATGTATCGGATCTTACGGTCATTGTAAATCATAGAACCCCAAAACCATGGGGAATAGCTCATGAAAACGGTCATAAAACACGAGAACACCGAGTTTTTTGTCATATGTCTCAAACATGTATCGGGTCTTACGGGCCATGCAAATCGTCGTGGAACCCCTAAACTCTAGGCAATAGCTCATGAAAACGACCATAAAACGTGAAAACGACGAGTTTTTGATCGTTACTCGGGAACATGTATCGGGTCTTACAAGCCTCGCAAATCTTCCTAAAACCTAGAAACTATGGGCAATAGCTCATGAAAATGGACATAAATCACGAAAACTACGAGTGTTTCCAAATATCTCAAACATGTTTCGGGTCTTATGAGCCATGTAGATCGCCTTGGAATCCCAAAACAGTGGGAAATATCTCATCAAAACGGCTGTAAGACACGATAACGATGAGTTTTCATCATAACTCCCAAACATGTACCGAGTCTTATAGGCCATGAAAATCCCCTTGGAACCCCAAAATCGTAAGCAATTACTCATGAACACGGTCGTAAAACACGAAAACGGCGAGTTTTTGGTCATAAATTTCGAACATGTATTAGATCTTACAATCATTCTAACTTGCCGTAGAACCCCACAATTGTGGGCAATAGTTCATGAAAACGGTCAAAAAACGCGAGAACGCCGAGTTTTTGGTCATATGTCTCAAACATGTATCGGGTCTTACGGGCCATGCAAATCATCGTGGAACCCCAAAACTCTAGGCAATAGCTCATGAAAATGACCATAAAATGCGAAAACGACGAGTTTTTGGCGAGAACATGTATCGGGTCTTACAAGCCCTGCAAATCTCCATAGAACCCCCAAACTATGGGCAATAGCTCATGAAAACGGACAAAAAACACAAAAAACATCGATTTTTGGTCAAGTATCTCAAACATGTATCGGGTCTTACGAGCCATGCAAATCCCCATGGAATCCTAAAATTATGGGCAATAGCTCATCAAAATGGCCATAAGACGCGCAAACGATGATTTTTTGGTCATCACTCTTAAACATGTATCGTGTCTTATGTGCGTTGTTAATAGACAAGGAACAATAAATCTATGGGCAACAACTCATAAAAACGGCCATAAAACGGCGCAAACGACGAGTTTTCGGTCATAACTCTCAATCATGTATCGGATCTTACAGTCATTGTTAATCGCCATAGAACCCCAAAACCATGGGGAATAGCTCATGAAAACGGTCATAAAACACGAGAACACCGAGTTTTTTGTCATATGTCTCAAACATGTATCGGGTCTTACGGGCCATGCAAATCGTCGTGGAACCCCTAAACTCTAGGCAATAGCTCATGAAAACGACCATAAAACGTGAAAACGACGAGTTTTTTATCGCAACTCGGGAACATGTATCGGGTCTTACAAGCCCCGCAAATCTTCCTAAAACCCCGAAACTGTGGGCACTAGCTCATGACATAAACCACGAAAACTACGAGTTTTTGCCAAATATCTCAAACATGTTTCGGGTCTTATGAGCCATGCAGATCGCCTTGGAATCCCAAAACAGTGGGCAATAGCTCATCAAAACGGCTGTAAGACACGAAAACGATGAGTTTTCATCATAACTCCCAAACATGTACCGAGTCTTATAGGCCATGAAAATCCCCTTGGAACCCCAAAATCATAGGCAGTTACTCATGAACACGGCCGTAAAACACGAAAACGACAAGTTTTTGGTCATAACTCTCGAACATGTATAAGATCTTATAATCATTGTAACTTGCCGTAGAACCCCAAAATTGTTGGCAATAGTTCATGAAAACGGTCAAAAAACGCGAGAACGCAGAGTTTTTGGTCATATGTCTGGAACATGTATCGGGTCTTACGGGCCATGCAAATCATCGTGGAACACCAAAACTCTAGGCAATATCTCATGAAAATGACCATAAACGCGAAAATGACGAGTTTTTGGTCGTAACTCAAGAACATGTATCGGGTCTTACAAGCCCTGCAAATCTACCTAGAACCCCCAAACTATGGGAAATAGCTCATGAAAACGGACATAAAACACAAAAAACATCGATTTTTGGTCAAGTATCTGAAACAAGTATCGGGTCTTACGAGCCATGCAAATCCCCATGGAATCCTAAATTATGGGCAATAGCTCATCAAAACGGCCGTAAGACGCGAAAACGATGATTTTTTGATCATCACTCTTAAACATGTATCGTGTCTATGTGAGTTGTTAATAGACAAGGAACAACAAAACTATGGGCAAAAACTCATAAAAACGGCCATAAAACGGCGCAAACGACGAGTTTTTGGTCATAACTCTCAAACATGTATCGGATCTTACGGTCATTGTAAATCGCCATAGAACCCCAAAACCATGGGGAATAGCTCATGAAAACGGTCATAAAACACGAGAACACCGAGTTTTTTGTCATATGTCAAAAACATGTATCGGGTCTTACGGGCCATGAAAATCGTCGTGGAACCCCTAAACTCTAGGCAATAGCTCATGAAAACGACCATAAAACGTGAAAACGACGAGTTTTTTATCGTAACTCGGGAACATGTATCGGGTCTTACAAGCCCGCAAATCTTCCTAAAACCCAGAAACTATGGGCAATAGCTCATGACATAAACCACGAAAAATACGAGTTTTTGCCAAATATCTCAAACATGTTTCGGGTCTTACGAGCCATGCAGATCGCCTTGGAATCCCAAAACAGTGGGCAATAGCTCATCAAAACGGCTGTAAGACGCGATGACGATGAGTTTTCATCATAACTCCCAAACATGTACCGAGTCTTATAGGCAATAAAAATCCCCTTGGAACCCCAAAATCGTAGGCAATTACTCATGAACACAACCGTAAAACACGAAAACGACGAGTTTTTGGTCATAACTCTCGAACATGTATTGTATCTTACAATCATTGTAACTTGCCATAGAACCCCAAAATTGTGGCCAATAGTTCATGAAAACGGTCACAAAACGCGAGAACGCCGAGTTTTTTGTCATATGTCTCAAACATGTATCGGGTCTTATGGGCCATGCAAATCATCGTGGAACCCCAAAACTGTAGGCAATAGCTCATGAAAACGACCATAAAACGCGAAAATGACGAGTTTTTGGTCGTAACTCGGGAACATGTATCGGGTCTTACAAGACCTGCAAATCTCCCTAGAACCCCAAAACTATGGGCAATAGCTCATGAAAACGGACATAAAACACAAAAAATGATTTTTGGTCAAGTATCTCAAACATGTTTCTGGTCTTAAGAGCCATGCAAATCCCCATGGAATCCTAAAATTAGGGGCAACAACTCATAAAAACGGCCATAAAACGGCGCCAACGACGAGTTTTCGGTCATAACTCTCGAACATGTATCGGATCTTACAGTCATTGTAAATTGCCATAGAACCCCAAACCTGTGGGAAATAGCTCATGAAAACGGTCATAAAACACGAGAACGCCGAGTTTTTTTTGTCATATGTATCAAACATGTATCGGGTCTTACGGGCGTTGCAAATCGTCATGGAACCCCTAAACTCTAGGCAATAGCTCATGAAAACGACCATAAAACGTGAAAACGACGAGTTTTTGGTCGTAGTCGTGGAACATTAATTGGGTCTTACAAGCCCCGCAAATCTTCCTAAAACCCCGAAACTGTGGGCAATAGCTCATGCAAATGGACATAAACCCACGAAAACTACGAGTCTTTGCCAAATATCTCAAACATGTTTCGGGTCTTACGAGCCATGTTGATCGCCTTGGAATCCCAAAACAGCGGGCAATATCTCATCAAAACGGCTGTAAGATGCGAAAACGATGAGTTTTCATCATAACTCCCAAACATGTACCGAGTCTTATAGGCCATGAAAACCCCTTGGAACCCCAAAATCATAGGAAATTACTCATGAACACAGCCGTAAAACACGAAAACGACAAGTTTTTGGTCATAACTCTCGAACATGTATAAGATCTTACAATCATTGTAACTTGCCGTAGAACCCCAAAATTGTGGGCAATAGTTCATGAAAACGGTCAAAAAACGCGAGAACGCAGAGTTTTTGGTCATATGTCTGAAACATGTATCGGGTCTTACGGGCCATGCAAATCATCGTGGAACACCAAAACTCTAGGCAATATCTCATGAAAACGACCATAAACGCGAAAACGACGAGTTTTTGGTCGTAACTCAAGAACATGTATCGGGTCTTACAAGCCCTGCAAATCTCCCTAGAACCCCCAAACTATGGGAAATAGCTCATGAAAACGGACATAAAACACAAAAAACATCGATTTTTGGTCAAGTATCTCAAATATGTATCGGGTCTTACGAGCCATGCAAATCCCCATGGAATCCTAAATTATGGGCAATAGCTCATCAAAACGGTCGTAAGACGCGAAAACGATGATTTTTTAGTCATCACTCTTAAACATGTATCGTGTCTATGTGCGTTGTTAATAGACAAGGAACAACAAAACTATGGGCAAAAACTCATAAAAACGGCCATAAAACGGCGCAAACGACGAGTTTTCGGTCATAACTCTCAAACATGTATCGGATCTTACGGTCATTGTAAATCGCCATAGAACCCCAAAACCATGGGGAATAGCTCATGAAAACGGTCATAAAACACGAGAACACCGAGTTTTTTGTCATATGTCTCAAACATGTATCGGGTCTTACGGGCCATGCAAATCGTCGTGGAACCCCTAAACTCTAGGCAATAGCTCATGAAAACGACCCTAAAACGTGAAAACGACGAGTTTTTGATCGTAACTCGGGAACATGTATCAGGTTTTACAAGCCCCACAAATCTTCCTAAAACCCATAAACTGTGGGCAATAGCTCATGACATAAACCACGAAAACTACGAGTTTTTGCCAAATATCTCAAACATGTTTCGGGTCTTACGAGCCATGCAGATCGCCTTGGAATCCCAAAACAGTGGGCAATAGCTCATCAAAACGGCTATAAGACGCGATGACGATGAGTTTTCATCATAACTCCCAAACATGTACCGAGTCTTATAGGCAATAAAAATCCCCTTGGAATCCCAAAATCGTAGGCAATTACTCATGAACACGGCCGTAAAACACGAAAACGACGAGTTTTTGGTCATAACTCTCGAACATGTATCGCATCTTACAATCATTGTAACTTGCCGTAGAACCCCAAAATTGTGGCCAATAGTTCATGAAAACGGTCACAAAACGCGAGAAAGCCGAGTTTTTTGTCATATGTCTCAAACATGTATCTGGTCTTACGTGCCATGCAAATCATCGTGGAACCCCAAAACTCTAGGCAATAGCTCATGAAAACAACCATAAAACGCGAAAACGACGAGTTTTTGGTCGTAACTCGGGAACATGTATCGGGTCTTACAAGCCCTGCAAGTCTCCCTAGAACCCCAAAACTATGGGCAATAGCTCATGAAAACGAACATAAAACACAAAACCGAGTTTTGTTCAAGTATCTCAAACATATTTCTGGTCTTACGAGCCATGCAAATCCCCATGGAATCCTAAAATTATGGGCAACAACTCATCAAACGGCCACGAAAACGATGATTTTCTCATAAAAGCGGCCGCCAAGCAAAGAGTTTTCGGTCATAACTCTCAAACATGTATGGGATCTTACAGTCATTGTAAATCGCCATAGAACCCCAAAACCATGGGGAATAGCTCATGAAAACGGTCATAAAACACGAGAACACCGAGTTTTTTGTCATATGTCTCAAACATGTATCGGGTCTTACGGGCCATGCAAATCGTCATGGAACCCCTAAACTCTAGGCAATAGCTCATGAAAAGCGACCATAAAGCGTGAAAACGACAGTTTTTGATCGTAACTTCGAGAACATTTATCGGGTCTTACAAGCCCGCAAATCTTCCTAAAACACCAAACTGGGCAATAGCTCATGAAATGGACATAAACCATGAAAACTACGAGTTTTGCCAAATATCTCAAACATGTTTGGTCTTACGAGCCATGCAGATCGCCTTGGAATCCCAAAGCGTGGGCAATAGCTCATCAAAGCGGTCGTAAGACGCGATAACGATGAGTTTTCGTCATAACTCCCAAATATGTACCGAGTCTTATAGGCCATGAAAATCCCCTTGGAACCCCAAAATCGTAGGCAATTACTCATGAACACGGCCATAAAACACGAAGACGAATTATTATTGTCCATAACTCTTGAACATGTATCGAATCTTACAGTCATTGTAACTTGTCATAGAACCCCAAAATTGTGGGCAATAGTTCATGAAAACGGTCAAAAAACGCGAGATACCGGAGTTTTTGGTTATATGTCTCAAACATGTATCGGGTCTTACAGGCCATGCAAATCATCATGGAACCCCAAAGCTCTAGGCAATAGCTCATGAAAACGACCATAAAACGCGAAAACCACGAGTTTTTGGTCGTAACTCGAGAACATGTATCGGGTCTTATAAGGCCTGTAAATCTCCCTAGAAGCCCAAAACTATGGGCAATAGCTCTTGAAAACAGACATAAAACACAAAAACAACGAGTTTTGGTCAAGTATCTCAAATATGTTACTGGTCTTACGAGCCATGCAAATCCCCATGGAATCCTAAAATTATGGGCAATAGCTCATCAAAACGGCCGTAAGACGCGAAAATAATGAGTTTTTGGTCAACACTCTTAACCATGTATCGGGTCTTATGTGCGTTGTTAATAAACAAGGAACAACAAAACTATGGGCAACAACTCATAAAAACAGCCATAAAACGGCGCAAACGACGAGTTTTCGGTCATAACTCTCAAACATGTATCGGATCTTACAGTCATTGTAAATCGCTATAGAACCCCAAAACCGTGGGCAATAGCTCATGAAAACGATCATAAAACACGAGAACACCGAATTTTTTGTCATATGTCTCAAATATGTATCGGGTCTTACGGGCATTGCAAATCGTCGTGGAACCCCTAAACTGTGGGCAATAGCTCATTAAAACGCAGCGGAAGTTTTTTGATGTTAACGAGAACATGTATCGTCTTACAAAGCTCGCAAATCTGTGGGCAATAGCTCATTAAAATGGACATAAACTACGAGTTTTTGCCAAATATCTCAAACATGTTTCGAGTCTTACGAGCCATGCTGATCGCCTTGGAATCCCAAAACAGTGGGAAATAGCTAATCAAAACGGCTGTAAGACACGAAAACGATGAATTTTTGTCATAACTACCAAACATGTACCGAGTCTTATAGGCCATGAAAATCCCCTTGGAACCCCAAAATCGTAGGATATTACTCATAAAAACGGCCATAAAACGGCGCAAACGACGAGTTTTCGGTCATAACTCTTGAACATGTATCAAATCTTACAGTCATTGTAGCATGTCGTAGAACCCCAAAACCGTGGGCAATAGCTCATGAAAACGGTCATAAAACGCGAGAACGCCGAGTTTTTTGTCATATGTCTCAAACATGTATCGGGTCTTACGGGCCATGCAAATCATCGTGGAACCCCAAAACTCTAGGCAATAGCTCATGAAAACGACCATAAAACGACGAGTTTTTGGTCGTAACTCAAGAACATGTATCGGGTTTTACAAGCCCTGCAAATCTCCCTAAAACCCCAAAACTATGGGCAATAGCTCATGAAAAAGGTCATAAAATACGAGAACACTGAGTTTT
Organism: Avena longiglumis; assembly: GCA_030063025.1. Lineage (NCBI taxonomy): Eukaryota > Viridiplantae > Streptophyta > Magnoliopsida > Poales > Poaceae > Avena > Avena longiglumis. The sequence continues at coordinate 24,365,791 of CP125976.1, forward strand.
TTGTCATATGTGTCAAACATGTATCGGGTCTTACGGGCGATGCAAATCCCCATGGAATCCTAAAATTATGGGAAATAGCTCATCAAAATTTTCATCACTACTAATTATGTATGGTGTCTTATGTATTGTTTAATACACAAGGACAACAAAACTATGGGGCAAAACTCATAAAACAACCATAAAAGCGTGAAAGCAGCGATTTTTTATCATAACTCTCAAACATGTATCGGATCTTACGGTCATTGTAAATCTTCCTAAAACCACAAAACCATGGGCAATAGCTCATGAAAAGAACATAAAACACGAAAACACGAGTTTTTGCCATATATCTCAAACATGTTTCGGGTCTTACGAGCCATGCAAATCGCCTTGGAATCCCTAAAGTCTAGGCAATAGCTCATCAAAGCGACCATAAAGCGTGAAAGCATGAGTTTTCATCATAACTCCCAAACATGTACCGAGTCTTACAAGCCCCGCAAATCTTTGTAAAACCCAGAAACTGTGGTCAATAGCTCATGACATAAACGACGAAAACTACGAGTTTTTGCCAAATATCTCAAACATGTTTCGGGTCTTACGAGCCATGCAGATCGCCTTGGAATCCCAAAACAGTGGGCAATACCTCATCAAAACGGATGTAAGACGCGATAACGATGAGTTTTCATCATAACTCCCAAACATGTACCGAGTCTTATAAGCCATGAAAATCCCCTTGGAACCCCAAAATCATAGGCATTTACTCATGAACACGGCCGTAAAACACGAAAACGATGAGTTTTTGGTCATGACTCTCGAACATGTATCAGATCTTACAATCATTGTAACTTGCCGTAGAACCCCAAAATTGTGGGCAATAGTTCATGAAAACGGTCAAAAAACACGAGAACGCCGAGTGTTTGGTCATATGTCTCAAACATGTATCGGGTCTTACGGGCCATGCAAATCATCGTGGAACCCCAAAACTCTAGGCAATAGCTCCTGAAAACGACCATAAAACGCGAAAACGACGAGTTTTTGGTCATAACTCGAGAACATGTATCGGGTCTTATAAGGCCTGTAAATCTCCCTAGAAGCCCAAAACTATGTGCAATAGCTCATGAAAACGGACATAAAACACAAAAACAACGAGTTTTGGTCAAGTATCTCAAACATGTTACTGGTCTTACGAGCCATGCTAATCCCCATGGAATCCTAAAATTATGGGCAATATCTCATCAAAATGGTCGTAAGACGCGAAAACAATGAGTTTTTGGTCCTCACTCTTAACCATGTATCGGGTCTTATGTGCGTTGTTAATAAACAAGGAACAACAAAACTATGGGCAACAACTCATAAAAACAGCCATAAAACGGCGCAAACGACGAGTTTTCGGTCATAACTCTCAAACATGTATCGGATCTTACAGTCATTGTAAATCGCTATAGAACCCCAAAACCGTAGGCAATAGCTCATGAAAACGGTCATAAAACACGAGAACACCGAATTTTTTGTCATATGTCTCAAACATGTATCGGGTCTTACGGGCATTGAAAATCGCCGTGGAACCCCTAAACTCTAGGCAATAGCTCATGAAAACGACCATAAAACGTGAAAACAACGAGTTTTTTGTCGTAACTCGGGAACATGTATCGGGTCTTACAAGCCCGGCAAATCTTCCTAAAACCCCGAAACTTTGGGGAATAGCTCATTAAAATGGACATAAACCACGAAAACTACAAGTTTTTGCCAAATATCTCAAACATTTTTCGAGTCTTACGAGCCATGCTGATCGACTTGGAATCCCAAAACAGTGGGAAATAGCTAATCAAAACGGTTGTAAGACGCGAAAACGATGAATTTTTGTCATAACTCCCAAACATGTACCGAGTCTTATAGGCCATGAAAATCCCCTTGGAACCCCAAAATCGTAGGCAATTACTCATAAAAACGGCCATAAAACAACGCAAACGACGAGTTTTCGGTCATAACTCTTGAAAATATATCGGATCTTACAGTCATTGTAACTTGTCGTAGAACCCCAAAACTGTGGGCAATAGCTCATGAATACGGTCATAAAACACGAGAACACCGAGTTTTTTGTCATATGTCTCAAACATGTATCGAGTCTTACGGGCCATGCAAATCATCAACGGACCCCAAAATTCTAGGCAATAGCTCATTAAAACGACCATAAAACGCGAAAACATTGAGTTTTTGGTCGTAACTCCGGAACATGTATCGGGTCTTACAAGCCATGCAAATCTCCCTAGAACCCCAAAACTCTGGGCAATAGCTCACGAAAACGGACATAAAACACAAAAACAACGAGTTTTGGTCAAGCATATCAAACATGTTACTGGTCTTACGAGCCATGCAAATCCCCATGGAATCCTAAAATTATGGGCAATTTCTCATCAAAACGGCCGTAAGACGCGAAAACGGTGAGTTTCTGGTCATCACTCTTAAACATGTATCGGGTCCTATGTGTGTTGTCAGTAGACAAGGAACAACAAAACTATGGGCAACAACTCATAAAAACGGCCATCAAACGGCGCCAACGACGAGTTTTCGGTCATAACTCTCAAACATGTATCGGATCTTACGGTCATTGTAAATCTCCATAGATCCCCAAAACCGTGGGCAATAGCTCATGAAAACGGTCATAAAACACGAGAACACCGTGTTTTTTGTCATATGTCTCAAACATGTATCGGGTCTTACGGGCCATGCAAATCGTCGCGGAACCCCTAAATTCTAGGCAATAGCTCATGAAAACGACCATAAAACATGAAAACGACGAGTTTTTGGTTGTAACTCGGGAACATGTATCGGGTCTTACAAGCCCCGCAAATCTTCCTAAAACCCCGTAATTATGGGCAATAGCTCATGAAAATGGACATAAACCACGAAAAATACGAGTTTTTTGCCAAATATCTCAAACATGTTTCGGGTCTTACGAGCCATGCAGATCGCCTTGATATCCCAAAACAGTGGGAAATAGCTCCTCAAAAAGGCTATAAGACCCGAAAACGATGAGTTTTCGTCAGAACTCCCAAACATGTACCGAGTCTTATAAGCCATGAAAATCCCCTCGGAACCCCAAAATCGTGGGCAATTACTCATGAACACGGCCGTAAAACACGAAAACGACGAGTTTTTGGTCATAACTCTCGAACATGTATCAGATCTTACAGTCATTGTAACTTGCCGTAGAACCCCAAAATTGTGGGCAATAGTTCATGAAAACGGTCATAAAACGCGAGAACGCCGAGTTTTTGGTCATATGTCTCAAACATGTATCGGGTCTTATGGGCCATGCAAATCATTGTGGAACCCCAAAACTCTAGGCTATAGCTCATGAAAACGACCATAAACACAAAAACGACGAGTTTTTGTCGTTACTCGGGAACATGTATCGGGTCTTACAAGACCTGCAAATCTAACTAGAACCCCAAAAGTATGGGCAATAGCTCATGAAAACGGACATAAAACACAAAAACAACGAGTTTTGGTCAAGTATCTCAATCATGTTTCTGGTCTTACGAGCCATGCAAATCCCCATGGAATCATAAAATTATGGGCAATAGCTCATCAAAACGGTTGTAAGATGCGAAAACGGTGAGTTTTTGGTCATCACTCTTAAACATGTATCGGGTCTTATGTGCGTTGTTAATAGACAAGGAACAACAAAACTATGGGCAACAACTCATAAAAACGGCCATAAACGGCGCAAACGACGATTTTTCGGTCATAACTCTTGAACATGTATCGGATCTTACAGTCATTGTAAATCGCCATAGAACCCCAAAACCGTGGTCAATAGCTCATCAAAATGGTCATAAAACACGAGAACACCGAGTTTTTTGTCATATGTCTCAAACATGTATTGGGTCTTACGGGGCATGCAATTCATCGTGGAACCCCTAAACTCTAGGCAATAGCTCATGAAAATGACCATAAAACGTGAAAACGACGAGTTTTTAGTCGTAACTCGAGAACATGTATCGGGTCTTACAATCCCAGCAAATCTTCCTAAAACCCCGAAACTGTGGGCAATAGCTCATGAAAATGGCCATAAAACAAGAAAACATCGAGTTTTTGGTCATAACTCTCGAACATGTATCATATCTTACAATCATTGTAACTTGCCGTAGAACCCCAAAATTGTGGGCAATAGTTCATGAAAACGGTCATAAAACACGAGAACGCCGAGTTTTTGGTCATATGTCTCAAACATGTATCGGATCTTACGGGCCATGCAAATCATCGTGGAACCCCAAAACTCTAGGCAATAGCTCATGAAAACGATCATAAACCACGAAAACGACGAGTTTTTGGTCGTAACTCGGGAACATCTATCGGGTCTTACAAGCCCTGCAAATCTCCCTAGAACCCTAAAACTATGGGCAATAGCTCATGAAAACGGACATAAGACACAAAAACGACGAGTTTTGGTCAAGTATCTCAAACATGTTTCTGGTCTTACGAGCCATGCATATCCCCATGGAATCCTAAAATTATGGGCAACAACTCATAAAACGGCCATAAAATGACGCAAACGACGAGTTTTCGGTCATAACTCTCGAACATGTATCGGATCTTACAGTCATTGTAAATCGCCATAGAACCCCAAAACTGTGGGCAATAGCTCATGAATACGGTCATAAAACACGAGAACACCGAGTTTTTTGTCATATGAATCAAACATGTATCGAGTCTTACAGGCCATGCAAATCATCAAGGGACCCCAAAACTCTAGGCAATAGCTCATGAAAACGACCATAAAACGCGAAAACGTTGAGTTTTTGGTCGTAACTCGGGAACATGTATCGGGTCTTACAAGCCCTGCAAATCTCCCTAGAACCCCAAACTATGGGCAATAGCTCATGAAAACGGACATAAAACACAAAAAACATCGATTTTTGGTCAAGTATCTCAAACATGTGTCGGGTCTTACGAGCCATGCAAATCCCCATGGAATCCCAAAATTATGGGCAATGGCTCATCAAAATGGCCGTAAGACGCAAAAACGATGAGTTTTTGGTCATCACTCTTAAACATGTATCGTGTCTTATGTGCGTTGTTAATAGACAAGGAACAACAAAACTATGGGCAACAACTCATAAAAACTTGGGAACATGTATCGGGTCTTACAAGCCCTGCAAATCTCCCTAGAACCCCAAAACTATGGGCAATAGCTCATGAAAACGGACATAAAACACAAAAAACATCGATTTTTTGGTCAAGTATCTCAAACATGTATCGGGTCTTACGAGCCATGCAAATCCCCATGGAATCCTAAATTATGGGCAATAGCTCATCAAAACGGCTGTAAGATGCGAAAACGGTGAGTTTTTGGTCATCACTCTTAAACATGTATCTGGTCTTATGTGCGTTGTTAATAGACAAGGAACAACAAAACTATGGGAAACAACTCATAAAAACGGCCATAAAACGGCGCAAACGACGATTTTTCGGTCATAACTCTTGAACATGTATCAGATCTTACAGTCATTGTAAATCGCCATAGAACCCCAAAACCGTGGGCAATAGCTCATGAAAACGGTCATAAAACACGAGAACACCGAATTTTTTGTCATATGTCTCAAACATGTATTGGGTCTTACGGGGCATGCAATTCATCGTGGAACCCCTAAACTCTAGGCAATAGCTCATGAAAAACGACCATAAAACGTGAAAACGACGAGTTTTTAGTCGTAACTCGGGAACATCTATCGGGTCTTACAAGCCCTACAAATCTCCCTAGAACCCCAAACTATGGGCAATAGCTCATGAAAACGGACATAAAACACAAAAAAAATCGATTTTTGGTCAAGTATCTCAAACATGTGTCGGGTCTTACGAGCCATGCAAATCCCCATGGAATCCCAAAATTATGGGCAATGGCTCATCAAAATGGCCGTAAGACGCAAAAACGATGAGTTTTTGGTCATCACTCTTAAACATGTATCGTGTCTTATGTGCGTTGTTAATAGACAAGGAACAACAAAACTATGGACAACAACTCATAAAAACTTGGGAACATGTATCGGGTCTTACAAGCCCTGCAAATCTCCCTATAACCCCAAAACTATGGGCAATAGCTCATGAAAACGGACATAAAACACAAAAAACATCGATTTTTGGTCAAGTATCTCAAACATGTATCGGGTCTTACGAGCCATGCAAATCCCCATGGAATCCTAAAATTATGGGCAATGGCTCATCAAAACGGCCGTAAGACGCAAAAACGATGAGTTTTTGGTCATCACTCTTAAACATGTATCGTTTCTTATGTGCGTTGTTAATAGACAAGGAACAACAAAACTATGGGCAACAACTCATAAAAACGGCCATAAAACGGCACAAACGACGAGTTTTCGGTCATAATTCCCAAACATGTATCGGATCTTACAGCTCATGAAAACGGTCATAAAACATGAGAACACCGAGTTTTTTTCATATGTCTCAAACATGTATCGGGTCTTTCGGGCCATGCAAATCGTCATGGAACCATAATTTGGGCAATAGCTCATCAAAACGTCCGTAAGACGCGAAAACGACGACTTATTGGTCGTAACTCGTGAACATGTACCGGGTCTTATGGGCCATGAAAATATCCTTGGAACCCCAAAATCATGGACAATTACTCATAAAAACAGACATAAAACACGAAAACAACGAATTTTTTGTCATAAATCTCGAACATTTTTAGATCTTACAGTCATTGTAACTTGCCGTAGTACCCCAAAACTGTGGGCAATAGTTCATAAAAACGGTCATAAAACGCGAGAACACCGAGTTTTTGGTCATATGTCTTAAACATGTATCGGGTCTTACGGGCCATGCAAATCATCGTGGAACCACAAAACTCTAGGCAATAGCTCATAAAAACGACCATAAAACACGAAAACGATGATTTTTTGGTCGTAACTTGGGAACATGTATCGGATCTTACGAGCCCTGCAAATCTCCCTAGAACCCCAGAACTATGGGTAATAGCTCATAACGGACATAAAACACGAAAACATCGAGTTTTGGTCAAATATATTAAACACATTTTGGTTCTTATGAGCCATGCCAATCCCCATGGAATCCCAAAACTATGGGCAATAGCTCATCAAAACGGCTGTAAGATGCGAAAACGATGAGTTTTTGTCATAACTCTCAAAAATGTACCGGGTCTTATGGGCCATAAAAATCCCCTTGGAACCCAAAAATCGTGGGCAATTACTCATAAAAACGGCCATAAAACACGAAAATGACAAGTTTTTCGTCATAACTCTCGGACATGTATCGGATCTTACAGTCACTGTAACTCGCCGTAGAACCCCAAAATTATGGGCAATAGTTCATGAAAACGGTCATAAAACACGAGAACGCCGAGTTTTTGGTCATATGTCTCAAACATGTATCGAGTCTTACGGACCATGCAAATTATCGTGAAACCCCAAAACTCTAGGCAATAGCTCATGAAAACGTACATAAAACACGAAAACGAAGAATTTTTTGTCATAACTCGAGAACATGTATTGGGTCCTACAAGCCCTGCAATCGGACATAAAACACGAAAACAACAAGTTTTGGTCAAATATCTCAAACATGTTTTGGGTCTTACGAGCCATGCCAATCCCCATGGAATCCCAAAACTATGGGCAATCGCTCATGAAAATGGTCGTAAGACGCGAAAACGATGAGTTTTTGTCATAACTCTCAAACATGTACCGGTCTTATGGGCCATGAAAATCCCATTGGATCCCCAAAATTGTGGATAATAACTCATAAAAACGGCCATAAAACGCGAAAATGACGAGTTTTTGGTCATAACTCTCGAACATGTATCACATCTTACAGTCATTGTAACTCGTCATAGATCCCCAATACTATGGACAATAGCTAATGAAAACGGTCATAAAACGCGAGAACGCTCAGTTTTTGGTCATATGTCTCAAACATGTATCGGGTCTTACGGGCCATGCAAATCGTCGTAGAACCCCAAAATTTGGGCAATAGCTCATCAAAACGTCCGTAAGACGCGAAAACGACGACTTATTGGTCGTAACTCGTGAACATGTACCGGGTCTTATGGGCCATGAAAATATCCTTGGAACCCCAAAATCATGGACAATAACTCATAAAAACAGACATAAAACACGAAAACAACGAATTTTTTGTCATAACTCTCGAACATGTATCAGATCTTACATTCATTGTAACTCGCCGTAGTACCCCAAAACTATGGGCAATAGCTCATGAAAACAGTCATAAAACGCGAGGACGCCGAGTTTTTGGTCATATGTCTTAAACATGTATCGGGTCTTATGGGTCATGCAAATCATATTGGAACCCCAAAACTTTAGGCAATAGCTCATGAAAATGACCATAAAATGTGAAAACGATGAGTTTTGGTCATAACTCTCAAACATGTATCGGATCTTACGAGCCATGCAAATCACCCTAGAACCCCAAAACTATGGGCAATAACTCATAAAAACGGTCATAAAACACGAAAATAGCGAGTGTTTGGTCTTAACTCTCAAACATGTATTTTGGTCTTACAGGCCATGCAAATCGCCCTAGAACCCCAAAACCATGGGCAATAGCTCATGAAAAATGATCATAAAACATGATAACGACGAGTTTTTGGTCATCACTCTTAAACATGTATCGGGTCTTAGGTGCATTGTTAATATCCAAGGAACAACAAAAGTATGTGTAACCACTCATGAAAACGGCCATAAAACGCGAAAACGATGAGTTTTCGGTCATAACTCTGCAACATGTATCAGATCTTACAGTTATTGTAAATCGTCGTAGAACCCCAAGACTGTGGGCAATAGCTCATGCAAACGGTCAAAAATGCGAGAGCACCGAGTTTCTGGTCATATCGCTCAAACATGTATCGGATCTATTGGGCCATGCAAATCGTCTTGGAACCCCAAAAATATGGGCCCTCCCGTCTATATCCATCTCCACTCCTCCTGGTGGTCGCGGCTTCCTCTCCCCTCGATCTCTTTCACCTCCCCCGGCGGCTGGCAAGGAGGTCATCAAAATCCTTCCTCCGCGTGGGTCCTAACCAGCTCTCGCCATGACAACGCCAACGGTAACACATTATCCCTGCACGCATCTCTTTCTTTTTGCAATGCACAAATGTCGGATGACCGAAAGTTAAACTGCACGATGCCGTGCGTTCATTGCGGTGTGGATGATGTGGTTTCCCATGTCGTCTTTCTGACCGATGTGCCTAGAGCCAGGGCCGGACCTTCCCAAGTTCGGCGAGTGGGACGTGAAGAACCCGTCATCGGCCGACGGCTTCACCGTCATATTCCAGAGATCCCGCGACGACAGGAAGACCACCGGCCTCGGGAACTAGCCGGCCTTCAGGATCGCCATAGCGGCGGCGGCGGACACTACGGCTCCAACTTCAAATCCGGCAACGGCTACCACCAGTACTCGAGGGTGGCATCTCCCAAATGCGTCAAGGTACGTACGTACATGTTGCACACGGCCCGGGCGTTCCTTTGGTTTGTTGCACACCGCTTTGACGCAAAGCAAATTTTGTCTGCAGAAGAGGTGGTTCTTCTGCGGCAGCTTCTGATTCGAACGTCAGGGGGGCGCATGCTGCGGCTGGTGAAATAGATCTGAAATCATGTCGCGTCAGACCAGAACCACGAACTCATACTTGATGGGAGGCGAGGGTGCAAGCTTTGGCGATCGTCTGGCGATTTAGATCCTGCTAGATCGCCACATTGGATGTGCATCATCATCATCGATGACTGATGGTTCCGGTTCATATGTATGAATCATTTACATCAAATAAAGGGGGGAGTAAACTAGTGGATAAAACTACTTCTAAATTGTGTCCCCTTTTAGTCCGCTGCAAATGACCAAATGTTCATGTTGGACCACCCTTCATATCGCGGCTATGCAAGTTCCATGCAGGTGCCTATTTTATTCCGTAATAATTATCAGAATCAACATTTTGAACAGAGTCGTAAAGTAAAAGGTACCTGGAGAAACAAAAGAAAGGTATTCATAGTATTACACATATGAGAATAATATCTCCCGGAATTCGAGTCAAAATTTTACTACTAACATCACCACCTAGAGAAATGTATCAGAACCAAATATCACCAAATAATCGATTTACTGCATCGACCAGGTAGAAACCAACTGGCTGCAGGAACTTAAGAGATATCTCGTTAGATATTCGCACCATGTGTGAACAACGGATCAATTACATTGACACAAGTAACAGAGCTCCACCAAAATTCTAAGGTAAGGCAAGCTTGATCGGATCGACAAGACCTTGTTGGATTCATGAGACCCAAATTCGAGGTACATCCGCCTAAGCTATTCGGAAAATGGTCTAACATGTTCCCCAAAGACCTTTGCACATCCATGATCATATGCCATCCAGGCATCCAACACAATGTGAACAAAACTATGCTATCGCTACCTCGGATCCACTTTATATCCCCTAACTTTCATTGTTTTCGTGCTTCATTCACCCATTGGAGATTCCAAATTAGAGCTTCCATCACCGTTCGTAATGGACCGTTGAATTAGCATCCGTGAATCTGGTGATGTCTTTTCTCGTGGTCTCAAGAACCGAGATTCAGCCAAATCCACACCCCCTTGTTCTTCTCCTGATTGTGTTGTACTGGAAACAAGTTCACTAGTGGCATCCATTGCATTCTCATTTCCAACCTCAGAATTTAGAACAGCAGCCAACTAAGGTTGATGTGTATCTTGGAAGGCGTTTGACCTATAGGCAGCCTGATCATCTATTCTCTGATCTCTCCTATTGCATACAACACTCACAAGCTTTTGTTCGACGGAGGTGTGGATGCTATCTACCAACAATCCACTCTCTCTTAACCTTCTGACAAATGCAAAGAATGTGGCTCTGATCATCCGGAGCATCTGGAGAGCCTCTACATCGTTGAAGTTGAAGATGTAGTTCAAATTAGCCATCCTCTCCTGATCTCGGGCCACCATATGATCGTGCACTAGTCGAGAAAAGGTAGCACGCCTAACAACTCTCTTGTGAAGCGACATGATCTAGGCCTAAATGACAGCTATAAGCGTATCCGTCTGATGGATAAGTGTCATCCTATTGACCTAATGAGGCGGATCTACCATGAGTTCTTCCTAAATTGACATTCCACGCGGATTCCAAAGAGTAGGGGTGAGGGGCGGTGGTTTTCCTCCGCCATGGCAGACGAGGGAGTACGGAGCCAGGAGACGAAAGGAGATGTGTGGCGACTCTCCCGCCACATCCGTGCCAGAGTAGGAGGAATCAGCTGTTATGATAGATCTATGTCTCAACCGCCAACACTGCGCCGCCGCCACGAGTTTTGTAAGAGGAAGATGCGGATTTTTTTGGTAGCACAAAGGTAAGCGAATGAAGGAGGTGAGGCTACTCTAGGCGTGAAACAGGGTCGTGATTTTTTCGTTTCCCGCATGCACGGTCGCGAAGGCCTCACGCATGTCATCTCCCTATTTTGTAGCTTGGGGGCATGGCTGCACTGATATACTCTCTCCGTTTAGAAATATAAGACGTGTTAGCTTTGTAAATCGAATGTATCTAGACATCTTTTAGTGTGTAGGTTCGTAGAGGTTCGGAATAAACTTATACACTAAAAATAGTTTAGATACATTCATTTCATAAAGCTAAAATATCTTATATTTTTTGAACGGAGTGAGTAGTTGATTCGGGCGTCGTAGCTGGAATTGTCTCTATGGTGCTTTGCAGACGGTGCAAGCCACGACGTAGACGTGATGTGAGCAACTAATCAGCCCACTTCCGTATCCTCGCGGCCTATTTGGAGGGTATGCAGCTTACCGAAGACGCCCATACATGATGGATGCACAATTCTCTATTCGCTCGCCTCTGTGCATCGATCGTACTGTAGTTGCAATCTGCAGTGCCAGTGCGTTGTCCTTGTCCATTGGCACGGCACGACGCCCGCACTGTTCTTTTGGTTGACCGGTGGGAAATTACCCGAGCCCGGGTCCCAGGGACACGCCGAGAAAGGAACGGACGTGGTGTTCCCCTGCTCCACGGCTATATAAAACGAGCATTCCCCCTCCTCATCGATCATCCCCTCCCGTCTATATCCATCTCCATTCCTCCTGGTGGTCGCGGCTTCCTCCCCCCTTCGATCTCTTTCGCCTCGTCCCTGGCGGCTGGCTCGGAGGTCGTCGGAATCCTTCCTCCGTGTGGGTCCTAGCCAGCTCTCGTCATGACAATGCCGACGGTAACACATTATCCCTGCACGCATCTCTTTCTTTCCGCAATGCACGAATGCCGGACGACCGAAAGTTAAACTGCACTGTGTAGTGCGTTCGTTCGGTGTGGCTGACGTGGTTTTCCATGTCGTCTTTCTGACCGATGCGCGCAGAGCCAGGGCCGGCCACTGCCCAAGTTCGGCGAGTGGGACGTGAAGAACCCGGCGTCGGCCGACGGCTTCACCGTCATATTCCAGAGAGCCCGCAATGACAAGAAGACCACCGACCTCGGCAACCAGCCGGCCTTCAGGAACGCCAACGGCGGCGGCGGCGGCCACTACGGCTCCGACTTCAAATCCGGCAACAACTACCACCAGTACTCGAGGGTGGCATCGCCCAAACGCGTCAAGGTACATACATACATGTTGCACACGGGCCAGGCGTGCCTTGGTTTGTCGCACCGCTTTGACGCAAAGGAACTTTTGTCTGCAGAAGAGGTGGTTCTTCTGTGGCAGCTTCTGATTCGAACGTCGGTGAAAGAGATCTGAGATCATGCCACGCCAGACCAGAACCAGGAGCTCATACTTGATGGGAGGCGAGGGTGCAAATTTTGGCGATCGTCGCGATTTAGATCCTGCTAGATCGCCGCATTGGATGTGCATCGTCATCATCGATGACTGATGGTTCCGGTTCATATGTATGAATCATTTGCATCAAATAAAAGGAGGGAGTAAACTAGTGGAGAAAACTACTTCTAAACCGTGTCCCCTTCTAGTCCGCTGCAAATGACCAAATGTTCATGCTGGACCACCCGCTGCCACTCATTCATATCGCGGCTATGCAAGTTCCATTCAGGTGCCTATTTTATTCCGTAATAATTATCAAAATCAATATTTTGAACAGAGTCGTAAAGTAAAAGGTACCTGGAGAAACAAAAGAAAGGTATTCATAGTATTACACATATGAGAATAATATCTCCCGGAATTCGAGTCAAAATTTTACTACTAACATCACCACCTAGAGAAATGTATCAGAACCAAATATCACCAAATAATCAGTTACTTACCAGACCGGACCAGGGCAGAAACCAACTTCGTGGCTGCAGGAACTTAAGAGATATCTACTGTTAGATATTCTGCACCATGTGTAGACAACAGATCAATTACATTGACACAGTAACAACAGAGCTCCACCAAAATTCTAAGGTAAGGCAAGCTTGATCAGATCGACAAGACCTTGTTGGATTCATGAGACCCAAATTCTGAGGTACATCCGCCCCTAAGCTATTCAGAAAATGGTCTAACATGTTCCCCCAGCACCTGCACTGCACATCCATGATCATATGCCATCCAGGCATCCAGCACCATGTGAACAAAACTGTGCTATACTGCTACCCTCAGATCCACTTTATATCCCCTAACTTTCATTGTTTCCGTGCTTCTGTTCACCCATTGGAGATTCCAAATTAGAGCTTCCATCACCTGGTTCAGAATGGACCGTTGAATTAGCATCCGGTGAATCTGGTGATGTCTTTTCTACTGTGGTCTCAAGAACCGGAGATTCAACCAAATCCACGCCCCCTTGTTCTTCTCCTGATTGTGTTGTACTGGAAACAAGTTCACCAGTGGCATCCATTGCATTCTCATTTCCAACCTCAGAATTTAGAACAGCAGTATTCACTGATACCTCAGCAGGTTCAGCATCTTCTGTCCACTCAACACACTCAGGCAGACTCTCTTTTACATCTGGAGTTGGCGGTCTGACGTCATCTTCCAACTTATCAATGGGGCCATTTGTCAATACTGTGTGACCAGGCTCTTCACTCAAGTCTATGTCAGAGGTTGCTAAAAGTGAATCCGAACCTTTTGTGCCATCTACAGGTTCACCAAGAATGACCTCATCCATATCGTCATCCACATTTGGTGAAGGCAACTCCAGTTTTGCAGAAAGGGAAGCTTCTGGGTCATCGTTCAGTGCTTTGTCCTCATCAAATGCAAACCAATTGGAGTTCGTAAAAAAGGAGCTCCTGCAAAGCATACTCTTCATCAGCAAGTTGTTGCAGACATCAAATAAAATGTACTCCCTCCGTTCCAAAATATAAGATGTTTCGGCAAACTGTTTTAGTTTGGAACGGAGGGAGTACTTATGGGAAAGACATGGCCAGATTGTATGGATAAGGAAAATACCTGTCAGGATCATCAGCAAAACGAATATTGGAGATAACTACTTCAGCAGCTTCATCATCAAAATACACATCCTAGAGGAATAGTAACAATCAAAACACAGACAATCGTATTAAATGTACCAGAAAATACAAATATCACCATGAACTTTAGCAAACAAAGCTAGCATACCTCATCATCTCGCTCTTGTGATGGTTGAGCCTGCATATATAACCCACAAAAGAGTTATTTACCAAGTAAATCTGAATATTGTATCCACTGGTTAAGCCCATAATCGCGATAGAAGAGTATTATGCTTTAGAGCTTTACTGCACAAGTTCGGCATTTAACGAGGCAGATACCATGGGAGAGTCCTGTTCTACTATCGAATAAAATACATATAAAAAGAAACTGATTCATATACAGATCATGTGAGTTTGAAAGATCCAAAAAAAATACAAGACAAATCCAGGGAGCAAATACAACACTTTTACTAAGTGGTTAGCTATACCTTAACAGAAGAGTGATATTCAAGAAGAAAATACTGACCCGGCAAAAGGAAAAGAAAATACTGACCTCATCAACATCTTCATTACTAATACCGTATTTAAATGCCTGGCTCAGATTGCTAGCAAGCGCAGCCACATCATAGTCCCTGTCTCGGAAGTCTTCATCGTCGCTGTCTCTACCTCGATCCTGCAGTGATGTCGGTCGGCTATGACCAAAGAAACGTTTCAGCAGATGACCTTTTCTCCATGGAATGCAGGACATTTTGGAAAGAGATAAGTTAAGCAAGTGGATGAACTCTTCACTCTAGAATAACACCAAAAACTCATATGAACATGCATTATGCATAGCAAGACCTTTTCAAGTTTTTATGAATTGATGTAGACAGAGATATTGTGCGATTGTCATATGAGCACAAGGTATGGTTAAATGGGGAAAAAGTTGTCAAGTTCAACCAATTATTAATTGTGAAACATCGTACTCCCTCTGTCCAGAAATAATTGACTTGGATTTGTCTAGATGTATCTAGACGGTAGTATTATTCTTCCGTTGGTGCAATGGTGTCATAATGATTTTTTTTAAAGCAGCTGCATTCTCATAAGATTCGATGTAAATTGATCATAAACAATAGTCAGCTGTCCATCTAAATAAAAAGGACAGGATAAGACTGGCTGTAAGTAGCTATGGAGCAAAAAAACGACAGTTGTTTGTAACCAACAGTACCAATTAATGCAACCTAATTGTTGAAAAACACAACATTGTTGACAAAAGTTCCTCTAACAAAAGGAAGTCAATGACTGACAAGTCAATGGATATGTGTAATGCATCTTTGCAGATCAGGGCAGCACTGATGGAGTTAAATGCATATACATAATCATGTTCTTAGAGCGATCATACTGACTTGAATCATTTTCATTCAACAGAGCACAGCATTATGATTCATAAGGAAGCGATATGAACAATAAAGAACTCAACTAGGAACATACAGTCAATACCAAAAGTACACACAAAAACAGTACAGAAGATAATAACATGAACAGAAGTCAAATGATACTTACCCACAAACCCATTGGTAAACATTTTCTACCGCATTACGCTTTGTTAGGATACTACCATGCCACTCAGCCCAACCAGAGTTTTGCTGCAATCCAATTAAGTGCATCAGAGTTCAATGTAAAGGGATCAACCAAAGTTCAAAGCGGCCATATAAGCAATAAGGCCAAGAAACAAGGAAATTTTGCAAGACATTATTTGCATATTTACCATACTATCATTGCACTAGGAGTCTGTTAGATAACCAGAAAGGGGCTATTAACACATCCATTAACATGTGAGACATGGAAGATTTTGGTGAATATAATAAAAAAATAAACCTGCAAATGTGATTGGATTGTGCTGTTGCTGTTGGACAGTTGAATGAGCTTGTTGGCTATCCGTGTAATATGACCAACAAATCCAACCCTTGGGGCAGTTTTTCCCTCTGCAGATAGCGTATGCTGCAAAGAGAGTAACAAGTGAATATATCAGTGGGCAAACTAATAGACCTATCAGCTGGTTGGGTGTACTACCTCTGTTTCAAAAAACAAGGCCTATAAATCTTCTCGATAGTTTGACAAAATATATACCAGACAGTATCAATATTCACAATATTTGGTAAATACAATGTGAAAATATATTTTGGGGAGGATATATTGATATCGATTTAATGTTGTAGAAGTTCATCTTTTTGTCTAGAAACATGGCCAAACTTAGACAACATTGACTTTTGACTAAATTATATGCCTTTGTTTTAATGGAACAGAGGGAGTATATCAAATGGTGAGACATTATTTTGTACCTTGGTCAAATTTACTGACAGAGCAGAGTTTTTCTCAGCTTCCAAAATTCTTGTAACAAGTTTACATTCATCAAGAACATGCGCAATCAGCGGATCCTGTTTACTCTCTAAACAGGAAACAATGATGTTCTCCACATGATGGTGCAAAAAGTTGTTGAAAGGGTACCTGACGATGAATTATTTGTCAGCTCTTTAACAAGTTTATGTGAAACAGATTGTCATATCTAACTTACTCAAAAAATAGATCTATAACATGCTTGATTGCTCCTAGTTGGATCAAACGCATTTCAGCAACTTCACTACCAATTGAAAGTAGGACAGAGATGAACTCAACAATCTGCAAAAGAAAAATAACCACCATCAACAGTAACATAGGGAATAGCAATTACCTGAACCATACAAATTGCAGAACAAGGAAACAAAGAACATCACTGCTTTGTATACATATCTCTGAATACAAACTATCAGTAGCACAAATATCTACGAAGGCTATTAGACAAAGGAACACTAATAGGTTTCCTGCGCTGCGCTCATGTTCATTTCATGACTAGTTCAAATTAGTAAATCTGAACATAATTAATCACCACATACCTTCAAGCGATGTTTTCCCAGAGGAGGCTGTAAGCTGCCATATGTTGTCGGCAGAATATTTTCGGCAGACGAAACATCCAGCAGCTTCAACAAATCACCTGAAAATGACAGATAGAAAATTTAGGATTTTGAATGATACTACCTCCGTTTCAGTAAGTGTCTTAATTTTGTGTAGATTCGCATGTATCTAGACACGTTTTAGTGTGTAGATACATGCGAATCTAGACAAAGTTGAGACACTTATTTTGGAACGGAGGTAGTATTATCCTTGGAGCATTGGTTTTTCTAACTGGTAAATATAGGCAGTGTCTGAACTTCATAATTACTTGACAGAACGAAGTGTAGGAAGAATGGACCGATATAATCGTGTACGGTTTACAATTAAAATATCTATATCTATACCTAATAATAAAGGACGGACTATTTCTTGTCGTCCAACACTTTTTTGGACCTTTTTACCGTCCCATAAAACCACGTATTACTCACAACTGCCCCTTAAAACTGCAAACAAATACCCACTGTGCCACACATAAGTCGTATGTTATATATTTTTCCCCTCCTAACGCCGTCTCAGAAATTAACAGCATGCCAGCCTTGATCGATCACTGGAAGCTCCTCGCCGTGCTGCTGGGCTTTCTCTTATGGGTCATGTGGCTATCAACTTCTGATCATAGAAGGTTTCTCTTACCAGTAAACAAGAGAGCATTATGAATATTTTCTACGGAATAGTCCCGCCTCGCTCCTTTAAACAGAGTTCCACCAGTTTATATACCCTTACGAATTGACAGGAATAAGCCGCCTTAGAATATACAAACAAGCAGCATCAGTTTGAAATCCAATGTATCGGATCAGTGGGGGATGTGGTGAGAAGGGGAAAGAGAGAGAGGGGAACACCAGAGACGGGGGAGAACTGTGAGCGAGAGGAGCGGGGGGGACAAGCCGACGATGCAACTCGACAGACGAGGTTGGCGGACTTCTCTGTGTACCGGTAAAGAGCCAGAGAGGAGCGGGGATTGCAAGAAACAAAACAGGGAAGAAGAGGGGGGAGATGATGACTGAAGAAGGGGACAGGCGGCGGCCTCAGGGATCCACGCAAGCTGGTCCTAGCGTGCGTACAACCTACGGTTTAGGCAGACTTGCTGGCTTGGGCCCTATGCTTCTTTTGGGCTGGCTGGTCCATGGAAATTTTCTCCTCTTTTTTTCCTTTACCCTTTTTCTTTTCTTTTTTGTTTAAAAAAGGCAAACCACCTGAAGTTTTAGGGTTTAAAAAGGAATCAAACAAAATTAATTTGAAAATGCTTGTATTATAATGAAAACAAGTACCCCTAATCCGTACCTGTTATTTATGTATATATCAAAGGTAGTTAGTTGCTTTGTTTTCGACAACTTAAATTGCATTTGCTTATGCCTCTAACTAAATAGGCGGATTATTTCATTCAAAAGTTGTTTTTCTATCCCGTTAACGCACGGTCTGTTTCTAGTAACTAATAAGGTACCCGTGCTATTTCAGAGATGTATATAAAACGCGTTCTCTAAAAGAGATATATAAATCATTCGATATGTGTATTGTTTGCTATTCATTTTTAAGTATGGATTATGGAAGATACATAATGGAAAACTGGCAGTAAATCATGAATATTTAAATACTGTAGCTATAACGTCTCCCCATATGAAAAGATGTATAGACCACTAACCAAGGCTATCCAGCATGCCATTGACTGTTTCTGGACTCGCAGTAACCAATGTTCCATGACTTAGTTGACTACGGAAAGCTTGGTAGGACGCCGTTACAAGTCTCTTAGGATCTAACAAAGATATGCACACTGACAATGAGTGGACCAGCACTGATTTAGGTCTTGAATCTTCAAAAGCATGATGAAACAATCTCCCCACAAAGCTGCAAATTTGGAGAAAAGGAGAAAAAAATACAGAGTTCTATTCAATACCAAAGAGAAACTATAAAAGCCCGGGACAACATATTCAATATTGCAATGTAAGAGTGCACAAAAAAAAATCACCTAGGACTGGAAATTTTGGTAGCAAGTGCTGGAGGAGCATATCTAGTCACTGCGCAAAGGATTTCAGCAGCATTTGCATGAACCTCAGCAGAATCCTGCAATGAAAATTAGGAGTCACGTAGGCAATAAAAGCATGAACCACGAAATCCCAAGAACAATGTAAATTTTCAACAGCAGAGAAATAACCACCATTCATACATGATTTGTGGAAAAAGTGTGACATAATAATTTGTGAGGATGTAGCTACAGAACGATGCAGCTGAATACCATTGCACCATACATGGACATTAGCCCGGTGGTTCAACATCTTACATTGGTACGGGTGAAGAGCAACTCGCCAACTCATGACAACAAGGTGGATGTGAACCAGAAACTCGACATCAGACTAACATCTAAAGGTTATAACATATTTCTAAAGAGGACTTAAGTCATATAGGTTCAGACTGGAGAGATGTAGCCAACACATTGACCATGTAGAGGTGAACCAGAAACTGGACAGCAGGCTAACATCTGAAGGTGATTACGTATTCCTAAAGAGGACTTCGCAATCATATAGGTTCACATAAGAGTAGATAAACCCAAGCCAATAGCTAGTCAATCCTGAGGTATCAGATATACATAATGTATGTCAGTGTTATGTAGAATTTTGTGTGAGTTTCTGCTAGAAAAGGACGATTAAATTTCAGATACCTCACAAATGGTACCTTTGGAGAATAATGCATGTTGATTGTTGACTAACCAATTTACATCCAAAAGGCTAGTTTTCTAAGGCACTCCTTTGCTAATAGAGTGCATGGTGTGGATAAACATCAGCAAGGCGATTTTGAAATAGTTTGAAAATCCAATAAACAGGACAAGTGAGCGATTGACATGGCTAGATGCTAAAAGTAATCTTTGGTTCTTACGGATGAGCTGAACTTGTCAACAATCATCTCGAGGACTTGTATATCATCTAACCATTGCATTGAATCCGCATAACTTGTATACATAGTTTCATCAGCGCCGATTAAGCGAATTAACACCTGCATTACAAACCGACATACTATCAAGTTACGTTTAATTAATCTTACTGCAAAAGGTCACAGATTCAAATAAAAGTAAAACCAGAGCTCCTTTTTCAGTGTTAAATCTGTCCGGCAAGTAAAATAGACTAACCTCCATAATAGAAGTGATCCCAATAAGATCAACAAGTTGGCTAACTATTTCAGGGTGGCCCTGCAGGAGAAATGCAACAGCACACGAAAATTAACATATTAGATTGAAATGCACACAAACAGAAAACCAATTATATGGATACTCTACATGTGCAACTTTTAATAAAAAACACATGTAACAAGGAGATGTCAGAAATGGCTTTACAGATGTTTAGGCCTTGAGCACTGTTAAACCTGAGATGGATGTTAAAGTCATTTAAAAGTATACTTTCAGTTTCCAGCAATGGACTAGTGTTTGATTCTATAAGTATACGCTAAGTTTATGATTCTGGTATTACCTGATTACTCTAGAACAGCTGCTGCAGCATCAGCATAAACTACGCCATATTTGAACTGTTCGATAAAATATATGGCACCTAATACTGTACATGGTACATACTAATGCATATATAAGGTACATTAATGGCTTTCATGGGAGATCTATGGATTAAGCAAACTATGGAACGCCAAAAGAAGAGATGACAAATAAAAGGAATGCTACACAAACCTGCACATAATTCATAAGTGGGAGTGTCTTCCGCAGCATCAAGCAAATAACCACCTGCAGAACGCAGTACAGTGATGGCCATTTAAAATGTCAGGCTAAAAATCAGGGCATTACCATTTAATCGGCCAGAGAGAGACCAAAATTTTCCAGGAGTTAATGATTGCATAAAAGTACCTTGCCAAAGTAGCCAGCCAACAAAGTCCCATGAGGATGGTCAGGTTTCAGGAAGGAAAAAAGTAAATTCATAAGCTGCACAGATAGCACAATTTATCAGTTGTAAAAGAAAATTTACACTGTACTATGAGAATATTATTGCATCAACAGAAATAGAAAGCTGAAATTAAGCACATACATCTTCATCCTCCACTAATGTCTTCAAAATAACATCCACTTCGCATATGAATATTTCACAAGCTATAAAAGGAAACCTGCAAACCAGGCACTAATGATGGTGAACAAAGTCCATGTTAGGACGCAGAGCATAAAATCGTTCTTTTTAACTAGGCTTGATATACCTAAATATCCTCTTCTTTTCAGCATCTTCCGGTGTCTCTTCCACAATGTAGCGGAGCAGTAGCTCCACTTGAACTTTGTCTCGTAAACTACAACATCCAGAATGAACAGGTAGTTTATTATAAAAAAAATCTTATAGTGCTCTAATAACTCTAATATCTTAAATACATATATGCTTTTCCGTAAGGCCATGTGACATTTCATCTTGTTGTGCACAAACATTGACCAGGTCCAGGTAACAAAAAAAGTGGATAGTGAATTCAAAGGGAAAAACTCCATATGTTTGAGTCAATAAGATTTAGAGATGATCCACTTTAAGACAAGCTCAAGTAGGAACTTCAAGACAAGTTTAACACATATATTTCGGCACAGAGAACATGCACAGTGGTCATAGTATTAGTAAGTACATATATATGGATAATCACCCACAACCAAAGTTAAAACAATATATCAATAAATGAAGAGGTTCCAACGAAATCTATATAAAAAAAAAGCTCAGAGAAATAGAAAAAATATACAAAGTGAGTGTTCAGGAAGAGAAATAGTACAAATTAATTAGTCGGGTGTTAAGTGCTTTGCACTCCTGGATTATTTCATCCTCGTCTAGAAGGTCTTCCAACTTAAAGTTTTCCTTGTCCAAAATAGTATCCACCTGAAAGAATTAGTAAGATGTCCATTTAGTCAAAATTCAAAATTGTCCCATAAACAAGATATATTCGAAAGTGCAGGCACTCACTGGTGATGCGGCAGAAAGTCCAGGTACGTGCCAAAACATCTTGAAGAATGAGAAAATTCCGTCAGTATCCAGCACACTCACGATCACGCAAACAAAGCAGATTTAATGCTGGGATTTCCGCTTTGTGGGCTGGTTCATATCTAGTATCCAGAACAGACCCTGAAATAGCTGATCGTGAGATGAGACAGAGCAAATGTTCAACCACATCAAGAAGAGTCAGCTTTGGTACTAATCATGCATATCCTTTGGCCACAACGATAAACCCATGAAATTCCATAAAATATTATCAGTGTTGCTAAAAAGAGTGTCCAGCCACTTGCATTTTGGTACTTAAGACCTGAAAATACTTGTGGTACAGCAGATAACAAATCGGCAAGAGCCCAAAACTAAAACATGGACAGAGGAGGCCAAACATTCCATGTAAGCACAACCTCCAAATACCAGCAAAACTGAAAACCCTGCAGAGAAGAAAGTCCTCCCCAGAAAAGTAAACATGTTGTATTCACCACCATTTACTCAGAAACACCCACCTAAACATATATATGCACTACAAGATGCACTCCCCAAATGTCCAGCCTCCAAATCCTCAGACAACAGCACCTAGAGCAACGACCAACACACCGATGATCTCCCAGAACCACACGTAAAGTATAAAAGCGAAGGCAGCTAATCACGGAACCTGGAACTGATCGCATCAAATCCGGAAGCGCATCAAATCCGGAAGCACAAATAGATACGCCGCGAGCTCCCCGCTTCCCAGTTCCCATCTCCAAAGCCTAAACCGCTTAGAAAAGGCAAAGCAATCCTACGAGCTTCCAGCTCCACAAGCACCAACCCCCGCAAAGCGAAGCAGCTAAAGCGATGACGGACTGACTGACACAACAACACCACTGCCGCCCCCACCCACTCGGACAGGACACGCAATAAAGCAAGCGCACAAACGCGAACCGGCGTCATCTCCCCCAACTAGCTTCCAGCTACGCAGACCAGCTCGGCCTCCGTCTCCGACGCATCGAATCGAGCCCGCGGCCAGACACGGCACGCCGCGGCGCTAAGTGGGTGAGGGTACAGACCGCAGAGCCAGCAGTAGCCGGGAGCTCTAGGAAGGAGCATAGTTTCTCACCGGGTGTCCGGAGGTCCAGCCCAGCTCGTCCTCGTCGTGGCGGCGGTGGTGGCGGCTGACGAAAAGTGGGGGGTAACAGCAGCGAGCGAGTGAGCAGCAGTGCGCGCTCACGCGATCCGAAGCTTTTTGAAGGAGCTGGATCCGGGCCGGCTGGGGCGGCGAGCGAATCCCCCGAAACCCTCGATCGAATTCGGCAATCGCGAGATGAGGAGGGGGAGGAGGAGGAGGACGGGTGGGGAGGAGGCGAGACGGGGGGAAGAGGGCGAGGGTTCGATCGCGAGAGAGACTTTGGGGAGAATAATAATCTGAGCTTATTTTGCTTCGTCTCGATGCGGCATGGGGAGCTGGGCCTGGACTGGGGAGTCTCCGTCCAGGTGTGCGGGTATATGCGGCCGTCTCCCTGCAGCATGGGTCCGACGAGAAGCGGGTCCCGCATGGCAGTGGGTCTGTTCTAGATTCCTTTGGTGGCGCCGGAGATTTTGCGCGAGCGAGGTGCGTTACAGTCACTCATCTGCCGCACGTACCTCGGTCGTTTAAAACGCCATTGCCTCCCTGCGCGGTGGGTCCATACCCAACTGGGAACCACCATGCAGTGTGACTGACAGTGGTGCGTGGGGTGCTTTTTGGAGATCCATGACGTGGCAAGTGGGCTGACAGTGGGCGGAGAGCTCGTACCGGCGCGAGCGTCCCGTCCAGAGCAAAAAAGCTGTAGTCCGCGTCACTCTCTGGCTGTGGGTCCACGCGAGTCCGGGGCCCATGTGTCCGTGGGCGGTCGCACTGGCAGTATGGAGATTCGATCTAGGGGGGATTCCGCTCTGCTACAGACACTCCATTGGCGTACGTGCGGTTTGGTTGCAGCTGAAGGCTGCTCCGAACGTTAATTCCTCCGGACACTGACGCGGTGGGGCCACTGCTTTTTAGGTCCCAGTGAGCAGTTGCACGCGCGGTTTGTACGGCCGTGTTCAGCTGTTCGTGTATCTGGGAACCGCTTCTGGTTTCAAATACATTAGAGCTGTGGCTATTGGACATGAAGATTTGAACTTCGATTAGAGTAAGCGCTTACTTTCTTACTTGATCTGTCTGTTAGGTAGTACGATCTTGATAAATCAAATGGTCACTTGTGTGTACGTCCGAGTTTACACGTTTGTGGTTACGGCCAGTCAACAGCGTATTATTAGATTTTGTAAGTTCCTAATTTTGCCGTGTCTGCCTGGTCATGTGCCCTGTTGTTTAACCAAAGTAGCTATCACTTTATTACATTGTTATATACGACTAGGTGTGATGTGTCGCCCACTCACATGTATAACTTTCCACGTCTCGTTTGTATCCTGAATTACTTATCCCATTTTTGTTCAAATAAACGTATGTCTAGATGTATTTTCGTTTATAGATATACGTGAATCTAGATAAATCTGCGACATCTGATTCGGCCAAAGAAAGTATTAATATTGTCCAAACACCGCTTGCATATTGAGTTCGACACCCAACCAACGTGATATTAATAATAAAAACATGTGAATCATTTTGCAGCTCTGACGCATGAATTGGAGCTCATGTTAAATGAAATCATATAGAATTACGGTGTAGGAAAGCAATTCACATAAATTAGAGGGTTCTTCCTTTAAATCAAAGAGACCATCAAGTTTTGGGGAGAACTTGCATGTGGTGAGGCCCTACTATCTACTTCCTCCGTTTCAAAATATAAGCTGCTTTAGTTTTATAAAGCAAATGTATCTAGACTTCTTTTAATACAGGTTTGGAGTGAATCTATACGCTAAAAGAAGTCTAGATACATTTTCTTCATAAATCTAAAACATCTTATATTTTAAACGGAGGGAGTAGTTACGTGACTAATCAGTCTAGAAACAATTGCATTGTACTGTTGGTTTTGTACATAGGAAAGTCAAATCTCTCTACCTCTAATCATATCGATACCTACTGATTTTTATTTTGGGCTGGACTCATACAACATCGTGGTCGGTAGTTTTCTGACAGGTGATGCAAGGTTCCTGCATGGTGGCTTGTGCGGCAACGGCGACGCTGATGCATGATGTTTGGGTCCCGGCAAATGACTTTGGTAATTGGCTCTTGTCTCGGCGTGTCCGACGATTCTTCGCGTTGCCTCTTCCCTGTGAAGTTGGAGCTGCTAGCTGTTGGTGTCGGCGACCATGCCCTGTGGTGGGTGGCTTGGTTGTGATGATCTTCGTTGGTGCAAGTATTGAATATCTCATCCTCGAAGCTCATCATCAGAATCGAAGTTGTTAGTGCCTGCGCGAAGGGTCAACTGTTTGGCATGTGTTCACATGGGCTTCATGAGGGCCGCTGAGATGGGGTCTTCTTGATGGCCACACTTTGGTAAAATTGGAGTCACTCGCTCATAGAGGAGTAATGACAATGACATCGGCAGGCAACCTCGTCGACGAACCTCACTTTGGGCGGTGTGTTGGTAGCCAGGTTGGTTGTGAGTGCCCTCGAGGTAGCCGTGTTCTACGACGGTCGACCTAGGTCTTTATATCGGTTTTATGACAGTTTTCCACTAGTTAACCCGTCAATTTTTTATGCCATTTTTAATAAAATGAGGCAATATTGCCTGTTTTGTTCAAAAAAAAAAAGAGAACCAAGTGTATTCAACTTAGTACTCCATCTTTTCTTTTGCATCCACATTTAAGGCACGTTTAGTAGATTGGAGAAAGTCCAGCCAGGTCCTGTGGAGAAGAAATCATTTTGTTGGTTTAATTTGGCTCCATGTGTGTTGTCCCATACGCGTGTTAAAGCACCTCCGAGGCAAGACTATTGGGAACATTCAAATTGATAGTTTATCAGGGGCAGGTTAGGGAGAGCCTAAAAATCATAGGTGACTGCCTCTAGCGATGCAACCTTGGAACCTTCTTTCTCTGTTAAATTTATTCATTTCTAACCTCTTTGAATTAGCACATCATGCTTCGATCCAAAAAATATCTACATGAAAACACATGTACGTGGACGATGGTGTTCTTTTCTGACAATCGGTATCGAGTTTCGTTAACTGTATCTTCTTTAATCTGTATTCTTGTTTGGAGTTTTCTTATAGATTTTGTCAGATTCGTCAGACTCGGTTGACCGTTCGAAATTTTCTTTGAAGAATGTCTTTATATCTTTGTTGTGCGCAACTCTCGTATTGCAAGTTTTGTGATTCAGTGATCATAGACCATTCTCTTTTTACCATTGGACTATACTGTGAGGTTCACATATAGTGCTTGAACATCACTCATAGTCTCACATCCACACATAATTTTCGACCATGGAAAGAGAGAGTGAGCACTGCACTGACGATCGAAAAACTAAGGTCGGCCTCAAGTTAGTACTATGAATAACTATCTAGGTGTCGACACCGGCACCCACTCTAGGAACCAGTGCCACCACTGCACGTCGCCGAGCGTCGTGCTCCCACAATGCCACATATCCCTGCCGGTGTTCTAATTCCCCACTACCTTTGTCGCGCTACCACCCATGGCCGCTAGCCGTGGTGGATTGGTGGTGTGAGGTAAGTATGTTTAACCTTAGGGTTATTATGGTTGTTGATGAGCCACCGAACTAGAAGCAACCAACCAATCAAAGTGTCATTTGTATACTGATACTTAGTAAACGTATCTAAAATTTTTAATGTTTCATGCTTGTTTAGTATCTATTTTGCTTTGTTTTGTCTACACTTCGAGATGTTTTTATATGTTTTCTAATACTAACATATTAACAAGATGTCACTATCGGCCATTTGTTTTTTCTCGCTTTTGGTTCCGAAAAGGCGAAAATCAATATTTTCGAATTGACGGACAAAAGCCAAAGTCAATATTTACCGTAACACGGAGCGAGTCTGAGAGGGGAGGCACCAGGGACCACACACCGGGCGGTGTGACCACCCCGCCGCCGCCGCCTCTTTGATACGTCAGAAACGTATCTATAATTTTTGATGATCTATGCTTGTTTTGTATCTACTTTGCTTTGCTTTGTCTATACTTTGAGGTGTTTTATATCTTTTCTAGAACTAACCTATTAACAAGTTGTCACAGTGTCAGTTGCCTGTTTTCTTCTGTTTTTGGTTCAAGAAAGACAGAAAATCAATATTCTCGGAATTGGACGGGACAAAAGCCAAAGTTATTATTTTTCCCGGAGCAACACGGAACCACGAAGCAGAGCCGGAGGGGGGCCACGGGATGGCCGCACCCCCCTAGGCGCGGGCAAGCCTTGGAGGCACCTGGAGGGGGTGTGGGCCCCTATACCCCCACCGACCTTGATTCATGTGCCTATAAGAAGCCTCTGACCCAAAAACCCTAGGGCATCCATCAGAAAGCTACGAAAACCTCTGTAGCGCCGCCGTCACCAAAGGGGAGATTCAGGGAACAGAAAGTCTCTGTTCCGGCACCCTGTCGGGACGGGGAAGTGCCCCAGAGCCATCTCCATCCATCTCTATCGCCATCTTTATCACCATTGCTGATTCCCATGATGAGGAGGGAGTAGTTCTTCCTTAGGGCTATGGGCTCTACCGGTAGCTATGTGTTCATCTCTCTCTCCATGCATGATCTTGTGGTCATGTGCTTTGTAATTAAGTAGATCTACCTTGCTACTCAAGTGCTTCATTAGATCTCTGCTCTCCCCATGTGTGTGAAAGTGACAGCGTACACGCCATGGTGGCACTTAGGTTTGAGTCTACATAAATACTCTTTGTGCTTTAATAGATCTATGCTTTTCCCCACGTGTGTGAAAGTGACAATGGGCATACCGTGTGGTACTTTGGCTAGATTGAATATTTGTTATGAGTTATATTTGGAGTTGGATGTCTCTATGAAATTGTGGTGTTTGTTGGAACCATCTAGTGCTCAAGGAGATAGTGTGGGGTTATCTAGATTGGGGAAAGCGTACTTTGAGGTGTGCTGTTAGGGAAAGCGTACTTTGAGGTGTGCTGTTATAGCCCTACCTTGGATTAGAGTGTCCAACCGGAGAGTAGTTAAGAGTAGTATCATGAAGAGAGGATATTTATATAAGAGTGTTCACTAGTGAAAATATGATCCCTAGGCCTTGTTTCTAAACATTGAAACACCGTTTGCTACTAGATCATTGCATGTTTGCTTGCTTTAGTATTTCGAAGGGTTTTGGCATAGTAAATCAAAATTTTCTACGGATGAGCAGAGGAAGCCAAGATCTAATCTAGGAGATGCAAACAACGAGAGAGATTGGATTAGATCTTCATACCCTTGAAGATTCAAGACAATGAACGCGTTTAACGTGGGTGATGTAGTCGACTCGCTTCTCCTCCTCGCGATCCGATCCGATCTAGCACCACAAGTGGCGATGCCTCCGTGAGATGCACACGCAGCACCGACGCCTCCTCCTTCCTTGGTCCAGCAAGTATAGTGGAGAGATGGGTTGGATCTATAACGCGACGTGCAATTGGTGGAGAATTTCTCAGCAGGCTTCTCTACAAGCGATCGGGAGGAGAGAGAGGGCAGGCGGCTAGGGTTGGAGGGAAGGTGTGAGGGGTTGGCGCCCACCCTCTTTATATAGAGGGGCGCAGCCCAGCCCTCCCCAAGCCCAAACCGCGGCCCCAAAGGATAAGGTGGGGGCAAGGAAACCCCTTCTAGAAGGTCTATCTCGAGTTTAAACCTCTCTTGTTGGCTGGGCCCTATGAGGCCTTGTGCACCTGGCCCAATGCGCCAGGGCACTCCCTCATAGGCCCATGCCCTCCCTAAGGTGGGGCCACGTTGGTCCCCTTCCGAAAGTTCTAAAGCTTCGGTACAATACCGATTAATCCTAACAATTCAACTCCAAAACTAACGCCTTATATGAATCTTATTCTTGGACCACTCCGAACCTCTCGTGATGTCCCGGATCCCATCCGAGACTCGAACAAAAACTCATGAACCAATTATCCAATCTATCCTAGCCGAGACACGTTATGTGTGACCGCTGGTTCGAGAATATGCGAGACATGATCTTCTATCAATCAACAGCGGGTCCGAAACCCATATTGACTCACACATTCATCGATGATCATATCGGATGAACCACGATTCAGGATTCAATCAATCCCATATATATATTCCCTTCGTCTCGCGATATTTTACTTGCACGAGATTTGATCGCTTGCATCGCCATACCTAGTTCAATCTCGTTCACAGCAAGTACTTTACTCGTTCCTTAATCCGATATCACTTTGTGATTAACTCCTTAACCACATGCTTGCAAGCGGTGTTGGTATCGATTACCGAGCAGGCCCGAAGTATATCTCTCCGACTAGGGAGGGACAAATCCCATCTCGATACATACAACCCAACATATACTTTCCGATCACCTGAGAGACACCTTTATGATCACCCTCTCACAGGATGACGTTTGATGATCTCAAAGCTTTCTTCCGATACCAGGGAGTTGTATTATCTCATGGTCTAAGGAATACAATATTTGACATAAGAAAAGCTTCGCAAAGACGAACACGATGACACGATCTAATTGCTTCGCTTAGTTTGGGTCTGTCCACCATATCATTCTCCCAATGATATGATCTCATTATTAATTGACAACTCATGTCCATGGTTAGGAAACCTTAACCATCATTAATCAATGAGCTAGTCCATAGAGGCATACTAGGGACACGGTGTTGTTCACAAACCACACAAGTATTAAAGTTTTCGCTTAATACAATTCTAGCATGGAATATAAACATTATCATGAACAAGAATTATAATAATAACATCTTTATTATTGCCTCTAGGGCATAATTCCACATCTCCCACTTGCACTAGAGTCAATAATCTAGTTTACATTTGGCAACAATCACACCCATGGCATCGAGGTGTTGATCATGTTTTGCACGTGGAAGAGGTTTAGTCAATGGATCTGCGACATTCAGATGCGTATGTACTTTGCTAATCTTCGATCTCCATCCGCTATATAATCTCGGATTATATGAAACTTATGTTGATATGCTTGGTCTTTGGATGATATCTTGGTTCCTTAGCGAGTGCTATGGCGCCAGTGTTGTCACACAATATCTCCAGTGAGTCCAATGCACTTGGAACCACGCCAAGCTCAGTGATGAAGTTTCTGATCCGAACTCCTTCACTTGACGCTTCTTCAGCCGCCATGTATTCCGCTTCTACTATAGATCCCGCGATCACGCTTTGCTTGCAGCTTCTCCAGCTCACAGCTCCTCCATTCAAAATATACACGTATCCTGTCTAAGACTTAGAATCATCCTTGTCGGTGTCGAAACTAGCGTCGACGTAACCTTTTACGACGAGCTGTTCATCACCCCCATAGACTAAGAACATTTCTTTAGTTCTATTTAGGTACTTTAGGATGTTCTTCACGGATGTCCAGTGTTCCACTCCTGGATCACTTTGATATATGCTCGTCAAACTAAGAGCATTGGACACATCCGGTCTAGTACACAGCATGGCATACATGATCGAACATATGGCCGAGGCATAAGGCACTGTGCTCATAGCTTCCCTATCATTTACCGTAGCTGGACACTGAGCCTTGTTCAATATCTTACCTGACAACATAGGCACTAAACCTTTCTTTGCCTTATCCATTCTGAACCTTTTCAGAACTTTGTCTAGGTATGTACTCTGGCTTAAAGCTATCAGGCGTCTTTGTCTATCTCTATAGATTTTGATGCCCAATATATAAGCAGCTTCACCTAGGTCTTTCATTGAAAAACACTTGTTCAAATAACTCTTCACATCGTTAAGCATGTTGATGTCATTTCCGATAATCAATATGTCATCCACATATAGTACCAGAAATGTCATCGAGCTCCCACTCACTTTCTTGTAGATACAAGCTTCGTAGCAATTTGGAACAAATCCAAAGCTCTTGATCACTTGATCAAAACGAAGGTTCCAACTCCGAGATGCTTGCTTCAGTCCATAAATGGAACGCTGAAGTTTGCATACTTTATCAGCATCCTTAGGATCGACAAAACCTTCGGGTTGCATCATATACAATTCTTCATCAATGTTGCCATTAAGGAACGCAGTCTTGACATCCATCTGCCATATTTTATAATCATGAAACACGGAAATTGCTAATAAAATCCGAATGAACTTAAACATCGCTACGGGAGAGAAAGTCTCATCGTAGTCAACACCTTGAACTTGTCGAAAACCTTTCGCGACAAGTCGTGCTTTATAGACAGTAACATTACCATCCGCGTCCGTTTTCTTCTTGAAGATCCATTTGCACTCAACGGCCTTTCGGTCGCTAGGAGGGTCCACCAAAGTCCATACTTGGTTTTCGCTCATGGATCCCAATTTGGATTTCATGGCTTCTAGCCATTTCTCAGAGTCTGGTCTCATCATCGCTTCCTCATAGTTCGTAGGTTCATTGTCTTCTACTAACAAGACAGTCAAGACAGGGTTGCCGTACCACTCAGGAGGGGCACACAACCTTGTCGACCTACGACATTCAGTAGCAGCATCGTCCGAAGCTTCATGATCCTTGTCATTAGCTTCCTCTATTGTTGGTGCAAAGTGACCGAACAATTTGGTCTTTGCGCTATTCTCCAACTCAAGAGAAGGTTCAACAACCTCGTCTAGCTCTACTTTCCTCCCACTCACTTCTTTCGAGAGAAACTCCTTCTCAAGAAAGGAACCGTTCTTCACAAACACTTTGCCTTCTTCTCAGGTAGAAGGTATACCCAATAGTTTCCTTAGGGTATCCTATGAAGACGCATTTCTCCGCTTTGGGTTCGAGCTTGTCGGCATCAACTTCTTGACGAAGCTTCAGATCCCCAAACTTTAAGAAACGACAACTTAGGTTTAGCACCAAACCACAATTCATACGGTGTCGTTTCAACGGATTTAGATGGTGCTCTATTTAAAGTGAATGCAACGGTTTCTAATGCATAACCCCAAAATGATAACAAAGAATCAAGAAGAGACATCATTGATCGGACCATATCTAATAAGGTTCGATTAAGGCTCAGACACACCATTGCGCTGTGGTGTTCCGGTGGCGTGAGTTGTGAAACAATTCCGCTTGCTTTAAGATGCGTGAGAAAATCATAACTCAAATATTCGCCTCACGATCGGATCAGAGAAACTTAATCTTTCATTACGATGGTTCTCCACTTCATTCTGAAATTCTTTGAACTTTTCAAATGTTTCAGATTTATGTTTCATTAAATAGATATACCCATATCTACTTAAGTCATCGGTAAAAGTGAGAAAATAGCGATATCCACCGCGCGTCGAAACACTCATCGGTCCGCATACATCGGTAGGTATGATTTCCAACAAGTCCGTTGCTCGCTCCATCATACCGGAGAACGGTGTTTTGATCATCTTGCCCATGAGGCATGGTTCGCATGTGTCAAATGATTCAAAATCAAGAGACTCCAAAAGTCCATCAGAATGTAGTTTCTTCATGCGCTTTACACCAATATGACCTAGAGCTGCTACACAAATAAGTAGTATTATCACTATCTACTTTGCATCTCTTAGCCTCAATGTTATGGATGTGTGTTTCAACCCTTTTGAGATTTAGAAGAAATAAACCATTCACAAGAGGTGCATGACCATAAAAGATGTTACTCATATAAATAGAACAACCATTATTCTCCGATTTAAATGAATAACCGTCTTGCAATAAACACGATCGAAATAATGTTCATGCTCAACGCAGCACATAATAACATTTATTAAGGTTTAAAACTAATCCCGAAGGTAAAACTAAGGAGAGCGTCCGACGGCCATGACATCAACTCTTGATCCGCTGCCAACGCGATCGTCACCTCATCCTCGCAAGCCACCGCTCATTACGTAGCTCTGCTTCGAGTTACAAATATTAGCAACTAAACCGGTATCAAATACCGAGGCACTACAACGAGGGCTAGTAAGGAAAACATCAATAACATGTATATAAAATATACCTTTGATGGTGCCAGCCTTCTTGTCCGCTAAGTACTTCGGACAGTTGCGCTTCCAGTGACCCTTGTCCTTGCAATAGAAGCACTCAGTGTCCGGTTTAGGACCAGACTTGAGCTTCTTCTCAGCAGGGACAACACCCTTGCCGCCGCCTTTATTGAAGGGCTTCCTTGCACCCTTACCTTTCTTGAAGGTGGGGGGCTTGTTTGACCATCAACACATGATTATTCTTTTTGATATTCACCTCCGCTACTTTCATCTTAGCAAAGAGCTCAGTGATCATATCAATGGAACCAATCTGATTGTGATCAACTACAAAACTTTTGTAGCTAGGAGTGTCAATCTTGAGCTCCTCTGGAATCTTGCAGTCCAGTTGCTCAATGCGTTGAGTGTAGCCCGTCATCTCAATGGCGTGCTCACTAACGGAACTCCCTTCCTCCATCTTGTAGTTAAAGAATTTCTTAGAGATCTCATATCTCTCAGAACAGGCTTGAGTCTGAAACATGTTTTTCAGCTCCTCGAGAATCTCAAAGGGCCCGGCGAACTCCTCAAAATGATTTTGAAGATCCGATTCCATAGCATACAACATGGTGCTCTTAATCACACCATAATCATCTTTGCGCGATTGATAGACAGCTTTCTCATCAGCCGGCGCAGTTGCAGCAGGGGGTCACCTAACGCTTTCCCAAGGACATAGTCCTTTTGACCGCCAGAGAGAATGATTCTTAGATTGCGGAACCAATTGGTGAAGTTAGACCCATTGTTTCTAAGCTTTTCCTTCTCAGCAAAAACGTTGAAGTTGAAGTTAGACTTAGCCATGTGATCTATAGTATTTGCAAGTACAATTTAGACTATGTTCATGATAAATAGTTCAACTTAATCAAATTACTAGATGAACTCCCACTAAATTCAACATCCCTCAAGTTGTTTAGTGAACATGATCCAAATTCACCACACCTAATCCGATCATCATGAGAAGAGATGTGGTTTCAATGGTGGACAACGAAGTGTCGATCATATCATTCATATGACTCACGCTTAACCTTTCGGTTCTTGTGTTCTGAGGCCATGTCTGTACATGCTAGGCTCGTCAAGTTAGACCCAAGTATTTCACAGTAAAACGGCTTGCACCCGTTGTATGTGAGCGAGAGTCTATAGCACCGATCATCACGTGATGCTTGGACACGACGAACTTTCGACGGTGCATACTTGGGGAGAACACGCTTTATCTTGATCTTTAAGTGAGGAATCATCTTATAATGCTACCGTCGCGATCTAAGCATAATAAGATACATAAAAGGATAAACATCACATGCATATAACTTTAATGTGACATGGTATAGCCAATCTTCGCAAGAATGATCTCCATCTTGTGCGTTAAAGATGATCTCCATCACTCCACCATGATTTCCTCCACCACGAATAGCAACTACAACTATTGCTAACTACTTAGCGATAAAGTAAAGCTATTACATGGCGTATAAGAAGTTGACTCGCAGGTCATACACAATTATAAAGACAACCATATGGCTCCTGCCGGTTGTGTACTCATCGACATGCAAGTCGTGAAACATTACAAAACATGATCATCGCATACAATATACACATCACATCTTGGGCCATATCATATCACAAAAAACACTCCCTGCAAAAACAAGTTAGACGCCTCTACTTTATTGTTGCATGTTTTACGTGGCTTATGGGAGTAGATGCTAAGAACGATTCTTACCTACGCAAAGCCACAACGGTGATATTATGGTTGCCAAACTCTGGTGTTAATCCCATGACAACTATAGTGAGAGAAACTAACATCCACCAACCGCATGTGTGGAACAAGCCACACGTCAAGTGTGGAGCCGGTCTCACGAACGACGTCGCGTAAGGTTGGCCTGGACCGCTTCAATCTCACTATCCCGCATCATAAGAAGAACACAAATAAGAGGCTTGCAACAGAAAACATCAACGCCCGCAACAACCATGTTGTGCTTACTCGTGAAACACATCTACGCAGATCTAGCTCGATACCCTCAAGGGTTTCGGCATAGTAAATCAAAATTTTCTACGGATGCGAACATAGGGAAGCCAAGATCTAATCTAGGAGATGCAAACAACGAGAGATTGGATTAGATCTTCATACCCTTGAAGATTCGCGACATGGAACGTTGGCCGGAACGTGGGTGATGTAGTCGACTCGCTTCTCCTCCCATGATCCGATCCGATCTAGCACCACAAGTGGCGGTGCCTCCGTGAGATGCACACGCAGCACTGACGTATCCTCCTTCCTTGGTCCAGCAAGTATGGTGGAGAGATGGGTTGGATCTACAACGACGGCAGTGCAATTGGTGGAGAATTTCGCAGCAGGCTTCGCTTACAAGTAGTCGGGAGGGAGAGAGGGCAGGCGGCTAGGGTTGGAGGAAGGTGTGAGGGGTTGCGCCCACCCTCTTTATATAGAGGGGCACAGCCCTAGCCCCTCCCCAAGCCCAAACCGCGGC
Source organism: Avena longiglumis (assembly GCA_030063025.1). Classification (NCBI taxonomy): domain Eukaryota; kingdom Viridiplantae; phylum Streptophyta; class Magnoliopsida; order Poales; family Poaceae; genus Avena; species Avena longiglumis. Next base: position 24,401,589 of record CP125976.1, read on the forward strand.
CCCAAAGGATAAGGATGGGGGCAAGGAAACCCCTTCTAGAAGGTCTATCTCGAGTTTAAACCTCTCTTGGCGGCTGGGCCCTATGGGCCTTGTGCCCTGGCCCAATGCGGCCAGGCACTCCCTCATAGGTCCATGCCCCTCCCGGAAGGTGGGGCCACGTTGGTCCCTTCCGAAAGTTCTAGAAGCTTCCAGACAATACCGATTAATCCGAACAATTCGAACTCCAAAACTGCACGCCTTGTATGAATCTTATTCTCCGACCACTTGAACCTCTCGTGATGTCCGGATCCCATCCGAGACTCCAAACAAAACTCATGAACCAATTATCCAATCTATCCTAGCCGAGACACGTTATGTGTGACCTCATGGTTCGAGAATATATAGACATGATCTTCTATCAATAATCAACATGGGTCTGAAACCCATATTGACTCCACACATTCATCGATGATCATATCGGATGAACCACGATGCCAGGATTCAATCAATTCCATATATATATTCCTCGTCTCGCGATATTTTACTTGCCCGAGATTTGATCGTCGATGCAGTCATACCTAGTTCAATCTCGCTCACAACAAGTACTTTACTGCTCCGTAATCCGATATCACTTTGTGATTAACTCCTTAACCACATGCTTGCAAGGTGTTGATATCGACACGAGTGGGCCCGAAGTATATCTCTACGACTTAGGAGGGACAAATCCCATCTCGATACATACAACACAACAGATACTTTCCGATCACCTGAGAGACACCTTTATGATCACCCTCTCATAAGATGACGTTTGATGACCTCAAAGCTTTCTTCTGATACCAGGGAGTTGTATTATCTCATGGTCTAAGGAATACAATATTTGACATAACAAAAGCTTCGCAAAGACGAACACGATGACACGATCTAATTGCTTCGCTTAGTTTGGGTCTGTCCACCATATCATTCTCCCAATGATATGATCTCATTATTAATTGACAACTCATGTCCGTGGTTAGGAAACCTTAACCATCATTAATCAATGAGCTAGTCCATAGAGGCATACTAGGGACACGGTGTTGTTCACAAACCACACAAGTATTAAAGTTTCCGCTTAATACAATTCTAGCATGGAATATAAACATTATCATGAACAAGAATTATAATAATAACATCTTTATTATTGCCTCTAGGGCATAATTCCAACAATTCCTCCATGCCATAAGCTCTTTTCTGGCACCGTTACCCCATGTCAACAACAAGTCAGAAGCTATTTTCTGGCACTGTTACCACTTGTATTTCACTATCTCTTCGTCGAACTAGTGCACCTATATTTGGGTGTGTTGGAGACACAAGAGACTTCTTGTATCTTGATTGCAGGGTTGCTTGAGAGGGAATACCTTTGACCACTTCCTCCCTGAGTTCGATAAACCTTGGGTAATGCACTTAAGGGAAACTTGCTGCTGTTGTACAGACATTTGCACTTGGAGTCCCAACAACTTTCTACAAGAATAGAAGTGCGTAGACATCAAGCTCTTTTCTGGCTCCGTTGCCGGGGAGGTAATGTAAAAGGTACTCACATGCTTCGGTGTGAGTGCTCGAAGCTATTTCCTTTAGATTCTGCAATTTTGTCTTTTTGTTTCTTGTTTTCACTAGTTAGGCTCAATGGAAAACAACAATAAAATTAGAGAGATTTATAGTGTTTACCTTGAGTTAGGCCATGAAGTGTTTGAAGGGAAAATTTAAAAACCTATGGAACTTTATTTGCATGCTAATAGCAATGTTATTAGTATGAATTCTTTGGACACCATTATTGCTAATGCTATGGAAAAGTCTAAGCTTGGGGAAGCTAGTTTTGATGAAAATGACCTTTTTAGTCCCCCAGCTTTGGAAGATAAGTATTCTATTGCTTATGATGATACCAAACCTCCAATATATGATGATTACAATGATGAATATGATATTTTCAGTCCACCTACTATTGAGGAGAAAATTAATTGTGATTACAATATGCCTCCTATATTTGATGATTATGGTGATGAAAATAACAATGATAGCTATTTTGTTGACTTTACTCCCACTATAATTAATAAGAGTGACTATGCTTATGTGGAGAGTAATAATCATTATATGCATGTGGCTCATGATAAGAATGTTTTATGTGATAGCTATATTGTTAATTTTATTCATGATGATACTGAAAGTTATTATGAGAGAGGGAAACATGGTTTTATGCATCTCAATAATATTAAGTGTCCCCTCTTTATGTTGAAAATTTTGAAGTTGCACTTGTTTTGCTTTCCTATGCTTGTTGCTTTGTGCTTTCAAGACTTCTTTCTTTACAAGATTCCTTTTCATAGGAAGTGGGATGGACTTAAATGTGTTTTGAATTTGCTTCTTGATGCTCTCTTTTACTTCAATTCATCTTTTTTATGTGAGCATCTTCTCAAGCTTTCAATCCTAACTTAAAGGCGTTAAAGAAAAGTACTTGTTGGGAGATAACCCAAGAGTTTTCTTGAGTCTTGGAAGTTATTACTTCAGTAATGACCTCTCCTTATCCTTTTTGTTTGCTTTTTGTGCCAAGAATGATCTCTAATGAGAGGGAAGTAAGATTTGGGGAGTTGCTGTCCCGAAACAGTTTTCTATCCTCCACCAAAAATATTCGTGAGGAGTCTATGTAACTCGGATTGAGCTGAAAATTTACGAATAAATCTGACAGTATGTTAGATAACTTTCATTAGTTCAACACTTTTTGATTTGAGCACTCGAAGGTCTTCGAAAAAATCGCTTTATACCTGCTGGTCTGTTTTGACAGATTTCTGCCATTATTTGCATTTGTTTCTTATTGATTCCTTTTTGAGTTATCCTTAGGGGAATTGAGCTTTTTGAAGGAGTTGCTACAGTAGCATGTGTTTTTAGTGAAAAGTCTTGCTGTTCCAAAGCTTTACCTAAGGGTCTATTATATTTTGAATACACTAATGTTGCTAATGAAGATTGTGTGAAGTTTTGTATGAAGGAAAAATTTCAGGTGTAGAGAAAGAATGATGTAATGAGATGAAGAATGGACAAAAGCTCAATCTTGGGAATGCCACCATAGTGTCACCCCAAGAAATATACAAGAGGTACAAGCGTCAAAGCTTGGGGATGCTTTGGGGCTTCTTTATTAATAAAAATCTCAGGTCTTTCTAGACACTTCGTTTTTACTGTTTCATGAATTGTTGTGTTGTTCTTGGAGCGTCCTAGTTTTCGTTTTTGGTTTTCATTTGCTTAGTTTGCTTCAGTAAGTTGGTTGGTTACACCACACTTATTTTGGAGAGAGACACACTTTGTTTCCATTGACTAGAACACTCTAGTTTTCACTCTTATTGTTTTGTGAGTGTTCACTTTTGCTAGCATTGCGTTCAGCCTTAGTTTTCTTGTGCTTTTAGCTTAGAACCTTTTAGTTCTTCTTTGCGGATTTGTAACACAAGCTCACTGATCTTTATTGATTATTATCTTTGTGATTTGTTTCAAATAAGTTGTTTGGTATTGGAAAAGAGTAGAAAGTTTCATGCTTATAGTGGTACACAAGGGAGCTGTTTTGCATGTGGTTTAGACTTTATCATGCCATGCTAGGTGTTGCTTTGATCTTATGATTAGTGATTATTGTTGTAGCATGACTTGTTCCAAACAATTGGGGTTTCTTAGTGTGCCTTGAACAAATTTGCGTTGTTTTAGCATGCAAAAGCATAGTATTGTGGTATTCTTTTTTGATGCTTTGTTTGGGTTGACTTGGCACATGCTCACACCATGTTGTGACTATGACAAGTCACCATTAGCCTATATGATCATTTAGTCATTGACTTGTAGTATCACTCTTTGCTTTGATTAGTATGCTCTGTTGCACTGCATGATTATGGCCATTATGCTCTCTTAGTTGGTTGCTCCCAGTCTTTTGCTAGCCTCCACTTGTATGAGTAAACTCTACTCATGCTTCCAACTCCCAAGAAACCAAGTTATTCCAAAGTGTCCACTATAAACTCCCATGCATGGTGTGTTACACCATTCCAAGTATATTCTTGTTTTCAGCTATCTTCCAAATAAAAACTATTTTGTTATGTAAAAACTTAGTGATTAAATCCCTCACAAACTTGATGGCATATTTTATATTCTTTGCCGCTAATAAACTAGAACCATTGTGTCATCTATGATGTATATGCTTGCACTTATACGTTGGAATTAGCAGAACCGTGCTGTCACAGGGAATGTTTTCAACATTGCACTTGTACTTTATACTCGGTTGATATCATGCTCTTTTGTCTATGGATGTCACCGGTGTGAAATAAAGAGGGAACTTGTAAGTCCATGGAGTTTGTATCCTGTATTAGAGAAACGGTTGGGCCGCTAGCCTAAGCCATGCCTAATCATGGTGGAAACTTGCAGCATCACCATAGTGACATCTATGAAGCATTCTTCTTATAAAAAAGAGACACATTGAGAAAAGAGGAAAGAGAGAAAAAAGCACCATATTACCATGGTAAATAAGAAGATTGCTGAGATGCTTATTGTCTGCTTGCCTTGTCATTTTGGTTATGGGATAGCTCATGTACCATGTACAAGGGGTACCCCGTTGGCGGTTCTCAATGATATGCAAATACTTACAATGACAAGAATTTACACATGACTAAAGTTGAGTAGCATGAGGTGTAGCCCTCGTATTTAAGGGACTTGAGATTGCCAACTTATACTTTGTCAAGCATATACTCCATCTTTGTTCACTTTAACCTTAATCATTTCAAGATGCTTATGATAGGGGCAATGAGGGCTGAAAGCTAACAAGTATCATAATTTTTGGAATCTCTTTTTGAAACTTGTAATCCCTGCTTCCTTTACAAAAAGACCTTTCTGTCACCACTTTTGAGTTTCCACCTTCTACCTTTAGGCACGATTAATAGCGCATAGTTGTCATTCTGTGTGCACTGTTCCAAAGCTTATTGATTGATGCATATTGTGCTATTACTTGTTCTTGTGCTATTTATTTCTAGTCACCCTTGTGAACTTTGAAGGTGTCCTATGCATCTATATTGCTACTCTATGAGGGACAAGCTGATGCCACTATGCTATGATTTCTGTATGTGAAACAAACAAACGTCTTTCAATGCATGTTATTCATGATCTTTGCTTTTAGCATTTCATGTTGCATGCATAGTTACTTTGTCCTACTGTTAGAACTTCATCTTTCATGCACATGTTTAGAGTTCTTTGATCCCAGCTTTAAATGCTTGCAAATGATTGGATCTTTGTTGTGAGGGTGCATGTCACCTAAAAAATTATTCTTTTTATCACTTACCTACTCGAGGACGAGCAGGAGTTAAGCATAGGGATGCTTGATACGTCGGAAATGTATCTATAATTTTTGATGCTCCATGCTTGTTTTGTATCTACTTTGCTTTGCTTTGTTTGTATATACTTTGAGGTGTTTTTATATCTTTTCTGGAACTAACCTATTAACAAGTTGCCACGGTGCCAGTTGCGCTTACATTTTGGTTTGAAGCGCGTAAAATCAATATTCTCGGAATTGGACGGGACAAAAGCCAAAGTTATTATTTTTCCTGGAGCAACACGGAACCACGAAGCAGAGCCGGAGGGGGGGGGCACAGGGTGGCCGCATCCCCCTAGGCGTGGGCAAGCCCTGGAGGCGCCTAGAGGGTGTGTGGGCCCCCTGGACCCCCACCGACCTTGATTCATGCGCCTATAAGAAGCCCCCGATCCAAAAACCCTAAGGAATCCATCAGAAAGCCACGAAAACCTCTATAGCGCCGCCGCCATCGAAGGGGAGATTCGGGGGACAGAAAGTCTCTGTTCTGGCACCCTCGACGGGGATGTGCCCCGGAGCCATCTCCATTGATCTATATCGTCATCTTCATCACCATTGTTGATTCCCATGATGAGGAGGGAGTAGTTCTTCCTCAGGGATAAGGGCTCTACCGGTAGCTATGTGTTCATCTATCTCTCTCTCTCTATGCATGATCTTCTGGTCATGAGCTTTGTAATCAAGTAGATTTACCTTGCTACTCAAGTGCTTCATTAGATCTCTGCTCTCCCCATGTGTGTGAAAGTGACGTGCGCCATAGTGGCACTTAGGTTTGAGTCTACATAAATACTCTTTGTGCTTTAATAGATCTATGCTTTTCCCCATGTGTGTGAAAGTGACAACGGGCATACCGTGTGTGGCACTTTGTCTAGATTGAATATTTGTTTTGAGTTATATTTGGAGTTGGATGTCTCTATGAAATTGTGGTGTTTGTTGGAACCATCTAGTGCTCAAGGTGACTGTGTGGGGTTATCTAGATTGGGGAAGGCGGACTTTGAGGTGTGCTGTTATAGCCCTACATTGGATTAGACTGTCCAACCAAAGAGTAGTTAAGAGTAGTATCATGAAGAGAGGATATTTATATGAGAGAGTGTTCACTAGTGAAAGTATGATCCCTAGGCCTTGTTTCTAAACATTAAAACACCGTTTGGTACTAGATCTGTTGCATGTTTGCTTGCTTTAGTCTTCCTCCACACCAGAAGCTCTTTTCTGGCACCGTTACCCCACGTCAACAATAAGTCAGAAGCTATTTTCTGGCACCGTTACCACATGTATTTCACTATCTCTTCACCAAACTAGTGCACCTATATTTGGGTGTGTTGGGGACAGAAGAGACTTCTTCTATCTTGATTGCAAGGTTGCTTGAGAGGGAATACCTTTGACCACTTCCTCCCTGAATTCGATAAACCATGGGTAATCCACTTAAGGGAAACTTGTTGTTGTTCTAAAAACCTCTGCACTTGGAGGCCCAACAACTGTCTATAAGAATAGAAGTGCGTAGACATCACTCTTCGCCTATAAAGACCCCCTGATGCCAAAACCCTAAGAACCCGATCAATATTCCACGAAACCGTCTGTAGCCGTCGCCACTATCATCCCTAGATCGGGGGGATTTGAAGCTCTTCCCAGCACCCTGCCAGAGGGGAGATCATCCCGGAGACCTTATTCTTCATCATGCCAGCCTCCGATATGAAGTGTGAGTAGTTCCACCTTGGACTACGGGTCCATGTAGTAGCTAGATGGTTGTATCTCCTCATTTGTGCTACCATGTTTAGATCTTGTGATCTCCATTCATGATCAAGATCATATATTTATAATCATGCATGTTGTGTTTGTGGGCATCCGATGGATATTGAGATTACTATGTCAGATTGATTAATGGTTTTGTCTTATTGATTCTATCATGTCTGTGTTGTTTGTGATCTTGCATGCTCTCCGTTTCTAGTGGCTATCTTGGCCAAGTAGATGCTAGTGACTCCAAGAGGGGGTATTTATGCTACATAGTGGGGTCATGCCTCTATTTAATCTAAGGGAAGTGACAGAAATCTCTAAGGTTGTAGATGTGTTGTTGCCACTATGGAGAAAACAACGATCTCTTGTTCATGGAACAAGTGGATTGTTTACCTTACACACTTTGCTTAAAATAGTTATCTGTTGCTTGCAACTTAATACTGGAGGGGGTTCAGATGATAAACTGAAGGTGGATTTCTAGTCATAGATGCAGTTGGATGACGGTCTATGTTTCTTGTTGTATTGCTCAATCGAATCTTACAGGATCATAAATGTCTAGTATTGCATTGTTATGTCTTGCTCAGTCCTGTCAATTGCCCGACTGTAATTTGCTTATCCAGCATGCCATGTTTGTTTATCTTAAGGAGAACGCCTCTAGTGAACTATGGACCCCGGTCCAATCTTTACCATTGATATATCTTCCATTGTTCCTGTTTACTTTCTTCAAACCATTATTACCTTCCATACCATACAGTTAATCCTTTGTTACAACAACCGGTGAGATTGACAACCTCGCTGTTCGTTGGGGCAAAGTCTTGAGTTTGTGTTGTGTAGGTCTCCATGTTGCTAGCAATTCCTTTGAGACGTTTCCTTCCTCCTACTGGTTCGATATCCTCGGTTTCTTACTGAGGGAAGACTTGCTGTTGTGCTCATCACACCTTGTTCTTGGGGTACCCAAACCATAGTTGAAAAAATCGGACCGGACCGCCGGTTGAACCGGAAAAAACAAGAACCGGCATCCCAGGTGGTTTCTTAAGCGCACTGGACCGGCCAAACCGGCTTGAACCGGACGGTTTTCCTTGAAACCGGACAATAAACCAGAACGGTTGAACCAGTTGAAAACCAATGAGAGTAAAATAGAATTGCCACAACACTAGGATTCGAACCTTGGACCTTGAGACGATGTAGCAAACTCGGTCAACTAACCAACTAGGTTACGTTAGTTACGTATCTAGTCACCAAAAATAATTCTGTTTGGTGCATGCTTCTGTTCTTATTAGTACATGTTCTCCAATGACTCGAAACTTTTTTTCTGCGAGTACTGCAAGCGCATGGTAGAAACGCTGAGCGATGATTGTTTTATAGATAGTAGAAATATGTTTTTATTGTACTATATCATCTACATGGCATATCTAAAAATCAAACCAACTAGACAACAAACACAATGCATATGTGTGTTAAATACTTGGCTGTTTGTTGGCTTGCTAAAATACGGCGAGAGTTTTCGACATAATAAGTTGCTCAGTTGTCATTACATGAATTATTATGTCAAATTGCATGTATCAAACATTTTCATATATAAATATTGATTTATTACTACATTTATAAATAAATAAATATTATTTTATATCTAAAAAACCAGACAATGAACCGATGAACAAGTGGTCGGACCAGTAAAAACCTGAACCAGCAGCCTCACCGGTTCGGTCACCGGTCCGGTTTTTTAAACTATGCTTCCAACAAAGCACTACCTATTATCATATACACATTCATGTAATGCATGTAGCAAAATAAAATGGAAACATGGTTTTAGGCTCATCTCCCCATGGCCATGCCCCCCATGGGTTGCCCTAGGGAGACAAAAAATTCCCCAGGCAACCAAACACACCCTTAAGTTATAGAAGATTTATGAACCTAAAATTTCCTCTTTACTTCCAAAAAAACACCACTTAGAATGGCCAAACAGAATATTTGTCAAGAAAAGAGAAAATGATAGGGAGATGATGCTCATTATCCCTTTTGACCAATTCTATTATTTATTGTGTACTCCTGTAGCATATTTTTGTATACCCTTAATGATAGGATTGGTGAGAAAGATAGTTATAGAATTTTGCACACCAATATACCCAATGTAAAACCTAATTCACCTCTGGTCTATAGGGAGAGCACAAGCGGAAGCGCCAATGATTGCGAAAGTTGTGGCATCAACCAAGTCTTACAAACACCCGTGATAGTTTGGGGTATTTCAATTATGGTATCTCGTTCCACGAATGTCTTATATAAAAGTGGATTTTTCTTATTTTGTTGCAAAATGATTGAAAGTATACGGATGTCGCCTAGAGGGGGTGTGAATAGGCAATTAAAACTTTTCCTAGAGTGTCTCAACAAAGGCGGAATAAAACTAGTATTTACTCTGTAAAGCACAACCTCGAAACAACTAAGGTTTATCTATGTGCACCAACAACTTATGCTAAGCAATACAAGTAACAAAGTGAAAGCAAGATATATATTACTTTAAGCACGAAGGCTATCATAATATAAAGTGCATAAGTAAAGAGCTCGGGTATAGAGATAACCGAGGCACGCGGGGACACCGATATTTTACCGAGTTTCTCCCAACATGGAGCACGTCTCGTTTGTAGAGGGGGTGGTATCAAACCACCAACGCCACAAAAATCCTCCCTTATTCTCCGGTGAATCTTGCCCCAATGGGATCGATCCACGCTTCCACTATCGGTGCACTTGTCGGTGGCAACCGGAACCTCTCACAAGGTTGGGGCACAACTCCACAACTTAATTGGAGGCTCCCAACAAATGTCACAAAAGGCCACAATGCCACCAAGGCCACAAAACCGTCTAGGGTTCCAAGAACCTAAGAGGGACAAGCTCCAATGAGCAATTTAAACCAAATCCTCCAAAGAGAACTCAAACCGATGCAACAAATGCAAATGGCAAGAACACCACAAATATGCTCAAATCCCTCACTCTCAAGTTCCAACAAAGCTACTAAAGCTATTGGGGGAACAAGAGAGGAGGAATCAAAGAGAGACACAAAATCCCCCAAAATCTAGATCCCCAAAGATACACCCACAAAGAGATGTTTTTGTTTGGTGAAAACGTAGATCTAGATCTCCTCCAACTACTCCTCAAATATATGCAAAAATCAATGGAGAGGTGTGTAGAAATCACGCTTAAAGAGTAGAGCAAATGGGGGCAAAGCTTGAACAAGAAAAGGAGGAAGAAGTAACCCTAAATAAAAAAGGTCAAAAGACTTATATAGGGCTAGCCAAAATATGGCCGTTGGGGAAATTTTTCGATTTATCCGTAGTACGAATTAACCGAGTACTGGGACCCAACCAGTAAAAACACAGGCAACAACGCTGGTTGGGAGAGAGAAAAGCATGGGCGGGCCCACTCACTGGCAGAATGAGGGGTCAGCAGCAAAGATGCAGCGGCCAGTGCATGCAAGGGCCACAGGGCAGAGCAACGCCAGAGCGATCACGCTGCGCAAGAAGCCAAGGCCAAAGGGAGCGAGTAGCGCGACGCTGGCGATGCGATCGAAAGCGAGAAAGGCAGCGGGATCGAGGTGGGTTGGCGCGCGCTGCGGGCGGGAGTGAGCGGGCAAGCGGTCAACGCGTGGCAACAGTTCAGATCTGGATCTAAGAGCAAGTATAATAAGCCTAGTCAGCAGGCTATAGTACTTGCCACATCATCAAAAGTACTAGTTGGAGGAGAGAGAAAGAAGGAAAGAGAGAAGAGCAGACTCTTATATTGTAGCGCGGCTATAGCACAAGAATCAAGGAAAGAAGACTTGCATGCAGCCTAAAACGAATAGCATACATGCATTAAATAATTAAATATTAATTAATGTCTAGTTAAGAGCCAACTAATAGTTCATCTATTATGGACTGAGCTTCAGTGACGTGCTAGTCATAAGTCACGGTGAGACTTAGCCATCATATCTGCCATCTATTCCTAATCCAACGCTAGAAAACACCCAAGGCAAAATCCACCAGACTTGGTTGTTTCAGCTTCGACATACAACGCAAGCATACTCGATTTAGGGAACAAATTGATTTCTCCCGCGCCGTTCGAGGCGGGAGGCGAGGGATTCAGCGGACGAAGCGCCTCGGGAGAAAGAGAGCATCTGCCAAGGCTCCGCTGTGGATTTCACCACCACAGTCGCGCCTCACCTGCGCCGTCAGCGTCGGGGATTCCGCCGCCTCCTCTCCGTCCGCGCCACGGCCACCGGCGGCTTCGATCTTCTGCTCATCTGCGCTTCTCCTACAGGCTCAGGGAGTACTACCTCATCTACTTTGACAAGCGATTCCGGCCAGACGGAGGTAATCCCAATTTTAGTTCCGACACAAGTTTACCTGTAGGCCGGCCGGCAAACTAGCTGAATCATATGTGTCATGTGAGGCTACCGTATGTTGCTAGCTTCTTTGTCTATTGAAATTGGCAGCCAGCCGTATCGTATGACTCATGTGAGGCTGCCGTATTTGCTAGCTTCTTTGTCCTGAAATTAGCAATATGTAGGACTGAAGCTTATATTCAGATTTTTTTATTAGATTAACCATGCACTTGGCCATTAGTTCAGAGAAGTAGCAGTATTGCTGAATCTACTCATTATGTGTGTTGGCAATTGCAGATAAACTGAGTGGTGCACAATGGCAGAATCTGATAAAGGGTTGCCTCAAGTTGGCATGATATTTAAAAGTAAAGAGGAGGCTTGGATTTTTTGGGTTGCATATGGAGGTCGTGCAGTATTTGAAGTGAGGAAGAGATACACTAATGTGAACAAGTCTGATGGTACGGTTACTTCATGCAGATATGTTTGTGCCAAGGAAGGTGTTCGGAGAAAAGGACAAAGTGAATTCATACAAAAGTGTTTTAGACCCGAAACAAGAACTAAGTGTAATGCTCACATGACTATTACATTTCATCGTAGTTCTGGAATTTTTGAAGTCACCGATGTGGTTCTTGGACACAATCATGCCCTTCACTTGCCACAAATGTGGCATCCCGCAAAACCACTACTAGAAAATCGCGTTGAATTTGTGCATTGCATCATCATCATCATGCATTGTTTGTCTGCATTATTCGAAAAGCCCAATTTTGATTATACAAATACCCCTCTTTATTATAAAAGGCAAAACCCCGAAGGTATCGGATATTTTGTTTCACCTAAAAACTATTTGCAAAGTGGTTCTGTTTTAAATTAAAGAGGACCAAACAAACACAAAACTAAAACAGCCCCCTCTAAATCCTAGTCCCACCAAATCCTATCCTACCCACCACTCTCAGCTCGCCACCTCACCCTCTCACCCAAAACCTACCCACCCTGCCACCTCACCTATCCAACCCCCTCTCTCTCTCTCTTTTCTCACCCCAGTACCACCTAACCCTCTTCCTCACCCCTCCCTGTCCCGTGGGTCCACGCGGTCAAACCCCACCCCACACGCGTCCCACGCGGCTGCCGCTCCCTCCCTGGCTCGTCCCCCCCAGGCCCACACGCCCTGCCCCGTGGCCCACCCCTGTCCCCGACGCCCTTCTCCCACCTCGCGTGACCGCATCCTCCCACCTCCTCTTCCCCTTCTTGGCTCGCTCCGCCGCACCCTCCCAGCAAGCTTGTTCCACATTGCTTCCCTAGCTCCGCCCGGCCAGCCTCCCATGGCTGCCAGCCCGCCGCAAGCCACCCCGCCTTCCTCCGCTGCAGCCCGCCCACGCAGCGGCCCCACGCCACACCAGCTGCCACGCCCAACTCGCCTCGCCTCCTTCCTCGGGCCTCACGCTGGGCCCACCTCCACTGCCGCCTGCGCCTCCCTCCTCACCAGCCGGCGCCGCCCCGGCCGCCTCCACTCGCCTGCTGACGCCGACGCCGCACAGCCGCTGGCTGACTGGCTGGGCCTCTTCCCCGAGCGCCTCCTCCCGCTCAAGCCTCCGCAAGCTTCCGGGCCTCGGGCCCGCTGGCCCTTCGCCTGACGCCGGCTCTTCTCGCTGGGCCTTTCCTCCGGCCACCGCCCTTCTCGCCTTGGCCTGCGACGCCCGTCTGCGCCTTCCCGACCGAACGCTTCTTTGTCGCCCGCAGCCGCCACCGCAGGCTCGCCGCCATTGCCCCGTCCTCGCCTGTTCAGGACACCACGCCGTCGCCAGGATCGCCGCCAAGACCTGCCTCCTGCCAGGCACGCTACAAGCCTCTCCGCGCGCGTCGCCAAGTACCGTGTGTGTTGTTTTGGACATGCATGTATGTCTATGTGCTTCTGCGTTCTCCAAACAGATACGGTGCGAATGCATATGCAAGACCGACCGAGACCGACAACACCCCGTCTAAGATCTACTTTCCGGACGCCGAGACCTCAAGACAACCAACCCGATGGCTCGGCATGATCTCCCTAGAACGCCAAGTTCGCCTCGAACGACAAGCTCGCCAACCCGGACACGCCAAGTGCTTCTTCCGGACCAGGATCAAGCTCGGTACCGAACCGGAGTCGCCAAGATCTCCGATCCCACGATCCGAAGACCGAACCCGAAACCCGAAAAGCGCCGACGACCAGATCTCCACGGTAACGACAAGACCGACTCGATGACACGGAGCGGCAAGATCGCCGACGACAAGAACGACACCGCCGGAAGAACCGTCGCCCGCGGAACCAAGTCCTTCTTCGTATGCACGAGCACCTACCTCCGCTATCCGAGACTGTTCCGTCAAACCCTGAACCCCGAGACCGATCCCGGACCCCGAACCCCGGAAGCCCCAAGTTCGTCGAGAACCCTAATGTGTGAACCCTTTTCCTCGAACCCTATTTCATAACACAATACAACTTGTCGCATATTAAATTGTCATACTTGCATGCATATCATTGGTTTGGGGGCCTTATGCCGATTCACCTAATAATTAAATATGGGGCCATATGCGGGCAAATCTAGCCTTATATTGGCCTCATTTAAACTTGTGTAGCGAACCGGTGATACTTTACGCTTGTTAAACAACATTTAAATTGCGGGGTAGCTAAACAACTTGAACCATTTAATTAATTGTCGGACCCCGGTTCCGCTTAATATGACCTAATTACACCGCACCTTGCCATGACATGCATCATACATGCATCATGCCGATCTTCTGCCGTTGTATTAAATATTGCATCCGGTGTTCCTTCTAGTGGTTTGCTTCTTCGCGGATAAGGCCGTTGAGTTGATGTGAGCTTCGCCGATCTTGGATGAACCTTCGGCAATGTTTCAAAGTAGCTCCTCTTTCTACCTATCTTACTTTTATAGTATTTACTCCCTCCTGTTGATCTATTGCTATCTGGTTATGATGCTTTAGTTTCCGTGACTGTGATATACCGTGCAGCCCTATAATGCCTTGGACACATCCTATTAACGTTGTTTGGTAGATAGTTGGACTTGCGCGTCGTAGTCGCTTGCTCAAGTCTTGTTATGCGGTCAAGTGCCACGATTCTTTGATGTATTGCCGCATGTTGTTGTTGGAGATGGCCCTAGTTTTACTTATTGTTCACTTTAAATTCGTTTAACAACTAAAATTGAAATAAAGGAGGCATCGGTGGGTGATAGATAATATTTGGTTTCGAACGCCCACTTGTGTCCCGTAAGACCCAGTACTTGATACCTGTTCCTTGATTTATCGCGCTATCCACATCCGGAGGTATATGGGACCCCGAGCCGAGCTGGATTCATTCTTATTTCTTGGGGCCACAAACTAGTTTGAGGTTTTATTTACGATCCTGTACTTATGACATGCTACTTTTCTCAGATTTAAATTGTGCGAGGTACCGCACATCGCATCGTTTAGGATCGGGACACGATTCCATGGTGTCGACAAGCCCACCACACTTTCGGTTCCCATCGTTCACGTCAGATACCCAAACCTTGAGCCCGCCTCGAGTCACCGCTTCGCTATGGATCTACTTAAGGGTGGCCCCTGAAATATTTCTGAATCTTGTGATTGTTCACCGTGAAAGCCTCGTTGGTTTTGATTTGGTTTTTCCGAGGTCGATCGAGCGTGTTGCTATTGGTACCCCGTCGGGTAAAACTTTCGAAAGCCGTGTCCGCATGGATATGGACGACTTGGAGCACGATTCTCGATCATAGACAAGCATAACTAAAGTTTATCGCTATAAATTTGACTTATAATGACTAGTAATCAGCTTCACTATAATGGAATGGCTAATTAATCGCCCACCATTGCTTGTTTGGTTGTCGCTTCGACAATTGTACCGACTAGTAAATCTTGCAACTACAACGGAATGGTCAATAAAAGTACCAACAAGCTTGGGTTTTGGGTTATCTCATGATAAGTGTATCGACTAGTAAGTGTTGCCACTATCACGGAATGGTTAACTAAAAGTGCCCACTGCTTACTTTATCAGATGATTATCTAAACCGACTAGTAATTGCTGCAACGATAACGAATAAACAAAGCGCCAGCGGTGTGAGTTCCTTGACTTCCTCGTTTGGTCTCGAGGAAACACCAGGATGGGTTTGTTTGGTGATAGCTCGTGGGATCCGTTAGGTCATTCTTATCCTCTCGATATCCGCCGGTTGTATCGAGTCTCTATAGGTTGTTCAGATGCATCTTTGCCGCGCCACCCACCATACCTATGTAGGCGAGGACCGCGAATTCTAGTCTCGCTGCATCGCCTCGATCGACGCCCTCTTTTCCTTTGCCCTTTGTCGGCACCCTTTGTTTAAGCAGGTTTTTGAGATCGACGCCGTTAGGTGGTTACCTTCCGGCTTGGCCTGGGCAGGGTTATGGACGACATTGGTTATTCTTCAGGGCTCTTAGCCCCATTTGCTTCTTGTCCGTAGTCGGACGCTCTACCATTTTCCAGGTGATTTGAATCTTGTATATTATATCTGTCTTCTTGACTCTTTGAGTCGCTGTTATATATATCTGTTCTGTGGGTCCCATCGAGGACTGTTGTGTAATGTTATTACTTCGTTTTCCACCCGCACGAAAGTGCCTGGTGGCACCTTTTGAATCGCTTCTATGCGGGTTTGGCGAATTTTGCTCAAACTTGCATAGGTCCGATTCTCGAGGGTGTGAGTGGTATCGAGCTCGGCCATTGCGATACCCACAAGTCCAAATCAGAGGATAACCTAGCTAACTCAAAGTAGAGTGTCAAAACTATTTTGCAAAATCGGTTGGATAGTTCCGTTAGGTGCGATTTTACTCCTTACCCTGCTATTCTCCTCTTATCTCGGCGTGTTTTGAATCGCTCTCTCTCTTCGAGTCCAGAATTCGTGGTTGGGTTCGTCACATCTTCGTGGCTTCGCTTTCTCCCTTTTGTAACGGAGGTGCTACGGTCATCAATCTGCAACTTGTCTGTTGTAACCTTCATCCGATCTTTTGTTCCTAAGCTCTTTATCCATTTGTGTTCCTTGCTGGATGTCTGTGTCGTTGAAAAACATATGAGAAGGACGAGCATTGGTGAAGTTGGAGTATACCTTGAGCATGTGTTGTTCATGCCAACGGAACCATCGCGGAACCTAATCATTGTGTCTTTCATACGATTTCTGCTGGCATCATTCCTTTGTTCCGGATACCGCCTATGACGATCTGCAGTCTAAATCTCGAGAGTTGAGTTGCCTGGTTCTCCTACCCATGTATAGAGTTGATAGTTGGGTCCTAAGATGGACCGATCACCCTACGGCTCTTCTTTCGCTGCACATCGAATGGTGGATCAATGTAACTTTCCCTCTTCTAATGGAAGTTAGAGGTGGCCTTATCGCTTGATACCTCTACCTTCGTCCTTTGTTTCTCCGGAGTGTTCTCTCGACAATCAGGAACAATGAACCTTTGCTGGTGGTGTCACCGTTTTCCAGATGAAGGATGAACTCTTGTTAGTGGTGTTGCGAGGATCTACATGAAGCGAGAAGACGCAGATCGCCGGCCTTCCTTCCGGTACCATGAGGCGGATCTCGAGGGCGAGATCCATTGTTAGTGGTGTCAAATTGTGGCATCCCGCAAAACCACTACTAGAAAATCGCGTTGAATTTGTGCATTGCATCGTCATCATCATGCATTGTTTGTCTGCATTATTTGAAAAGCCCAATTTTGATTATACAAATACCCCTCTTTATTATAAAAGGCAAAACCCCGAAGGTATCGGATATTTTGTTTCACCTAAAAAAAACTATTTGCAAAGTGGTTCTGTTTTAAATTAAAGAGGACCAAACAAACACAAAACTAAAACAGCCCCCTCTAAATCCTAGTCCCACCAAATCCTATCCTACCCACCACTCTCAGCTCGCCACCTCACCCTCTCACCCAAAACCTACCCACCCTGCCACCTCACCTATCCAGCCCCCTCTCTCTCTCTTTTCTCACCCCAGTCCCACCTAACCCTCTTCCTCACCCCTCCCTGTCCCGTGGGTCCACGCGGTCAAACCCCACCCCACACGCGTCCCACGCGGCTGCCGCTCCCTCCCTGGCTCGTCCCCCCAGGCCCCACACGCCCTGCCCCGTGGCCCACCCCTGTCCCCGATGCCCTTCTCCCACCTCGCGTGACCGCATCCTCCCACCTCCTCTTCCCCTTCTTGGCTCGCTCACGCCTCCTCACACAAGCTTGCTTCCCGCTGCCTGCCCTCAGCTCCCTCGCTGCCAGCCCTCCGTCAGCCACCCTGGCCTCCTTCCTCTGCATAGCCCGCGCCTCACCAGCAGGCTCACGCCACGTCTCTCGCTCGCCACCGCCCTTCTCCTCGCCAGGCCCCACTGCGCGCCCTCCTCACGCGCCGCCCAGCCGCCTCCACCTCGCTGCGGCTCAAGACGCCGACGCTTCTCGGCCAGCGCTGCCAAGGCTTCGCCTGGCCGCCTTCAGTTCTTCCCCGAGCGCCTCGCCCTCCAGCGCCTCGCTCCGGCCGCCTCGGCCGAGCTCGCCCGGCCTCGACCTCCGACGCCTCCGCTTCCTCGCCCGGCTTCATACGACCCCGCCAGACCCGTCTCCGAGACGCCGCCCCTCGCTCGCCTTTCCTCCGCCAAGGCTTACTCGCCGCTTCTTTCCCGCCCGCCGCCCCGCTTCGACCCCTGCCGCCCAGGCGCCTTCCCCGAACGCCTTGCCGTCAGAAGCCGCCAGGCAGGCTCGCATTGCCGCCCCGGCCCGTCCTCGCTGCTCTGGGACACCACGCCGTCGCCAGGATCGGGCCGCAAGACCTCTGCTTCGCCGGGCACGTCTACAAGCCTCTACGGCCGCGTTGTCGCTGGTACCGTGTGTGTTTTGGACATGCATGTATGTCTATGTGCTTCGCGTGTTCTCCAGCGATACTGGTGCGAATGCATATGCAAGACCGACCGAGACCGACAACACCCCCAAGATCTACTTTCCGGACGCCGAGACCCCGAAGACCGAACCAACCCGATGGCTCGGCATGATCTCCCCTAGGGAACGCCAAGTTCGCCTCGGAACGACAAGCTCGCCAACCCGGATACGCCAAGTGCTTCTTCCCGGACCCGAGGATCAAGCCTCGGTACCCTGAACCGGAGTCGCGCCAAGATCTCCGATCCCACGATCCGAAGACCGAACCCCGAAAACCCGAGTGCGCCGACGACCAGATCTCCACGGTGTAACGACAAGACCGACTCGATGACACGGAGCCGGCAAGATCTGCCCGACGACAAGAACGACACCGCCCCGGAAGAACCCGATGCGCCCCGGCGCGGAACCAAGTCCTTCTTCGTGTATGCGACCAGACCTACCTCCGCTATCCGAGAACGTTCCGTCGGACCCTGGACCCCGAGACCGACCCCGAACCCCGAACCCCCCGGATCCCCCAAGTTCGTCGAGAACCCTAATGTGTGAACCCTTTTCCTCGAACCCTATTTCATAACACAATACAACTTGTCGCATATTAAATTGTCTTACTTGCATGCATATCATTGGTTTGGGGGCCTTATGCCGATTCACCTAATAATTAAATATGGGGCCCATATGCGGGCAAATCTAGCCTTATATTGGCCTCATTTAAACTTGTGTAGCGAACCGGTGATACTTTCTGCCTTGTTAAACAACATTTAAATTGCGGGGTAGCTAAACAACTTGAACCATTTAATTAATTGTCGGACCCCGGTTCCGCTTAATATGACCTAATTACACCGCACCTTGCCATGACATGCATCATACATGCATCATGCCGATCTTCTGCCGTTGTATTAAATATTGCATCTGGTGTTCCTTCTAGTGGTTTGCTTCTTCGCGGATAAGGCCGTTGAGTTGATGTGAGCTTCGCCCCGATCTTCGGATGAACCCTTCGGCAATGTTTCAGGCGAGCAGCTCCCTCTTTCTACCTATCTTACTTTTATAGTATTTACTCCCCTCCTGTTGATCTATTGCTATCTGTGTTGCGATGCTTTAGTTTCCGTACCTGTGATATACCGTGCAGCCCTATAATGCCTTGGACACATCCTATTAACTGTTGTTTGGTAGATAGTTGGACTTGCGCGTCGTAGTCGCTTGCTCAAGTGCTGTTGCGTGTCGTCAAGTGCCACAGTTGCTGATGTATTGCCGCATGTTGTTGTTGGAGATGGCCCTAGTTTTACTTATTGTTCACTTTAAATTCTGTTTAACAACTAAAATTGAAATAAGCAGAGGCATCGGTGGGTGATAGATAATATTTGGTTTCCGAACGCCCACTTGTGTCCCGTAAGACCCCGAGTACTTGATACATGTTCCTTGATTTATCGCGCTATCCACATCCGGGAGGTATATGGGACCCCCCTGAGCCAGAGCTGGATTCATTCTTATTTCTTGGGGCCACAAACTAGTTTGAGGTTTTATTTACGATCCTGTACTTATGACATGCTACTTTTCTGTATTTAAATTGTGCGAGGTATCGCACACATCGTTAGGATCGGGACACGATTCGCGGTGTCGACAAGCCCAGCCACACTTTCGGGTTCCCGATCGTTCACCAGACATACCCAAACCTTGAGGCCTTTGAGTCACCGCTTTGCTATGGGATCTACTTAAGGATGGCCCCAAATATTTCTGAATCTTGTGATTGTTCGTGAAAGCCTCGTTGGGTTTTGATTTGGTTTTTCCGAGGCTGATCGGCGTGTGTTGCTATTGGTGCACCCGCCGGGTAAAACTTTTCAAAGCCGTGTCATGGATATGGACGACTTGGAGCACAGATCTCGATCATAGACAAGCATAACTAAAGTTTATCGCTATAAATTTGACTTATAATGACTAGTAATCAGCTTCACTATAATGGAATGGCTAATTAATACCGCCCACCATTGCTTGTTTGGTTGTCGCTACAATTGTACTGACTAGTAAATCTTGCAACTACAACGGAATGGCTGAATAAAAGTACCAACAACTGGTTTTTGGGTTATCTCATGATAAGTGTATCCGACTAGTAAGTGTTGCCACTATCACGGAATGGTTAACTAAAAGTGCCCACTGTTTACTTTATCGATGATTATCTAAACGACTAGTAATTGCTGCAACGATAATCGAATAAACAAAAGCGCCAACGGTGTGAGTTCCTGTTGACTTCCTCGTTTGGTCTCGAGGGAAACACCAGGATGGGTTTGTTTGGTGATAGCTTGGTGGGATCCGTTAGGTCATTCTTATCCTCTCTCGATATCCGCCATTGTATCGAGTCTCTATAGGTTGTTCAAGTGCATGCCGCCACCGCCTTCGATCCACCATACCTATGTAGGCGAGGACCGTCAATTCTAGTCTCGCCGTGTCTTGGCCTCGATCGACGCCTCTTTTTCCTTTGCCCTTTGTCGGCACCCCTTTTGTTTAAGCAGGTTTTGAGATTGACGCCGTTAGCAGGGTTACCCTTCCGGCTTGGCCTGGGCAGGGTTATGGACGACGTTGGTTATTCTTCAGGGCTCTTAGCCCCATTTGCTTCTTGTCCGTAGTCGGACGCTCTACCATTTTCAAGGTGATTTGAATCTTGTATATTATATCTGTCTTCTTGACTCTT
Organism: Avena longiglumis; assembly: GCA_030063025.1. Taxonomy (NCBI): domain Eukaryota; kingdom Viridiplantae; phylum Streptophyta; class Magnoliopsida; order Poales; family Poaceae; genus Avena; species Avena longiglumis. The sequence continues at coordinate 24,422,602 of CP125976.1, forward strand.
TGAGTCGCTGTTATATATATCTGTTATGTGGGTCCCATCGAGGACTGTTGTGTAATGTTATTACTTCGTTTTCCACCCGCACAAAAGTGCCTGGTGGGCACCTTTGAATCGTTTCTATGCGGGTTTGGCGAATTTTGCTCAAACTTGCATAGGTCCGATTCTGAGGGTGTTACAACAAACCTGCCACCTCATGGTATCCCAAAGGAAAACTTCAGAATTTCAAGCTTTTGAAATCGAGGTTGCGGATGATTCTGAAATTATGCCTAAAGCTGCATATGAGCTTGCTGCACGTCAAGTTGGTGGACCATTCAATCTTGGGTACACTTGCCGTGACCATAGAAATCTTTTACAAACCAAGAGGCATAGAGAGTTAGCTTTTGGTCAGGCGGGCAGCATGTTAAAATATTTTCATGATAAAATTGCTGAAAACCCATCATTTCAATATGCTTTGCAACTAGATTGTGAGGAGCACATAGCAAACATTTTCTGGGCTGATGCTAAAATGATGCTAGACTATGCACACTTTGGTGACATTGTCACATTTGACACTACTTTTGGAACAAGCAAGGAATATAGGCCATTTGGTGTTTTTCTTGGACTGAATCAGTTTAGAGAGACTACCGTTTTTGGTGCTGCACTATTGTTTGACGAAACATTTGCCTCATTTCAATGGTTGTTCAACACTTTCCTAGCTGCTCATAATGGAAGGCAACCTAGGACTATTTTTACCGATCAAGATGTCGAATGGAAAAGTCAGATGCCGTGTTCACGGAATCATACCATGGACTATGTACCTTTCATATAATGCAAAATGCTGCCAAACATCTATCTCCAATCAAGGGTGAAGAGGAAGATGAGGGCGAACAAAAAGATGGTGGTGAAGAGAAAGATGAAGGCAAATATCCACATATTCTCACTGATTTTGGTGCTTGTATGTATGGTTATGAGGACAAGGAAGAATTTGAAGAAGCATTTGCCAATATGAGGTGTAAAGTGCATAAACAAACTTGGTTAGATAGTATCTATAAGGTAAAAGAAAAATGGGCGGAATGTTTTATGAGAGACGTCTTCAGTTTGGGAGTGAGAAGTACACAACTAAGTGAGAGTTTCAACAATTCATTGAAGAATCACTTGAAATCTGATTTTCATATTATCAGATTTTTGAAGCATTTTGCAAGGACATTGGAAGAAAAAAGAAACAAGGAGATACAATCTGAATTTGAAGCAACAAAAAATATACCAAGAATAAAGATGAGCACCCCTATGTTGGTACAAGTTCTAGATATGATGGACATAAAGACATTGCCAACACATTATATTTTGAAGAGATGGACTAGAGAAGCGCGGAGGGGAACCATATTGGACAAGCAAGGAAGGAATGTGGTAGAAAATCCAAAGTTGGAGGCTATACTTCGGTACAAGGAACTATCTCATAAATTTCATTCTATGGCATATAAAGTGGCTAGCTCTATGGAATGTTGTTTGTTGTTAGAAAATGCACTTGATTCTGTTGGTCCAAAGTTGGAGGAAAAACTGAATGCATCCACTAGTGTTATGAATGAACCTAGTAATGACAAGGAAAATGCAAGCCCAAATGTGCAACAAATGATGACTTGCTAAGAGTCACAACTAAAAAGAAGTTCAATCCAAAGGTTTGAAAAGAAAGAAAACTTGGCTTGATAAGTTGTGCAAGGAAAGCGCAAGGCAACTAAACTCGTTTCAACCAAAAGGGATCAAAGGTGTGCTCTAATCTAGACATTATTATTTTGTTTGTCATCCGCTTGATAAACTAATTAGTTGAACTTTCATTGGCGAACACAAGAAAAAGATGATGTACAACCTCAAGTAGAAGTGAAGGATGATGGCCACAAGAAAGAAGCCAATGGAGAGCGGAAAGTATAATGTCATTAAGAGTTTTACCCAACTCCTCACAGCTCCTCCTACTTGTGTTGGTGACAGTTTCTATGGTGGAATTACATTCTAGTGTTTAGATATTGGCGACGTCGCATTTTGAAAGCTAACTATAATTCTCGGGATATATTTTGGATGATTACTATAGTCTTTTGAGGTCAAGTGTACAAGTCGTGAGGCTGAATGTATTTGGTGGAGCTAACTATGTTCTTTTACTTGTACCACTTATTGCTACTCAATTGAATGATATGATGCTATAATGTAGCTAATGTCAAATTTTCGAAAATTGAACTTTTTAAAAAAAAAATTAAATTATTCGAATCAAATCTATCAAGTTAAGTGATCCGAAAATTTCATTGAATTTCAACATATGGTTTGTGAATTAAGAGCATTTTAATTTATGTCTTAAATTTTGAACTCAAAATTCAAACTTTCGAAAATTTGAAAAAATCTAGTAAACAAAAACTATTGGGTTATGTATTCGGGAAATTTTCATTGAATTTTGACAAACGGTTTGCGGATAAAAAATTACGAAGTCTTTATGCTGAATCAGCTAGCCAAGTCTGATGGATTTTGCCTTGGATGTTTTCTCAGCGTTGGATCAGGAATAGATGGCAGATATGATGGCTAAGTCTCACCGTGACTTATGACTAGCACGTCACTGAAGCTCAGTCCATCTATTATATGGGTTGGCTATATGATGGCTCTTAGATGACATGGCATGTCCTTATAGCCGGCTGCTGGCTATATTATTAACCTTGCTCTAAAAAGATAAACTGGGTCGGCTGGGTCGGCCGGTAGTACTGTGTGGCATCCCGCAAAACCACTACTAGAAAATCGCGTTGAATTTGTGCATTGCATCGTCATCGTCGCATGTTGTTTGTCAAAAACTATTTTTGCAAACCCATCTGCTTTCAAACGCCCATCTTTTATTAAACGCCAAACCCGGTTTCGCGGATTGTTTTGTTTTGGCCATGCGGTTTGCAAACGTCCAATTAAACAAATAAAGTTTTATTTTATTTTAGTAGGGGCGATCGAGCAACGGCCAACCCGACGAACGATCACTGCATTTTTCAGATCGGTCCAAACCGCCGCCTTCTAATCCTAAACCTACCAATATTTCTACCCACCCCTACCGGCCACCTCACCCCTCCAATAGAATCCCACCACCTCACCTAACCCTCCCCTAACCAATCAACACCGCCACGTGGCCTTCTCTCCCAGCCACACACTCCCTCCACTCACCAAACACACGCACTTCACACAGACACGATGCACTGCTCGGCCAGGTCCTCAAGGACCCGTCCCCTTCCAGCCTCCCCACGTCTCTCCCAGATACCCCTCCCCAAACGGATCGCCTCGCCCACTGGCCCACCCCGCGAGCCTCGCCGGCCGCTCCGGCCTCCCCGCTCATCGCCGGCGCCACCACCCCGACTGTTGGAGATATGCCCAAGAGGCAATAATAAAGTGGTTATTATCATATCTTCACACTTATGATAAATGTTTACATACCATGCTATAATTGTATTAACCGGAAACATTAATACTTGTGTGATTTGTAAACTAAAATAAGAGTCCCTAGTATAGCCTCTTGTTAAACTAGCTTGTTGGTTAATATATGATCATGGTTTCCTGATCATGAACATAGAGATGTTATTAACAACAGGATCATATCATTAGGAGAATGATGTGATGGACATACTCCTATAGATAAGCGTAGCATAAAGATCAAGTCATTTCAATAGTTCAATTGCTATATGCTTTCTGATACATAGTAACCTAATTCCTTCGACCATGAGATCATGCATATCACCTTTACCGGATGGATGCTTTGATGACATCAAACACCACACCGTAACTGGGTGGCTATAAAGGTGGCATTAAGTGTTCGGAAAGTATTGGTTGAAACACATGGATCAAGAGGGGGATTTGTCCATCCTCATGACGGATAGATATACTCTTGGCCCTCTCGGTGGAATGTCATCCAATTAGCTTGCAAGCATGTGACTTGGTCACAAGGGATCACATATCACGGGAACGAGAAAAGAGTACTTATCAGTAACGAGGTTGAACTAGGTATGCAGAGATACCGACGATCATAACCTCGGATAAGTAACATATCGTGAGACAAAGGGAAATTGGTATCGTATGTAAGTGGTTCATTCGATCGCAAAGTAATCGTAGAAATATGTGGGAGGCATATGAATTTCCAGATTCCTCTATTGGTTATTGTTCGGAGAAGTGTCTCGATCATGTCCGCATAATTCACGAACCGTAGGGAGACACACTTAAGGATTCGACGTTGTTTGAGTAGTTATGGTATTATGAGAAAGAGACCGAATGTTGTTCGGAGTCTCGGATGGGATCCGGATATCACGAGGTGATCCGGAATGGTCCGGAGAATAAGATTCATATAAGGAAAGTCCTGTTTGAGTTCGGGAATGATTCCTGTTTTTCATGAATGTTCTAGAAGGTTCCGGATTGTCCCAAGACCGGGGAAGGGTACATGAATGTGTCATTGCTCATTGAATGATTGCATCATGTACTAAGTGTTCTTGCTGTCCCAAATAAAGGATTAAATTGAATCCTAAAACAGAAAGTCAAATGTCCTTTGAAAGTCAAACCGCGCCAAAACAAGAAACTGGGAAACAAGCAAGAGGAGTTGGAACCAACGGGAGGAGGAGTTGGACTCCTCCAGCCGGGCGCCCAAGCCTGGTCCGAGTTGGGGAGGAACTCCTCCCCGGCGCCAAGGACCCCCTCCCATATAAGGAGGGCAGGGCCTCCCATAGACAATACTTTCTACTCTAGATCTCGGTTTAGAGCTGTTTTGGTTTAGAGCTTCTAATTGCTTTAGCCAACAGTTTAGAGCCTTCTAATTGGTTTAGGGCCCTCTAATTGGTGTGTCTAATTACTAGGCCACTAATCCTCTCTCTCATAAGCTCCACCATACTGCACCGCTTAAGGCGAAGCCTCATGGATCTCCCTCTACTTCCTGATTACGCCACAGGTCTTTGGGAATCGCGAGGAGAGTGCTACAACCTCCGCTGCCTCTTTGGAACAAGGGAGAGGAAGGTCTTCGCCGAGTAACGTGACCGATCATTGGAGCGCTGCCGAACGTATACTGGAAGGATCGCTCACGATCTTGAGATCGGAAGTGTCGACACATCACCCACGAGAATCGCCTCGTTAACCACTTTGGAATCTTCGAGGGTGAGTTCTTCATCGACTCGCTACAATCTAGTAGATAGATCTTGGCTTGTTTGTTTGTATGCGATAGAAAATTTTTGTTTTCCATGCTACGAACCCCTACAAAGGGTATCGTGAGCCGTCTATATGTAGATCTCACAGACGAGTAGAACACAATGGTCATTGTGGGCGTTGATGCTTTTATTGTCGATTGCTTCTTGTGTACTTTGTATCTTGCGGTATGTTGGGATGAAGCGGCTCAGGCTAACCTTACATGACATCGTTCATGAGACTTGCTCCACGCCCAACATGCAACTTGTATTGCATAAGTGGCTTTATGGTGCATGTTTCTCCTAGCATAGTTAAGATCCAATTTACAACGGGTAATCAACAATGCTAGTATCAATGTTGTGGTTCTTGTTCGTAAGTTAGAACGACACTTATTAACAGCCCCAAGCCACGTAAAACATGCAAAGAAAGTAGAGGCGTCTAACTTTGTTTTGCAGGGGTGTGCAGTGATGTGATATGGCCATGATTGTGATTATATATGATGTATGCAATGTTCCTTATTGTAAGTCGGCAACCGGAGCCATATGGTTGTCTTTAATTTCTGTTAAGACCCGTGTCTATTCAAAGTAGTTGTAATAGTTGAAGCCGTGGACTACAACCATGGAGAAGCGTCATTGACCTTGATGCAATGCCGTGATGATGGAGATCATGTTCGTGCTTGAAGATGGAGATCGGAAGCACAAAGAAGAAAGGCCATATCATATCACATATTATGAATTGCATGTGATGTTAATCCTTTATGCATCTTGTATTGCTTAGTAGACGACGTAGCATTATAAGATGATCCCTCATGCACATGAATTTCAAGTCTTAAAGTGTTCACCCTTAGTTAGTTGCTAAAGCTTGTTGTTTCAAGCACCACGTGATGATCGGGTGTGCTAGATTCGCAAGTGTATACAACGTGAGCACAGATTTGCTCATGCGAAACTAAGGTTTGATCTTGACGAGCCTAGCATGTACGACATGGCCTCAGAACACGGATTACAAAGGTAGAGCATGAGTCATATAGTAGATATGATGAACATGTCGATTGTTCGCGTTGAAGCTATATCAACTCTCGTGATGATCGGTTTTGATGTGGTGGATTTGGTTCGTGTGATCACTAAAACAATGTGAGGGATATTGTTTTGAGTGGAGTTCACCTAGATTAATTTAATTATTAATTAGAACTCAATTTATCATAAACTAAATCAAAGTGAATTTGCATAGTTGTTGTAGTCATTGGCATCCGCTTACCACCTTGCGCTTAGTTATAATTGAGATGATAGAGCTATAGAATTCTGTTAGTTACTTTCTGTAACTGGTATCGTATTGTTTTGAAGTGTTAATCTAAAGTTTAAAAGTCCTATTGCAAACTTTCAAGGAGTTCGGTTACTCCATGAAGTTTAATAATTGGTATTAAAACAAGAGTAACAATTCCAATGTTAGTATATAAGTATCATGTTTGTCTCCACGATTCTTGATATTCAAAGGATTCTCTTAATATCAAGGTTATCTAGGATCTGAAAGAGTTGTTTGTAAAACCATGATGTGGAAGATATTGTGATATCTGAAACGAAGTTTTGGTTGCAACATGATAGAGTATAATATGGCTAAAGTCATGTTCTCATATTTGATGAGAATTTGCGAAAGGTTGTAGACACTTGTTGTCCTAATCCTCCAAAAGGTTTTGGATAGCAACATCATACTCGTAATTCATCGTTATAAGCTAAAGGTAGTTTGATCATGGACGATTCCATGATAAGGATGAATATTTGATGTAGGTAAAATGTTTACTACACCAAGAGATTACTAAATAAAAGAATTTGAAAGAACACCAAACATTTGATGATGGTGATCTACTTCAAGGTGCAAGTCCAAAGACATTGGTATTTAACTATACACGCTTTGGACTATGTGTCATATGTATGACTCCACTATTGATATTGATAGATTCTTTCAAATGTAAAAGGAAATACCGAAAGAGAATCTCATAAATATATGGCAGAAAAGAAAAGATTAGAATTGTTCAATTTAAGTATATAGATGATATACATGTTATGGATATATTCTTTGCTTATTAAACAATGTGGTTCTTAAGTATTTGATACTGAATTTGTTGGTGTGAATCGTCATACGAAACAACACAATTCATGAACTACAATGGCCTAAGTAACTAGCAAAAGAATATGTGATAATGTTCATCGAGAACAAAATAAAGGGTTATTGTGTTGCTCGTTAAACATCAAAGCTTGCCTTCAAGATTTGTTTTATCAGGTGTTATGAGAACAAAAGGGTTGTTCAAATAATTGCCGTAATCCATAAAAGATGGATGATTCGCAAATCTCGCTGGAGGAATCACATCCATAAAACTAGTGCTAAAATGTCGAAAGACAAATTGATTGAAAGATCACTTAGGAAGTGACATCGCTTAAATTATATTGAAAAGAAAACATGAAGAAACTCCATATGTATGGAATTTTGGAGTCTTTTGATTTTGATCAAATGACGCCAGTGAAACTTTCCTAGAGATAATTAAAACTTCGCTCATAGGCCAAAAGGAACGAAAGACTAGCTTATTGGAATTTGTACATATTGTTGTACAAGTCCATTATGTGTAGTCAAGAGCGATGGATTTCAACTTCATATGCTTTCTCAAAATTTGAGTGAATATATGAATATTTACTTAATAAGGATGAAGTGTGAAACATTTGAAAGGTTCAAGGACTTTCAAGATGAAGTGCAAAATCATTGTAACAAAAATATAAATAGTTTATGATAAGATCATAAAGGAGATATTTGAGTTACGAGTTTAGCATAATACCTAAGATTTAAGGAATTGTTCCGTGGATTTGCATTTCCGAAACACCATAAGGGTATGGGGTTCGAGGTATGTAATTAAACCTTGTTTGACATGGTAAGATCAAAGGTATAATTCATAAAAACTGCCATTATATTTTAAAGATTAAAAGCTTTAGAGATTACCGTTTTTCCACTGAAAAGAGCTCCGTCATAATCCGTTGAAATGACACCATATAAAGTTATGGTTTGGGATTAAACCCAAGTCGTCATTTCTTAAACATTGGTATGCTTTGCATAAGAAAGATGTTTTGCAACCAAAGTCGGATAAACCTGTCTTTGTATGTTATTTCGAATAACTGTTAAGTATTCCTCCATAACACCAGAGACAAAAGTGTTTGTCACTTAAAACGTCAAGTTTCTTTGAGAAGGAATTTTTTCGTGAAAAGTTAAGTGGGAGGACAATAGAACTTTGATAAGGTTGAAAGAACCTTAGCTATATGTGCAGAGTTGCGCAGCACCGAAAAGTGTTCGGAGGCAGCAACAATGCTCATAGCTCACGTGCCTCAAAAGGTTGTGGTCACGGAGATCTAAGTTCCTATTGAAACAAGTAGGTCGGATAAACAATCAAATACCAAGATTTGAGGGTTGAACCATTATTTGAGAATAATGAACCGACTACATGCAAAGAAGCGATGATGGGCCCTGACTCAAATGGCTTGAAGCCATAAAATCCGTGATAGTTCCATACACGAAAAATCAAGTTTTGAACTTGAAGGACCCTCGAGAAAGGTGTAAGACCTTATAGTTGTGTCTGGATCTATAAAGAAATAGACATGGATGTTTCACATCTATGAAATAGTCGACATGTTGGGAAAGAGTTCACAACAATGTTCAAAGGTTGACTATGACAAGATCAGATCTTTCATAGTGATATTTAGTCTAGACGGATTAATGTAGCAATCACTACATATAATTTTGTTATATGGTAGTAGAATAAACAAAACAAGTTCTTCTAATAGAATCGGTACCTAGGACATGTGCATAACACGGTCCATAGGGTTTTGTTAATTCAAAGGATGCTAAAAGCATATGCAAACTTCAATGGTTGAAGTGAGCATCATGAGTTGGAATCTTCACTATGATGAAACTGTTAAAAGAGTTTAATTTCATCGAGACAATGAAGATGCTTGCGTTTGCAAGAAATTAAGTGGGAGCGCTTAAGACATATTTCTAATACATTATGTGGAGGACATATTGTTGATTAGAAAAGATGTATCTTTATTAACACATATTAAGAATTTCATCCCGATGAAAGACTTAGGCAAAACCAAATATTAGGCATCAATAGATGCTAATATGGTTGTGCTGTAAGTACATAGACTAGATATTGAATGAGTTCAATATAGAAACTACAAGAGAGGTTCTTGTCACGTAAAGGATTGAATAAGTTCAATGTTGATGATATATTCAAGTGTATTGACATTTGGTGAAGTGAAACAAATAATCAAGTATAGATTGATACTTGATGTATGAAATCACAAAAGAGTATTTATATCAATCATATTTGTGATATGTACAAATCCATATGTCCTATGCTCTAAATGTTGTGAGCATATACCGTAATGATTCGTAAGATGATCATTGGACAATAGTAAGGATATTCTTATGATCTTTTGGAAGAACTAAGAGTATATTATTTGTAAAAGTGACAAATAGATAGTTAGTTCATTGTAAGAGTACTACATTGATACTAGCTTTGTCGCAAAGTACAAATTAAGTTTATCTCAATCTAAACTAAGGGTGGCACAATATAATGGAAAGTGAGTTCCATAATGGATTTGGATGAGTTCCAAAGTTAAGACATTGTGATGATACTACAACAAAAGGCTAAGTATATGACTGCTATTATAGCAGAAAGAGGGCATTTGTGTCAAGTAGTTTGTTATCAAACTAGGTGTAGTTCACGAGGGATAATACTATGAAGATATATTGTACAATATTATCAACATGTTTTAACCCCAAAGAACTAAAGGTCACACGAAAGACCAAATTTATACAAAGCCATCTCATTAGAGAATGAGTGATGCGTGAAGACGCAAAGACATGCAATTACACGGACTGGAAGTGTCGATCCGGAGATCAGTTGACCACTAGCAATCGGTACATACAACACCGTAAAGCCATAGGTGTTGAATACACAAAGGTTTGAAACTAGATTATTGACTCTAGTGCAAGTGGGAGACTGGAGATATGCCCAAGAGGCAATAATAAAGTGGTTATTATCATATCTTCACACTTATGATAAATGTTTACATACCATGCTATAATTGTATTAACCGAAACATTAATACTTGTGTGATTTGTAAACTAAAATAAGAGTCCCTAGTATAGCCTCTTGTTAAACTAGCTTGTTGGTTAATATATGATCATGGTTTCTGATCATGAACATAGAGATGTTATTAACAATGGATCATATCATTAGGAGAATGATGTGATGGACATACTCCTATAGATAAGCGTAGCATAAAGATCAAGTCATTTCAATAGTTCAATTGCTATATGCTTTCGATACATAGTAACCTAATTCCTTCGACCATGAGATCATGCATATCACCTTTACCGGATGGATGCTTTGATGACATCAAACACCACACCGTAATCGGGTGGCTATAAAGGTGGCATTAAGTGTTCGGAAAGTATTGGTTGAAACACATGGATCAAGAGTGGATTTGTCCATCCTCATGACGGATAGATATACTGGCCCTCTCGGAATGTCATCCAATTAGCTTGCAAGCATGTGACTTGGTCACAAGGGATCACATATCACGAACGAGAAAAGAGTACTTATCAAGAACGAGGTTGAACTAGGTATGCAGAGATACCGACGATCATAACCTCGGATAAGTAACATATCGTGAGACAAAGGGAAATTGGTATCGTATGTAAGTGGTTCATTCGATCGCAAAGTAATCGAGAAATATGTGGGAGCCATATGAATTTCCATTCCTCTATTGGTTATTGTTCGAGAAGTGTCTCGATCATGTCCGCATAATTCACGAACCGTAGGGAGACACACTTAAGGATTCGACGTTGTTTGAGTAGTTATGGTATTATGAGAAAGAGACCGAATGTTGTTCGAGTCTCGGATGGGATCCGGATATCACGAGGTGATCCGGAATGGTCCGGAGAATAAGATTCATATAAGGAAAGTCCTGCTTCGAGTTCGGGAATGATTCCTGTTTTCATCGGGAATGTTCTAGAAGGTTCCGGATTGTCCCAAGACTCCGGGGAAGGGTACATGAATGTGTCATTGCTCATTGAATGATTGCATCATGTACTAAGTGTTCTTGCTGTCCCAAATAAAGGATTAAATTGAATCCTAAAACAGAAAAGTCAAATGTCCAGTTTGAAAGTCAAACTGCCAAAACAAGAAACTGTGGGAAACAAGCAAGAGGAGTTGGAACCAACCTGGAGGAGGAGTTGGACTCCTCCAGGCCGGCGCCCAAGCCCTGGTCCGAGTTGGGGAGGAACTCCCTCCCTCCCTGGCGCGCCAAGGACCCCCCTCCCATATAAGGAGGGGCAGGGCTCCTCCCATAGACAATACTTTCTACTCTAGATCTCCGGTTTAGAGCTGTTTTGGTTTAGAGCTTCTAATTGCTTTAGCCAACAGTTTAGAGCCTTCTAATTGGTTTAGGGCCCTCTAATTGGTGTGTCTAATTACTAGGCCACTAATCCTCTCTCTCATAAGCTCCACCATACTCAAGACCGCTTAAGGCGGAAGCCTCATGATCTCCCTCTACTTCCCAGATTACACTGCCAGTCTTTGGAATCGCGAGGAGAGTGCTACAACCTCCGCTGCTGCTGGAACAAGGAGAGGAAGGTCTTCCGAGTAATGAACGCGTGTGATCATTGCGGAGCGCCATTTAACGTATTTGGAAGGATCGCTCACGCGATCTTGAGATCGGAAGTGTAACGACTACATCACCCACGAGAATCGCTCGTTAACCACTTTGGAATCTTCGAGGGTGAGTTCTATCGACTCGTTGCTACAATCTAGTAGATAGATCTTGGCTTGTTTGTTTGTATGCGATAGAAAATTTTGTTTTCCATGCTAACCCCTACACCGACGCCTCGACGCCTCACCTCGCTGCCGCCGCCTCGCCACACTCGCCGGGCCTGGCCAGCGGAGTCTGCACCAAGCCAAGAAGCTCCGCCTTCGAAGCCCGCCGCCGCCTGGTCCAACCTCGCCGCCTCCGCCCGCCCGCCATGAGCCGCATGCCACCATCGACCCGGCAAGGCGCGCCACCCCTCACGCCCCGCCGCTGGAGCTCCGCCCGGCCACGGCTACCACCCCAGCTCCTCTCCTCCGCTCAACCTCGCGGGCGCAGCCTTCCGCCGCCTTCGCTGCCCCGCCCTTCATCAAGCCGCCCAGCCCGGTCTCCGCCTGCTGCGGGCGACCACAGCCTGCCCGCAAGCGCCGTCCCGGCGCCTCCTCCGCCAGACCCTCGCCAAGCTCGCTCGCCGAGCCCGCCCGGCCCGCTGCCGCCTCGAACCCTCCTCGCCGTGAACCGCCAAGATCGTCCCCGTTGGTGCCACCCGAGATCGGCAGCGACAACGGTCGTCGGGAACCCCAAGGACTCCTGCACCGATCCAAGACCGCTCCCGACGCCCGATCCCGGATGCACCAAGATATCCATCGAGGACCCCAAGATCATCGAGAGAGACCCGGAGGCCCCGGTCCCGCGGACTTGAGTACCCCGACGCCCCGAGACCGAAGGACCCCACAAGACCACGGACGCGAGACGCCAAGACCGTACCAAGTCGAAGGTGTCCGAAGGATCTCCGACAAGAACTCCACCACGGATCTTCTAGCACTTCGACAGGGAACCCTGGAGCCCCGGCGCCGAGCCCCAAGTACGTCCCCGATAATCAAGGTGGAACCCCAAGACCCCGATGCCCCGATCCGAAGCGCCAAGGCCTCCGCCATGGGATCGACAAGATCATCACGAAACGCCGAGTACTTCTTTCAGAACGCCAGGAACGTCAACATGACCCGGCAAGTCCTTCGCGATGACAAGAACGGCACCGACCCAAGTTCTGCTCCCCGGACATCGAGACCCCGATGCGACAAGTTCGCCCGATACCGAACGACCGATACGAACGCTTCCGCCAAACCCTCAACCCAGGCTCGTGACCCCGAGACCGTCGAACCCTAGACCCGGAACCCCAAGACCGCCGAGACCCTAATGTGTGAACCCCTTCCAAAACCCTATTTTATAACATATCAACTTGTCGCATATTAAATTGTCATCTCGCATGCATCTCATTGGTTTGGGGCCTTATGCGATTCACCTAACAATTAAATATGGGGCCCATATGCGGCAATTCTAGTCTCATATCGGCCTCATTTAAACATGTGTAGCGAACCGGTTCCATTGTTACGTTGTTAAACAACATTTAATTTATGGGTAATTAAATAACTTGAACCATCTATTAATTGCTCGGGACCCGGTTCCGCTTAATCTTGACCTAATTGCACCGCACCTTTGCCATGCCATACATCATACATGCATCATGCCGATCTTCCGCCGCTTATTAAATATCGCATCCGTGTTTCTTCTAGTGCTTTGGTTCTTCGCGGATAAGGCCGTTGAGTTGATGTGAGCACCGATCTTGGTTGAACCTTCGACAATGTTTTCAAAGTAGCATCTCCCTTTCTACCCATCTTACTTTATAGTCTTTATTTCCTTCTGTTGATCTTTGCTATCTGTGTTACGATGCTCTAGTTCTCGTTCCCGTGATATCCCCTGCAGCCATATATAGCCATGGACACATCCTATTCCCTGATGTTTGGTAGATAGATGGACCCGCGTGTCGTAGTCGCTTGCTCAAGTGTTTTGCTTGTCGTCAAGTACCACCGTTGTTGGAGAACTGCCGCATGTTGACGATGAATATGATCTTGGTTTAATTATTGTTTCACTGTAAATTCTGCTTAACAACTAAAATTGAATTAAGCAGAGGCATCGGTGGGTGATAGGTAAGATTTGGTTTTCCGACCGCCCACTTGTGTCCCGTAGGACCCGAGTTCTTGACACCTGTTCCGAGATCGAGCGCGCTAACCACAGGTGGGGAGATATGGGCCCCCCATTGATAATTACCTGATTCCAAAGTATTGTACTGGGGGCCACAAACTAGTTTGGGGTTTTATTTACTATCCTGTACTTATGCCATGTTTTACTGCTTTATTTACGATTGTGCGAGGTAATCGCATCGCTTTGGAAGCGGAATGTTTACGCGGTGTCGATAGCCCCGATTGGGGACCTCCGCCGTTCACGACCATTGTCGCAAACCCCGAGTCCTCGAGACCGGCCGACTTGCTAAGTGGTGTACTTAGTGGGTGGCCCCGGTGCTTGCTTTGTCCGGGAACGTCGTGACTTAGGCCCCCGACATACCGATGGGTGTATGTTAACCGATCCGCAAAAGGGTCAAGTGCTGTGGATACTTTGGTGCACCCCAGGTTTAATTTTCGAGAAGCCGTGTCCGGTTATGGACGACTTGGAGCATGTTGTCGATCATAGACAACTATAACTAAAGTTTATGCTTTAAATTGACTTGTTTCCGATATGATTAGTAATCGCCTTCACTACAACGGAATGGCTAAGTAAAAGTATCAACAATCGCTGGGTTTTGGGGTTACCTCATGATAATTGCATCCGACTAGTAAGTGTTGCCACTATAACGGAATGATTAACTAAAACGCCCATCGCTTACTTTATCGTGACGATTACCTAAACTCGACTAGTAAAGTGCCACAACTATAATCGAATAATTAAAGCGCCAACCGTGTGAGTTCCTCGGTTGACTTCCTCGTTTGGTCTCGAGGGGAAACGCCAGATGGGTTTGTTTGGTGATAGCTTGTGTTGGATCCGGATAGGTCATTCTCGCCTCCTCGATAACCGCCATTGTATCGAGTCTCTATAGGTTGTTTAGTGCATCTTCACGCCGCTTGATCCACCATACCTATGTAGGCGAGGACCGCCAATTCTAGCCTTGCTGTCTTGGCCTCGATCGACGCCCTTCTTTGTTTTCTGCTTTGCCCTTCGCACCCTTTGTTAAGGTGTTTCGAGATCGACGCCATAGGTGGTTACCCTTCCGCTTGGCAGGCGTGGTTATGGACGCCATTGATTATTCTTCGTGGCTCTTAGCCCCATTTGCATCTTGTCCGTAGTGGACGCCTATCGCTTTCAAGGTGATTTGGATCTTTGTATTGTATATCCGTATTCTTGGCTCTTTGAGTCAGTATATATATCTCTGCTCGTGGGTCCCATCGAGGATGTGTGTAATGTTATTACTTTGTTTTTCCACCGCACGAAAAGTTCGGTGGGCACCTTCAATCGCTTTCTATGCGGGTTTGGCGAATTTTGTGAAACTTGCATAGGGCCGATTCGGGTGTTCAGTGGTATCGAGCTCGCAGCTATGCGATACACAAGTCCAAATGAGGATAACCTAGCTAACGTCAAGTAGAGTGTCAAAACTATTTTCAAAATCGGTTGGATAGTTCGATTAGGTGCGATTTACTCCTTACCCTCTGCTGCCCCTCTTACCCTTACGTGTTTTGAATCCGCCTCCTCTCTTTCTTCGAGTCCAGAATTCTCGTGGTCGTCGTACTTTAGGGTTTCGCCTTCTTTGATAACGGTGTTCTACCGTCTGCGTCAAGCTCGATGAATCCGTCACGGTGGTACCAATCTTTGTTCCTTGTTTGTGCCTTCCGTGTTCGACGACGACATCCTCTATGCCGATCCGATGCGTAGTCTCGATCACTCCTTTGATCCGAACCTCGCTTGTCGATCTTGATCTGAATCTTGAGAGTTGATTGCATAACTGTCTATTCGCATGTGGTAATGATTTGAGTGGATGGAGTCGCGACCATACCACTACTCTTATCATTCGCTTTTGTACATTGAATGGTGGATCGATGCAATTTACTCCTTCCATGGAAGTTAGAGGTGGCCTTACCTTTAACCCGTCGTTGGTTATCCGGAGTGCTCTTGTGAATGTGAACAACGACCTCTTGTTAGTGGTGTCGCGAAGATCTACACGGCGAGAAAGAGACGCCGACCTTCCTTCCGGTACCATGAGGCGGATCTCGAGGAGATCCATTGTTAGTGGTGTCGAATTGTGGCATCCCGCAAAACCACTACTAGAAAATCGCGTTGAATTTGTGCATTGCATCCATCGTCGCATGTTGTTTGTCAAAAACTATTTTGCAAACCCGATTCGCTTTCCAAACGCCCATCTTTTATTAAACGCCAAACCCGGTTCGCGGATTGTTTTGTTTTGGCATGGCGGTTTGCAAACGGTCCAATTAAACAAATAAAGTTTTATTTTATTTTAGTAGGCGGTCGAACGGGCCAACCCGACCAACCATCGCCCATTTTCAGATCGGTCCAAACTGCCGCCTTCTAATCCTAAACCTACCAATATTTCTACCCACCCCTACCTGCCACCTCACCCTCCAATAGAATCCCGCCACCTCACCTAACCTCCCCTAACCAATCAACACCGCCACGTGGCCTTCTCCCAACTCACCACACACTCCTCCACCACCAAACACACGACCTTCACACAGACACCGTGATGCAGCCTGCCTGCCCGTGGGTCCTCAAGGGACCCGTCCCCCTTCCAGCCTCCCACGCCTCTCAGATACCCCCAAGCTCACCGCGCCTGCCCCGGCCCACATCGCCCCGCGCCACCACCTGACGCCTGACTCGCCCGCCACCTCCGCCGCCACACACTGCCGCCATTCCATTGCGAGCCTCGCCAAGAAGCCGCTTCATGCCGCGAAGCTCATGAGCGCTGGACCGGGTCCAACTCGCCTCCAAGGAAGGCGCCTGGCCACACTTCACAGCCAGCATCCGCCTCATCGCGCCCGCCGCCACCTCACGCTCGCCGCGCTGAGCCTGGCCTCCGCTGCTACCACCTCGCCCTCCTCTCCTCGCTTAACTCGCGCGCAGCTGCCGCCGCCGAGCTCGCTGCCCGCCCTTCATTGCTGCGCCAGTGCCCGCCTGCCGCCGCCCCGCGCTGGCCGCTCGCCCAAGCGCCGTCTGGCCAGGCGCCTCCGCCAGACCCTCGCCAAGCTCGCCCGCGAGTTCGCCCGCCCGACCGCTGCCGTTTCGAACCTCTCGCCAGAACTGCCAAGATCGTCCCGTTGGTGCCACCCGAGATCGGCGGCGATAACGTCGGGAACCCCAAGGACTCCTGCACCGATCCAAGACCGCTCCCGACGCCCGATCCCGGATGCACCAAGATATCCATCGAGGACCCCAAGATCATCGAGAGAGACCCGGAGGCCCCGGTCCCGCGGACTTGAGTACCCCGACGCCCCGAGACCGAAGGACCCCACAAGACCACGGACGCGAGGCGCCACGACCGTACAAGTCAAGGTGTCCGAAGGATCTCCGACAAGAACTCCACCACGGATCTTCTAGCACTTCGACAGGGAACCCTGGAGCCCCGGCGCCGAGCCCCAAGTACGTCCCCGATAATCAAGGTGGAACCCCAAGACCCCGATGCCCCGATCCGAAGCGCCAAGGCCTCCGCCATGGGATCGACAAGATCATCACGAAACGCCGAGTACTTCTTTCAGAACGCCAGGAACGTCAACATGACCCGGCAAGTCCTTCGCGATGACAAGAACGGCACCGACCCAAGTTCTGCTCCCCGGACATCGAGACCCCGATGCGACAAGTTCTGCCCGATACCGAGAACGACCCCGGGCTACGACAACGCTTCCGCCAAACCCCCGAACCCCAGCGCCCTCGGACCCCGAGACCGTCGAACCCTAGACCCCGGAACCCCAAGACCGTCGAGACCCTAATGTGTGAACCCTTCCGCAAACCCTATTTTATAACATATCAACTTGTCGATATTAAATTGTCATCTCGCATGCATCTCATTGGTTTGGGGCCTTATGCCGATTCACCTAACAATTAAATATGGGGCCCATATGCGCGGCAATTCTAGTCTCATATCGGCCTCATTTAAACATGTGTAGCTAACCGTTCCATTGTTACGTTGTTAAACAACATTTAATTTATGGGTAATTAAATAACTTGAACCATCTATTAATTGTCGGACCCCGGTTCCGCTTAATCTTGACCTAATTGACCGCACCTTTGCCATGCCATACATCATACATGCATCATGCCGATCTTACGCGTTTTATTAAATATCGCATCCGTGTTTCTTCTAGTGCTTTGGTTCTTCGCGATAAGGCCGTTGAGTTGATGTGAGTCACCGATCTTGGTTGAACCTTCGACAATGTTTTCGGTGAGCATCTCCCTTTCTACCCATCTTACTTTATAGTCTTTATTTCCTTCCTGTTGATCTATTGCTATACGTGTTGCGATGCTCTAGTTTCGTGCATCATGATATCACTTGGCGACCATATAGCCATGGACACATCCCATTCCGTTGTTTGGTAGATAGATGGACCCGCGTCGTAGTCGCTTGCTCAAGTGTTTTGCTTGTCGTCAAGTACCACCTTTGTTGGAGAATTGCCGCATGTTGACGATGAAGATGATCTTGGTTTAATTATTGTTTCACTTTAAATTTGCTTTAACAACTAAAATTGGATTAAGCGAGGCATCGGTGGGTGATAGGTAAGATTTGGTTTCCGATCGCCCACTTGTGTCCGTGAGGACCCGAGTTCTTGACATCTGCTCCGAGATCGAAAGCGCTAACCACGTGTGGGGAGATATGGGCCCCCATTGATAATTACGATTCCAAAGTATTGTCTTTGGGGCCACAAACTAGTTTGGGGTTTTATTTACTATCTGTACTTATGCCATGTTTTATCGCTTTATTTACGAGGTAACGCATAATCGCATCTTGCTTTTGGAAGCGGAATGTTTACGCAGTGTCGATCCCGATTGGGGACTCTTTGTCGTTCACGCCATCGCAAACCCCGAGTCCGTCTCGGAGACCGCCGACTTCATGGTGTACTTAGTGGGGTGGCCTCTGCTTGCTTTGTGCAGGAACGTCGTGACTTAGGCCCCGACATACCGATGGGTGTATGTTAACCGATCCGCAAAAGGGTCAAGTGCTGTGGATACTTTGGTGCACCGCAGGTTTAATCTTTTCGAGAAGCCGTCCGCGTTATGGACGACTTGGAGCACGGTTCGATCATAGACAACTATAACTAAAGTTTACTGTTTTAAATTGACTTGTTTCCGATATGATTAGTAATCAGCTTCACTACAACGGAATGGCTAAGTAAAAGTATCAACAAGCTGGGGTTTTGGGGTTACCTCATGATAATTGCATCGACTAGTAAGTGTTGCCACTATAGCGGAATGATTAACTAAAGCCCATCGCTTACTTTATCGTGACGATTACCTAAACTGACTAGTAAAGTGCCACAACTATAATCGAATAATTAAAACCGCCAACCGTGTGAGTTCTCGGTTGACTTCCTCGTTTGGTCTCGAGGGGAAACGCCAGATGGGTTTGTTTGGTGATAGCTTCGTTGGATCCGGATAGGTCATTCTCGCCTCCTCCGATAACCGCCAGTTGTATCGAGTCTCTATAGGTTGTTTAGTGCATTCTTGCGCCGCTTGATCCACCATACCTATGTAGGCGAGGACCGCCGAATTTAGCCTTGCTGCAATCGCCTCAAGATCGACGCCTCCTTCTTTGTTTTCGCTTTGCCCCTTTCGGCACCCCTTTGTTAAGGTGTTTGAGATCGACGCCGTTAGCGTGGTTACCCTTCCGCTTGGCACAGGGTTATGGACGCCATTGATTATTCTTGAGGCTCTTAGCCCCATTTGCATCTTTGTCCGTAGGACGCCTATCGCTTTTCAAGGTGATTTGGATCTTTGTATTGTATATCCGTATTCTTGGCTCTTTGAGTGTTGTATATATATCTGTTCTGTGGGTCCCATCGAGGACTGTTGTGTAATGTTATTACTTTGTTTTTCCACCCGCACGAAAGTGCCTGGTGGGCACCTTCGAATCGTTTCTATGCGGGTTTTGGCGAATTTTGCTGAAACTTGCATAGGGCCGATTCTGAGGGTGTTACATACTGCCCCACTCGGGCGGTACTACCGCGCCAGGCCGGTAGGACCGGAAGCCACAACCGGGCTGCTCTGAGAGCTGGGCCGCGCACTGGGTCGACGGTACTGGGCCCGGTAGTACCGGACGGCCCAATAACAATGTTTTTCTTTTTCTTCTTAGAATTAAAACGACAAATATTCGTTCATAATTTTTAAACGGTAGCTCCGATTGACCCGATTACAATTGCGTTGGATAAAGGACGACAAGAGATTCTTAATAAAAAGTGGAAATATTGATTATCACCAAGTGAGAAAGTATCAAGTAGAATAATGTGAGATATCATACTTGGTGAAAAACCGAAAAACCGCATAAATCAAAATCGCAACAAGATATATATGGGAGATCCGATTTTGATGAACAAGAGCTTGTTATGGAGATTACCACAAGCTCTATATCCTCACATGGATAAGACCAAACAATCAACCAAATACGATGATGCAAGTATGCAAAGGTTTGAGCTCTCTCCGAACGATGTGACCGAAGTACTCATACGAGAGTCCCTCTTGATAGTACGGTTATCTATCCTAAACCCGGTCTCCTACACACAACAAGAGACCGGCAAAAAGGAAAACTTATCAAGATTATACCTTTGCCTTGAGCATTCCACTTGAGCTCGATGTAGACGGTCTTACCCTTCTCAAGATGGAACGCCTTTCTTAATTCGTCATCATCGACCTCGCATATTGAGCTTGCCCAACATATCTTTTGCATTTCATCGACCTTGAAGCCAATACATGCTCCAAGCGATGCCAATGGACAAATCCTACAAGTATAACTTCATACACACATTAGTCCATAAAGATTGTCATTAATTACCAAAACCACTCACGGGGGCCCAACATGTTCTTTCAATGATTTCCTTCATCGGCTAATCAAAGGGGAATCAATCATGTTGTCGCACTAGCTTGCCTCTTTGCATGTCTTGTGCTACCTCATTTTCATGCACGCTCCCCCTCCCCGCAATTTTTTCTTGTTTCTCGCCCGTTTCATCCACTTGTCCTTCAAGCTCCTCATATTATCCCCCTCCATTTTGAACATGTTATACATGTGATTGTTCAAAAGGTTGTGACGATATTTCCACCATTGTTGTTTGACCGTCGAGAAAGATGTTGCATAACATTTCTAAAAGTGTTTCGATACATTGCAGAGTTTCATGTGGCGATGATTGAAAGACCTAGATATGCGCACTTAAGCAAGATCCAGTTGTTAGGATTATGACGGACCGGTAATTTGGATCACATGACCAACACCCATGGTGCCACACAAGCCCATATGAAGTAAAAACCATATGAATTTTTTAGTTACTGGTTCCTCAGGGGCTTCTGGCGAACATTGGCGACCCCAAAACCTCATGATGCGATCCCAAAATATCCCAGCCAGAGCCAGTTCGCCGAAATCTTTGCATATTTGTCAGAAAATCATGGCAATCTCTGCGATCCCCCCTAGCCGCCTCGTCCATTCCCGCTGTTTTGGTAATATCTGAATCGAAACTATGGTAATTCGTCGGGTAATCGAATCAATCAGAGCAACGGAAAAAATGGTATAGCTGGATGCTTCGGTAGATAGACGATTAGTAGTTCGAATCGCGCGAGCTGTCCTTTGATGGAGATTTGCGATGTGCGGGCATGTGCCCTAGACTAGTCTCTGTCGCACATGTCGACCAGTACCTGGCTATCTGCCAAAAAACAAAAAAGTGATTCTGCCCTAGTCCGTTGCACATGGCGCAAGGGCGATCGTAGTTTGCTGATGGAACCTCGGTCCCATTTCCTGACCGGAGACGTAAAAATTTACATATGCTTCGGTAATCTGCGTGATTGGGTCCTGAACTGAGCAACCCAAGTAGTTCTAAGGCAAGGAGTGAAGATAGTGTGACGTTGAGATTTCTGACGATGTGAGTTCGGCTTGGCTGGCTGGATAGTTGAGTATGTCCACAATCCAATTGATCAGCACTTTTTGCAGAGTCACTGTCCATCGGTCGTCGCTGATCATGATACGCAACTTGGTTCATGGAGCTGTGCCATATAGGTCTGCAGGCTGCAGCCAGCTTCTCCTTGGCACGGAGCAAGGCTTAGGATCTGCATTCAGGTTTTCAGAAAGATGCAGATCCTGAATACTGGTAGGAGTTTGTGCTGTTCGTTGAGATCCCTTCTCGTCGTTTCACCTGTATAACTGCAGGCATTTTTCGTACCGCTAGCAAAACACCGACCGGATTTTATCTTGAAATGATCAACGATGCATCTTATGGGTACCATAGAGCCACCTCTTTCATACCCGTACCACTTTATGTTCTTAAGCTTGATACGTCTCTACGTTCGCTCCATTTTCATTAATATCAGGGTTCGACAATCTGTAGTCGAGACGATGAGAACTGACAACATCCATATTCAGTGTCCTGGTCAACAAGTCAAAAAAACTTTCCTGGTCAACAGGTCAATGTAAGTGTCATACATGTGACGCCATTCCTATCTTGGATTTGTTTCAGCTCTTTTTGCAGCATGGAAGTGTGAAGCCCGATCGATGTGAAACGTCAACTGTAGGTTCACAGAGCACTGACTACCCGGCTACTTTGGACAGTGTAGGACGGACAACTGAAGGTACGGAGCCCTTGCTGACACCAAAGTGAGTCACTGAGTACAGCAAATTGCTGCAGGTATTTGTTACGAACTGAATTTACAGTACTTTCCTCCCGCCTTTTACTCATCATCAGCTGCTGCCCGCTGGTCCTTCCAGTCCATGGCCATCTCTCTGATTCATTCGCTGCATCATGCCCATGTGTTGTACTTACCAATCTACTGCTCCTCGGAGACCCGTGAACGTTTCTGTCTAAAAAGACCCGTGAACAGTACAGAACCAAGACTGATAATGAGCTACTTTATGTAGAATCCTAGAAACATGGCATGACCTGTAACTTGGTTCTTCACGAAGAGAAAGGAAGGTAAAACTGAATCCACAACTAGTCACTGACTGAAGAACAGCTTAGTACTCTCTTAAAAGACCAACTCGTCATATTTCACACTGAGCAAACAAACGAGGCACTGGAATTATTTATATGACCACGAAGAATGTGTACACCAGAGGTACCCAATCAGACATTCCTTTTCAATACTAAAACCAAGGAATGCTAACTACATAATGAGGAAATTAGATTTCTCACGACAGCAAACATATTGAGCAGCTAGTGTTTAATACTAACACACATGCTAGGGTTCGCAGAAGCAGCCACAGCATAGGATATGTGACCGTGGGATTCGCCCCGTCACGCGGATCTGATCGGCCTTCTGAACCGCCCTTGCTGCTTGCTTGTTCATCTTGGCGTTGGCCGAGGCCCGCTTCTCTTCAGCCAGACAGCGCGCCGTCTCGAGGTTTTTAGCCATCTTCGCCATGGCCTCGCTCCTCATTTTCTCCGCACGTTCCTGCCATAGATCGACATTTTTCAGTAATAGCTTCACAAGAATACGATACATACAGATGATAATAATATATACTGGAAATGCACCTCTAGTCTCTTCATTTCGAATTCAACTTTCGTTCTTTGACGGCTCTCCCATGCTTCGATCTTCAGCTCTTCCTTCTTGAATCTGAGTAAAACAGTGTACATTTCAGATAAGACATAAACCCCATTATCTAACCATCTAAATACTATGCTTCTATCTCCCTTTGCAGCTGATTACAAGAACAAACAGCCAAGTATCATGTAGTCTGACTGAATATACCTTGCTGTGTGTTTCGAATTCTCTGCGTCCTCGAATGCCGCTGCACGAGCTGCATATTCCTTCTTCATCCGCTCGAGATCAGCAATGGTTGGCGTTGCAGAGACTAGTTCTAGCTCCTCTTTGCTAGCCCATGAAGCAATGTTCATCTTTCCAAGCTGTACACCTAGGGCAGCAATTTCTTTCCTCGCCTTAAGCCTGATCTCATCCTCAGACATTTCATTTGTGCCACCTTTTCTGTTGAAGTAAGGACCATCATCTGCATTGTCTTCTCCTATTGATGCCGTCGACCGTCCTCCTACGGGAGTTGATGGTATAGAACAGTTTGGCTCCGACTTGGTGTCATAGACCCAAGTGGTGTTCCGGTTCTTGAAGGGTCTTGACTTGGTATTGGAGTCATTTCTGTGCCCACATCTCTCACAGACACTGACTGAACTGCAGAAATAGCTGCATGCAATAATTCATATCAGTTCACAGTAGGTAGACAAATTTAACTGTCTAACCCAGCTCACTTGCATTCTGTTACAATAAGATGCTTCTTACTAAGGAAGTGACAATGCTCACTTGCATTCTGTTACAATAAGATGCTTCTTACTAACAAAGTGACAAGTGAGAAAGCTACCTTCATGATCATTGCTGGGTTGGATTGCAATTGAGCTGGTATGAGTTAGCACCCCCTTCTGATACTCTGAGGTGGCAGTAGTAGCACTTTCAACTGGACAGATATCTGCATGCCTGACCACCTTCGGCTGATGTGAGGCAAACGACAACCTCTCTAATATGCTCCGGGAAGCCGAGGAAGCCGGATTGAATCTTTTCATGTTCTGAATAGGGCGAGCAAATGCGCCACGGTTTGGATGTTTGGGCACAATACCAACCCTGGGTCCAGTGGGATTCGCCTGGTACACGCCCTGGTTCTGTGATGCGCCCTTGGTGTTGTTCTGCTGAACAGTTTGCTTGTTTACAATCCATTTCTCCGCGTCGTTCCACTTGGATGAAGCCTGTCTAGAGAAATAACCTGCCGTCGGATTCTGTGCCGCCATTTTCTCGCCTCCATGGAACTCGAAGCTACTGGTGCTAGCATTGTCAAGACCACTGTCACATTCATTACTGTCTTCCTCGACGGTTCGCACAGGATGTATCACGCTTGAGCTGCTAGGTGCAGGTTGGTGAACCGAACTTTTGGACATGGTCTGAACCTTGTAGCTATCTACTGCTGAATCCTTATCCAAAGCTTCAGAGTTGCCAACTGCAGCAGGGCACTTGGAGGCACCAGAGGTGTCTGAAACTGTTTGTGCAGACCAACATGGACATTGTGAGTTTCTTCATCAGGAAACAGTTAAGTTGAACATAGACGAGCTAGCATTATGTGATTATGTCTGTACCTTCTTCAAGAACATCGCATACTAACAGTCTGTTCTGCGCTTGCGACGGCTCAACGCTCTTCGAAGGCGATGTCCGCGGCGAGCTGTTGCTGATGACCCTCACGCGATTGTGGGCTCCCAGGAGCTTCATCCTTAGCTTTGTGGGAGAAAGGGCACCGGCCTACATGAAGACCAAAGTGGTAAGTTTTTAGGCACGTCATGCAATATTTAAGACATTTGTGACAGTCAGTGCCAACTTAGTTAAGAAGTAAAATGTCTTGATTCAAGGTGGGTGGTTTAGCCTCTATTATACTATTTTGCTCAACATATTTGCAGGTAAGAGTCTCAGAAGTTCATAAACCGTTAAGAGATCAGAAGTACCAGTGCCATGCAAGATTTTAGACATTCGTGACAGTCAGTACCAAGGACAATTAGGCACTAGTATTTCTTCCTGACCGGGGTACCGTGGTAGTAGTGAAATCGTCACCTTTAGCCTGTACAGCAGTACCAACCTAAATTCTTCAGAATGAGCGTTACAGATTTTTGCCTACAAAACTGCATATTTAGCTATATGCTTACTTTAACTATGTATACTACCTCCGTCCTCCGTTCCTAAATGTAAGCCTCTCTATCAGTTCAAATTGAACTGCTAGAAAGACTTATACTCAGTTGAAAGGAGTATATTTAGGAACAGAGGAAGTAGTTAGTAACCCTGACATCCTAAAAAAAAGGTTGGAATTGCTCCCAAATTTCACAACTCTGACATTCTTACAGAGAGACTAGCTTTAGTTTTCTTATAGACAGAGCACAGAAGGGAGACTACCTTGAAACGCAACAAGAGTAAACTTGGAAATGAGGGGGAAGAGCGCATCTACAGCCAGAAAAACGATTTGTTTCCAGAAAAGCAGCATAGAGACAGAAAGATGCGCGCCATCCGGAAAGAACACCAACGATGGGTATGGGTATGGAGTAGGCACTGCAGCCAGCGGTGGGTTGGATGGAGCTAGTACCTGGACCTTGTGTATCCTCTCGTACTCCATTGCCCCGTGCTTGTGCTAGTTGTGTGTGTCTTCGCCTGGGCGGCTCTGCTGAGAGTGAGTGAGGGGGAGGGAGGGAGAGAGGAAGAAGGGGGTGCTGGGTAGGGACTAGGGAGCGTGAGGGGAGAAGAGAACACTACTAGACTACTAGAGCGGTGGGGACTTGGCTAGTGTAAGCAGAGATCTAAACAGGCACGCTGTGATGTCTTGCCCTTTTTTAGCGGTTTTTATTACACCCACCGGATAGGAGTCCACAGGCCAGTTTCCCTGGCCATGACAATTTCCTTGCTGTGTTTTCACTCAGAAAGGTCTCTGTCAAGCGGGTAAAACCACAGCATAAGTTTTTCTTTTTGAGGTTAAAGGCAGTCGCCAGCATAAGTTTACCAACAACCTTTGACGAACTCTTTTCCCTTTTATTACTCCTACGCTGAAAGCGCACGTCCTCTTTACACCGTCAGCTTTCCATGCGATTAACATAATCCTTCTCCCATTCAGATTAACATACTACTGTATCTCCTTCTCTGCTCACCAGATCGTACTAGTGTACAGTAACAAATTGCAAGCATAATCCCAGCTCTCCTCGAGATGCGTGCGCTTTTAACCGCCCAAACCCCAAAGCTCCTTTCAGATTACATATATTTCATCTAAACCACGGCAGTGGTGGTCAAACAGAGGTCCCGAGATTGGACTGGAGCCCTATCCGAGCGAGCAGCAGCAGCAGCAGCGCCACTCTGCAGAAGAGGGATGGGGCGATGGCCCCCGCCACCACCACGCCTCTCTCTCTCCCTTCCTCCGTGTCACAGCGACACTGCACTCTGCTCACAGGTTTTTATTATTACTCCAATCTCTTGGCACTTTTCACCGTCCAGCCCCATGTCATCATGCCCTCACCCGGTGCCTAGAGGTTTCACTCTCTATCTAGCTAGCCGTGATCACGAGGCTGCCACTGCCAGCATCGGTGTCGTCACCGGGTGAATATACTTTTGGCTTCTACTCCTACCATACGCCTGGCCGTTCGCCCAAGTTGACCGAGACTCTGGAACTTTGCGCATACGTAGTTCGTTATTATGGCTACGGAGTACTACTTCTTCTGATGCTGCTGCTGATGCTCTCGCTCTGATCCTGTGACCGGCCAAGGTCTCGCTCTGATTCTGATTTCATCGCCGGTCCGGTGCAAGCGAACACCGGACACGTGATCGAGTGACGAGGCGTGCTACCTGGCTACAGGTCACGCAGTACACTGATAGGGTGGTCTACTACTCCACTCGATAGTCTTGAAATATAAGATGTTTTAGGTTTGTGAAAGAAATGTAGAGCGTGTTTTAAGAATCGAATCAGACTAAAAGCGTCTGTATACATCTCATCCACAAACGCAAAACATCTTATATTTTCAAACGGAGGGATTACACAGTTATTGAATTGGCGGCATGATTTGTTGTACGGGCGGAGGGGACTGATTATGGCCAAATGAATTGGTTCATCATAATCAGGGCTGATAACGTTAACAATACGTGGTCCAACTTGGTGGCCAGCTTAGCATCTTTGATAGGTCTGACTGGTCAAACATGCTGATGATTGAGCACCCAGCTAGTTTTGTATTATATCAGGTCTCCTTAACTAATTGGGGCTTGTGCTATTTTGTCTCTTCGTATGAGAACAGGACCCGTGCGAGTAATCAGAGAACTTGAGCATCTTCAGACGTATCCCTATAGGGTTTGAGATTTAGGAAATTAATACCTATGTTTATGTTTAGTTTAGACTAGTCACAATGAAAAGTAAGTTGGATTAGTAAATCTATGTTTTTTAGATGTAGAACTCATCCATTAATCAACAAGCGCAACAATATTTGCCGGCAATCAGAAAATGGGCAAAGGTAGGTACAAGGCCCGGCCATACGGTTCGGGGTTCCGAGACAATCTTTGCACCAAAGCTAGCTAATTTATTAGCTTATCAGTTTACAAATAACTGACTTGAGTCTTGTAAGCCGATTTTACTGAAAATAAACCACTTGAGTGTTAGGGAACCAAGTCCACAAGTCTTCCATGTCGTCCATAACTGACAAAGCAATAATAAGTTTAGCTCCCGCTGCCAAAAAAGCGAGTCCATGAGCTGAATATCCTAACCACCATGTATATTATCCATCAGTTCATCCGCATGC
This sequence comes from Avena longiglumis, assembly GCA_030063025.1. Lineage (NCBI taxonomy): Eukaryota > Viridiplantae > Streptophyta > Magnoliopsida > Poales > Poaceae > Avena > Avena longiglumis. Next base: position 24,450,932 of record CP125976.1, read on the forward strand.
TAAACTAGAGCATTTCTTGTAGGAGTAATTTGTTCGTGTGATAAGTTCCTTGGCAACCAGGGATCGCTCCAAATATGAATCGATGTCCCATCACCAACTCTCTTGATCACACCCTTCTTAATCACCTGGATCCCATTCAGGATACTTCTTGATGTACTCCGTCCACAAAATAAGTGTCTTACTTTTGTTTAAGTTAAATTTTAGTATGTTTGACTAACTTTTTAGGACACTAAATTATTACCATTAAACTTATTTTTAAATCTAGTTTCATACTCTCTCCGTTTCAGGGCTTAAGGCGTCCTCGTTTTACGTGTTTTTTCTTTAACAAAAAATTACTCTAAATACGTAAAGAGTTTTGGTATAAAACTAGTACCACTGAAAAGTATTTTTCAATATGAATCCAACGGTACTAATTATGTACAATATAATTAAGATTTTGTTGTTCAATTTTTTCGGTCAAACTTTATTTTGAAAAGTGTGTGCGCCTTAAGCCTTGAAACAGAGGTAGTAATATGTCAATTTGATGTAATATATGTTTCTATATTTCTCTATAAAGTTGATCAAATTTGGTTATGTTTGACTTAGACAAAAGCTAGATGTACACTTATTTGCGGACGGAGGAAGTATACGACATACCCTCCTTCAGTTCAGCATGTGAAATACCAGTATTACGGAAATACTTTGCTTTGAGAACTCTTGCACACAAAGAATCTGGGTCATTCAACATCCTCCATCCCTGTTTGGCTAGCATAGCCATATTTAAACATGTGCGCATCCTTATAGCCTAGACCATCCTCCTTTTTTGGCATCGTCAATTTTCCCGTGAGAGCTAATGGGCCCTATTTTCTTGTCTTGTTGCGCCTAGAAAATTCTACAAATCATCAACGAAATCTCCAAGGAGAGACCTCGTTCATGTTGAAGTGTATAAGTGGATTGCACTAGCTCTTTCCATCAGTTCGGACTTTTTTTGTTGCTATTAGTGCTGAAGTTTGACATGGTATCAGAGCCTAAGGTCTCGAGTTCGAGTCCTGGCTTTTGCAAATTGTTATAGACCCCTTTGTGTCCACGTATAGGCCTCTTGAGTCATACGTGAGTTTCGCGCGCCGTCGCTCTCTTTCGGTTGCACGTGTTGACTTCTCTCCATCACACGTGAGAGGGGGTGTTGAAGTGTATAAGTGGATTGCACTAGCCCTTTTCATCGGTTCGGACTTTTGGTTGCGTTGGCTAGTGCATGAAGCTTGACAGTTCAAATGGTATATTGTTTTCCTGAAGGGTGACAAAATACCGGATCAGCATTCATATCCAGCATCTCCAAGATATAACTTACCATCAATGATATTCAACCCATGAGCTCTAGACAAGATGCCAGGAAGGATGCTTGCATGCTGAGCATATCCTTCCCAACCAGCTAGCACATAGGTGAACTTCATATCAAAATCAACAACATCCAGCATATCCTTACTGATGTAGTGCTTCCTTCCTCTGTTTGTTGCTGACTATGATTTTAATACTCTAGCAGTCACATGAGTGATTGAGTACCATCGATAATGCCAATACAATCCTATCAACGCACGAGCAAATCATCATGGTTTTGATAAATGTAGTCATTTCATGAAAATAAACAAGGGAATTAGTACTCACCCTAAAATATGGAAACCATCTACGGTTGGTTTGTATCTTGCGTGGTGTTCAAGCACTTGGTGGTTTGATCATCTCTCCTCTGAGATCAACAATTGCATACAAGATTGTTTGAAATAGCAAGCAATAGTCTCTTTAAATTTCCTAAATGTGTTATGGATGAGTCTAAACCTTTGGTTATGACCCACAACATGAATAAACATAGAAACCTGTTCTTCAACTGAGGCTATCTTCTATCAAGCCTCGTTCCCTAACCTTTTGATGAGTTCAAAGAAAGGGGCCTTGTCGTACACAAAATTTGGAGAGCCTCTAAATTGCTAGAGTTGTAAATGTAGTTAAGATATGACATCCTCTCCTGATCTTAGACCTGATATGATCATACATGAGCCTAGAAAAGGCAGCAGACCTAACCACTCTCTTGTGGAGCTGGAGGATCCAGGCCCGGATCACTACTATGAGTGTTGCTAGTTAATTGATCAGATCCACCTGGTTGACCTAAGAAAATCAATCTATGATGAGTACTCGCTAAAACGACCCTACACACCATGCAGTCACGATGTGGGAAGAAAGAATAGTAGGAGAGTCGTTTACCTCCGCCATAGTAGGCGGGGGAGAGGAGTCAGTGTCAGAGAAGAAGGAGAAGATCCCCTGTTCCACACGGTTGCGATGGTTCGATACTGGAGAAGGAGACGAGATCGCGCCACAGAAGAAAGTGTCGATCCTATGTTGGCGTAGATCTGTGTCAACGCCGTCGCCACTGGTGTCGAAGGGGAAATGGAGATTTTCCCTAGGCCGAAATGTCAAAGTTCACCGAATGGGGGAGGTGACATCTAGCTTTGCCGCGAATCGTCGACTAGATTTCGCGACCAGCCGCCATCTCGCACAGAGATCCCGCGTACGCGACCTTCTCGCTTTTCGCACCGCCACAACCTGCCCCTAAAAAACTGACGAATTAGGTGTTTCCTACGGCTTGGTCGGGAGGTGCTTTAAGACCCGTGCATGCCGCAATACGGACCGAGGCCATCCAATCACCCAATTCTACCATCCAACGGATTTTAGTTGCATTTTAAAAAGTGCAACTGATTTCAGAAAAAATGCAATTGCACTTCTCTCATTTGGTTGAGACCTATGAAAATCTTAATCAACCGAGACATAGACAAACCCGATTCAATTTTCAATTGACAAAAAAACCGGTGAGTTTCCGGTTTCAGTCACAATCTGTCAGACGGGTCATCAAATCCATAAACACCAAAACAGAACATATATATGTGAACGACATTTACTCGAATCAGGCTTTCTCCCACTTTATAAATAAAACACACGCTGGCATCACCGCCAGACAAAGACAACCCTAAAGGATAGCCGAACAATACTGGGGCCAAACAGCATAAGCCAAAGCCCAGAAGAAAAGAAAAAGAAATGCACAACAACACCGAATCAACAACGGCGAAGACTCGCAACCGCTGCGCCTCGTGAAGTCGTCCCACCCCGATTCTATACCACCAGATTGCCGTGTACCAAACAACACATTGAACAATTGGTACATAGAGCGAGTGTCGTCTGTATAGCATCTCTCATCGTCGACTCCTCCTACGGTGTAGACGAGGATGCAGCCCTACACCTTGGAATCGGCCACAAATGATTGTTTGGACGCACAAACCCATGGTCACATAGAGAAAGCTTGTCCCGAGCGCATGCACGGACCGGTCCTCGAATAAAAAGGCGTGCGTGCGGCACATTTCCTCTGCCGCCGCCAAATAGTGCCTAGACTGGCTGCGCACCCTCGGTCTGTGTGCGCGCGCATATATCGCCAATGACTAGAGACCGTTAGACAGAAGCGAGGAGCTTAGTTTGAGAAATTCCCCCTGGGACCAGTAGTTACTGGACCTGTAATTCGGCTCGCTAGGCTACGGAGCAGCACTGTCCCGATCAAACACCTGTAAATGAAGTGTGGGCTCGATCAGGGCGAGGCAAGCCCATGATGAAATTCCCGTTTAGACCGGAGCTACCTCTAATGGTTAACCAATGATTGAAACGAGACAAACTGAGTGTCTGATAATGGAGCCTCCTGATAGCGCCATTACTGTGAGCCCCGGCTGTAGAAGAGGACAGACAGGGGCGAGAAGATATCTACTGCACCAGCAACTATGAGCTATCCTCATCCGAGAGGCGGGGGCTCCACGTGTCTCCGTCATGCTGCGGTTCTCGCGAACTCGGCATGTGAAGCAGCTACTCTACGCTGTCCAGTCTGCTCTGAGGTCGCCCGTCAATGTCGTTTTACCGCCATAACTCTGAAGCACGAATGGAGAAGCTAGGAAGAGACGTGGTTACGGGAGGAAGCACAGAGCAGGCAATGGAACCTCGCCGGCCTGCCCATGGATCTGCAGTCTGCACCGCGCCGCGCAATATCTTTTCCCCCCGATCCCGTGCCGTGCGGCTCTCCATGCATGAAAGCGAATGAAAGGGCTCTGCCCGTTTTGGGCGCCCACGTTGCCCGGCCCTCTCGATCGCTTTCCCTCTCGTCTTCTGAGTTCTGACTGAGACTGGCTGCGCCCGCCATGTGCGACGACGTGCCGCGCATGCAGGGTTAAAAACCGAAAAGCGGAGAGCATCTTGATTCTTGACGCGGGATAGGACGACGAGGAGTCTCGCGACTGGCGAAAGGCGGGGGAGGTTCTCTCTCGGCAACGGAGCGTGGCGAGCGCAGGCGGGGGACTAGGCTTTGTCCTTGTCCACGCGGTGACGATGATGAGCTGCTGAACCGAGGACGAGGAGCAGGTTGTTGCGTCTCGGGTGGCGTGGCGTGGCGTGGCGTGGCGTTACGTTCGTCGTCAGGATTCTATTCCCGTGCAACACGCTGAGCTCGCTACAGGTTCCGGCGCAGTGCAGTGCAGTGCGCCGCTCAGCCTGTCAGGCGCCTCCTCCTCCCTCGAGATGTGTGGGCAGCGCCAGCGCGTGAAGTTTTCAGAGCTCGCTCGCTAGCGCTTGCATTATGGAGCTGCACCCTGCAGCCGGTGGTCCTCTCGACCAAGGATCAGTCTGAATCTTGGGTGATTTGTTAGGACATCATTGCAAGTGCAACCCGGATGGCAGACTGGTAATGCGTGTCAGACCTGCTTTTTTTTTTGAGGTAAGCGTGCCAGGCTTGCTCGCTAGCGGTGACGGGAGGAAACGGTTAGCCCAGCCGGCCCATAGAGTTTTAGCCCGCACGGGAGGTCTAATTGCGTTTTTTTTTTTTTGAACGGTAAAAGGGCCCAGGGGACCCGAGAAGCTGCAGATTAAAAAACGTGGCAGGTACAAATTACGGTTAGGCCCCTAGCATTAAGAGCTCTAGCCAGGCTAGACAAAAAAAGAGAGGGGCCTAACACTTACAAAAAGCACCCTAGGACTAAAACATAAAAAGCAATCAGGTCCTCGGGAGCCTCCACCACCAGTCTCCGGCGACCTCCAGCCATGGCGAGGTCGTGGTCTCTTGCTCGTTACGCCTTCCGAGCCGGAGAAGAAGCAAGCCGCCAGCCTTCTTGACAGCGACGGGGACAAACCACTTGTCGGTGCCAAGTCGTCGAGCTCTGGCATCAAGCTTCGAGTAGGGCCTCCAATGGAGGTTGACACCCACGGCCGCCCTTCGGCCAGAACGGGCAGCGGCCCGGCAGCCCCGCCACCAAAGGACCACTGCGAAGAAAGATCACGAGTCGCAGCACCGAAGTAAACCATAGCACCCATATGAAGCAGGCTTGGAATCACGGAAGTCCGAGCAAGAGGAACGCCACCCCTACTCTCCTCGCCACCACGGCCGGCCGGAGAGGAGCAGAGAACACCCGAATCAGGCTTGCGCATGCCAAAGCAACTGACCTTATGGATGGGGCTTCCAGAGACGATGCTCCCGGATCCGTTCACCGAGGAACTCTGCGTGAGCAGATCAACTCCGAAGATGGCGCCCGCCGAAGAACGCGATCGACACCCCGACCTCCTCGGGATTCCGGCCACCAAGACCTCCTCTTCCCTCGCCACCGCCCGGCCAGAAGAGAAAGAGCACCAGCTACCAGATCCGAGGCGGCAAGACTTTATTCACCGCCTCCATCCGCGACAATGATCAACTCCGACCATTGGAGCTTGCTAACCCACCGCGAACGCCCACCGACGCCATGGGAGGCGTCGGAGGGGCAGACCAACGGCATCTCGCCAAACGCCACATGGGCCAACACAAAACCTAAACCTAACCCTACGACACCTACAGCGAGAAGCCAGGAACCTAGTCTACGGGGAGGGCCTCGCCTCCGCCACTCTCCGGCGGCGGCGCCGCCGGAGAGGGCCTTGGCTCGGCCAAAAGATGAGAGGAAGGCGCTCAGCTACAGTAGAGAGCGGAGGGGAGGAGGAGGGGATGTTCGCCACTAGCTAGTCGGGAGGTCTAATTGCGTGTTGGCGCATGCCAGTCTCCCCGTATGGTGGCACCTGACCTGATAGGGCGTTTTAAAACGGCTATTTAAGGCCCACTCAGAACGATTCTGAGCTCAGATGATTTCCTGGTCGAGCACCAAATGTGACATATTTAGGGCATCATTTGATTCCACTAGTACACCCGCTTATAGCCAACGATACTTTCTCTCGCATGACATCGTGCTGATTATCATAGCCGGTAGCGGTAGGCATCGTGGATGTGTCGTTAGATGCGCATAATTCCTTTTGGTTGGGTCGCTGGAGAATATAAGTACCCCCTTCTATTTGATTCTTTTTTTTGTTTTAAAAATGGGCACTTTATTACTCATAGCAATGTTTACATCCGGTCTCTGCATAGCTAAGATACACACAGCCGATCAACCGCACGACAAATAACCAAACCAAGTTATGAAAATTACAATAATAAGAAAGCTAAATCCTTGCTCCAACTATGCTGTATCTAGCCACATGTCACGCTGCCATCCATGTCAGGAGAAAATATCCCCCACCGTGTTCTCCAATCGCGTACACCCTCCACAAATAAATCGCGGAACTCCATAAGCTAAAAAGTAGTCCATGATCGGAGAATAGCCGTGGCTCGGTAGATAACCTGCAGAGTAGAGCAAAAGATGTCATTGAAAATCCTGTCATTTCTACATAGCCAAAGCGACCAAATAATGGCAAGCGCTTCCACCCTAAACAATGTCCCAAATTTATCCTCAGTCCCATGCAACCAGTTACCAAAGATATTGGCAACCGAACGAGGAGGAGATAAACCAGAGGCTACTTGGATGATTGACCATATAGCTCGAGCAAATTTACATTGGAAGAATAAATGTTTGATTGTCTCATTATGGTGACAAAACACACATTGTACACTTCCATACCAATTCCTCTTGACAAGATTATCCTTCGTAAGAATAACTCCTTTTCGGAGATACCAATCGAATATCTTCGTTTTAAGGGGTATTTTCATCTTCCAAATTTTACAGTTATCATCGACTGGAGTATTAGGTTAGATCAAAACTCTATACATAGAATTGACAGTAAACTTTCCATTCTGTACCAAATTCCATTTAAACTCATCAATACCCTCACACAATTGTACCGTGGCTAATCTTAATAAGAGATTGTTCCAAGATACTAGTCTGGGGCCTAAGAGACTTCTTCTGAAAGATATATTAGGAGGATTAGATTCCAAAACATTGGAAAGAGTATCTCCTTTATGTCTAACAATCGAATATAGAGTTGGATATTGTTCCCGGAGAGAACTTTGGCCAAGCCACTTATCTTTCCAGAATCTAATCTGCGATCCATCCTTAATATTGAAAACACCCAAATGGAAGAAGTGTTGTTTGGATGCCATTAGTCCAGCCCAAAAATGTGAGTCACCATCTCGCAAGGCCTGGGCAAGGCCGTGTGTGTCGACCAGCGGGAGGCGCTGCCAGCCCAGGGCGGTATCTTGCCACCCCTGGAGGGGCTGCTATCTTTGAAGGCCGCTGGCTTCGGAGGCCTGTGCGTCGTGGCCCGGAAGGAGGGGCCGAGGGCGGATGCTGGCCCGTCTGTGACCAGCGACGCGGGGACACCGAAGGAGCCTACTGGACTGTCCCGGGAGGGGCTGTGCTCTGGCGGGCTGCGGGACTCTCTAGAGGCGTCTGCTGGACTGGCCCAGGAGGGTCTGTGTTCTGGCGGGCTGCGGGACTCTCTGGAGGCGCCTGCGGGACTGGCCTAGGAGGGGTTGTGCTCTGGCGGGCTGCGGGGCTCTATGTAGGGTTTCGTAGCATGGAAAACAAAAATTTTCTATCGCATACAAACAAACAAGCCAAGATCTATCTACTAGATTGTAGCAACGAGTCGATGGAATAACTCACCCTCGAAGATTCCAAAGTGTTTAACGAGAGCGGATTCTCGTGGGTGATGTAGTCGTACTCTTCCCGATCTCAAGATCGCGTAGACGATCCTTTCTTGCGCCAAGGCGTAGCGCTCCCAGTCGGTCACACGTTCGATTTCGACGAAGACCTTCCTCTCCCTTGTTCCAAAGCGGAGGTTGTAGCACTCTCCTCGTGATTACGGCAAGACAACGGCGTGGTACCCAAGTAGAGGGAGATCTGCAGGCTTCGCCTTAAGCGGAGCGAGTATGGTGGACTATGAGAGAGCCCTCGATGATCTAGGGTTTAGACACACGAGGAGGAGGCTTGGCGGCTAGGGTTGCTAGGCGGCGGTTTTCCTAGGGCGGCGGCGACAAGGCCGTGGCTAGGGTTTAGAGTGGGATCTTGTGTGCTAGGAGGCAGCCCCGCCTCCCTTTATAGGTGGGAGGCGCGACCAAGGGAGTCCTCCCCAACTCGGCTTCAAGGTGGGCGGCGGTGGAGGAGGAACTCCCCAACTCGGTTTCCACCTCCCTCTCCACTTCCCAAAAATAGCCATTTGACTTTCAAATTGGCGTTTGACTTTTCAAACAAGGATTTGACTAAACCCTCTATTTTGTTCAGCGATGACACTTAGTACATGATGCAGTCATACCTACTTGATATAACACATTCATGTACCCTTTCCCTCCGGAGTGTCGGACATTCCGGAACTTTCTAGAACATTCCCGATGAAAACACCGGAACCATTCCCCAACTCCGAAACATGACTTTCCTTATATGAATCTTATTCTTCGGACCATTCCGGATCTCCTCGTGATATCCCTAATCCCATCCGAGACTCCGAACAACATTCAGTCTCTTTCTCATCATTCCATAACTACTCAAACAACGTCGAATCCTTAAGTGTGTCTCCCTACGGTTCGTGAATTATGCGGACATGATCGAGACACTTCTCCGATCAATAACCAATAGAGGAATCTGGAAATTCATATGGCTCCCACATATTTCTACGATTACTTTACGATCGAATGAACCACTTACATACAATACCAATTTCCCTTTGTCTCACGATAGTTTACTTATCCGAGGTTATGATCGTCGGTATCTCTGCATACCTAGTTCAACCTTGTTACCGATAAGTACTCTTTTCTCGTTCTCGTGATATGTGATCCCTTGTGAGCCAGTCACATGCTTGCAAGCTAATTGGATGACATTTCACCGAGAGGGCCCAGAGTATATCTATCTGTCATATGGATGGACAAATCCCACTCTTGATCCATGTGTCTCAACCAATACTTTCCGAACACTCAATGCCACCTTTATAGCCACCCAGTTACGGTGTGGTGTTTTATGTCATCAAAGCATCCATCCGGTAAAGGTGATATGCATGATCTCATGGTCGAAGGAATTAGGTTACTATGTATCAGAAAGCATATAGCAATTGAACTATTAAAATGACTTGATCTTTATGCTACGCTTATCTATAGGAGTATGTCCACCATATCATTCTCCTAACGATATGATCTTGTTGTTAATAACATCTCAATGTTCATGATAGGGAAACCACAATCATTTATTAACCAACAAGCTAGTGATGTATAGAGGCTTTACTAGGGACTCTATTTTAGTTTACAAATCACACAAGTATTAATGTTTCCTTATTAATACTATTATAGCATGAATGTAAACATTTATCATAAGCACAAAGATTTAATAATAACTACATTTATTATTGCCTCTAGGGCATATCTCCAACAGTCTCCCACTTGCACCAGAGTCATCTAATCTAGATTACATGGTAATATACCGAACACCCATGGCAGTTTGGTGCTGGTCATGTTTTGCCCTCGGGAGAGGTTTAGTCAACGGATCCGCCACATTCAGATCTGTGTGTAATGCAAATCTTTATGTCCCCATCTTGGACATGTTCTCGAATAGCGTGAAAACGTAGCTTGATGTGCTTCAGCTTCTTGTGTGACCTTGGTTCTTGCGCATTGGCTATGGCACCCATGTTATCACAGTAGATAGACATTGGGTCCAAAGACTAGGAACCACACCCACTCTGTAATGAACTCTTTCATCCATATCGCTTGTGAAGCCTCCGGCGACCATGTATTCCGATTCGCTTGAAGATCTCGCCACAATGCTTTGCTTTGCACTCCTCCACTAATCACTGCACCATTCAAAATAAATACGTATCCAGATTGTGATTTAGAATCATCCGGATCGGTGTTCCAACTAGCATCGGTGTAACCATTAACAACGAGCTGTTCATCACCTCCATAAGAAAGAACCATATCCTTAGTTCTTCTCAAGTACTTAAGGATGTTTTTGATCACGTCCAATGATCCACTCCTGGATCACTTTGATATCTGCTAGTTAAACTAACAGCATATGCAATGTCGGGTCTAGTACATAGCATGGCATACATTAGAGATCCTATGGTTGAGGCATAGGGAGTCTTACTCATCCTTTCTCTATCTTCTGCCGATGTCGGACTTTGAGTTTTACTCAAGGTCGATATAGCAACATGGGCAAGAACCCTTTCTTGCTATCTTCCATTCCAAACCTCTTTAGAACTTTGTCCAAATATGTACTTTGTGACAATGATATTAGGCGCCTCGATCTATCTCTATAAATTTTATGCCCAATATGTAAGCTGATTCGCCAAGATCCTTCATTAAAAACTATTATTCAAATATTCCTTGACACTATTAAGAAGGTCTACATCATTCCCAATCAAAATATGTCATCTACATATAGTATTAAGAATGCTCTGAGCTCCCACTCACTTTCTTGTAAATACAAGCTTCTCCATAAGTTTGTATAAAACCAAAACTTTGATCACCTTATCAAACGTTGATTCCAACTTCGGATGCTTGCTTCAATCCTTAGATGGACCGTTGAAGTTTGCATACCTTGTTAGCATCTTTAGGATCGACAAAACCTTTGGGTTGCATCATATACAACTCTTCATCAATGTCTCCATTGAGGAATGCTGTTTTGACATCCATCATCATATCTCATAATCATAATATGCAGCGATTGCTAACATAATCCTCACAGACTTTAGCTTCGCATCGTGAGAAAGTCTCATCGTAGTCAACTCCTTGAATTTGTCGAACCCTTTGCGACAAGTCGAGCTTTATAGACAAGAACATTACCATCAAGATCTTTTTCTTCTTGAAAATCCATTTGTTCTCGATAGCCTTCCGCCATCCGGTAAGTCCACCAAAGTCCATACTTGGTTTTCGTACATGGATCCAATCTCGATTTCATGGCTTCTTGCCATTTATTGGAACTGGGCTCATCATCGCTTCCTCATATGTCGCAGGGTCATCGGTGTTGTCCACCAACATGACACTCATAACGGATCATACCAACTGGAGTGGTACGAGTTCTCGTTGACTGCGAGGCTCAGAGCAACTACAACCAAGTTTCATGATCATCATCATTAGCTTCCTCTCTTATTGGTGCAGTACCACAGAACTTCTTCGGTCTTTGCGCTACTCGCAATTTCGAGAGAAGGTTCGACAACCTCGTCGAGTTCTACTTTCCTTCCAGTCACTTCTTTCGAGAGAAATTCCTTCTCTAGAAAGGATCCATTCTTGGCAACGAAGATTTTGCCTTCGGATCTATGATAGAAGGTATACCCAATAGTTTCCTTCGGGTATCCTATCAAGACGCATTTTTCCGCTTTGGGTTCAAGCTTATCCGACTGTAACTTCTTTACATAGGCTTCGCAACCCCAAACTTTAAGGAACGACAATCTTGGTTTCTTCCCAAACCATAATTCATACGGTGTCGTTTCAACGAATTTAGATGGTGCCCTATTTAAAGTGAATGCGGCTGTTTCTAATGCATAACCCCAAAATGATAGCGGTAAATCTGTAAGTGACATCATAGAATGAACCATATCTAAGAGAGTTCGATTACGACGTTCGGACACACCATTACGTTGTGGTGTTCCCGGCGGTGTCAATTGTGAAAGTATTCCGCATTTCTTCAAATGCTCGCCAAACTCGTAACTTAGATATTCACCTCCACGATCAGAACGTAGAAATTTAATCTTCTTGTTACGTTGATTCTCTACCTCACTTTGAAATTCCTTAAACTTCTCGAAAGTTTCGGACTTATGATTCATGAAATAGATATACCCATATCTACTCAAGTCATTCGTGAAGGTAAGAACATAACGATAACCACCACGCGATGCTACACTCATTGGACCACACACATCGGTATGTATGATTTCCAATAAGTCCGTAGCTCGCTCCATCATACCATAAAATGGAGTACCCATCAGACATGCTTCGCATCTATCAAGTGATTCGAAATCAAGTGATTCAAGAAGTCCATCGGAATGGAGTTTCTTCATACGCTTCACTCCAATGTGACCAATACGACAGTGCCACATATAGGTCAAGTTATCGCTCGATTTCAAACGTTTAGCGTCAATGTTATTAATATGTGTATTTCCACTATCGAGATTCGATAAGAATAGACCATCTATCAAAGGTGCATGTGCATAAACCATATTACTCATATAAATCGAACGACCATTATTCTCGAACTTAAACAAGTAACCGTCTCGCAATAAACAAGATCCCGATATAATGTTCATGCTTAACGCAGGCACCAAATAACAATTATTTAAGTATAAAACTAATCCCGATGGTAGATGAAGGGGTAGCGTGCCGACCGCGATCACATCAACCTTTGATCCGTTTCCCACGCGCATCGTCACCTCGTTCTTCGCTAGCTTCCGTTTATTCTGCAAAGACCGTTTGAGTTACAAATATGAGCAACCGAACCAGTATCAAATACCCAGGCACTACTACGAGCACTAGTGAGATACACATCAATAACATGTATATAGGATATACCTTTCTTCTTGATGTTGCCGTTCTTCAAATCCGCCAAGTACTTTGGGAAATTCTGCTTCCAGTGACCTTCTCCCTTGCAGTAAAAGCACTCAGTATCAGGCTTAGGTCCAGCCCTGGTCTTCTTCATCGGCGCGCTTTCTTACCACCCTTCTTGAAGTGTCCCTTTTGCTTAGACTTGCCTTTCTTGAATTTGGTGGTCTTATTGACCATCAACACTTGGTGCTCTTTCTTGATCTCCACTTCTGCAGATTTTAACATAGCAAACAGTTCTGGCAACTGCTTGTTCATGTTTTGCTTATTGTAGTTCATCACAAAGTTCTTGTAACTTGGTGGTAGTGATTGGAGGACACGGTAAATCCCCAAAGCATTAGGAATCACTATACCCAAGCTTTGAAGTTTGTTTGCGTGCCTAGACATCTTAAGCACATGCTCACCGTTGAGCTGCCTCTTCCATCTTGCGCTTAAAGAACTTTTCGAAGCCTCATAGCTCTCAATCCGCGTGAGTCTCAAAGATCAATTTGAGATCACGACAATATCATGTGGGTCTGAATTCTCAAACCTTTTCTGAAGCTCCGATTCTAAACCATACAAGATAGCACTCTAATCCGTGGAGTACCGAGTCTTCCGAGCGAGGTAAACATTCTTTACTTCGTCGGTAGCATCACCGCAGTGGGTCACCCAGTGGTGCATCCAGCACATAGGTCAAATTACCAGCATTAAGGACAATCCTCAAGTTGCAGAACCAATCCGCAAAGTTGTTTCCATTGTTTTTCAACTTTTCGTTCTCTAGGAACGCATTAAAATTGATGGTAGGGGCCGTCATTGATCTACAACATATTTGCACAAGTTTAGACTAAGTTTATGACAAATTGAGTTCTAATTAATAGTTAAATTAATCTAGGTGAACTCCCACTCAAAACAATATCCCTCACATTGTTTTAGTGATCACACGAACCAAATCCACCACATCAACACCGATCATCACGAGAGTTGATATAGTTTCAATGGCGAACAATCGACATGTTCATCATATCTACTATATGATTCATGCTTTACCTTTCGGTGATCCGTGTTCCGAGACCATGTCTATACATGCTAGGCTCGTCAAGATCAAACCTTAGTTTCCGCATGAGCAAATCTGGCTTGCTCACGTTGTATACACTTGCGGAATCTAACACACCCGATCATCACGTGGTGCTTCGAAACAACAAGCTTTAGCAACGGTGCTAACTAAGGGTGAACACTTTATGACTTGAAATTCATGTGCATGAGGGATCATCTTATAAAAAGATGCATAAAGGATTAACATCACATGCAATTCATAATATGTGATATGATATGGCGTTCCTTCTTTGTGCTTCCGATCTCCATCTTCAAGCACGAACATGATCTCCATCATCACCGGCATTGCATCAAGGTCAATGACGCTTCTCCATGGTTGTCGTCCACCGGCTTCAACTATTACAACTACTTTGAATAGACACGCGGGTCTTAACATAAATTAAAGACAAACATATGGCTCCTGCCGGTTGCCAACTTACAATAAGGATCATTGCATACATTAAATATAATCACAATCATGGCCATATCACATCACAGCACACCCCTGCAAAACAAAGTTAGACGCCTCTACTTTCTTTGCATGTTTTACGTGGTTTGGGGCTTTCAATAAGTGTCGTTCTAACTTACGAACATGAACCACAACATTGATACTAGTATTGTTAATCACCCGTTGTAAATTGGATCTTAACTATGCTAGGAGAAACAAGGCACCCGCAAAGCCACTTATGCAATACAAGTTGCATGTCAAGCGTGGAGAAAGTCTCATGAACGATGTCATGTAAGCTTAGCCCGGGCCGCTTCATCCCAACATCCCGCAAGATGCAAAGTACACAAGAAGCAATCGACAATAAAAGCATCAACGCCCATAATGACCATTGTGTTCAACTCGTGCAACAGATCTACATATAGACACGACTCTGATACCACTGTAGGGTTTCGTAGCATGGAAAACAAAAAATTTCTATCGCATACAAACAAACAAGCCAAGATCTATCTACTAGATTGTAGCAACGAGTCAATGGAATAACTCACCCTCGAAGATTCTGAAGTGTTTAACGAGAGCGGATTCTCGTGGGTGATGTAGTCGTACTCTTCCCGATCTCAAGATCGCGTAGACGATCCTTCCGGCGCTGCGTTCTGGCAGCGCTCATGATGGTCACACGCTCGGTACTGACGAAGACCTTCCTCTCCCTTGTTCCAAAGAAGGCAGCGGAGGTTGTAGCACTCTCCTCGTGATTCCCAAAGACAACGGTGGGTACCGTAAGTAGAGGGAGATCTCGCAGGGCTTCGCCTTAAGCCAGAGCGAGTATGGTGGACTATGAGAGAGCCCTCGACGATCTAGGGTTTAGACACACCGAGGAGGAGGCTTGTCCGGCGGCTAGGGTTGCTAGGCGGCGGCGGCGGTTTGCCCTAGGGCGGCGGCGGCAGCAAGTGGCGGCGCCGGCGGCTAGGGTTTAGAGGTGGGGATCTTGTGTGCTAGGAGGGGCAGCCCTGCCCCTCCCTTTATAGGTGTGAGGCACGGCCAAGGGGAGGGGAGTCCCTCCCCAACTCGGCTTCAAGGTGGGCCGGAGGTGGAGGGGAGGAACTCCTCCCCAACTCGGTTTCCACCTCCCTCTCCACTTCCCAAAAATAGCCGTTTGACTTTCAAATTGGCGTTTGACTTTTCAAACAAGGATTTTACTAAACCCTCTATTTTGTTCAGAGATGACACTTAGTACATGATGCAATCATACCAACTTGATATAACACATTCATGTACCCTTCCCCTCCGGAGTGCCGGACATTCCGGAACTTTCTAGAACATTCCCGATGAAAACACCGGAACCATTCCCCAACTCCGAAACAGGACATTCCTTATATGAATCTTATTCTCCGGACCATTCCGGATCTCCTCATGATATCCTGAATCCCATCCGAGACTCCGAACAACATTCTGTCTCTTTCTCATCATTCCATAACTACTCAAACAACGTCGAATCCTTAAGTGTGTCTCCCTACGGTTCGTGAATTATGCGGACATGATCGAGACACTTCTCCGATCAATAATCAATAGAGGAATCTGGAAATTCATATGGCTCCCACATATTTCTACGATTACTTTACGATCGAATGAACCACTTACATACGATACCAATTTACCTTTATCTCACGATAGTTTACTTATCCGAGGTTATGATCGTCGGTATCTCTGCATACCTAGTTCAACCTTGTTACCGATAAGTACTCTTTTCTCGTTCCCGTGATATGTGATCCCTTGTGAGCTAGTCACATGCTTGCAAGCTAATTGGATGACATTTCACCGAGAGGGCCCAGAGTATATATATCCGTCATATGGATGGACAAATCCCACTCTTGATCCATGTGTCTCAACCAATACTTTCCGAACACTCAATGCCACCTTTATAGCCACCTAGTTACGGTGTGGTGTTTGATGTCATCAAAGCATCCATCCGGTAAAGGTGATATGCATGATCTCATGGTCGAAGGAATTAGGTTACTATGTATCAGAAAGCATATAGCAATTGAACTATTAAAATGACTTGATCTTTATGCTACCTTATCTATAGGAGTATGTCCACCATATCATTCTCCTAACGATATGATCTTGTTGTTAATAACATATCAATGTTCATGATAGGGAAACCACAATCATTTATTAACCAACAAGCTAGTGATGTATAGAGGATTTACTAGGGACTCTATTTTAGTTTACAAATCACACAAGTATTAATGTTTCCTTATTAATACTATTATATCATGAATGTAAACATTTATCATAAGCACAAAGATATAATAATAACTACATTTATTATTGCCTCTAGGGCATATCTCCAACACTCTATGGAACAGGAAAACTACACCGACACCACCGTTACTCAGGCCCAGGATGGGTGTCTCGCTGGGGGAGGACTGACCCAGGAGGGGTTGGTTTGCTTCCTCTGATGTTGATGCAGTAGCGGTCAATGCTGCAGCGGTCGGGACACCATCTCGCAAGAGTACTCGCCATGGTCTGGATGCCCTTGGGGCGTCGGCCACTGACGAAGACTCCTCGGGAAAGGCTATGCGTAGAAAGGCGGAGAAGAATCTTGACTCGCAGGGTACTAAGACCTCAAAATCCTTCCTCTCGTTTTCTACTCCTTTAATTGTTAATAAGTTGTCCAATGTTGGTGTTAGCTTGGGAAATTCTGTAAATGAAATAAATTTGTCTAGTTCTGTTCTCAGACACATGGAGGTTGACCGTTTAACGGTTACTCCTAAGGTCTTGGGTTTTCCTGATACTTCATCAATAGAGGAGGAGTTGCATGCCACAGTTGATGGTCAACTTCTCTCTCATATGGTTGGTGAAGTGTCAGATGTGGGATTTGATGAGACATGCCTGGGTTCACTTTATGAACTTAAAGCGTCGGGTCGGAAATCAAAGAATCAGCGGTCTCGAAAAAATCCCCGTGTATCCAAATCTTCTATTGTTTCTCAATGAATGCCATGTTTTCAAATAGCAGAGGTCTTCGTGACTTGGCTAAACATTTGTTCTTTTCCGATTGTGTGAGAGATTATAGATTGGATTTTTTGGGTATTTCTGAGACTAGTAGACGGGATTTTTCACAAGCCCTACTCAATCGTCTATTTGTTGGAGTGGACTTCACGTGGATATCACGTCCGCCGCACGGTAGATTTGGAGGGATCCACTTAGGCGTCCGTGATGAGACTATGGATGTCTTGTCTAGTTCGGTGGGAGATTTTTTTTATTAACCTCCACATTCGAAACAAAGTTGGCAATTTTACATGGTCACTAGTCGCTGTTTATGGAGCTACCAAGGATGTTTATAAATCTTATTTTTTGCGTGAGTTGGTAAATCTGGTAAAAGACAATCCATACCCTATTCTTATAGACGGGGATTTTAATTTACTAAGATTTCCTCATAAGAAAAGTCTGGGACGGTTTGACGAACATTGGCCCTTTTTGTTCAATGTTGTCATCGACAGTTTGGACTTAAGAGAGGTTATAATGCTGGAAAGACAGTTTACATGGGCTAACAGTCTTCCGGAGCCTACATATGAAAAGTTGAATAGAGTGCTTATGGATACCGAATGGGAAGAAAAATTCCCTATGGTTACCGTCCGCGCTCTCGAGCGTATTGAGACTCTGTCAGATCATGCACGTTTACTTTTAATGGTTGGTGTACCGTCTCGAAATCTATGCATGAGTTCAAATTTGAACTTGGCTGGATGACTTGTGACGGTTTCTATGACATGGTAAAGGCTACTTGGGAGAAACTTGTCTGTGGTCATACACCTATACAACGATGGAATAATAAATTGCGTGCTTTACGCAAGTTCCTTCGGGGTTGGGCTCGACACATGGCTGGAATCCATAAGAAGGCGAAAGTACGCCTTTGCTCTATCATTGACGACCTGGATTCTGCTGCGGAATTTAGGCCTTTATCTGCACAAGAGATTGAGCTTAAAATCCAATCGAACGCAGAAATAGCCCGACTCCTTCAGGAGGAGGAACTTAAATGGTACCAACGCTCTAAGGCGAATTTTATCCTTGAAAGAGATGCAAATACAAGATATTTCCATGCTGTGGACAATGGCAAGCATAATAAGAAACTTATTCACTCTCTATCCAGGATGAAGGTTGAAAGTACCGACTTGATACGACTAGAGGGGGGGGGTGAATAGGCGTCTACCAATTTTAATTTGTTTCTAACTTTTAGGCTCAACGAGAAAGGAAGTTATCTAGAGATGCAACTAAGTGAACAACCTAAATGCAAGAAAGCGGACACCAACCACAAAAACAGTAAATAGCAAGGAGTAAAGGGAGGGAACGAAGTAACCGGCGAGGGGACACGGAGATGTAATTCCCATAGTTCACTCCCAAGGAGCTACGTCTATGTTGGAGAGGTGTCGGGGCCACACAAGGTCACCCGAGCGCCACAAAGGCCTCACCTTCTTCTCCGGTGAGCTCCCCCACAAAGGAGGCCTCACAATCCACTAACCGGTGACCTTGAAGGCGCCAACCGAAACCTTTACACCAAGGTTGAGGGGGGTGGCTCCACAACTCAATTGGAGGCCCTCAACGACACCTCGAAGCTTTACAACACATGCCTCAGCTCTGGGGATGCCCTACACCGTCTAGGGTTCCAAGAAACCCAAGAGCAACAAGATCCACAAAGGATGGGTGGGGAAATCAATTCTTCTTTGGTGGAAGTGTAGATCTAGGTCACCTCCCTCACCTCTCAAAAGATCAGGTCATTTGAGTGGCTAGAGAGAGAGATCTAGTGAGGTGAAGCTCAAGCATTAATGGAGGAGAGAGAAAAATTCAAGAGAGAGTGGGAGGAAGAAGAGGGGTGCCTTAAATAGGCCCCCCTCGCACTGAACCGTTACAACCCCCGCGACCTCACCGGAAGTTCCGCCTGAGCCTGGCTCCAACGGTCATCAGACCGTTGACGCCCGCTCCAGAAGCGCAACCGGAAGTTCCGGTCAAAACGGACCGGAAGTTCCGGTGAACTTCCGACCAAGTTCCGATCAAGTTCCGGCTAAATAGCACACTTCTAAACAGAAGGTTACTGAGCCTTCACCGGAACTTGAGCGGAACAAGCGAACTTTTGGGTCAAAGCGAGTCGACCGAAGTTCCGCTTGAAGTTCCGCTCAAAACTTTTGCAGACAAGTTCGAGCAAGTTCCGCCAAGTTCGCAAATAGCACACTTCAAACAGAAGGTTACTGAACCGCCGTGAACTTGGAATGAACAAGCGTCGAACAAGCGTCAGAGAACAGCTGAGAAAAGGTTTGAGCGGAACTTCCGGTCTATGACCGGAAGTTCCGGTGAGACACAAAAGGCCCCAACGGAACAGGAAAACGCTCTCTCTCACGGAATAATGGGATGGCTATGGCGGTGCATATAGGTTTGTGCAAGAACAAGTGATTTCCCATAGCCTTCCAACATGGACCCCCTATTAATAGTACGGTGACCTAAAAACATCAACCAGAAAGAAACTAGGAGAAGACTAAAAAGGCCACCGTCTTCAAAAGATCACAAGAGAGCATCCATCACAAAGGAATGAGACAACAACGATGTTTCCCCTGAAACTCAAGAGCACAGTTAAAAACACGGTTGGGATTGTCATTTAACACCAAAAACATCATGGGAAGATATAGTCCTTTCAATCTCCCCCTTTTTGGTGTTAGATGACAATCCCACAGATTTGCATAGAAACAAATCAATCTTTGCAATGGACGGGGCAGGCTCCCCCAATATGTGTGCAAGGTAGAGAGAAGACCCCTAAGGACTGAACTAGCACACATACACGGAGGCTCCCCCTAAAAATTGCAAATATAGCACAAGTACAAAAAGGAATAGAGATCATACCAGAACCAACTAAATGTGGTGGAGACAAACGGAGTAATAATAACAGGAGCAATGAGGCTCCACCACCATAGCAACAGCCCAAGAGATGACAATAAGATACCACACTCTCGGCAAAGTATAAGATACCACATAGAGATACCGCATAGTCTCAAACATAACAAACCACATGGTCCACAAGCACACATAAGTTCACGGACATAAACCCACAAGCACACAAATAAACTAGAGAGTTCGTGAGTAAGAAAAGATCAAAGGCAAGAAGAGGCTCGCGACTCAACCCATGTAAATCCCGTTCATGCAAATCCCGTAGACAACCTAATAGGCATCTTTCTCCCCCTTTGGCATCGAGACAACAAAAAGGAAGAAGAGATCAAACTACTCGTCCCAGCCATGCGAAGGGGAAGGAGGAGACGACTCAGGCGGACCAGTGACCTCCTCCTTAGACTCATCTTCAGACCAGTTGCAGTTGTTGCGAACCCAATCCTCCTTGGGAGCAGTGACAGAGCTAGAGACCGGTGAGAAAGGAATATTGAGGGCTGCCATGATGGCCTTCTGGCGCTGAACATTGTGACGCTGATCAACATAAGCCTGATACTCGCGGTCCTGCAGAAAGTAGAAAGTCTTCTTCACTTTCCCAAGCAGCTTCTTTGCCCAAGATGGCTGCCTCTGGAGAGAAGGACCACCAGCACTAGAGCCACCAGGAGCAGAGGAGGGACCACTAGCAACATCTTGAGTCTTCTTGAGAGCATCTTCCTTTTCTTCCTGAGTACGAGGCTTCTGGTGCTTACTCACACGGAACCTTTTCTCTTCATGAATGGTGATGTTGTCTTGAGGGAAGGGGGTGCCAGTCTTCTCGAGCCACTTGTGATTAATGAGAGTCTGAATGTAGGGAGCATAGACGCAGGAGCGCTTTTCGATGAGAGCCCCCCACATCTCTGAGTAGATGAAGTGCATAACATCCATAGACCTGTTAGTGTCTTGGAGAAGATGGGTCTGATGCATGAGGTAAACCTGATATCCATGAAACTGATCAAAGTTGCCAGGTTTGGGAGAGATGGTGTATAAGTACACCCTGCGCATAATGTCATAAGTTGGCAGCAGATGATTCACATACCCAACACTTCCCCATCCTTCAATGTAGAGAGGTTCCAGGACCTCAAGATCAGCAGCAATAGGACCATGAACACGCCAACCATTTGCCACGCGTCCAGGATGAATGGGATAGCCAAGAAGCTCAGCAAACTCAGCCCAAGTAGCGGTAAGATACACATCCCTGGTCATCCACTTCATCTCACCTTTAGTAGTGGACTGCATGTGAAGAAACAGAGTGGAGTAGAACTGAGCAATAGCAGTCACATCAAAGTTCTGACGGTGCTCCATGAGGGGAATCAGCCCAAACTTCTTGCAGATATCAAGAGCCTCACCAAAGTAGACTTGCTTCTCTTCCATGTGAGGCACATTGATGTACTTCTGAGGAGCAACCACGAACTTCTTCTTTGATGCATAGATTTCTTCATAAATCTGTTCCTGACGGCAGGTGTGAAAATGAGGGTCCAAGCAGAGACGATCACGAGGCACGAGGTAGGGATCTGTAGCCCTGAATGTAGCGTAAGCCTTGTGAGACCACATGGAAATCTTGGCTTTGGTCATATCTGGCCCAAAGAAGTGGACTTCCGAGCAAGAGGCCTCTTCCTCGCAGAAGAAGAACACGGCGGCAAGAAGAGCCTTGGCGAGAAGTCGGCGGTTGGACGACAACTTCAGATCTTCCTCATCAATCTCGGGAGGAATGTCGGTGGATGGTCGTGGCACGCTTGCCTTGGCGAGTCTCTCCTTCCCCTGAGAAGAAAGCACAAGAATAGGGAGGGAAGGTGGGATAGGTGCACAAGTTCGGAAGAGGAAACAAAATAATTAGATTGGAAAAATACAAACAGGAAAATAAATTGCATTGTAGCCGGAACTTCCGCTGCAACGTCGAACTTCGGTGAAACAACTGGTCCATCAGAAAGTTCGGTGGCTCACCGGAAGTTCCGGTGAGGCCACGAACTGACAGTTTCAACAGGAGTTCCCTAGATCTAGATCTAAAGACCACCAATGCACAAATTTTTCTAAGGATGTATTGGACCAATCTACTCTATCATGATACCCTAGGCCTACCAAGATCTTCCAACAAGTTCTAGCCAAAGAACTAGCCTATACAAGGTGTGCCCTAACTCAAGCCATGGTGAGAGCAAGATCTCCATCAATGGAGGGAGTTAAGGGCAAATACCAGAGTCCATGGCAGGAGATCGAGGTGGGGAAGGATCCCACGGAGCAGATCTGTGGAGGAGCAGTTGGAGAAGAAGGGGCCGGAGCACCCTCTTGGAGAAGTCCTGGCCGGCGGCGCTCCAAAATAGAAGATGGGTCTTGGAGGAAAAGGAAGAAGATCCTGTTTTGCCCCAGGGCCCACCTTATATAGGACAGGGAGCACCACCGGAAGTTCCGGATCGAACTTCCGTCGATCGAGGAAGTTCCGCTGACGCCAGAAGGACCATCTCAGGATAGGATAACAAGGAAGAACTTGTGAAGGGAATAGAGAGGGTTTGAGGTAAGGAAAGGCTTAGGATAGATAGCTCAAACTGTGAAGAACCAAAAACAACAAAAACCAAGAAAAACACAAAGAACCAAATAAAAACGAGTCGGTGGCCGAAGCCACCTTATATAAGAGTAAATGGCTTGACACCGCGAAGATATATCTTGGGTTCATTACCAACACTCATCATGAAGCTCAAATGGTCTCCTTTAGAGACTATAGAGTATGAAAACTTTAACGTGCGCATAATAGGGATAGTGTTTGTTCATAAGAGGAACTACACTCCCCCTAAATCCATGCCTACATCCAAACAAGATACACATTGAGACACGGGTAGGTGTGCAAGGGCTCAAGCAACATTGCTCGAATCAATGATATTTAGCTCATGCCTTAACTCTCGGAACCTTGCTTCATCAAGAGGCTTCGTGAAAAGATCCGCAAGATTTGCCTTGTTGGAAACATACTCCAAAGAAATGTCTCCTCTAGCAACATGATCCCGAATGAAATGATGACGAATCTCAATGTGCTTTGTCCGGTTGTGTTGCACGGGATTGTGAGCAATAGCAATCGCACTCTCATTGTCGCAAAGAAGAGGCACCTTGTCAAAAGATAGTCCAAGATCCTTCAAGGTTTGCTTCATCCATAGCAATTAAGCGCTTGACTTATGCAAAGATATACTCCTTGCGATGAGACATAGACACACAGTTTTGCTTCTTCGAGGACCAACAAACCAAAGATCTTCCGAGAAACTGGCAAGCTCCGGAGGATGACTTTCTTCCCACTTTGTCACCAGCCCAGTCCGAGTCCGTGTAACCAATGAGATCAAAGCTGGCTCCCTTGGGGTACCACAACCCAAAGTTTGGGGTATGAACTAAATATCGAAAGATCCTCTTGACAACCACCATGTGACTTTCCTTTGGTGCGACTTGAAATCTTGCACACATACCCACACTCAACATAATATCCGGCCGAGATGCACAAAGATAGAGCAAAGAACCAATCATCGAACGATAGAGTTTTTGATCCACCTCCTTACCCTTGGGATCGAGATCAAGATTAACCTTAGTTGGCATGGGAGTCTTGGAACCTTTGACTTGATCAAACTTGAACTTCTTGAGCATGTCCTGGATGTACTTGGCTTGGTTGATGAAAGTCCCTTTCCTCAATTGTTTGACTTCAAATCCGAGGAAAAACTTCAACTCCCCCATCATGGACATCTCGAAGCGGTCGGTCATGAGCTTGGCAAAATACTCATTAAAAGTTTTGTTAATAGACCCAAAGATAATGTCATCTACATAGATTTGGCATACGAACAAGTGGCCTCCAACTTTCTTAGTAAAAAGAGTGGGATCAATGAGGCCCACTTGAGCCACTTGCCTAACAAGAGCTCCCTAAGGCAATCATACCACGCACGTGGGGCTTGCTTGAGGCCATAGAGTGCCTTATTGAGCTTGTAGACATGGTTCGGAAAAAGTGGATCCTCAAAGCCCGGAGGTTGCTTGACGTAAACCAACTCTTTCAAAGGACCATTAAGAAAAGCACTCTTAACATCCATTTGATACAATTTAAAGTTATGATGGGTAGCAAAGGCAAGGAGCATACGAATGGATTCAAGGCGAGCAACGGGGGCGTAAGTCTCACCGTAGTCGATGCCCTCAACTTGTGAGTATCCTTGGGCAACTAACCTTGCCTTGTTGCGCACGACAATTCCATTCGCGTCGCACTTGTTCTTGAAGACCCACTTGGTTCCAATGACGTTTTGACAGTCTTTAGGCCGCTCAACCAATGTCCAAACATTGTTCCTCTTGAAGTTGTGAAGTTCCTCGTTCATAGCATCAAGCCAATCATCATCTTCAAGAGCTTCGAAGACTTTCTGTGGTTCCACAAGAGAGATAAACGCATGGTGAGAGCAAAAGGAAGCTAGTTGCCTCCTAGTAGTGGAACCTTTATTGAAATCTCCATAGACATTATCAAGGATATGGCCATCTTGAACAAGCTTGGCGAGACGATAGGCTTGACGACGGGCTTGTGCTTCAATTCGAGATTCTTGAGCGACCACTTGGTCATTTCCACCAATTGAGCCGCCCCCTTGACTATAAGCACGAACACGAGGGTCATCTTCATCAATTTCCACTTCGGGGGAGTCATCACTTGGAGAGGATCCTTGAGGATCATTGACTTGATCTTGATCTTGACGAGCTTGACCTTGAGGAGAACCCCATCTTGGGGAGGTTGATGAGGTTGATGAAGAGCTTGTCCGTGAGAGGTGCCTTGAGGAGGAGCCCCATCGTGGGGAGGTTGATGTTGTTGATGAAGAGCTTGTTCTTTAGAGCTTGGAGAGTCATGATCATGGGAAGCTTCGGAAGAGCTTGAGGGAGCTTGTTCCAAGAAAGTAGGTCCTTGAGGTGCAAGATGATCTTGTGAGAGTGAGGGCTCCACTTGAGTAGAGCTTGGTCCTTCTCCTTTGTCCATAAGGGGATCCTCAATGGGGAGGTGGAAACCCACACCCATTCTTCCTATGGCCTTGGGAGGAATTTCATCACTTGGATCACAAACACCATCTTGCCTAACAAGAGACTCATGATTTTCATCAAACTTCACATTGCTCGTCTCTTCAACTCTTCCATTGGCTTTGTTGTAGACTCTATAAGCATGGGACTGATTTGAGTAACCAACAAAAATTCCTTCTTGAGCCTTGGATTCAAACTTTGACAACCGAACCCCTTTCTTGAGTATGTAGCACTTGCATCCAAACACCCGAAAGTAGCTAACATTAGGCTTTTTCCCGGTGAGAAGTTCATAGGGGGTCTTGTTCTTATTCTTTCGGAGATAAAGCCGGTTGGTTGCATGGCAAGCGGTGGAGATGGCCTCGGCCCAAAAGTTGTATGGAGACTTGAACTCAGCTAGCATAGACCGAGCAGCATCCATCAAAGTGCGATTCTTCCTTTCATCAACTCCGTTTTGTTGAGGGGTGTAGGGAGTGGAGTATTGATGCTTGATTCCTTCCTCACTGAGAAACACATCCAAGGTATAGTTTTTGAACTCGGTTCCATTTTCACTATGAATTGAGAGAATAGTTGCATTGTTCCTCCGTTGAACCTCATTAGCAAAGTCAATGACGGTTTGTTGAGTCTCACTCTTGTACTTGAAAAGGAACACCCAAGTGTATCTTGAGAAATCATCCATAATAACCAAGCAATACTTCTTGCCTCCAAGGCTATCATGAGAGGGAGGACCAAAGAGATCCATATGCAAGAGCTCCAAACATCTCTCTGTAGTGATTTGATTGAGCGCTTTGTGAGGAGTTTCATGCATCTTACCTTCAATACAAGCCCTGCAAACACGATCTTTGGCAAAAGAAACATCGTTAATTCCAAGGATGTGGCCCTCGGAGTGAAGTCTTTGCAAAGTTCTCATGTTAACATGGGCTAGGCGGCGATGCCACAACCAGCCCTTGTCGACTTTAGCATAGAGACATAGAGCATGAGGAGTAGTGGTCCCTGAAAAGTCCACCACGTACAAGTCATGTTCTACATATCCTACAAAAGCCACCTTGAGAGACTTGCTCCACATGAGGACCACACAATGAGAATTAAAGAAAGAAGAAAGACCCATAAGAGCAAGAGCACGAACTGAGAGTAAGTTGTAACCAAGAGTTTTGACAAGCATGATGTCAACCAAGGATACATCCGGGGTTACCACCACTTTGCCAAATCCCAAAACCTGAGAGCTTGTTCTGTCACCGTAGGAGACCATGGTGTTGGCAATATTGGGTCTCAACTCGGTCATGATAGACTTGCTTCCGGTCATATGACTCGTGGCACCACTATCAAGCACCCATTTTGATCCGCCGGAAGCATAGTCCTACAAGAAAATCAAGCCTTGGTTTTAGGTACCCATTTTGCAATGGGTCCCCTTTTGTTACTGACAAGAAACTTTGGCACCCAAATGGCCCAATGATAATCATGCGTGTAGGATTTCTCCACATATCTAGCATATACATGACCATCATAAGATTTGCAAAGAATATAAGAGAGATTGTTCTTTCCGGCAAAGTTGTCACTTTGCAAGAGGGTTAGGCCATTTGGTACTCCTTGGGCCATGCCCTTGTTCTTTTTCTTCTTCTTGTTCTTGTTCTTCTTCTTCTTCTTCTTCTTCTTCTTCTTAGTCTTGGCAAGTTGATCCTTCAAAACCTTGACCTCCTCTAGGAGATGCTCATGCTTGCAATAAGGGTTAGGAGAGCTAGACAAGTCTATAATTTGCACATCGGAAGACTTAGAAAGATCACAAGTTAATTGAGTTTGAAGCTGTTCATGAGCCTCAAAAAGACTTGAGAATTTACTCTCCAAGGCTTTGTGTTCCTCTTTGAGTTTCTCAAGATCCTTTTGAGTCCTATCATGACCACCCACAAAATCAGCATTTTCTTTCTTGAGAACCTTAATCAAAGCAAGAGCATGGTCACATTCTTTAATTGTAGAGGTCAAAGTGTTGTTATGATCATCTACAAGCTTAGACACATTTTCTTCAAGATTAATTCTCATATTTTGTTCATCCTCAAGACTTTGAGTAAGAGAGGCAATTTCATCGGCGGCATCTCTTTCATTTTTACTTAGCAAGTCAAGAAGTTCCTCCTTTTCATCTAAGGCATCTCTAGCATTTTCAAGTTGTGCAAGTAAGGATTCAAAGCAGTTTTTAGTTTCTTCATCTAAGGTAGCAACAAATTCACACATGTCAATCATCTCTTTCTTCACCTCTAGACCAACAAGATCAAGAGAGGAAGGCTCACTAGAGATGGGTTGAGGAGTGGGTTTCGGTGATACCTCGGTGGCCTTGGCCATGAAGCACTTTTGGTTAGAGGAGATGACATTCTCATTTGGCGAGTCAAAGAGGGATAGACGTGGAGTTGAGGTAGTGGCAATAGCAGCAACCCCCACAATCTCTCCACCATGAACTTCATCATCATCATCATCTTCATCCGTGCCCGAAAGATATTCTTCATGGACCACAATTGCTCGTTCCTTGTTAATGGCGTTCTTGACGGTGTAGTTCTTGTTTATGGGATGAGGAGATCTTGACTTGACCTTGCGAATGAGACGACCACCATTATATTCACGGTTCTCAAAGGGACACTTGGCCACGAAGTGACTCTTGTCGTTGCAATTGTAGCATGACCTTGCTTTGGGAGACTTGTTGGGTGAGTTGAATCTTGAGTTGTCCCTTGATCTTGACTTGAATCCGGACTTGTTCCAAAAGGCCCTTGAAGCGAGAGCAAGATGTTCGTTGAAAGCACACTTGAGATCTTCTTGAGACCACTCACTTAATGTATCATCATCATCAACTTCAATAGCCTTGGCCTTCAAAGCAAGGTTCACTTTTGTTGATCCAATGGCTCTAGCTCGAGCGGACTCCGCATTCTTCTTAGCAATGGTCATGGCAATTACTTCACTCAAGACTTCTTGGGAGGTCATTAAGTGAAATTTGGTTCTTCCCTTGATAGAGTTGAGCTTTTGTTCTTCAAATGGGAGAAGAGCTTGAATGAACTTCCTCTTCATAAACTTGTCATCAACATAGTGAGCCCCAAGGTCCCTCATAGTGGAACAAAGGACCTTAAGGCGCCTATACATGTCTTCAGGGGTCTCATCATCTTGCATTGCGAAACCATCGCACTCGTTGTTGATCTCATCAAACTTTGAGCTTTGGATGCTAGCATTTCCAACGAAGAGCTCGGTGAGTTGATCCCAAGCTTCCTTGGCAGTGTCAAATTGGCGAATGTGAGCAAAATCCTTTGGAGTCAAAGCCTTTTGAATCATCCCCAAAGCTATAGCATTGAGTTGCTTGTCCACCACTTCACCTCGTGTCAACTTCTTTGGGTCAAATGGAGAGAATCCATCCTCCACAATCCTCATTAACTCAATGGATGAGCTGGAAATATGTGAGCGCATTAGATATTGCCAATTGGCGAAATTAGACGTATCTAGCATAGGTGGTGCTCCTTGAGGGATAATGTGTGGCATGGGAATGGGTGGATCCGGAGTGTACTTCGGCGGTGGGGGTACCGCCGAGTTGTCCTTTCCTCCATTCTCCCCTTTTGAAGTTGGGTTCTCGGGCTCCTCGATGTTCTCACTTGGAACCTTGGTAGAGGTTTGAGCAACAAAACCAAGTCCCAAGTGAGTGGTGGCAGCCGCGGGAGTTACCCCGGGGGCAGACACCGTAACGGTGGGAGGAACCTCGTTGGATTGTGGTGTGTCAATAGCAACCATGGGGTTTGGCTTGAGAGACTGCAAGAGAGTCATCATTTCCTCGAACTTGGACATCATGGATGACTCCAATTGCTTGAGGTCATCCATAGTGGCCAAGTTCTTGGCTTTTTCAGTTTCACTACCCCCTTCGTCAGCCATAGTCTCTTAGGCGGTAAAGCCCGAAGTAAGAGCCTGGGCTCTGATACCAATTGAAAGTACCGACTTGATACGACTAGAGGGGGGGTGAATAGGCGTCTACCAATTTTAATTTGTTTCTCACTTTTAGGCTCAACGAGAAAGAAAGTTATCTAGAGATGCAACTAAGTGAACAACCTAAATTCAAGAAAGCGGACACCAACCATAAAAACAGTAAATAGCAAGGAGTAAAGGGAGGGAACGAAGTAACCGGCGAGGGGACACGGAGATGTAATTCCCGTAGTTCACTCCCAAGGAGCTACGTCTATGTTGGAGAGGTGTCGGGGCCACACAAGGTCACCCGAGCGCCACAAAGGCCTCACCTTCTTCTCCGGTGAGCTCCCCCACAAAGGAGGCCTCACAATCCACTAACCGGTGACCTTGAAGGCGCCAACCGAAACCTTTACACCAAGGTTGAGGGGGAGGCTCCACAACTCAATTGGAGGCCCTCAACGACACCTCGAAGCTTTACAACACATGCCTCAGCTCCGGGGATGCCCTACACCGTCTAGGGTTCCAAGAAACCCAAGAGCAACAAGATCCACAAAGGATGGGTGGGGGAAATCAATTCTTCTTTGGTGGAAGTATAGATCTAGGTCACCTCCCTCACCTCTTAAAAGATCAGGTCATTTGAGTGGCTAGAGAGAGATCTAGTGAGGTGAAGCTCAAGCATTAATGGAGGAGAGAGAAAAATTCGAGAGAGAGTGGGAGGAAGAAGAGGGGTGCCTTAAATAGGCCCCCCTCGCACTGAACCGTTACAGCCCCCGCGACCTCACCGGAAGTTCCGCCTGAGCCTGGCTCCAACGGTCATCAGAACGTTGACGCCCGCTCCAGAAGCGCAACCGGAAGTTCCGGTCAAAGCGGACCGGAAGTTCCGGTGAACTTCCGACCAAGTTCTGATCAAGTTCCGGCTAAATAGCACACTTCTAAACAGAAGGTTACTGAGCCTTCACCGAAACTTGAGCGGAACAAGGGGCGGAACTTTTGGGTCGCGAAGCGAGTCATACCGGAAGTTCCGGCCTTCAGGCGGAAGTTCCGCTCAAAAACTTTTGCCAGGACAAGTTCCGAGCAAGTTCCGGCCAAGTTCCGGCCAAGTTCCGGCAAATAGCACACTTCAAAACAGAAGGTTACTGAACCGCCACCGGAACTTGGGCGGAACAAGCGTCGGAACAAACTGTAGAACAGCCCGCAGAAAAAGGTGTAACACCCTCAGAATCGGACCTATGCAAGTTTTAGCGAAACCCGCCAAACCCGCATAGAAACGATTCAAAGGTGCCCACCAGGCACTTTCGTGCGGGTGGAAAACGAAGTAATAACATCACACAACAGTCCTCGATGGGACCCACAGCGAGATATAGATACAACACGACTCCATGAGTCAAGAATACGAATATCTGATGTGAGATCCAAATCACCTTAAAAGATCTGCGTCCGACTACGACAAGATGCAAATGGGGCTAAGAGCCCGAAGAATAACCAATGGCGTCCATAACCCCCCAGCCAAGCCGGAAGGGTAACCACGCTAACGACGTCGATCTCAAACCTGCTTAAACAAAAGGGTGCCGACAAAGGGTAAAGGAAAAGAGGCGTCGATCGAGGCCAAGACACGAGGCTAGAATTCGGCGGTCCTCGCCTACATAGGTATGGTGGACTGAAGCGGCAGCGCAGCATGCACTAAACAACCTATAGAGACTCGATATAACTGCGGCTATCAGAGAGGGGTAAGAAAGACCTATTCGATCCAACCTGAATCTAACACCAATCAAGCCCATCCTGGTATTTCCCCCCTCGAGACCAAACGAGGAAGTCAACCGAGGAACTCACACGGTTGGCAGTTTTACTTATTCGGTTATCGTTGCAGCAATTACTAGTCAGGTTTAGATAATCATCCTGATAAAATAAGCAGTGGGCACTTTTAGTTAACCATTCCGTGATAGTTGCAACACTTACTAGTCAGATACAATTAGCATGAGATATCCCAAAACCCAGCATTTGTTGGTACTTTTATTTAGCCATTCCGTTATAGTGAAGCTGATTACTAGTCATTATAAAGTCAAATTTATTGCACTACTTTATTTATAGTTGTCTATGATCGAGATACTGTGCTCCAAGTCGTCCATAACCGCGGACACGGCTTTCCGAAAGTTTTACCCGGCCGGGGTGCACCAATAGCAACACACGCTCGATCAACCTCGGAAAAACCAAATCAAAACCCAACGAGGCCTTCACGACAAAGCAATCACGATTGAGAATTATTTGAGGCCACCCATTGAGTAGACCATAGCAACGGTGACTCCGAGACGGACTCAAGGTTTGCGACAATGGCTGTAAACGACTGGGAATCCAAAACTGGGCTTGTCGATACCGCGAAAACATTCCGCTTACCTAAACAGTACAGTGTTCTCCTCGCACAATCGTAAATAAAGCAGTAGCATGGCATATGTGCAGGATAGTAAATAAAATCTCAAACTAGTTTGTGGCCCCAAGAAATAAGAATGAATCAAGCTCTGGCTCAGGGGGGTCCCATAATCCTCCCGGATGTGGATAGCGCGATAAATCAAGGAACAGGTATCAAGCACTCGGGGTCCTACGGGACACAAGTGGACGGTTAACAAACAAATAACATCTATTGCCCACCTGCGCCTCTGCTTACTTACTTCAATTTTAGTTGTTAAACAGGAATTAAAGTGAACGATAAATAAATCCATGATCATCTCCAACATCAAACAGGCGGCAATACTCCAACAACTGTGGCACTTGACGACACGCAACAACACTTGAGCAAGCGACTACGACGCACAAGTCCAACTATCTACCAAACAACAGGTAATAGGATGTGTCCAAGGCAATATAAGGCTGCAAGGGATATCACGGTGCGAAAACTAGAGCATCGCATAACCAGATAGCAATAGATCAGCAGGGAGGAATAAATACTATAAAAGTAAGATAGGTAGAAAGGGGGAGATGCTCGCCTGAAAACATTGTCGAAGGTTCAACCGAAGATCGGGGCGAAGCTCACAGCAACTCATCGATCTTATCCGCGAAGAACCAAAACACTAGAATAAACACCGGATGCACTATTTAATACTACGGCAGAAGATCGGGCATGATGTATGTATGATGTATGACATGGCAAAGGTGCGATGCAATTAGGCAAGATTAAGCGGAACTGGGGTCCCGACAATTAATTAAACGGTTCAAGTTATTTAGATACCCCGCAATTTAAATGTTGAATGAGCAAGACCAAAGATAGCACCGGTTCGCTACATCAATTTAAATGAGGCCGATATGAGACTAGGTTTGCCCGCATATGGGCCCCATATTTAATTATATGGTGAATCGGCATAGTGCCCCCCTAACCACATGACAAGTATGCATGCAAGTATGACACTTTAATATGCAACATTTTATATAGATGGCATTATAAAAATAGGGGCTCGGAAAAAGGGTCACACATTAGGGTTCGGCGAACTTGAGGTTCCGGGGTTCGGGGTCGGTCTCAGGGTTCAGGGTTCGACGAATCCGGTCTTGGCATCCGTGGTCTTCGGGTCATGTTGACGGTCATGGCGTTCGGGATGAAGAACTTGGCGTGCTGTGTCGGTGTCCTTGCCGTCCGGGTTCTCGCGCAACGCATCCGGGAAGAAGTACTTGTCGCATCGGTGGTCTTCGGTTCCGGGGTCCCAGTCATGGCGTTCCATTGTAGATCTTGTTGATGGTCCAGCAAAAGCCACCGGGTTCGGCCTTGGTCCCAATGTCGATGGCGATCTTGGCGGAACACTTCGAGTGGCGAAGACCTTGAGGTTCCCAGGGTTTGGTTCGGTCTTCGAACACCGGGATCGATCTTCGGATCGAGGCGTCGGGGTTTGGGTGCGGTGTTCGGTTTGGCCTCGGGGACGGCTAAGGAGATCTTGGGGATTTTCCGTGATGGAGTTCTTGATGTACCGTGCCGTAGATCTTATCGTCGATGACAAACATGGTTTCCGACATGAAGGTCTTGTCCATCGAGAGGGTTCGGAGATCTTGCTGCAACCTTGTTGACCTTCGGTCCGATGCAGAACAACACATGGTGGACGCACGGCATAGCGGTCGGAGAAGGGGCCGGCTTGGGAAGCGCGGAACAATGGTGGTGCTCGAGAAGGCAGCGGCGCTGGCTGACAGAAGACAATGGCGGCAGAGCAGCGGCATGAGTCGGGCGGCCCGAGTAGCCAGCGGAGGAGAATGCCGTGGAGGCGGAGCCATCAGGCGGCAAGCGAGCCACCGCAGAGGAGGCAGGCTGGCGCTTTCGGGGAACACCGCAGTGGCGGGGCGGGCCAGGCGGGGCTTCCTTGGCGGCGGCCTTGGCGGCCATGAGGCGGCGCCGGAAGCTGGTGCAGCTCGGTGGCGGAGGCGATCTGGAAGGCCGGGGAGAGGAGGAGGAGGCTGAGGCGGGTTGTGGGCTAGAGGAGGAAGACGCGGGGAGGGTCGGTGGTGAGGAGGCGAGGGGGAGGTCGCCCAGTGTGAGTCTTTGGGGAGGAGAGGGAGGCGGGGACTGCCGTGTGAGGTCGGCGAATGGCGGTGGGAGGAGCTCGGGCGGCAGGCTCAGCGAGGGTGAAGGAGGGTGGTCGCCGGGGCTGGGAGAGAGAGGGAGGAGGGAGGCAGAGGAGGAGGAGGAGGCGGCGGTGAGGCGGGGTGGAGGAGGCGGTGAGGCGGTCGTGAGGAGAGAGAAGGGAGGCGGTGCGGGAGGTGGAAGACGCGTGGGGTGGGGGACGGGCCACGTGTGGGGGACGCGTTGGCGGGGTGGGCCCGCGGTGGCAGGGGCGTGTGGTGGGAATGGGGGGCGGTGGAGTGGGGTAGGTGGCGGACCCAGGTGTCGGTGGGTGTGGGTCGGCGGGTGCGTGCGTGCGGTGAGTGTGTGGTGTGTGGCTGAGTGGGGGAGGTTGGTGGGGTGGGAGGCCGACAGGTGGGGTCTGGGGTGGGCCCTCGGGGTAAGTGAGAGAGGGTAGGTGGAAGCTGGGTGTGAGAGAGGGAGAGAGGGGGAAAAAGAGGGGGACTGATAAGGTGGCAAAGTGGGTAGAGAATTGGGTGAGGGGTGAGGTGGCGAGCTGGGATAGGTAGGTAGGATAGGTTTGGGTAGATATAGGATTTAGAGTTTAGGTTTTTATTAGTTTTGTAAATATGTGTTTGTTTGGTTTTGTTTATTTTAAAACAAGGCTACTTTGCAATTAGTTTATAGGTAAATAAAATATCCGATACGATCGGGGTTTTGCATTTGAAATAAAGAGGGGTATTTGTACAAAGCAAAACTAGGCTTTTCGAAATAGTTCAGACAAACAATGCATGATGATGACGATGCAATGCACAAAAACAACGCGATTTTCTAGTAGTGGTTTTGCGGGATGCCACAAAAGGTTTGAGCGGAACTTCGGTCTATGACCGGAAGTTCCGGTGAGACACAAAAGGCCCCAACGGAACAGGAAAACGCTCTCTCTTACGGAATAATGGGATGGCTGTGGCGGTGCATATAGGTTTGTGCAAGAACAAGTGATTTCCCACAGCCTTCCAACATGGACCCCCTCTTAATAGTACGGTGACCTAAAAACATCAACTAGAAAGAAACTAGGAGAAGACTAAAAAGGCCACCGTCTTCAAAAGATCACAAGAGAGCGTCCATCACAAAGGAATGAGACAACAACGATGTTTCCCCTGAAACTCAAGAGCACAGTTAAAAACACGGTTGGGATTGTCATTTAACACCAAAAACATCATGGGAAGATATAGTCCTTTCAAAGGTACTATTGAGGGCCAGGAGCATTTAAAAACTTATATTACAAATTATTACAAACCCTTGTTTGGGGCACCGACAAAAAATTCCTTCTCATTGGATGAGTCCCAAATTGAGGATATTCCTCAGGTTTCCGCTGAGGAAAATAGCTTCCTAACCGCCTCTTATATAGAGGAAGAGGTTAAGAAAGTTGTTTTCCAGATGGAACACAACAAGGCGCCAGGACCTGATGGCTTTCCAGCGGAATTTTACTAAAAGTTCTGGGAAGTCATCAAGGAGGACCTAATGTCTTTGTTTCAGTTGTTAAAAGACGGTCAGCTAGACATATTTAGGATTAATTTTGGCAACATAATTTTACTTTCTAAGGTTAATAATGCAGAACGCATACAACAATATCGCCCTATCTGCCTTCTTAATGTTAGTTTTAAAATTTTCACAAAAGTTGCCACGATTAGACTAAATTCTGTAGCTGGTCATGTGGTAAGCCCATCTCAAACTGCTTTTATGCAAGGACGAAACATCTTATAGATGGTGTAGTAATTCTGCATGAAACAATCCATAAACTACACACAAATTTTTTGAATGGTGTATTGTTCAAGATTAATTTTGAAAAGGCTTATGATAGAGTTAATTGGTCATTTCTTCAGCAAACACTCCATATGAAAGGTTTTTCGAAGAAGTGGTGTGCTCTTATACAATCCTTTGTGTCTGGTGGCAGTGTTGCCATAAATTTTAACAATGACACTGACAAATACTTTCAGACCAAAAAAAGGTTAAGACAAGGGGATCCATTATCACCCATATTATTTAATATAGTGGCTGATATGTTGACTATCCTCATTGAGAGAGCTAAGGCTGATGGTCAAATTGAAGGATTAGTTCCCCATCTGGTGGATGGTGGTCTATCTATTCTTCAATACACTGACGAAAATATCTTATTTATGGAACATGATCTAGAGAAAGCCAAGAATCTGAAATTAATTTTATCAGTATTTGAGCAACTCTCGGGATTAAAGATTAACTTCCATAAGAGTGGTCTGTATTGTTTTGGCGAGGCTAAACGAGGCCCATCTGTATGCTGATTTATTCGGCTGTGGTCAGGGGCTTTTTCCAATCAACTATCTGGGAATACCAATTCATTGTCGGCAGCTCACGATTGCTGAATGAAAACTCGTTGAGGAAAGACTCCAAAGACGACTTAATAGTTGGAAAGTTAAATTGCTATCCCTAGACGGAAGATTTGTATTCATAAATTCGGTACTCACCAACATGATACTGTATATGATCTCGTTTTTCCAAATACCAAAAGGTGTCTTGAAAAAAATGGATTATTCCGATCAAGATTTTTTTGGCAAGGGGATAGTGAGAAAAAGAAATATTGACTGGCCAGATGGAATGTGGTTTGCCTACCGAAAGAATTTGGTGGACTTGGTATTCATGACCTGCAAGCCAAAAACACCGCGCTTCTGGATAAATGGCTTTTCAAGCTAATCACAGAAGAAGGTGTCTGGCAAACCATTATATGAAGAAAATATATTGGCTCCAGAGCCGTGTCTCAAGTGGTTTGAAAACCCCCTTCTATTTGATGCAACCATCTTAGCTTTTTTATCAGGTGGTGGACGACAGAGGTCACTAACAGCTAAACTGTAGACTGAAGCCATACACACGTCTCTAGTTTATGTTCGACAACACCCAAAAATAGTTTTTTTTACAACTTAAGTGGTCCCGCCCCAACTTTCATAGAAGCTGATAAAACATCAAGTATAGGCACAACAGGTTTTACCGTGACTTTGCCGTTATCGCCTTCAAACCTACTAAACTGACATACTACCAAACACCGACAACAAATAACAGTTCCACGGAACAACAAGTTACTGGTAGCAAAATTACAGAAACTGAACACGAAGCTTATTTTAACAACTTAACACATCAATGTTACAATTGCGACAAGAAGACAACGAAAAACGAAAGCGAAAACACAACAAGGGGACACCGATTTAACGTGAAAAAACCTCTCCAACAAAGAGAGGAAAAAACCACGGGCGCCAGCCATCGAAACTTTACTATAACGGAAAGTGTTTACAAACTTACATTCGGCCCAAGCCTCCGACGACGGGTCTCGCTCCACTAGTCAGAAGTTGGCCTATACTTTTGTAGAATTTGGATCAACATATAACAATCAAGACAACAATCCGCTACAAACTGGGGATCAAAACTAGAACCAGCGTCATGTTTTTGTGATTGCAATCTTCCCATCATCAGCGCCTAAGAATCGCTCTTAGGGCATGTACTACGCGGGCGTTTAGAGCCGACGCTTAGCCAATATTTCCCGTCCGTACCGGTAGATTCCCCAGTTTTTTCTAACGTCGACAGAACAATAAGCGACGGGCGTTTAGCTTCTTTTTTCCGCACGATCCTGAAACAACAAGCGGTGGGAGCTAGCCCGACGCTTGCAGAAAAAACAGCTAAGCGGCCAATATTAACACCCCCCATTGCCAGATGAGGCGTTTAGATAATAAATAGATTTTCTGCTACTTTTTTTTGGCCTCGCTTAAGCGTCGACCTAAGAGTCTTCCGTTAAACATGCCCTTATGGTAGAAGTCAAACGCCACCACCACTAGCAAGCTGCCCCGAAACACTACGACACGTATAACTGTTAAATTGCCCGATCGATGGATTGGGCACCCCAAGCCTTTCAACCTTAAGATGCGACGTGCCAAGCCAAAAGCATATACGTATATGCTTTTGTGATTTATATAAGGCAAAGTCAAAAACCAAAAGTAAGCCCAACCAAACAACTCCTACGTCGTCTTAGATTAATGAGGCCGCAGTACGAGTACCAGGCAGCCAGGCATCGCAACATGTTGATCTCTGTGGGAATTTGTACTCGCTCTCCTTTGATTATTCAGGAAGCCGATCTGAAATTGGGCCTTGTAGATCCTAGTACAGGCAAGCATGTATTATATCCTAACC
Organism: Avena longiglumis; assembly: GCA_030063025.1. Lineage (NCBI taxonomy): Eukaryota > Viridiplantae > Streptophyta > Magnoliopsida > Poales > Poaceae > Avena > Avena longiglumis. Next base: position 24,488,930 of record CP125976.1, read on the forward strand.
TGAGATTTAATAAACCAGATAGTACAATATAGAGTAAAGCGAGCCTTGTGATCCGCTGTCACTAGATGATTAAAGATTCAGCAGGCGTCCTGGGTTGTTGGCCACAAAATCGATCTGTCCGAGTTCGCCGAGGAACTTGCTCCCCCATGACACATCGCTGCTGACGATTGTTGTTCATTGACTAGTCTAATTAATCAGTGGATATATATATCTAATTAATCAGTGGATATATATATATATATATATATATATATATATATATATATATATATATATATATATACATACCGAAGCCTATTTGGGGCACCAAGGAGTCTGGGCACCAAGCATGAGAACCATACGATCGTGTATCCAGATCTTGCAAACTTGATGTGTGTTTGATTATCGGGTTTGACCCATTAGTGTGTTTTAACCCATTATTATTAATTCTTGAATTTATGGTTTTCTCTTTACGGTTACTCGCCAGGTATGCCATATCAATATTTCTGCACCGTCTGTTTTTAATGGGCCATTATTACTAGAAATTAAGAAATTGACCAGGCTAAAAATTATGCATGCGACCTGCTAAGAGTAAATCAGGCATGCAATATTAATGTTTCGCAAGCTTTTATAACCAAGAATTACTCAATAATCTACTCTTGTGCATATTAAAGAGCAGGTTATGTGCACATACCATTCCATATGCATTACCGTTGCATTGCTAAAACAAATGATGAATGTTGGGTTGGTGCGACGTGTTCAACATATTAATGTTAAACAGTATGCACAAATGGAGACTAGAAATGGTATTAATCTTGATCAGGTATGTAGGTATACAAGTATGTGATGCTGGACGGATTTGTTATTGGTATGTGATACCCAATGTATACCTAGTAAGTAGGAATGTGATACCGGATACGGGTATGCAGGTATTTGATACTGGATGTATATTTCGGCTATTAGGGAAAGTTTTTTTTGGAAAGTAGGTAAAATGATCAGAATTGTCATACCGGACAAATATTTCTGACAAAATGGTAGAGGATTATGTGGGTATGTGATACCCGATGAATGAGATTGGTGCTCGCTATCAGGTTTGTAGGTATACAAGTATGTGATGCTGGACGAAATTGGTATTGGGTATGTGAAATCGAATAAGGTATTGATAGCACGCCAAATCAGGGGCGATTTATTAAAACTAATGACGGTCAACTCATTTGGAAAGAGATTGGCAGCTTAATTGCCACACATGAATGCAAATCATCAATTCACGGTGAATTCATTTGACAAATAGTTGGTTAGCAGCTTAATTATGATGCATGCATGCAATATTAAAGATGGTAGGAAGTTAATGATTTGACGTGATTTAAAAAAATCAGTTTTAACTTGTACACTAACGGGTCTATCTGGAGCATACCCGATTTAGGTGTCCAGACACCATGGTGCCCCTCTTATTTTACCTATATATATATATATATATATATATATATATATATATATATAAAGTTTTATTCATGATCGATCTACAGGAGTGTGCTCTAACCGGTGAATTATTGGAAGCAATGACATGCGTGTGACCACATTGCTTACACTACTAGAGTGGTAATACTGTACTCTGAGAGGTAAGCAATGACATGTGCGGCAGCCGCCGGGTCCGAGAGGTTCAGGTAGGCAACGACGACTTGCGCATCAGCTACTGAATCTGAGAAGAGAGCTTTGCAAGGGAAGAAAATCCACCAGACGCCGTCACTGGATGCTGGGGTGGAGTTGGTTTCTTTTTCCACAACATAAATACTTGTGTCGATATCATAGTACTACCATTCTCGGTCGTCGAATCAGATGGGGATAATAACTTTCTAACTTTCTACTATGGCTAGTTGAAAGAGTCCCGTCTTTGTTGTTGGAAAGTGGCTTTGACACATGGGCACTGGTGCTTCCTTCATTTTTAGATTTTTGAAATTTCAAAATCTTACAGTTCTATGTCTCTGAATATTATGCCGTTAAATATATATATGGATATATGCATGAGGAGTGTACGCAAAACATTCCTATTAAAAATACTTTATATTTTGGAAAATATAAAAAGATAATTTTTTGATAATTTTTTTATCAAAAATTTCTGAACATGAGTTTTTGATAAATATTTTTTCAGAAATATGTCTTTTTTGTATTTCCTAACATACAACGTATCTTTACGGGATATTTTGTGTACACTCCTTCTGTATATATCTATCTATATATTTAACGCCATAATTTTTAGAAACATAAAAGTGTAAGGTTTTAAAATTTTCAAAAATCTAGAAGTGAAGGGAGCACCGATGCCCATGTGCAGCAAATTCTTTTTGTCTTTGTTTCTCGCTATTAAGGGTGTGTTCGTTTTTGGAATGAGAATGAAGTAGAACAGAACGGAATGGTTCCATTGCACTCCATTTCAGTGGAATGGAATAGTTTCGTCCCCATGTTCGGTTGTCATCGGAGCGGTGTAATAGAATGATTCTGTTAATTTTTGCTTAAACATTCTATCAATCTAATCACAAACTTAACAGGGGCAAAACAAAGAAAGGGCAATACATGTTCTTCTCGTTTTTCAAAATCGCAGTGGAGAAAGAGCAAAACCGGAAGGGAAAGAGGCAAAATTGGTTCACCGCGCATGGCAACCGCCATCCTCGGGATCCTGTCGCTGCTCCCGGTCCACCGCCGCGCCTGACCCCTGTCACCATGCATGACTCCCGCTGACGCCGCACCTGGATCCCGTCGTCGCACCCGATCTGTCTCTCGCCACTGTCGGTTCAGACCGCCGTTGCACCTGGTCACCGCCGCCACCCTGCACCTACTCGCCGCCACTAACCCTGCTAAACTGCTCGCCACTTTTCTGGAGAGACGAGGAAAAGAAAGGTTCGCTCGTGATTAGATGCGGCGTCTTTTATTTGACAACTGTGTTAACAAACCGTTCCTCACCGTCCGACCGATTTGGTCGCACGGGTTGGCTCCGTATCTATAAGGAATATTCCACTTTCAGGAATCACTTTGTTCCATTCCACCGCTCAACTGAACACAAGAATCGCCTATAATCATGGTACCGTTCCACTCGATCCCGGAACCGAACACGCCCTAAGAGGAGAAGTCAAAAGCTGACAGAAAAGGGCAATAAGAGGAAGCTGGTCGTTTCGCTCGGACGACCTACAAACATATTATATGGCCCATGTCCAAACTTTATTTGTGTATGTTAATGCATGGAGACACATGTAGGGGTTCGTAGCATGGAAAACAATGATTTTCTATCGCATACAAACAAACAAGCCAAGATCTATCTACTAGATTGTAGCAACGAGTCGATAGAGGAACTCACCCTCGAAGATTCCAAAGCGGTTAACGAGAGCAGATTCTCGTGGGTGATGTATTCGTACACTTGCCGATCTCAAGATCGCGTAGACGATCCTTCCGGCGCTGCGTTCCGGTAGCGCTTCCTTGATCAGTCACGTTCGGTACTCGGCGAAGACCTTCCTCTCCCTTGTTCTAGCAGGCGGAGGTTGTAGCACTCTCCTCGCGATTCGGCAAGACAATGGCGTGGTCTGGAAGTAGAGGGAGATCCCGAGTCGCCATATGGCCGGGCGAGTATGGTGGAGTATGAGAGAGAGCTATTAGTGGTCTAGGGATTAGACACACCAATTAGAAGGCTCTAAACCGCATGCTAGAGCAATTAGAAGCTCTAAACCAAAACGGCTCTAAACCGGAGATTAGAGGATAGGAACTTGTGTGTCTAGAGGAGGAGGACCTACCCCTCCTTTTATAGGTGGGAGGGGCGGCCAAGGGAGGAGTCCTCCCCAAGTCGGCCTTGGTTGCTGGCTTGGAGGACTCCTCCCAAGTCGGTTCAACCACATCTTGCTTGTTTCCCACAGTTTCTGTTTCCCACAGTTTCTGTTTTCCACATTTCTGTTTTAGCCGTTTGACTTTCAATGGCGGTTTGACTTTTCAGTTTTGGAACAGCAAGAACACTTAGTACATGATGCAATCATTCAATATGTAATGACACATTCATGTACCCTCCCCGAGTCTTGGGACAATCCGGAACCTTCTAGAACATTCTCGATGGAAACAGGAATCATTCCCGAACTCAAACGGACTTTCCTTATATGAATCTTATTCTCCGGACCATTCCGGATCACCTCGTGATATCTCGGATCCCATCCGAGACTCAACAACATTCGGTCTCTTTCTCATAATACCATAACTACTCAAACAACGTCGAATCCTTATGTGTCTCCTACGGTTCGTGAATTATGCGGACATGATCGAGACACTTCTCGAACAATAACCAATAGAGGAATCGGAAATTCATATGGCTCCACATATTTCTACTATCACTTTGCGATCGAATGAACCACTTACATACGATACCAATTTCCCTTTGTCTCACGATATTTTACTTATCCGAGGTTATGATCGTCGGTATCTCTGCATACCTAGTTCAACCTCGTTAACGATAAGTACTCTTTTCTCGTTTCCGTGATATGTGATCCCTTGTGAGCCAGTCACATGCTTGCAAGCTAATTGGATGACATTCCACCGAGAGGGCCCAGAGTATATCTATCCGTCATATGGATGGACAAATCCCACTCTTGATCCATGTGTTTCAACCAATACTTTCCGAACACTCAATGCCACCTTTATAGCCACCCAGTTACGGTGTGGTGTTTGATGTCATCAAAGCATCCATCCGGTAAAGGTGATATGCATGATCTCATGGTCGAAGGAATTAGGTTACTATGTATCAGAAAGCATATAGCAATTGAACTAATGAAATGACTTGATCTTTATGCTACGCTTATCTATAGGAGTATGTCCACCATATCATTCTCCTAACGATATGATCCTGTTGTTAATAACATCTCTATGTTCATGATCAGGAAACCATGATCATATATTAACCAACAAGCTAGTTTAACAAGAGGCTTTACTAGAGACTCTTATTTTAGTTTACAAATCACACAAGTATTAATGTTTCCGGTTAATACAATTATAGCATGGTATGTAAACATTTATCATAAGTGTGAAGATATGATAATAACCACTTTATTATTGCCTCTTGGGCATATCTCCAACAACACAAGGTTTATGTTTGGGCCTAGAATTTCATAAAAGGAGTCCGAGTCTTGAAATATAAACGTCTTTGCGAACACAAGGATTGAAACCATAAATTCCAAACCTAGTTTCAGCTACTTGTACTCTATCTTGTTCACATAACTCTGGATACATAACTTGTATTTGAACTGGGTTATCTACTTGGGCCTACAGGAGCTGATGAAGAAGACCAGCAACTAGACCACATCATCCCAATTTATGGCCTTGATTCATTGATTCATCATGTTCAAGGTATACCGATGAAATTGTGACCAAGGTCAACAAATTGTTGCTAAAATGTCTTGTTCATCTTTGATTTGCATGAATCCATTGTTCTTCATTGTTGGAATAGGAATCAAACAGTGATTTCTAGTGAGTAAAATTTTCTATGAGGTCCTTCCAAAACTATATACACAAACACTCCATCAAAATCGTCTCCAAAACTGCATGATTTCTATAGAAAATAAGAGCATCCTAAACCCTACCCAAACCCCCAAATCAAACCCATGCAGAAACTGAATCAAATCTGCAAAAATCGCTACTAATCGACCATGTAAACAATGGTAAGGCGCATTGGAGGAGAAAACTATAACCTTAACGCCAAAAAGATGTTTTTTCACCGGAGATTTCTACACAGGGTTTCACTGTGGTAGGAAGAAGGGTCGACTTCTAGACACCAACAGTCCACCCGCCGGACGAACACCATGCTAAAACTCGCCACCTACTCACCGACGATCCGCCTCCACTGCCCTCTTACCGCAGGCCATATCCTTGGTCTCACCTCAAAACCCTGTCCTTAGAATGTGAAGATGACAGAAACAGGGATGAGCTCACCTGCCGCTTTTGTTTGCATGGTGGGAGGTCGCAAAACTACCACAATATGCGCACAAGGAAAGGGCGAACAGTCAGGTAAGCCAAAAACTGCTATGTATTGTTGCTACGACACAATCATTTTTCACGAAAACGCAAAAACCTTGTGTTTCAATTTATTGATAGAAAAAAGAAGTTTGTATATATACACATTCTACAGAAATAAGCCACATCCGAGTTACAACTCAACCTACTAGACCTACGCTAGGGCAGGGATCAAGGCTTTTAATCCAATCGCGCCAGTCAAAGCTCAAGATCTTGCTTCGGATCAAATCGTGTCTAGGAGACTACCGCAGTTGGGGCTCGCATTGTCGAAGATTACCGCGTTGCGGTGTTTCCATATCCACCATGTCGTCAACATCACCAGCGACGAGGTCCGTTTGCGCATCGCGCGTGGGGTAGATAGGAGCGCCACCTTCCACCAATCTACGAAGTCGTCCTCCTCATCCGGAGGTATAGTCATGGGTCAAATCCAAGATAGGACCTCGTGCCATATCGTCGAGAGAAAAGGCACCCTGTGAGAAGATGCCTCATGGTCTCTTCCGATTTATCACGCAGCGGGGAGGGTGTTGGAGCCCCTCCTCGCTAGCCTCTCACCCGTCCAGCAGCGGTCTTGGCATGCTATCCAGGCAAAGAACTTAACCCTCGGTTGAGCCCATGTGCGCTAGTTAATCCTCCACGATCTCGACAGTAAGGATCCTTGAAAGAGGAACTCATAACAAGATTTGGACGAATACTGCGCGCCGGACGTCAGTAGTGGATGCTGGAGGTGGTTTATTTTTCCACGACAGAAATATTTGTGTCGATATCATAGTACTACCATACTCGGTCGTCGAATTAGACCGGAGGATAAAAACTTTCTAACTTTCTATGGCTAGTCGAAAGAGTACCGTCTTTGTTGCTCGCTATTAAGAGAAGTCAAAACCTGACACAAAAGGGCAACAAAAAGAACCAGCTCATTTCGCTTGGAAGACCTCCAAACATATTACGGTGCATGTCCCAATCTTTATTCGTGTTTTTTTCTGCGAAATTCTACCGACCTATTAATACAAAGTGTCTTAAAAATAATAAAATTACAAATTGGTTGTTGAATCACCTAGCGACTGCCTAGAGACGCAAGATTTCTGTTTGGGACTAGAATTTCAGCAAAGGAGCCGATTCGTGAAATATAAATCGTCTCGCAAACACAAGAATTGAATCTATAACTTCCAAAACCTGTTTCTGCTACTTTTACTCTATCTTGTTCACATATATCTGGATATATAAGGGAAGCCATGATGTTTCCATAGCCAAATTTCTGATAAAGTACTATTTGGCATTCATGTGAAATATGGCAATAGCTCCACAATGTATCTAGTTCCAAATATTTGTACAAGGGGTTCTACTAATGAATAAAACCACATAGAAAATATGTGTGCTCTCTCCTCTCCTCATGTATGTGCATGCAATTTGGTGTTGGTAGTTGAACAAAAAGTATAATCCATTTCCTTCAAAAAATAAGTATAAGCTATTGTTTGCTACAATTTGGCATCTTAGTAAGAGCATGCTCCGGTTCCCTCTTTTTCTAAATGTGAGGAACTAGTTCCAAACGCCAAAAACTAAATTTAAAATTGCATTTAGCTATACATTGTGGGTGCCCTAACTTGTATTGAAACTGAATTATCGGATTTTTGGGTAGCTACTTGTACTACATGGGCTTACAGGGCTGATGACATGAGGAAGACCAGCAACTGGACCACATCATCCTAATGTATGGCCTTGATTCATTGATTCATCATATCAAGGTATACTAATGAAATGCGGACCAAGGTCAACAAACTGTTACATTGCTATAGTGTATTATTCATCTTTGATTTGTCCGAGTACATTGTTCTGCATTGCTGGAATAGAGAGCAGTGATTTCCAATGAGGTCCATCCAAAACAAAACAAAAAAACATTCCATAAAAATCGTCTCCAAAATTGCATGATTTCTATAGAAAATAAGAGCTTCCTAAACCCTACCCAAACCTCTGCATGAACTAAATCAAGTCTACAGAAAATTCTACTAATCAACCATGTAAACAAACGTAAGGCGCATTGGAGGAGAAACCCGTAACCCCAACGCCAAAAAGATCATTTTCACCCAAGATTTCTGCGCAATTTAGGGGCTCACCGTAGTAGGAAAAAGGGTCAACTTCTAGACGCTATGCAGAGACATCACCGACAGTCCATCCGTCGGACGAACACCGCGCTAAAACTTGCCACCCGCTCGACGACGATCACCGTCTCCACCACCCTTTCACCGCAGGCCACGTCCTTGGTCTCACCTCAAAACCTTCTCCTTAGAATGTTAAGATGACGGAGACAGTGATGAGCTCACCTGCGGCTTTTGTTGCCATGGTACCGTTGCTACGACACTGTCGTGCATATTCGAGTGACCGTAAATCACGTATCGCGAAGTACAGTGACCATGGTGCACAACGAGATCACGTTCAGTTGACCAGCCGTGACGTACTCCCTCTGTTTATCAAAGATTATCTGCACGGCATTCAACAACGGTCTTGGGTTGTTGGCTACAAAATCAATCTCGAAGCTCGCCGAGGAATTGGCTCCCCCAGGACACATCGATGCTGACGATCCTTGCCCCTTGACTTGGCAAACTCATTTATTTATCAGGACGCTCTGGATTTGAGATATACTTACTGAATCTGAGCGGTAGGCGTGATCAGCGAACCCAACCCAGCAGAAGGCATGAATTTGCTTATATTCTGCTACCTGTAATCTGAGAGGCTCATGTAAGAAGTGACTTGTGCAGCAGCCAGCAGCGACCGAGACCGAGTAGTTCAGGTAGGCAACAACTTGTGCATCATGTACGAATCTGAGAAAAGAGCTTTTGCAAGGAAAAATATCTCGCGACACCAGCCACCGTCGCTGGATGTTCGAAGCGGATTTCCCACGTGAGAAATACTTGGGTCGATAACATCATAGTGTCTGGACCAGACCGGACGATAACTTTCTCTGGTTAGGGAAAGCCCATAGTTTTTGTTGGTCGTTAAAACCTGGAGAAAAAACGGGCAACACGAACAAGTCCATTCCGCCCGGAGACAAGAGAGTACCAAAGTAATACTCCCTCCCTTCCATGGAATACGGCGTAAAAAATTTCCCAAAGCTAACAAACGCGCGCGCGTTCTGGTCGGTGCGAGCGGCCTCACGCTCGCTGTTCGTTTCGTGTGGAGATTCGTGCTGTGTTCCCAGGTGTTTTTATGTCCGCGCCCGCACCCCCGCAATTACTATAGCAATTCCCCACTTCCGTTTCGCTCGGTCTTCTCTGCGCTCGTCGCTCTCGCATTTGTCGCCGGAGGTCTGCGGGTGCTGGAGCAGGACCGCACGGCGCGCGCGACGCCGGTACTACCCCACTTACATTTCGCTAGTCGTAGTCATCATCTTCTCCGCGCTCGTCGCGCTCGGCGCTCTCGATTTTTCGCCGGGATTTGGAGATCTGCGGGTGTTGTCGCCGGAATTCGAGGTCCGAGTCTTTGCCGCCGAGATTCGAGGTCTGCGGGTCTGGAGCAGGACGGCGCCGCGCAACGCCGTACTACCCCACTTCTGTTTCGCTCGTCCTAGTCATCATCTTCTCCGCCCTCGTCGCGCTCGTCGCTCTCGATTTGTCGCCGGGATTCGGAGGTTCTGCGGTGCCGAGCAGGCCGCGCGCGACGCCGCATTACTACTCTGTTAGCCACCGCTCTCTTCATCTTCTCCACCACCTTCGCATTCTTCGCTCGATTTGCCGCCGCTCTCGATTTGTCGCCGGGATTGGGAGGTCAGTATCGGGTGCTGGAGCAGGGCCGCACGGCGCGAGCATCCGTAGGAGCATCCTCTACCTGGCGACGCTTCTCCCTGCCTTAAGATCCAGCAGCGCGGCCGTCTCCATCTCCTGCATCGTGCATCTCTCTGCCGTAGTGGGTGCTGGTGGGTCAGAGATGGAGGCACATTGGAGCAGCCTCCATCCCCTGCATCATGCATCCCCTGCATCGTGCATCCCCTGCATCTGCACATTGGTGCGTCGCTTGGGAAGGGAGAAGGGGTTGGGCTGGGCTCGACCACGACCTCGAGCTGCAGGTAGAGGAGGGGCGCTTGTCTAGGCCGATGCGCGCCTATGCTAAATTGTAGGCAATTTAGAACAAGTAGGCAAATTATGTGAATATGCATGCATCAGTACCCCTTCTGTAAGGATGCATGAGCATTATCCATAAGGATGTAGATGGGGCACTTTATTGATGCCGAGATGTTTATTAACAGTTATTTTGTTGAAGCAGAAAAATGACCTTTGTGTGTTTTTTCCTTTTTCTGCAGGCATGTTTTCTTCTTCGACATAAGGGGAAGCAGTCATGTCTGAATTTCCGGGACAAGACACCCGGCAGGTTATCCTTCTATCTTAACAATGTAGGAAGTATGATAAGTTTGTCCAAAGTTTATCCTAGGCAATGTGGGCAATATATTGCTAGTGCTTGCGATCTGTTTTGCAACTAGTGTACCAATGCAGGCAATTATTTGATGTTAATTGTACTAAGTAGGCAATATGTGTAGCAATCCAGGCAATTATCTAATTAATCCAGGCAAAAATATGCTACTACAGGTTAATGAAATTTAGAACTAGTAGGCAAATTATGTAGAAATCCACACAATTATCTTATAAATCCAGGCAAATATATGCTACTATGGATAAATGAAATTTAACACAAGTAGCCAAATTATGTTCAGTACTGTTTTTACAGGCAATTCTGAGTCACATATAGGCAAATGTTCAGTACTGTTTTTATGTTCAGTATGATTTTTTGAGATTCTTATTTTTGTTTGCTTTCGTTTGGTAAGGGAGGTGGTCCAGATGAAGTGTTGATGGCCAATATGGAGAAGAATGCTGGACAAGGTAGGAACACAGCTTCATCAGCAAGGATTATGAAGTTAAATGATAACCTCAGCCTTGCCCAGAGAGAGTTAATTGCCAGTTATGGACTTGGTGGACTTTTGAGGATTGCTGCCTTGACACTGCCAGCAGACTATAGCAAATGGATTTTGCAGCATGTGGACCCAAATAAGAGAAGCATAGTCATTGAAGGACAGGGTTCTATCCCTGTAACTGCGGATGGTGTAACAGAAGTTCTAGGGCTACTAAACAGAGGGGATGATGTTTTCTATGGATGTGATCCTGAAGCGACTAAGTTTATGATGAATCTTTATGGATTCGAGAAAGGATCAGCACCCAACGTTACCACTTTTTGCAATATGATCGAAGACATGAAGGGGAGGGCTGATGATGACTTCATGCGTGCTTGGATCACCCTAATGGTCAACTGTTTTCTATGCCCTACCACTGGTCTGACCATCAGCCCTCGATGCTATCCTATTATTGTGGACATGAAAAGAGTAAGGATGATGAACTTTGCAAAGTTTGTAGTTGACCAAATAATGAAAGCTTTAGCGAAATGGGAACTAAGAAAAAATCTGTCGTGTGTTGTGTACACCATCTAGTGGTAAGATAGTACCCCCTGCTTTAACCTGGGTTTATTTTTTGTTTTTTTATTGTTTCACTCACAGATTGTTTCATCTTTTATGAGTTTTTTCTATGGAAAACAGGTTAAATATGTAGATTCACTGGTCGTTGAAATGCTTGTTCCAAATTGCAAAGTTCGGGCGGAGGCTTGGGACAGCAAGCTCATAGGCAAGGTAGTTAAAGATGACAAGAAACCAGGTGGTGGGTTCGGGCATCTCAAAGTGAAGCCTAGCGTCTTGCAAAAACCTGGCGGTGAACTATTTGTGGGTTATGAAGAGACCGAACGTTTTGTATCATCAAAGTTGCCAGATAATTTCAACAAAAGTGTATTTGCGCCTTTTCTCTCTATCATTTTTTGTTATCTGTTTTCTCACACTTTTTCTACTGCCAACTAACTAGGGGCATTTTGACATGTTTCTTATGATGTAGAACAAAAGAAAATTGGCTGCAATGGTGACTGAGCTATGCAGAGGTATATCATTACAGATTAGTACGTTCCTCGAGGGTGTTGGCAACCTAGATTGTCAAGAGGAAATTCAGGAATTAACAAAAAGAAGAAAACAAGCTGCAGGTGTCCATATGAGCAGCAAGAACTTAGATAATGACACTGTTGCAGGAGTTGGGGGCAAACGTACAAGCGGACTCAGCGACGATTCCGATTCTGATGCATTCATCCCAATAAAAAGGCACAACTGCAAAAAAGCTGCAGGGAGATCCATGGTACAAAAAGCAAACACATCAAAGCCTGAAAATTCCATTGCATCAACCCAACTTGTACCAACCAGTAGCAAGGCGGTAGGGGCTGCCGAAGATGTCCAAACAGAGGAGCCTCCAGTGATGGTCTCCAACATTGCAAAAAGCACCCCTATGGCAAGCGATGATCAACAAGCATCTCAGTGTGTGTCAAAAGTACAAATCCCAGAAGTTGACATACTTCCCAATGCATCGATCCCACCAACTGATCGCATGGAACAACAATTCATGAGGCACCCCAACATTTGAGAACTCGGATGGAACCTCTCGTGAGGCAGCTTTACACTCGCAAGCGGTTGTTTTGCAGGCAAATTCAAACAGAAGTGCGGATGGAACCTCTCCGGATGTATTCCAGGCAAATTTCAAACTCAATTCAGGCAACTATTTGGCCAGAAGCATTAGTTGAAAAAACACCTGCTGCTGTTCACCTTGATCAGGCAACATTACATGAAAACCAGGCAAGTCCAACCCCACTACAAGCAATTGTTTTGCCAGCACCAACTTTTGACAGAACACCTATTGCCAACTCCTTTGAGGCAACTATTCAACCAAATCAGGCAATATTCCATGGAAACCAGGCAAGTTCAAACTCAAATCGGCAAGAATTTGGACAGCACCAACTTTTGACAGAACACCTGCTGGGAACTCCCTTGAGGCAACTACTCAACCAATCCAGGCAATATTCCATGGAAACCAGGCAAGTTCAAACTCAAATCAGGCAAAAAATTGGACAACACCAACTTTTGACAGAACACCTGCTGGGAACTCCCTTGAGGCAACTATTCAACCAATCCAGTAATATTCCATGGAAACCGTAAGTTCAAACTCAAATCAGGCAAAAATTGGACAGCACCAACTTTTGATGTAACATTGGAACTCCCTTGAGGCAACTATTCAACCAATCCAGGCAACTATTTCACCAGTCCCACTGTCAACAGTTCTAATGTTGGAAAAAAAAGATCCAAGCCATACACCGGCGACTTAAAAAACTTGTCCTCCTCCAGTGCCTATCCAAACTAGGACAACAGGATCGTCTTGCAAGCCCTTGAAGAACAGGTTACGGTTGCCTGTAACGTCACCGGACAAGTCAAATAATGGCGAACAAACATTAGTTGGGTCTGGTTCAGGCTTTCAAAGCAGTGGTAGACGGGTGAAAATTGTAGACAAAACGATCAACCTTAACTCCCACCTGCAGGATACAGTTGAAAGTGAAATCAGGCCAAAAAAATCTAGAAGTTTCATTTGACACGGGAGAAGAGGAATGGGACATGTCTCTTAGTCAAGCGGAGGCTGATGCAAAAGAGTAATTGGTGAGATGCGTAAAATGCAACTGAACAGCAAAACACTAGAAGATGTGAAAACTCCAAGCTCTAACATAGAACCAGCCAAAGATGCTCCAGGTAGCAGCTCATCAAAAACTCCACAAGGTGCTGGGCACGAACGAAGAGTTTCACGGGTAGCACCTGCTGTCAGGTCACCTTATGTAGATCCTGATAACATGGATCATTTCTTCTGTTCAGAAGAAGTCAACAAAATATACAATGCTGTCTGTCGGTACAAACATAGGAGGTCTCAGAGCCAAGCTAAGGAGACAAGGTTAGTGTACTTCATTCCATAATACTGATTTTCTTCACAGTTTCATCTCAGTTCTATGCCCCTCATTAATTTTGTTCCTCCTGTTTTTCTTTGTTCCTCTCGTCTCCATAGCAAACCAATAATCAACTACGATGAATTCTTCATCTCGGGCGAGGAACTTGCATCTTCAGTAGCTGATGGTAGCAAGTTTGAAGCTTGCGTTGTAGAAATAGGAATTGTTGCTTTGAGAACAATAGAGATGTGTCCAAAGAAAATGTACATGCCACTAAGGATCACTGTAAGCACCTTTTTTCTTCATTGTTATACCTGATTAGTTTTTCTTAGGCAATTATTATGATCAAGGAGGCAAAATATGTTGCAATACAGGCAATTTTTATGTTTGTAATTCAAATAGTCCTACTAATCTGATTTCCCATCTAGGAGTAGGCAATTAATATGAGTCATGTACCAACATAAGTAGCAATGCAGGCAATTTTTGTTAGTAGACAGTTAGTACTAAACATGTATATCAGTTTTTTAACTTTTGACTTTTTCCTCATGCGTGTTGTCTTCAGACTTTCTTCCAAAATGGTAGTTTCATCCGAAGTGAAGTTGACAAGTGGTTCAACTACCATACCATGAGGTTGAGCCGTTGTGAATTGGTAAGTAATACCTTTGCTGATTTGTTTTCTAAATTAGTGGTCACTTTGTTTTCTGACCCTTTAAAACCGTGAATTAGGTTGCCTTCCCAACTCTAGAAGTACTTGATCTTGAAAGACCAAAAGAGACAGGGCACTATTGGCTCCTAGTTCTGAATTTAAGGGATGAGCGATTCGAACTGTTAGACTCTCTTAGGACTCTGAAAGATAAAAAGTTGCTTAAAACCGCAAAGATCATTATTGAAGGGATTGTAGCAAATTGGGAGAAGCATTATAGCAAGTCAAGCAAGCAAGTTAAGCGGGACTGGCCTATTATTGATGTCAACAGCGCCAAACAAGACGATGGGTCAGTAATTTTTCCTTGTGCTTTTTTCGACTACCTTTTCTGTTTTTAATTACATCAAACTGATTAGCTCTTATTATCTTACTTGCATAAAAAAGCTCTAGTTGTGGCATTTACATGTTGCACAACGCTGAGAAGTGGGAGAGAATTGTTGTACCAGTTCTTAATTCAAAGGACGTACCGAAGCTGAGGAAGTTGATAACTGTGAAATGGCTAAATAGCCGTCACAATGATGTAAATTGGAGGAGCATGTTGAACATCAAAAAGGTGTGCCCAACAAGTTTTAACCTTGTTTTTACCACTTCTTTTTGTCTCTTTTCTGTTTTTTCAGTGTACAAGCAGCAACTCCCCTCCTCACCTCCCTAGTTATTTTGCATGGCTGTTGTCGAGCAAATTCAGGACGGTAGCATACAAATGCAAGAAAGGCAGCTAGCTGAAAAGATGATTTCTTTTAATCTCAACTTTTACCGAATCCAAGTATTACAAAACCATTACAGCCATCTCATAAAACAACTACTACTAACACAATAGGAAACTAGTACTAACTTGATATTTTTCCCAGAAAACAAGCTGGGTTTCTCAAACACTTTGGTTCAATCTCGTGCTGCAAGTAGCAGCATTGTGTCCTTGCTGGCCACAAAGTGCACATTTCACACCTCTTAGGATGCAATTCAGTCTTGAACCGAGGGCTTTATCTTTCTTGCGTCCTTTTGTCGACGACTTCAGTGGATTCTTCACACGGGAAGGACCTGCACCTGGTTCACCAGCAGATGCCTGTGTAGCTGCAGAGGGTGTATGTCGTTCTTGCTTCTTTTTTATCTTCCTAAGCACTTTATACATCTGCCCAACCTCGGTCCGCATTGCTCGGATGTGCGCATTGAAAATAGCAACACCCTCATCAGACCGACAAGCAAGTTTAGCAACCTTAGCAAAGTCTGTACACAAGTTTGCATGTCTGATCATTTCAATCGCATCGGGAGACATGACATCAGGCACCTGTTCAACAGCTGGTGCAACACCATCTGCAATTGCTTTCTGTGTCCACCTGGCAAGTATGTACCGAGAAGGTATCTCGTCTATGACCAAATGAGTGAAAACCTTCAAGATATGGATGCAAAGAATCCCATCTTTGTAGAATTTGCAGCACTCACATTCATATTCTTGGAGGTCGACCAGAGAGGTGACTGTGTATGACCTACTCCCATAGTTGCCCACATAGGTGTTGTTAGGAACAAGCAGGTACATATTCCCTGGTTGTGGCCTTACATTGTACCTACCAATCATCTCAAACTCATGTTGAAACTTGTAGTATATGTCCTGTGTATACACAGCTAAAGCTTGCTTCTCAATTGGGAAGGGGGACCATGTCCTCGGAACTTGTTCATCAGTCCGAAAGTCATTCCCTTCCTCCCTAACGAGAATCTTGTCGTTTATCTTCTCATATTGCTTGACGAAGTTCATCACAGAGTTTTGTGGGTTCACATACCGTTTCAAAACAGAATTGAAACCCTCACTCCTCTGGGTAGACGGAAGAAAGGGGAAGAAATTCTTTCTGAAGTAGCATGGAACCCATGACTCCCTAATATCATACAAGTCTGCGAAGTGCTTGTTGCCTGCCACATTGTAATTCTGGAGCATAGCAGACCAGTTAAACTCAAACTCCAAGGGAGTCATGCTCATGTCTATGCACTCATTAAAAATTCTTGCCAACTCTGGATTCCTACCTAGGAATGCACCAAGATATGATTGAGCTTTTCTGATTATGTGCCACCTACAATTTCGATGACATGTGTTTGGAAACATTTTGTCTATGGACTTCGCCATTGCAAAATCCTGATCAGTTATAATATTAAGTGGCGCCAAACCATTCATCGCTAGTAGAAAGCTTTCAAAGAGCCAATCAAAACTAGTTGCTAGTTCCTGTCTCATGAAACCACAGCCCAACATGAAGGATTGCCCATGCCCGTTGATACCTATGAAAGGTGCAAATGGCATATTGTACATGTTTGTACAGTATGTCGTATCAAA
Source organism: Avena longiglumis (assembly GCA_030063025.1). NCBI lineage: Eukaryota > Viridiplantae > Streptophyta > Magnoliopsida > Poales > Poaceae > Avena > Avena longiglumis. The sequence continues at coordinate 24,505,786 of CP125976.1, forward strand.
GGAGATACAATCATGGTATGCCTTAATGTATGCTTCTCGAGCTTTTCTATCAATCCAGAACAAGTTAACAACCCTTTCATCAGAATCCAAATCCATTCTAAAGTAGAAATTGGGATCCTCCTCTTTCTTTGCTTGAAAGTAGGCAATAGTAGCAGGCATGTCACCTCCTTTTGTCTCTGTTTGTCGGATACTAGTTCTCAAATTGCTTATCTTTTTTGTCGTGTACGTCACAAGTTTTGCACAACCATAGAATTCAGACATCACTGACATCATGCGCCCTGTCTCCAAGTTGCAGTGATGTAGAGTAGTAAGAAATTTTTGCTCCTCCCTTGGTATACCCTGGTGAGAACGAAGGTACTTAGTCAGCGATGGTTTATTGATCAGATCATGGTTGTGTTCAGGTATAAAAGTTGTCACTTCAAACTTGTTGTCAATCAGCTTAACCCTCATGCTTGCTCTGCAATTTGTTTGCTTTATTGATTCCCTCATCCTTTTCTTCCCAATCTTGCCTGAACTCCCTTTTTTCTTGCTCGATGTTCTCTGGCCACCTTCCCCTCCTTCGTCATCGATCGATTCGAACTTGGACTCTCGAATGGAAGCGGGGACATCATCTGATTTTGGTTTCCTATTTTTGTTGCAACATAATTGTTGCTTTTCCAGAACCTTGGTGAATGCAGACCTCCTGGAGGTGTTAGACTTGACTGAGAACCCAAGCCTTTTTGCATAAGCATTATAATGCAACTTTTCTTCTTCAAGTGTGTCGAATCTCATACCCACATATGGTTCTTCAGGGGTCGATAGCACCTCTGTCTCATCGTCACCTTCAACAACTAAGTGAACATTTGTTGCATCAACAGTAGGCAAGTTCTCAGTCCCACTGGGAAGAGTTGCGAACGGGTCAACATTACGACTGTCCATAGCATCGATCCACGATTCTTTGACCGACAAGAACATGGATTTTTGCACCCAACACTTCAAGCGTCCTAGAAGCATTCACCTGACCAAGCAAGTTCGGGGACTCGCCCACCCCTTCAATTGAGGCATAGCCTCCAGCCGGCGGAATCTGTGTACAGAACAATGGTTATGCTTCATTATTCCCATCGCCTTCATCTAAAAACATGTCTTCAGGCAACATGTTCAAGTCCAGGCCATACATTATTCCTGCACATCAAACAAACAGCAGTTGTAGGCAATTGTTAACAGAAATCATACAAAATAAACAGAAATCATGGATACACAACTGTTCCAGCTTGCTTTGTGTGCTTTTCCCAATAGTCAAGTTGGTTGTTTTTCAATGCAAGCAAGTTAATTTACTCAATCTTTATCAATTTTCAAACTAATTCATTTTTTTGTTTTCTTCTACAGACTAGGTGCAAGCAAGCAAAGGTCAACTGATCCATGGTTCTACAATCAACACAGGAACATGCATGTACAGGTATGAGGCATTATGAGGGTAGGGGTAGAAATCTGGGGAGAAGTAAACTTGTGAAAGGAATCAATTTTATTTGTTTTTGGTTTTGGTCAGAAGCAACTTCAACTGCTGATTAGTAATAGTAGTAAGAATCTTCCACTGCAACTTACAAGCAAGTTATTCTGTTTCTGGGGGGGAAGTTTTATGACAAAAACAAAGAACAACAAGGCCGATAAGAAGATATCTCAACTGTGATGGTCGTTACTGTTTTGATGGTGGCGATTTGTGCCAAACAACTGGCAACTTTGTTATCTCCTTGTTTTTGGATCCGCTTCTTGTGCTTCATGTAATTTTTCTTGCACAGGATTTTCTTGCAGCCCGACATCGAGCGGCGGTCTTTGGGAAAACCCTGCGATGGGGAAGAGAGAAGAAATCGGGGGAGGAAGAAAGAAGCCCTGGAATCGGGCTGGGTTGTCCGATTGGCTGTTTTTTATACAGCTGGCGATGGGCTGTGTTGGGAGCACGTGGGGGAGGGGGGGGGGGGGCCAGGTTGTTTCCTTTTGGACAGCAGCGGGTCGGTGGGATCCTAACTTTCCTAAAATGGGAGGCCGCTTGATCGCACAAACCAGCAACCGGCCGCTGCCTAGTCCTGTCCAAAAAAATTTGCACGACGATTAAAGAGAACCATACAGCTTAATTTTTGACGGATGATGCCCCTATTAAATATCTAGCACGGTTAGTATCTCTCGCCTGATTTCTTGCATGCACCTTCTCGTTTCAAGGGCGGCCACATAAACAGCCAACCGTTGGGCATTATAGCCATGCACAGCCAATCACACAAACCGCAACACCTCTTTAATTCCAGCCTGGGGAGGGGTAGATTTGGAAAGTTTGTGTTTCTATCTCATGCGCGCCTTAAGCTGTGATGATTTTTGCAAAAAAGAATTACGCCCTATTCCATGGGATGGCGGGAGTAGTTTTTGTTGAGGTAGGTTCGTTCCGTAGGATTTTTGTTCGGATTTTATAGTGGACGGTTTTGCCCCTGGTTGTTTGAGGGTATTACATTGCATGCCATCGCGAAGTGAGAACAGAAGTCAACCCCAGATCCCTCTGCCCCTTCTTCCTGCCCCGTCTGCAAACAGAGACAGTGACCATTACCATTGGTCAACGAGGAGGTACAGGCCGGCGTTGCGGAGCTCGACAGCGGCGGAGCACGCTTGGGCTCGAGCGGACGTCGGCATGGCGAGCTTGCTGCTGGGGATGGGGGCTCTAGGCGGCGAAGGAGAAGCAGGAGGTGGGGTGACGCTGGGAGAGATCGAGCCGGGGCTCATGGGAGGAGAGGCGGCGGCCGGAGGTCGGGGGGTGCTGGTAGAGATCGAGCATAGGGAGCAACTCCTGGCGGCGATTTGGATGCGAAGGAGGAAGGAGACTCGGGGCAGATGAGGATGAGACGGGTAGGTGGGGATTGATGGAGGCGTGTGTGGTGTGTGTGTGTCGTGTGTCCGTCCGATGGTTGTGTAAAACCGGGTCTAGGTGCGTCGCGTGCGTGTGGTGTGTGTGAGACGTGTTGGTGTGGTTCGGGAGGCTTTCTCTATAATGGAAACATCACAAAGTACTATTTCCTCCCCCATCCGAAAATAAATGACGCAACATTGTTTAAATATACATGTATCTAGACATTAAATCACATCTAGATACATACAAATTTAATAAAGCCACGTCATTTATTTTAGGATGGAGAGAGTACCTTTGTTTTTGGTACGGATGGTGTTACTTCCTCATATCTGATTTCGAATTTTGCTGCTCTGTTGCTCGATTGACGAGTTTTATATGGTTGGTGTGTATTCATAACTATGTCAATCAAAGTAGACGAATATACTAGGTTTGATAATAAGTTTCTATTACAAAATTTAATATGTATAAAAAAATAGACTACGTGTGCCGATTGTGGGGTGGCATAGCCCATGATATTGACATGAAAATGTGCAATGTTGTCGTGAGATGTCTTCTTAATCATAACATGTTAAGTAACGCACGGACATTCTGCTAGTAGTCAATAAAAAAAGTGTACCAAAGTATGAGTACTTTTATTGGAGTTGGAGACCATACTACCAAATATTTTGGTTTGGACAAATATAGGGCATTGGTTCACAATATTCTAAAAACCTAGGAATAAGAAACACACATAAATATGATAGGTGTGCATGTACAAAACATAGTGTTGAAAAAACAAAAAAAAACTTTGTAAGATTGGATGTTTCATAGAAAAGAGAAAAAAACACATGAATTTTAATTAACACGTGCAAATCAAGGTCAAAACCAGCGGAGACAATGTACATCAAAGACATTATTATGCCAATAAAGACCTTGATCTCGATTTCCGTGCTAGAAATTTGAAAATGATAGTATTGGAAAGCATAAAAACTTTGTAAACTTGGGTGTTTGGTTCACAAGAATAGAAAAACTCTTAAATCCTACTCATATAAAACTTTGTAAACCTGGGTAGTAATAAACAAGGTCAAATTAAAATTAAACCACATGAGAAATTATAATTAGGATGTATCATGAAAACAGAGTCCTTTAAGTACCTTCATTGATTTTTTTGTGTTTTTTCTTTTAAAACCGAAATCGTTGGTTTTTTCCTCCATTTTTTCCTTTGCTGCATACCTTTGAATATTTTTTTGCGGGTACATGCCTTTGAAGAATTGACATTAATAGTACCATCAGAACAAAATTCCCTATTCACATGCGGTCTCAACTTTTTCCCTTAATGGCTACTTTGATTCATGAGATTTTCACGTGATTTGTATTGATTTGAGACCCTATGGATTTCCCTCCATAGAAGGTGCTTGATTTATGGTATCATATCTCACATGAACTAACCCCATAAGGCCATAACAATCTTGAAGTGTAAATTTCACTGGAAATTCCATTAGGCGAGAGTTCATGAAAAAAAATCCTTCATTACAGTCTGAAGAAAATTCTTATTCCCATATGATTTAATTAGACAATGCACCACAACCCAATATGTTTCCTATTCTTGTAATATTTCTATTATATATGAAATCTACTAGAAATGATTCCTTACGAAATATTCCTATGAGATATAACCCTACGGATGAAAAACAACATAATGTTTCGAATCCTCTATAATTGCTACAGAAAATCCTTTAAATTATAGAGGCCTTGAAATTTAGATTTGAGGATGTTTTGTGTGTGTGTTTATCTCAGCTCAACTTTGTTGAAACAGACACATGAGTAAGTAATGACACCGAGGGATTTTTTTACTTCTCATGTAAAAAGAAAAACAATTCTACTTCTATGTTATTTCTCCATATTTAAAAACTAGTGCCATATTATCACGTACAATGCTTATGTTCATCGGTGCGCGAGTGTTTTAGTATTGTATCTTCGTTTTGAATTAGTTGACGCAAACATAGTCTTTTAGTATTATATCACCATTTAAAATTAATTGACGCCAGGTTTATCTTGATACAGATGTATCTTCACTCAGGTTTATTTAGATACAGCTGTATCTGGAAACACGGATGTATACACCGTGTATAGAGAAAACTGTGTTAATTGATTTGAAATGAAGGTACTACTATTATGTTTTATGAGAAATCGCAGATCCATGTCTTTTGAGTCGGGCATCATTTTCCTACTCCGCACTAGAGTATACACGAGTATATGATATTGGTATATCACAAGAATTCGAGCTCCGACAAGGAGACGCGCATCAGGAAAAAGGGATCTCTCTTTTGACTTGCAGTGCGTTGTCCCTGTTCAAGGGACCCAACCGACCGTCAGCCCTGACGTCTCCTCCCCCGTTCCCTCACCAACACCACCGAACACAACACAGCGAACACCAAACCTGGTCAGGATTATGTTTAAAAATCACACAGCGGGGGTAGGGCAAAGCTACTCCCTAGCTAGGATTAACAAAGGCCTAACCACTGAAAGCGTTGCTTGGATTCTATAGTATTGCGCAGCTTCCTTCGCCGCACCCTTTTATCGGTAGTACGTGGAAAAGGGAACACCATTGCAGAGAATTCGAAAAAGAATTCCAAGGCAAGTGCAAGTGCTGCTTGGATTCCGGAGAATTGTGGTTCGTTTCGCTTTAGGACGTGGAGGAAGGAACGCGGTCACGGCCACTTCGATCTTTTCTAGGACGTGTTCTTGCGAGACGCCGGCAGCATGTTTACCGGCACCTCTTCGTCATGGCCGTTCGTTCACTGGTCCGAATCCCTGTGGAGCTGACGTGCCATGTTGGCCTACACAGCGCAGCACCGTAACTACGTAGAGCAGATCTCAGTGAAGACAGAGCGGGACCGTGCAGACTGTTCATTCAGTCACTCGTACAGTAGTAATATCCTACAGTAAAAAAAACGGGGCTGAAAAATCGAAGAGAATCGGAACAACTACTACTCCTCCCAACAAGAAAAAACAAATTTATATTGTGTGTAAAAGAAAGAAAAAACACATCGAAATAAAACAGGTAGCAGCGCTACTAGTCTCCCCCCACGGAAAAAGAGAGTGCAGCCTCTCACTTTTATTTCCCCCGATGACAATCTCCTCAAATCCAAACCCATAAATAATTCGCCCTCTCTCCCCGTCTCCTCCCCACGACCACGAGACGGGACAGAGAGAGAGAGAGGCGCGCCCGCCACCTGCCTCTGCGTGCCGCGAGAGATGCCCGTGCTTCGGTCGCGCCGCCGCCTCCTCTCCCTCTCCCTCTGATCCGCTCGCGGGCAACCGAGGTGAGCTCCCACCGCCGCCCCTCCCTCCTCCCACCCCCGCTTCGTCTGCGAACTGTGCGATCTCCGAGCGGTGCTTTTTCTCCATTGGATTCTTCTGGTGATTCGGATGCCTAGCTTGTCGTGTAGCCCCCTCGAACTCTGGGCTGCGGTTTGGGTGGCTCTCCTTCGTCATCCTTTTCCTCCCCGCCGCGGGAGAAGATAATAACTCGGCGCGCTTTGTTTACCCAGTAAATAAATCAGCAGAAAAGCTTCGTTTCCCACTCACAGCCTTTTATTAGCAGTGCCTAAAGCTGCGAAAGCTCGCGGAAATTCTCTCGGGATGATGAAGCCTTTTGCTGATATATCCTTTCTGTGACTTGCGATAGCCAGGTTCCGTGTACTAGTGCTCGTGTCTGCTTCCCTATGGATTCAGAAGGTACAAAAATAGTTCGAAGTTTCTGTGATTTGTTTTTCATGTGTGCTGTTCCTCCTTGGTCTCGGTGGATTCAGGAGGTGGCAAATCTCGAGGTTCCTGTGAAGGGGTTCTGTTTTGCATTTTCTGCTTAATCAATAGTTCTATTACTGTTTGCGGTTGTGGAGAGATCATGCTTGATGAGCCTCGTGCTTCATGCTCTGGGTCAACGGGTAGGGGTTTACTGAGGATTATGCTTGTCTGTGTGCAACGAACTGTATGTGTTGGATCGGTTAGCTACCGAGGTTGCTATGCGTTGACCATTCAGTGAATGAGTACATTTGTGTGTACTATTGATGTTGCAGGTGCATTTATTCGTTGGCTACCCAAGTCGTTGTTGACCATTTAGTTAGCACACAAGTCTGTAACCGAATTGATGTTGCAGGTCACTGGCTGAATTCTGTCTCTCGTTTCGTGTGTTGTTTCTGAGTACAGGGGAAGATCAGGACTGATCAAGGACTGACGGGGAATTGCTGAGGCAGAGGTGCCGAGATGGGGTTCAAACCGCTGGAGTGGTACTGTCAGCCTGTGAAGGATGGGACGTGGTCTCATGCTGTCGAGAGCGCGTTTGGGGCATACACGCCCTGCGGCATCAACACCTTGGTGGTGTGCATCTCGTACCTCGCTCTCTTCGGCGTCTGCTTCTATCGGATATGGAGGACGACCAAGGACTACACGGTGCAGCGGTACAAGTTACGCTCGCCGTACTACAACTATCTGCTTGGCCTGCTTGTGGTTTACTGCATTGTGGAGCCGCTGTATCGGATCGCCACTGGTATATCCATCATGAACTTGGATGGGCAGTCCAGCCTTGCTCCATTTGAGGTGAGAATCCTTACATATAACATCATCGATGTCAATTCTTTGCTTGATTCATATGCTGATGATATGTTGTTCCTGCTTGACAAGTATATTACTCAGAACTGTGGGGCTAGCTTACCTATGCCTCCTATGCAGTGAAAATAATTGTGTTTCGTATGCACTCACAAGTAACTGGGAATATGATTCTGTTTTCGTTACTGCAAACTGATATGTGGTTTAGTCATCTAGCACCTGCAGTATACAGAGAAAATCTGAAGGAGTATATAAGATTAAAAGTTATAGTGTGACAAATAGTTTGGCAGTGGCTTATATATGCAATGCTTTCAAACCTTTACTTCTACGGTATACTTGTCAACTTTAGCCTTTTCAGTTACCACGAGTTCCACCTTTCTACAGATTACTTCATTGGTCATCGAGAGCATTGCTTGGTGCTGTATGCTCACAATGATTTTGCTGGAGACAAAAATTTACATCACCGAGTTCAGATGGTACATCCGGTTTGTGGTTGTATATGTATTGGTTGGAGAAGCTGCTATGTTCAATACCGTGCTTCCAGTGAGGCAGTACTACAGTTCAAGGTATAGTACATTTGTAGCATCATCATTCTTAATGAAACTTATTGGATGGTAACCTAAAAATTTATCCTCTTTACATGTCTTTATATGTAGGCTAACTTCTTTATTTTGCTTTTGCAGTTCAATATTCTACTTATACTGCAGCGAGATAATATGCCAGGTTTGCCTCTTTGTTTTCTACTCCTTACGTTCTTTTATGCAACATGTAATTTGACTAGCTAAATTTAAAGCTTTGACCAATACTTAGTCCAATAATATATGTATTACGTTACACCAGAAGGCTACCATCAGATTCATCATCCAAACGACTTTCTTATGATTGTGATTTTGTAACCATGAAGAAAATGATTTACATGAAATTTGCGTTCAAGGCTCATACATAGTTGAAATATGCCTTACATTTCAAAACGGATGGAGTAATAATCATATTCTAGTGATCTCCGTTGTATACTGAATGCATTTTTCTGCAGTGCTTGTTTGGAATTCTCATGGTGGTGTATCTGCCTAGCTTGGATTCCTACCCAGGTTATACTCCAATCAGAAGTGAGGTGCTTGCTGATAATACTGATTATGAACCTCTGCCCGGAGAAGAGCAGATTTGCCCTGAGAGGCAGGCCAGTCTATTTTCCTGTAAGTAGATATAAATCATTGCATACTATCGGATACTCGCATAGTACTTATTTCTGTCCTAGTGAGTTCTCAGAAGTATTTTGACATAAATTTTCTTGCCTCATTGTTTTTGCTAGGGATATTCTTTTCATGGATGACTCCTCTAATGCGACAAGGATATAAAAGACCCATCGTCGATAATGATATTTGGAAATTAGATAATTGGGATGAGACTGAAACATTATATAACCGGTATGTTGGACCACTGTTTCTAAAGAGGAGTACCTGTACATGCAAATCTAACATTGGGATCTTATTTTAGATTTCAGAAATACTGGAACGATGAACTTCAAAAACCAAAACCTTGGCTTTTACGAGCTCTCCATAGCAGCCTTGGCGGAAGGTAAAGTTATACATCTGATTACTATATTTCTTGAAACCTCTAGGGTGTCAGCTCATTGCCGTTTCGGTTGTGCTTACATGATTGTTTTGCTTGACTTTCAGGTTCTGGCTAGGAGGATTTTTTAAGGTGTGTAGATATATCTAGGCTCTTATTTTAGAAGATCCGTCCTTCAGTTCAGTGTTTATATTTGTTCAGTGACAATCATCTTGTGTTAATCTGGTAACCCATCTTTGCCTTCAAATTTGTAGATTGGGAATGATGCTTCTCAATTTGTTGGCCCAACCGTATTGAGCCTCTTGCTGGAGGTATGCTACTCATTTCATGACATCTCAGAGTTATTGTTGCAAAATATTCTGCTATTCAATTATTTATTTATTTTCACTATACACAAACTACTAAAGTTATTGTATAATCCACTGAGAAATCGTGCAAATCTTAAATTCTGAGACTTAAACATAAGATTACCTTTTGCTCCTGCCTGCTACAGATATTATTGTTCTTCCTGCCTAGCATCTCAATTTGTTGGCCCAGCCATATCAAACCTCTAATTAGAAGCATGCTACTCATTTCATGGAATTTCAGAGTCATTATAAAAATGCATCTGTTATATTGAATATTTGTTTCCACCATACAGAAACTACTAAAGTGATCTTAGAACCCACTGAGAAACCGTGGAAATCTTAAATCCTAATCTTAAATGTTAGATTCCCTTGGCTCTTGCCAGTAGAGATGCTATTGGCCTATTATTAGTTCTTTCTGCCACTAATGGCTGGTGTTTTTCCGGCAGTCTATGCAAAAAGGTGATCCTTCTTGGAATGGGTACATCTACGCATTCGCAATCTTTGCTGGAGTGGTATGCCTTATTTTCGTTTCTTACACAATACATTTCCTTGCTAATCCGTATGCTTGAACTCCCAAGCAACAACCGTTCTTGTAACTTGGAGAACTCTGTATGTTGTGTAACACTTTCTCTAATGTTCTTCAGTCGCTGGGAGTTCTTGCTGAAGCACAGTACTTTCAGAATGTCATGCGTACTGGTTTCAGATTGAGGTCTACATTGGTAAGTGTTCTATAAGAAAGTACAATCACATGCTGTATAGCTTTGTGTTAAGATGTGGAGTCACCAGGCAGCCACATAATCCCTTGTCCCACTCTGTTTCAAGTCCCATGTCTGCTTATGACTCCACTGGGACCAGTGGCGAATTAGTGAAGGAAAAAATATACAAGGCTTAGAAGAGGAAATTTACTACTACCTCCGATCCTAAATAAGTGTCACCATTTTGAACTAGAGTTAGTTTAAAACCGTGACACTTATTTAGGATCGGAGGGAGTACTTTATACTTCCCTGCAAATAAACTAGCTGAACTGCCCGTGTATGAAAACATCTTGTTTCTGAAATAATTCCTGGCTAGTTGGTTATGCACTTCTGGCCAATAGTACTTTAGGCAAAGGATCATATATATTAGTGTGCTGTAAAAGAACCTTGGAATTTTTTTCATATTACTTCTAGGCATCTTTGAATGTTTTTATTTCTAAGAAACTGGCAGGAGCACTGCCTTCATTGAGAAGAGATCAGAATTTGTAAATGCGGACCCATAGAGCAAGTCTAAAAATCACTCTAGCATCTGTACATGTGGAGTACTCCCTATGGTTTAGCTATCACTTCATCGGTTCAAAGGAAGTTTGTCACTTTTTCTGTTGTTCCACAGATTGCTGCTGTTTTCCGTAAGTCCTTGCGACTGACCAATGATAGTCGTAAGAAGTTTGCTTCTGGGAGGATAACAAATTTGATTTCAACCGATGCGGAGTCTCTTCAGGTATGTCGTTAGGACTCAATCATTATTATGTTATTAGGGAGGAGGGAGAAATGGTGTGCGTGCATACCATAAGTGCTGGTCATTTTTCTCATTTTGCACGCTTCTAATTTATATCTTCACATTTGCAGCAAGTATGTCAGCAACTTCACAGTCTATGGTCTGCTCCTTTCCGTATTGTTATTGCCATGGTCCTGCTATACGCACAACTAGGTCCTGCAGCACTAGTCGGTGCCCTTATGCTGGCCCTTTTGTTCCCAATTCAGGTATTTTTTTTTGTTAGACATGTGCAATTATGGAAACTTCTTATGTTGTGTCTTGGAGTGCTTCTATGCCTTCCGTTTTAGTCCCAGGCATTACTAATATGTGAGTGATGACGGCATTTGGGTGCTACACATGTTAGAGAAAGATGTTTTTCACGTAAAAATGTAGATTCAATAGTTTGCAGTTGGATATTACATTCTATTCATCCGGGATGATATATCTCTGTTGAATTAAACTTGTTTTACTCTTAGTTCTCATATTTTAAATACTTTTTTAATGCTCTGAACATTGGTTTATCTGACTGCCTTTTCCCTTATTTATTTTACCAGACAGTTATCATAAGCAAAATGCAAAAGCTCACTAAAGAAGGGTTGCAAAGGACTGACAAGCGAATCAGTCTCATGAATGAAATATTAGCTGCTATGGATACTGTCAAGTATGCTTACATTTTCTTAAACCTTCATTGGAAGTAATACTTGCGTAATTGTATTAGTATAAACAGTCCCAAATGTTTCCTTGTTCAGATGTTATGCTTGGGAACAAAGTTTCCAGTCAAAGGTGCAGGACATCCGTGATGATGAACTTTCGTGGTTTCGCAGTGCTCAGTTGCTTGCTGCGGTATGTTCCTTTTTGTACTTGCATAAGTTTTTTGTAGATAAGTTGTCTCCAACTTTTTCCAAGCTTCATTGTGAAGTTTATCTGTCTGTTCGTTACTGTGTTGTTTAACATGCGGCAGTGAGCCAGTGACTTCTTTGCCTTGTCATAAGAGAATCAGAGTTTCATACTCCCTCCGACCCATATTAGTTGACTTGGATTTGTCTAGATTTAGATGAATCTGGACACTATTTAGTATATAGGTTCATCTAAATTTTGAGAAATTCAAGTCAAATAATATGGGTCGGAGGGAGTATTATAGTTCTATTTTTTTTCACACGGCTCCCCGAAACGGGACCAGGCTCCACTATCATTACGATAAGAGCAAGCATATTATAGCTCCAGCTCCATTGGTGCTTCTGGAATCCTGATCCTATGGGGGTTACTTTACATCAAAATTGACTTGAGAGTTTTTACATTCACTACTCTTTGGTAGTCACATTTTTTCTTACTTTTCCTTGCTTATTGCAGCTGAATAGCTTTATCCTCAACAGTATCCCTGTCGTTGTCACTGTGGTTTCATTTGGTGTGTACTCTCTTCTGGGGGGTGACTTGACAGCAGCAAAGGCTTTTACCTCTCTTTCACTATTTGCAGTGTTAAGGTTCCCACTTTTTATGCTGCCGAATCTGATAACTCAGGTGAGCAAAATGATGTAAATCTTGTTTCCTGAAGATTTTTCTATGCCAGAGAAATTAGATAATTTGTAGCATTCTTTATTTCAAACAAATGATGGTCACATGGTTTGCTGTTTTTTCTTCGCAATTCTTTCATATGGTTGCCTTATCACTTATTTTTCATTTAAATTCAACAGGTTGTGAACTGTAAGGTGTCACTAAAACGACTGGAAGATCTCCTTTTGGCTGATGAGAGATTACTTCTGCCAAATCCACCTATTGACCCTGAGCTTCCAGCTATTTCTATTAAGAATGGAAATTTTTCATGGGAATTGCAGGTACATTTATTCCACCAGAGATGATAAACAGTCATAGCCTCATAGTCTAGCAGTCTAGCATGCTTCGTTAATGGGAATGGCTACTGTGAAAGAGTAGCTAATTAATGAACAGTAAAATGTCTTTTTGTTTGTAATGAATTGGTTGTTATTTTGAGGGTGCTATTCCCTGTCAATTCTGACATGAAGATATTACCATTTTCCTCTTATTTTGTGATGTTGCTTGAAAATGTATGTTTTAAATATTGGCAGGCTGAGAGACCAACATTATCAAATGTCAATCTGGATGTACCTGTCGGCAGTTTAGTTGCAATAGTAGGAAGTACCGGGGAGGGAAAGACGTCTCTTATTTCTGCAATGCTTGGTGAGATAGCACCAGTATCAGGATCAGATGCCTCGGTGGTTGTTCGTGGATCGGTGGCTTATGTTCCTCAAGTTTCATGGATCTTCAATGCTACTGTGAGTACTTCTATTGCTATAGTTCTGATAATTGAATCCTTTGTGACAGTACGGAGATATAATTATTATCTCTACAGGTCCGGGACAACATATTGTTTGGGTCTCCATTCCAACCCCCACGTTATGAGAGAGCAATAGACGTCACTTCATTACGGCATGACCTTGACCTGCTCCCAGTAAGTTCTAACTGTGTCCAGTTCACAAAAATCACTGTGGGTATCTTCGGAAAATCTATCTATTTATTTGACTGAGTGGCCCTTGCTAGAGATTACGTTCTTTATTTGCCTGGTTACCCTCTATCTGTGTCTTGTAACACACTGCTATATTCAGTTTATTTGCAAAATGACAATGGATTTGCCTGTGCTTGTTCTCAGGGTGGTGATCTCACAGAGATTGGAGAAAGGGGAGTTAATATTAGTGGTGGGCAAAAGCAAAGAGTTTCAATGGCAAGAGCTGTTTATTCTGATTCAGATGTGTACATATTTGATGATCCACTGAGTGCATTAGATGCCCATGTTGGTCGACAGGTGCATTATTCATCTTGCGTTCTTTGCAGTCATGTTTTCAATTATCTCTGTTCCTAAATATAAGATGTTTTCGTAGCCTACTAAAACATCTTATATTTAGGAATGGAGGTAGTACTTTATAATATTCTTGTACTCGCAGACTTAACAATTAGGAGTTGGCAATGGTGCTTGTTTGGTTGATACGGTCATCCTTTTATCCTGATCTTTTCGTACCCACAGGGCCAATAGACAGGATCAAACAGTAACACTGCCGCTCTTTCTCCAGAAACTGTGCAAGACATGTGCATTGACACTTAATTTGATTTCAACACATTTCCAATATATCCTCGTAATTGAACTCACAGTTCTTAGTTATTTTAGAGATGCAATTCATAGTATAAACACCTAATAATGTCCAAAAGGAAGGAAAATGTTGCACAAATAGTCCAAACGGTTTCCAGATTCTAGATATCAAAGTTAAAATGGTAAGACATGAGTTTATATGGCATTGTTCCGGCATGTTTAGGAGCCAGGTTTCTGGTGCTTGTGTATATATTTCTCTAGGAACCCCCCCTGCTTAGTACTTACTCCCTCCGTTTCAAAATATAAGATGTTTTAGGTTTGTGAAGAGAATGTATCTAGACTTGTTTTAGTATGTAGGTTCATCCATGTTTGGAATGAATCTAGACACTAAAACAAGTCTAGATACATTTGCTTCACAAAGCTACAACATCTTATATTTGGAAACGGAGGGAGTACATCTTATTACTAATGCTCTTTATGAATTCAGGTATTTGATAAATGTATCAAAGAAGAACTACGGCACAAAACTCGGGTCCTCGTTACCAATCAGCTCCATTTCCTGCCATACGTGGATAAAATACTGCTAATCCATGATGGGGTGATTAAAGAGGAGGGTACCTTTGATGAACTTAGTAACACTGGGGAATTCTTCAAGAAGCTCATGGAAAATGCTGGAAAGATGGAGGAACAAACGGAAGAAAAACAAGACGAAAGCAAACCACTGGATGACATAAAACAAACGCAAAATGGGGGCATTGTAGTTGCTGCTGATGGTCCACAGAAGAGCCAGGACAGTTCCAGTAAAACCAAACAGGGAAAATCTGTTCTTATTAAGCAAGAGGAGCGTGAAACTGGAGTTGTCAGCACAAAGGTTCTTTCACGGTAAAAATTACAGTTGTGTAATTCATACTTGATGTATAATATGGAATAGGGAAGGAAAAAAAAAGTATAGAAAGGAACACAAAATGGACTGATAATTGCACACTTATCTATATTCGATTTTCTGTGTAGCATTAAGCTCAGTGCTGCTTAATGTTTGGTCATTCATATATAAATTTCAATTAGATTTGTCATGTTAACACATCTTGATAGATATAATCAGTGCTAGTGCTGGTTATAGATCATGATGCCCTGGAAAATATGCTCACTTTCTTTATTTTGCAGCTACAAAAATGCAATGGGAGGGATTTGGGCGGTGACTGTTCTCTTTTTGTGCTATACATTGACTGAAACTCTGCGCATTTCGAGTAGCACTTGGTTGAGCATTTGGACTGAGCAGGGACCTCTGAAGATCCATGGCCCTGGATACTACAATTTAATTTATGGCATTCTTTCTTTTGGGCAGGTACTTATACACATAGATTTTTGTTTTGTTTTGCCCTTGTTTTGTGTGTGTGTGTGTTTGAGTGATTACGTGTGAACTGACAAAGAGACAATATTTTGGATTAGGTTCTAATCACTCTCACGAATTCTTACTGGCTAATCATGTCAAGTCTTCGAGCAGCCAAGAGATTGCATGACTCCATGCTCCGGTCTATATTAAGAGCTCCCATGGTATTTTTCCACACCAATCCACTTGGACGTATCATCAACAGATTTTCTAAGGATTTGGGTGACATAGACCGGAATCTTGCTGTCTTCGTCAATATGTTTATGGCACAAATATCTCAGTTGCTCTCAACATTTGTTCTCATCGGTGTTGTCAGCACCATGTCCCTTTGGGCTATCATGCCACTTCTGATTTTATTTTATGCAGCCTATCTCTATTACCAGGTAATTTCACAACCGATTACTGTCAAACAACTGTCATTTTGTTGTTACTTTTACCTTATTGACATTTTATAACTGTATTTTCAGGCTACATCACGTGAGGTGAAGCGCATGGATTCCATTACCAGGTCTCCTGTGTATGCTCAGTTTTCAGAGGCATTGAATGGTCTGTCCACAATCCGTGCCTACAAAGCTTATGATAGAATGTCAAACATCAATGGGAAATCAATGGACAACAACATCAGGTTCACACTTGTGAACATGAGCTCGAATAGATGGCTAGCCATCCGGCTGGAAACATTGGGTGGTATCATGATATGGTTCACAGCAACATTTGCTGTCATGCAAAACCAACGAGCCGAGAATCAGAAGGCCTTTGCTTCCACAATGGGTCTACTTCTTACTTATACTCTCAATATAACCAATTTGCTCACAGCTGTTCTTCGTCTTGCTAGTCTAGCTGAAAATAGTATGAATGCTGTTGAACGTGTGGGAACATATATCGAGTTACCTTCTGAGGCTCCTCCTGTCATTGAGGATAGCAGGCCACCTCCTGGTTGGCCGTCGTCTGGTATCATCAAGTTTGAAGATGTTGTGCTTCGGTACAGACCGGAGCTTCCTCCTGTTCTCCATGGAATATCATTCATTATTAATGGAAGTGAGAAGGTAGGAATCGTTGGCAGAACAGGTGCTGGTAAATCTAGCATGCTTAATGCGTTGTTTCGTATTGTGGAACTGGAACGAGGGA
The DNA here is from genome assembly GCA_030063025.1 of Avena longiglumis. NCBI lineage: Eukaryota > Viridiplantae > Streptophyta > Magnoliopsida > Poales > Poaceae > Avena > Avena longiglumis. The sequence continues at coordinate 24,522,285 of CP125976.1, forward strand.
GGATATTGGTTGATGATTGTGACACTTCTAAGTTTGGAATTTGGGACCTGCGGAAAGTTTTAGGAATAATACCACAGGCACCAGTCTTGTTTTCAGGTTTGTTACTGAAGATACATGAGCTTTTCATATGTAAATTATTCTATAAAGACTTCTATTATTTATTGTAATGATGGTATTGTGAATGTCTATCCAGGTTCTATTCGATTTAATCTGGATCCTTTTGGTGAGCATAACGATGCAGATTTATGGGAGGCTCTTGAAAGGGCTCATCTAAAGGATGTCATAAGGAGGAATGCTCTAGGACTAGATGCTGAGGTATGCTGCATGTTTGCCTTCAGAAATGCTAGACTTACGGAATTTACTTTACGGACTAGACTTACGGATTGACGTGGAGGCACCGTGTTGGTTCAAAACTGCCTGCCTTCCGTGATTTCCGCCCCTAACCCTCTCCGTAAGAAAACTGTCTGTAGTTGTAGCATTAAATCTAATACAGTTAATATTTTCTTGGATATGTTGTTCTTTTGACAAATGATAAATGCTTGCACATGGAAGTCGTAAGCGGCTGGCAATCTATATAGTCCTAGGAGTTTCATTAGAATATTGTAAGGGTTTCCTGAACAATAGACTACTGCTGTTGTCAGCATCCAGAATTTAATGCTGAATAAACATTTAAACCAGAGACTTTGGGTCCCTTTTACCTCTTACAGTAGCTCCCGTGTTCTTTAAGAATAAGTAGTACACAAAATTTGCATTGAGAATTACTTTGCTGGCAGGTTTCTGAGGCTGGTGAAAATTTTAGCGTTGGACAGCGACAGCTGCTGAGTTTAGCTCGTGCATTGCTACGAAGGGCAAAGATACTTGTTCTGGATGAGGCAACAGCAGCAGTTGATGTTCGAACTGATGCTCTTATACAGAAGACAATCAGAGAAGAATTCAAGAGTTGTACAATGCTAATAATCGCTCACCGTCTGAACACCGTCATTGACTGTGACAGGTTGCTTATTCTGAGTTCTGGGCAGGTATGGTTCTTAATAGAGCTTTGTTCTTTCACTCTAGGGCATTCATCCCATTTGAATAGAGCTTTGTTCTTTTCATATTCAATAATATATGGTTTATTCTACTTGTTCCAACTGCACAACACTTGGTATCTCAAACTCAATTTTTAAATCATATGATTTTGTTTCCAGATTGAGGAATTTGACACTCCTGAGCATCTTCTGAGCAATGAGGAAGGTGCTTTCTCTAAGATGGTTCAGAGTACAGGGCCTAGCAATGCAGAATATCTCAAGGTAATATGCATCTGCTACCATGTGCATCGTCTATAATCTTGCCATGTGTTATTCTGCATAGAATAGAGCCAACAACACATGTTTATCGTTAACTTGGGACTACTGCATGTCTACTACTACGGACATGTAATCCATGATATACTCCTTGGCATAAGTTCATAGCTGCCTTACTTTCAGTTATCACATTGATATGTATTCTGATTCAGTTTTTTCTATGAAAAATTGGCAGAGTCTCGTACTTGGGGATGGTGAGGAGAGGATGCGGAGGGAAGAAAGTAAGTTGCAGGATATTCAGAAGAAATGGGTTGCATCTAACCGATGGGCTGCTGCTGCCCAGTTTGCGCTTGCTGCTAGCCTCGCGTCATCACACAGTGACCTTCTCTCACTGGAGGCCGCGGAGGGAAACAACATCCTGAGGAAAACGAAGGAGGCGGTAATCACCCTGCAGAGCGTTCTTGAAGGGAAGCACAACACCGAAATCGAGGAATCACTCACCCAGTATGAGGTTCCACCTGACAGGTGGTGGTCGTCACTTTACAAAGTCATCGAAGGTACTGTCACTGCTCGGTTTCACTTTCTGACATGCCTTCACACTCTTCCATTTTAGTAATGCTTTCAAAATGCTATAAAATGTGTGAAATGGAAGTTAGCTACACTTATCTAAGTACCATAGTCATTGCCATCATAAGATACCTTCCGGCTATCACTGCCAGGGTCTTTCCGATATTTTGTACCTACTAAATATGTGAACTTGTGCTAAAATTTGTGTATGTTACTTTCAGGCCTTTCCACAATGAGCAAACTGGGACGCAACCGTCTACGACAACCTGGGTATAGTTTTGAAAACCACGGCGCTATTGACTGGGATCAAATGTAGATGTAGAACACCAAAGTGCAGCCTGACTCTGAATCCCTGGAACCGCATCGTGCAGTAGGCTGGAGGTGCAGTTAATCAAGGCCTGTTTAATTACTAGTCTTTGTACATTGTGGCACTGAGTGTGCTTGATTCAGAAATCAGTCAGTAGAACCTCTGGTCCTGAAGGCGAAGGCGAATAACAAGGGGATTTTGCAGCAGCAGGACGATTCTTGTACCGACTCTGCATGGGTTACATTTTTCTTGTGCACAATCTCGATAGTCTGAAATTTTGATAAATTTGTGGCAATGCAAGGGTATGTGGACTCATATATTCTGGTGATCTATCTACTTTGCAAAGTGACGATAGTCTTTGTTCAGGAGGTTAATTTTCTCCTGCACATAGCTGGGAGGATGCGAGTCTGTGATATGTAATCTCTTGCCTGATTGGAACGTGGAATGTCCAGCCGTGTGGTTACTGGTTTCGTTGTGTGGCCGACGCTCTTGCCCTAGCAGGCACGGCAGCATGGCAGTCCCTTTCTTCTCGTGTGGCGCCGTATCAGCTGGCCCTAGCCGCCAAGGCGCTGAGTTGCACACAGGCTCTTGCTACTACTGGGGTGCTGGCTACTCTGTCCAGGTCTCTTCAACGGTGCTAGCGCCAAAAACTGTACCACTATATGCTCTTCTGCGCCTGAAACCCATCAACTCTTGCTTCCAGCTCACATGTACACACACTTATCATTACGCTCAAAGAGTACACTTAAAAGCGAAAGAGCGCACTAAAGAGCAGCGAGCGCTGCTTCCTGTTTATTGGAGTGAGATCCATCACTCAAATCGAGTGGGTCGGTATGACTGACAAACGATGATTACAAGCAAACAAATAGTGCGATCCTGTCCTTCCGCAGCTGCAAATCTAAACCTAACCAGCTCACCGATATTACAAAACGAATAACGGGCAAGGGATAACACCAAAAAACTAAAAACGGAACGACAGACGACAAAAACATTCTGTATATCAAACGAGGAGCACTCTATGTAAAATCTCCGCTGCCGCCGCTTCAGTCGAAGAGCTCCCACTGCGTCGTGACAGGAGGGGCGCTGTCGAAGGTCTCCCATTTCGTCGTCACCACCACCGCCGTCTTCTGATGCAGCCGCGCGTTCGACACCTTGAGCACGTCCAGCGCCTCCACGCACTTCTGCACCCTCTTGGCCTGCACAAAACAGTCAGATCAGTGAGCTTCTTTTCCTCAAAGACACTCGAGAGCCACGCTTTCTCCACCGGCACTAGGCACTATATGCACAAAAGTTTCAGAGGAGATTGTTTATCTGCAAGTCATCATCTCGGAACAGAAAGAGAATGGGCTTTCTGGCTCCGATCTCCAGGTGGCATGAGGATATCATCGCGGATAATGATAAAAGCCTCCACACTCTCCCCCTCTAATCAAACAGTCCCCAGACTTTCGGTCTCTTTGCTTCTTCTTGTGACCTACCCAACAGTCAATGTCAAACTAGTACTACCTTTCTTGCCATCTACTCCTTGCACGCCACATCCAGAAAGCACATTCTATCCTTTAACCAAGAAGATTTGCTTGAAGGATCAGCTTAGAAGCTACTAGGCTGCATGCAAGGCGTCCAGGGTACAGTCCAGGATCCGCTAGCTGGCATCAAAAGGGTTCGATCTACCTAACCTAACATCTGCATCTGGGGGAAAAGGTTGTTGGTACTAGTAGTAGAATTCATGCGCTTGTCCTGGACCATGTGTGTTCCAGAGAGGAACCAATGAGGCTGTGACGGCTCCGGGGGGCATGTAGGGCACTCGACACCCCCCACACCACACACACAGGTCATCTTCGTCGCGAGATCGCTTGTCCTACTGCTCATGGCACTGCTCGCATTACGTGCCAGCGCAATGATGTTAAATCGTGGAAGCTGACAAGCCCAATTACGCCACCCATCAGAGGCGGGGATTGTACTAGTAGTAGAACCGGTGGCATGATGATGATGATGCCCCTGGAAACGGATCTGCCTCGGTTGTTGCTCTTCTGAAGTGCGGTGAATGGAGGGTGTACCTGGATGTTCTTCTGCGAGGAGGAGTCCCCGTCGGCGGGTATGCTCTCCAGCTTCACGGCGTGCCGCATCAGCAGCTCCACCAGCGTCGTGATCTGCACCTCCGCCACCTTGCTCCCGCCCGAGATCGACTTCTCGATGCTCGTTACCTGGAACCAGAATTTTATCATCCGGTCAGTTTCAGAATCATCAGAGGCAGGCAGAGTCTGATAAAAGAAAGATTCAGATTTGCATCGTCAGAGGCAGGCATCCGGCTGCTTTGCGCGGCAATGATGAAACTGCGAGCATCCTTGTCAGGGATGGACTGAGATACATCCTGATGGTTACGATGAATGAAGTGAACCTTGCTCGGGGACCATGCCGAAAATTCACCGCTGCTACATGACTTGAGTACATGGCCACATCGAATCAAACGACAGCCACGCACACGGCCGACATCATCAAGTCTGTATTTTGGACGAGCTCTCGGCGTCAATTTGTTCACCTAATCCCCTGGACCGGACATGCAGATTCAATGCGAATGCGGCAGCATCCCGTCTTCTTCCCATGCCCGCGTGTCTCACTGACTGACTGACGCGTCAGTCACAGACTGAAACCACAACTAACTAACTACACTCGTAAAAACGACAATGCCTTCCATTTTTACCTACTAGATCAGCTCTAGCTAAGCAGCTGCTGTGATACTGTTGCTAACTCTGCAGAACTCGTTTGGTCAGTGATCGCTGGTGGTGATCAGGAGAAAGAGCGAGCGTGTTATAATACCTGGTCGGCGAGCTTGTCGACCTCGAGCGCGATGACGCCAATGGCGCGTTTCGCCGACTGGATCCTGGCGCACCTCTGCCGCTCGATGAACCGGCGCTCGAGGCTGGCCGGGTCCTCGGAGACGAGGAGCTTGGACTTGTTCTTGACGCCGCACTTGTCCAGGTACTCGGAGTTGCCCCGCTCCCGCCCCTTGTACGTCACCTGCTGGTCCGCCGCGTGCAGCCCCGTCCTCGCCGCCAGCAGCTTCTTCAACTCACCTGCACCGCCAGCCCACACGCAGTTAAAATCAGGACACCGTTATTGATGATCGCCCGTGCGAGTTTCCCACCAAGATTTTGCACTCGTAGTAACGCGTGTGATAAATATTCGGATCTTGCTCTGTACTTTTGCCGGTGAATGAAGGGTGAGACGTTTGATGGTTCTTGACGCCGACACTGACACGGATTTTTTTTTTCGTTTTTCAGTGGCACTTGCCGACCGGATCCTCAGTGACCAGGCATCCCATTGGTGTGGCACAGGCAGAGCAAATTTTTTTACACAGGAAATTAGAAGCATGGGCTATTTTCCATATTTCTTTGCTCTCTCTCCGACATTTTCCAAAACATTTCCACGGTTTAAAACGTCAAGTACGCATGGGTTTGGAGGACGCGACTGGTGAACGTGGTGGGCGACGCCTCTGGCCTTTACATTTCGTCCCAACAGTAGCACCATCATGTGGAGCAAAAGGTGTCGGTGCAACGGGACAAACGAGCCGTGCCCCAGCCGTAGCTGGCCGTCCGATGCGGCGAGCCGTACACGTGGACCCATCCTGCGCCAGGATCCCCCCGGAGTAGAATCTAGCAGCAGTCACTGCCTCTGCCTGCGGTCTGCGCGCGCCAACTGGAAGTCACTGCCTCGTCGTCTCGTCGTCGGGCAAAAGTAAAAGCAAAGCGACGACGAGCCAATCTGGTCGGTCGAGTTTAGCCTCGTAATCCATCCCCAGCCTGAAACTCACCTGGATGCGCTTTGCGTCTGAACTGCGTTGGAGCTGCAGCGGCCAATGGATGCATCCTCGGATCTCACGGCAGATGCTACTAAACCGTCGTGCAGTTTGGGAACTGAAGCTTACGTAATGAGTAGCTTTGGTTATACTCCTCTATTAGCACTAATCTAGTGCTGTGCTTCTAAACCTAAACAGCAAATACTATTTGTTCTACTCTATCTATCTATAAATAGCTGACTTGGATTTATCAAAATTCGGATGTATACTTATGCTCTATACATTCGCAATCTAATCTAATTCAATTATTTCTTAATGATGTGAGTACTAGATAATTCTGGGAAAAGTTAAAATCCTGACAGCATTAAAGTTACGGCATGACGAATTTTTCGCTCTTATCAAGAAGCACGGAATCACGGGCCGCATCGTACGGATTATTCCACGGATTTCGTTTTTTTGCCTTTATTAAAATAAGAAGATGAAGCCACGGCACGTAGTGTGTAGCTGAGGGGGAAAAAATGGTGGGAATGGGGATGTCTCACTGTCCCAGTATCGCGGCGGCACTAATTCCTCCACGCGGCACACGGCCGGAAGTCATGCCCATTTTTTAAAGGACGCGTTTTTAAATGAAAAAGAAAATCCGATATGTGGACTAATCCAGTGGTCGTGGGCTCACGATTGGCCAGCACGGATTTTCATGCCGTGCGAAAGGTCTGAACTTGGCCGAAAATATGCGCTATTCCTACTACTTGGCGACGTGATTAACTTTTATTCTTTTGGCACGAGTGACACAGACAAGATTTTTACGTTTCTGTCTCGGTCGCTTTTTTTCACATTGACAGTGTGCTAACTAACTGAAACCCAAAGTGATAACTTCAGTTTCGGCTCTTTCGCAGAGGAAACGACGACAGGAAAGTTAAGCCCCAATTAGGCGCGGTTTAGTAAGGAAGGAACGAAAAATATGGCTAATTACCCGGGCAAGAAGAGGGAAACAGACTAACAAATAAGGGAAACAGCAGCACTGACCGAAGGTGGCAATGGAGGAGACGGCGACCTCGTGGCGGGCGGCGCCGTGCTTGACCCGCACCCTGATCTCCGGGGGCGGCGGCCTCGGCGGCACCCCTGCCGCGCCGCCGTCCTCCCTGTCCCTGGCCTGCACCACCATCCCGCTCGGCCGGACCTCCCACCCGGCCCTCTCGTCCTCGCCCGCGGCCGCAGCCACCGCGGCCGCCGCCTCAGACCAGCCGCTGCTCGACCCGCCGTCCGAGCTCGACCGGTGCATCACCGTCGCCATCCCCAAGACAAGAACACACGCCCACGGCTCGCGCAGTAGCTAGCAGCAGCAGCCAGGCGAGGCGAGGTGGGGGAGAGAAGCTTCCACGGGGAGGAAGGAACAACCTGTGTGGGCTTGGTCGGTGTGGTACCGTGCCGTGCCGCTTCGGGTGTGGTGATGTGGGATGGAGGGAGAAGGGCGAGGCGAGGCGAGAGTGCGGGGGAAGGGGGGCACGCACGGGACGCGCTTCTCCTTTTACTTTGCAGGCCGGTTTGGGGCATATAAAGCAGCACGGCAGCCACCTCCGGTTTTCTAAAATTAACATGTCACTCGAAAAAGTATATGCCTGCCGCTCAGGTACATTTCTGTTTTGGATGTGGCCAATAAGCACTTCTAAATTTTATTAGGTGGCTTCTTTTCTGCATACGCCCTTCCAAAAATCTCAGAGCCGACTTGATTGTGCGACAAATAGCTTCTTTCATGCACGAACACACATACATACCAAAGCCGGGTTACAAGATGACACATAGCTTCTTTCTGGCAAACAACAACGGATGAACCCAAAACCGCCACAATGTCGACATTTTACTTTACATCAATATATGTCCTCAACAATTGTCTGATCTACGCGAAAGCTATGCCTTAGGTTCATGTGACCTCCCACGACAAATTTGTTCGAAAGGAGGAAGTGTATTTTCCGTAGGCACATGCGTTACTATTTTTTCAAAGAACCCCAGTGTGTTTATGTTAAGGTTCGTGTTTTTGGGCCAAAACAAACACCCAAAAAACCTAGGGTGGACTTTTGAGAAGCAGTTGTGGAAAATGAACCAGGCAACCCTAAGCACAACACACGTGCTTCTCGAGCCCAGAACCAACTTCCCAAGTTCCATAGGATAAGAATACCCTCTATAGTTCGCATTATGTTCATATACTATGCCACACGTACATATAGAGCACCAACCCATTCATTTGGCCCACCCGCACATCCTTACCCCCATTTGCCCATTCTCCTTGTCTTCACATGGTTCCCGAGCTCAGCTAGGGTTCCAAATCCACCCTCCGCTGCCACCCCCTCCCATCACTGGAAAACGAGGTCCTTTAACTAGCTTGGTGAGCAACAACTTGTTGCTAGTGTTGTTGCCATTTTGGTTCCTTTCCATCTCTTTCAATTTTGAGCTAACTATGCACCTGTCACTCAGGTACATATCCGTTTTGGATATGGCTAATAAATGTTGGGTGGGGTATTTATTCTTTCCAGATACGCCCTTCCAAAAATCTTGGAACATAATTCATTTATGCGACAACATTTATTGAAAAAACGAGAGCTCCTTTAACTAGCTTGGTGAGCAACAACATGCTGTGAGGGTTGTTGCCGTTTTGGTTCCTTTTCATCTCTTCTAATTTTGAGGTAACTATGTGCGTGCCACTTAGGTTCGTTTTAGTTTTGGACATGGCCAATAAATTTTAGGCGGGGTGTTTATTCATTCCGGATATGCCCTTTCAGAAATAGCGGAACATAATTCAGTTATGTGACAATATTGTCCGGTCTGAGTGTCATGGGACGCGCGCACCCACCTTTTGTTTTAAGAAACATGTACACATGTACTTTTTATTTACAATTGTTTCTAGGCAAAAAGTTATACTTAGGAAGGATGTGTCTTTTTGGTAAGCACATGTGTGTGAGTATTCCCCTACATATCTTAGTACTATCTTATTAAGACACATGAACTTACATTCCATTACGACACTAATATGATACTACAGTACTGGTATGATTCCACGGCATGATCTAATACAAATCTACAATTCCGGTAATGTTAGAGAAAAGCATGTATCTAGTATCCCAATACTTGAGCTTGGATTTCTGGATTTCCACAAAAGAGCATCACTACTTTACTTTTTTTATCTGTACATTTACAATACGCAAACATATTACCATTTTTTTTTGGTAAAGGGAAACTCAAATGCATGGATGGGGATGGAGATTTTGGATATTGTTGTTTTCTGAGCCGGCCAAGTTGAACCATATACATTCATATGTAAGTTAAGATGTAAACCTGTTTGCGCAGTCTTGAAGCTAGGGCACATAGTTTGTAAAACAAACCCAATATTTATTACTGGAAAAAGGAAGAACGATGGTCACTAAAATTTCTCTGTGAATTATGATACGAACAATCGTGCTTGCTTTTTAGTTGTTGAACTCGCAGACACTTAGATATCTGATAATTTTTTATGTTATGCAAAATAGTGTTATTCAATATCCATGCAATTTAGAGCATCTCTAACAGTCTCTGTATTCGTAAAAACTGCAAACGCGAGTACAGGGCACGGTAAACTCGTGTTTTGCGGGGCAAAAAAATGCCAGCGCGGATCAGTTCCCGCAAACAAAAACTGTTTTCCAGAATATTCTGTTTTGCAGTTTTCCTTTGCGGGGACTGATCCGCGCCGGCTCAGCCTGGACCCACAAAACAAGGGTTTTGCGCATAATCAAAACCAGATTGATGAACACATATGCAAATTATCCAAATTTTACAACAAATAAATGTCTCATATCAACATAAAATCATCCAAATTATTACAACAAATGTCTCAACCAAATTACATCAACAGTTCTCGAATGAATAAACAAACAAATAAATGTTCCAGGAGCTGGTTGTGAGTTCGATCGTCCTCAATTTCCTGATGTGTTTGCAGAAAAGTTTGAATGCGACCAGGATTCCTCTCAGGACGAACTCATGTACCAACATTGTCATAGAAACAGGGCAATCTTAACCCTCTTTCATCTTCTATGATCATCACGAACAAAGAACGCCGCATGCGGAACCGCCTACGGAAGAGATGTGCCGGATAGGTAGGTACCTGGCGAAGTAGTCGTCCATGAGGGTTACGTGGACGAGGACGCGGTTGCGGTAGATGTAGTTGTGGCCCATGACTGAGCCGCGCCTCCGATTCAGCAGCCACGCGCGGTCCTCCAGCTCCTTGACGGCAAGGAGGAGGATGGTGATCTCGGAGTCGTCGTCCTGGAGCAGCTCGTCGAGGTCCGAATCATTCGAGGAGGATGAATCAGACAAATCGAGCTGCACCGACGAGCTCATCCTCGATTCGGGCGGCGGCAGCAGAGGATGGGCCGCGAAAACGAGGAAGAAGAGGAGGAATAGGTGCGGGCAGGCGCGGGAGGTGGCGGCGTGGCGGGATCTTGCGGGGGGCAGCGGCGGCGGGATCTCGCGGAGAGTGGGTGAAGCGGGGAACCCACACCTTCCCCGCAGGTCACTGTTAGCGGTAATTTTGATTAGGGAGAGATTGTTAGAATTAATGTTGATTAAAGAGTCTGGTTTATTTTCTAACTAGTGCGTAGTGTCCTAGTAGGACATGGTGTCCGTGTGTAGGGTGTCAAGCCGGACGGGTTTGCGGGAAAATTATTTAGTCTCAGAAAGCTACACACAATACAATATATGTATGTTTTAATTTTTTTAGATGAAAAGGGATCACTCCCTCAGCCCCATTTTCATTAAAACGAGACCACCCGAGTTCAGAACTAAACATAATTACAAACTCCACACAGCGAAACTAAGGAGACCGACAAAACGTAACTAGAACAGACTAAGTGCAAAGTTTTATAGCAACCACAACAAGCCTAATGCAAAAGCGCAGGGGACAACAACCCAGGCACAGCCACCACACGGTAGGAACACTGAAAGACTCCGAATCACCCAATGATCACATGCACTGAATCGTCATCTTTAGGGTGCGCCTTCAAGTGCTCCACCGTCGCTCTCCCAGCGTGGATTGAGGCAGCACTGTCTTTCCAGGTGGAAGCCCACCCAAAGCCAGGGCATTTCAACTCGCCAGGAGCCTCAGAGGCGTTTTTAGGTTGTTGGCCATCCTGTCCATGAACATCTCCAAGGCCCCCCTCCAACTCTTTGAATGGAACTTTCCAGTTCAAGGTACAATGAGACGCGCCAAATCTGTTTCATATTTACCAGAACAAGCGTTAAAAACTAAGTTATTTCTATTGTTCCGGATGCTCCATAGAATGACCAAGACACAACATTGAAATGTAAGTGTCTTTTATTAGCAATACACTTGGAAGCTCTGAAAAGAAATTATCTCTGCAATCCCAAAACTTCAAACACATCATCCCGCAGAAGTTTAGAAACAATGCATTCAAAGAAAAGGTGATTCTGATTCAAACTCGGCAGATTGCACTCAAGGGGTTTAGGAATCTGCCCTAAGATTATCTCTAGTCATGATTTTATTGTGAAAGAAGCCACGGAAAATTTGAATCCTAGGGGAATTTTTAAGGACCAAACTGCAGACAAGAAAACAGGAGTAACACCTCTAAAATTAATCACAGCATACATGGATTTAGAAGAATACACTCCTGAGGTTTCATACTGCCAAACAAGTTGGTCATCTGATTCCAACAAACAGATAGTACCAGCAATACTTCTAAGTTCTAGGCATTGGACCATCATATTATCAGAAAAGTTCCTTCTAAAGTCACATCTAAGATGAGCACCATCCCACAAATCAGCAATAGTTTTAGTTGTTGATTTGAGATTACATAGAGGTTCCAGAATTGAGTAGCTAGGGAAGAATTACCAAACCAGATATCCTCCCAGAATCTGACATGTCTACCATTACGTACTTTCCACCTATATGCTAAAGCTACAGATCTAGATGCCCACATCACCCCTTTCCAGAAGGTAGAAGGATGAATATCCCTACAACACAGGATATTGGGGGATCTAGTATGATATTTGGCATCAATAAATCTCCTCCAAAGGGTGCCCTCCCCCTGAATGTATCTCTTAACCCAGGAGCCAAGTAGGCACAAATTTAGATCTTTGAGGTTAGGAATACCCAAACCCCCAAAATCCTTCTTCATGCAAACCGAAGGCCAATTAGCTAAATGAATTTTGTGATTTCCTTCTTCATCATTCCAAAAGAAATTGGCAAGATGAGAATCTAAGATTTTCAAAGCCCATTTAGGGAATTTGAAAAAGGAAAGCAAATAAATAGGGATGCTAGAAAGGCAGGCTTGGATAAGGACTTTCTTAGCAGCATAAGAAAGCAATTTCCCTCTCCAACCAGTAATTCTATGGAGAATGTTATCAACCAAAGGCTGAAGATCCTCCCTTCTAAGTTTATCATAATGAAGAGGAATGCCCAAATATTTCACTGGAAAACTACCCAAGACACACTAAAAAATATCAATGAAAGATTGACACTCCTCAACCTCCAGATTTATTGGAATGAGTTCACTCTTGGCATAATTGATTCTCATTCCAGAGATCTGTTCAACGCAGGTAAGGATCCATTTCAGATTCACAGCTACTCTTTCATCATTTTCTAGGAATAGCAGAGTATCATCAGCATACTGAAGACAAACTACACCACCAGGGACAAAACCAGAGCACAAACCTCTGATGGCCCCTGAATGTGTCCCCCTACTGAGCATCCTAGCAAAAACATCAATCATAATATTAAACAGAAGAGGGGCAATGGGGTCTCCTTGTCTAAGGCCTTTGACAGTCAGGAAAAAATTACTCTCAACATCATTAACTCTAACCCCAATGTACCCTCCTTGGGAGATCTGTTTAATCAGCCTAATAAAGAAAGGATCAAAACCTCTGAGCTCAAGGATCTCAAAAAGGAAATCTAAATTGACCCTATCATAAGCTTTCTCATAGTCTATTTTAAAAACTAATCCTTTATCTTTTTTCCTATGCACCTCATGTATGACTTCATGAGCAGTAACTACACTCTCTAGAATGAATCTACCTCTAATGAAGGCAGATTGGTTTGTAGAAATGATCCTACCAATCACTTTAGCAAGTCTATTGGTGAGAACTTTAGTGAAAATTTTAAAGGAGCAATTCAGTAAACTAATGGGTCTAAACTTCTTCATGACTCTAGCATCATTTTCCTTAGGAATTAAGTAATCATAGCAAAATTAAGTCTAAATAGATCTAACTTATCATCAAACCACTCCTGAAACATGCAAAGAAGATCCATCTTAACGATATCCCAATAAGTCTGATAAAAAAGGAAAGACAAACCATCAGGCCCAGGGGCACCTTCCCCATAAGAACCAAAGACAACATCCTTAATCTCTTCTTCCATAAAAGGAGCACTCAAAGTCAGATTCTCATCTGCACTAATTTTATCCTCCTCACTAAAGAAGTCTTGACATAAATGGATGTCAGGTCTATCTTTTTTCTTGAAAAGGTCCTTATAAAAATCAGTAGCCACTTTAAGCATGTCATCTATCTCAGTTACAGGGCCATCAGGACCATCTAAAACATGGATCAGTTTTTTCCTTCTACGTTGGTTAGCTACAGCATGGAAATATGCTGTATTCCTACCACCCTCTAGAATATTCCTATCTCTAGATATCTGTCTAGCCTTAACTTCTTCCATGATCCAAAAAGAGTTAAGGTCTTACAGGATCTTATCTAATCTCTCTCTTTCTACTGGAGACAACAAATTAGTTTCAGCTTTAATGTCTAATTCATCATACTCATCCATAAGAAGTTTCCTATCCCTTCTTAAAGCTGCCTCAACATTGAGATTCCAGCCTTTAGCTAGTCTCCTAAAACATCTAACCTTGCTCTGCCAAATATCCAAGCTATTAGAACTATCCACTCTATGTGACCAGGCCTTAATGACAATATCCTTAAAGTCTGGTCTACCAATCCACCATTTTTCAAATCTAAACTTTTTAGTTCTGACCACCTGCCCCTCCCCTGAATCCCAGATGATGGGGGTGTGATCACTACCCACTCTAGGCAAAGCTTTGGCACTAGCTAAAGGAAATCTAGCATCAAACTGAGTGGAACAAAAAATCCTATCAATCCTACTCATAATAAGGTCCTCCTGATTATTTCCCCAGGTGAAAGCTCTACCAGAAAGACCAATCTCCATCAATGCCCAGAGCTCAACCCAAGCATTGAATCTATCAATCCATCTAAAATCTACATTCCTATTGCTTTTATCTTCAGGAGATCCGACTAAATTAAAATCTCCCCCAATTAAAGCAGGTCCATCCCAATTCAAGAAAAGTTCATGGAGTTCAGAGATAAACTCCTGATTCTTTTCTTCATAAGCAGAACCATAAACTGTAGTAATTCTACAAACTACATTATTACTTTTATTTCTAAGAACAGTACTAACAGAGAAAGATTTAATATCCCAGGAAATAACATAAAAAAGATCTAAATTAACTCCTACTAGGATCCCACCTGCAGTCCCAACAGAGGGCAGGAAGTTCCAAGCAAAATTTCTATTTCCTAAAAGATTTTTCAAGAAAGACTTACTAAAACTATCTTTCTTAGTCTCTTGAAAACCAATATAGTTAACACGCAAAGGAAAAATGTTATCCTCTAGAAATTTCTGTCTACCAGGAGCAGAGATACTCCTGCAGTTCCAAAAGGCACAAATCATTGTAACTTTTTCCTGGGGTGCTTGCCCCGAGATTTATTTACTACCTCTATCCAACCATCAACTTCATCCTCCAAATCCTTGTCATTATGCAAAGACTTGGAAGGTGAGCAACTACTATCAACTATCTCCTTAATGGGAAAAACAACACCTATATCTCTAGAAACCACCTCAATATCAGCAACATCTAGAACATTAAAAGGATTGGAGTTCATTATACCTTTCATGGATTTGGGAGCATCCAGGTTTACCACTTTCTTCAGATCCATGCCTTTTTCCAGGATGCTTTTAGAATTGTCCACCCTAGCACTCTGTCTAACAGCTTGAACTGGGCCCCACACCTTCTGTTTTTCCTTGTTGTTAGAAACAACATCCTCACTAAAACCCTGAAGATCAGCAGAAGAAGGTAAGATATCTTTAGGCAAAGCAGCAATCTGGGCACTGATCTTCTTTTATCCACCATAAATCAGCTGCTCTTCCTGTTCTGCAGCCCAGAAACGATGAGCCTCAAGGGTAGCCTCCTCAGCATTCCTCTCTTGTGGCCCCAACTTGATAGTATCCAGACTAACCAGTTTCTTCTGAAGGAGCAAGTTAAACACAGCAGTAGCAGGATTCTGGCCCTCTAACATCCTTACTCTAGAAGCACCAGCACCTCCAGCTTGATGGCTACTCCTGTTCTGCTGAGATTGACTGGGTTCAGAATTCCTGAAACCATTAGTATCCTTAGAGACACCCCTATAATTTCCTCCTGCAGCCCCATCCTCATTCTCCCTCCTATGATCATTCAATTCATCAGTGAGAAGATCATCCTCATCATCCAGATTTGGAGCTGAAACATCTAGAGAAAACCCCAGCTGGAATAAGTGACTATTGAATTCAAAAAGTCTCCCAATAGGAAGCTTGGAAGGGTCTCTGCACTTAACTAACACCCTAACCTCCTTAGCGTTGTCTTTGAAAATACATAACCAATCCACATCCACTAAGATCCCACAGGCAAAAACAGCTTGATCAAGAGTGTTCCATTCACACCATTTTGACTGAAGGACAGTGATGATAATCCAAACTTTCTTTAAAGATTCCACAGGTTCAGGGTCATCATTCCAAGCCTCAACTTTGACCCACACCCCTGGTTTGGACACACCAAATTTGGGATAACCAATCACCTGCTCCACAACAATATGGGGGGGGGGGGACTTGACCAGGAAAGTGTTGTCTGCCCCTAAGTCTCTAATCTGCCATGGCCAGTTGGTCTTGTAGATTTTTGAAAATTCCTCAGCAAGTTCTCTAGCAGACAAGGAACCTTCCTCAATCAACACAATGCCATAGTTCTTAGTTGAAGTAATTGGAGTAGCCACCACCTCAGGGATCTCAATGTGATAGAACCCAAGCCCTGGTGCACCACTACCAATATATCTAGCAACCTGATGGGGTCTTTTTCTGACAGGGCACTTGTCCACTAAGTGACCAAAGCTTTTGCATATGAAACACATTGGCTTCTTCTCATAGGCAAGCTGCAAATGTCCTGGTTCACCACAACCCAAACAAATACCATCAAAGTAGCTCATCTGGCCACTGGGATTAGCAAACACCTGGTCCTCTCTCCCCACAGACACCCCCTGCTTTTTCTTAGCTTTCTGGGTGGGCTTTGCTTTATCCTCCTGGTCAAACCCCTGACTCTGAAGCTGCTGGTTGTGAGAAGAATTGATTGTAGGAGCAATCCATTGATTGGAGCCTCCTCCAAACTGTGGAGGATGTTGGAATGGAGGAAAAGGACCATTGAAAACCCAGGGAGGCATCATACCACCAGGAGCAAAACCAAAAGGAGTTTGCCCAGCAAAGAACTGAGGGAACTGGCTAAACTGCCCCTGATGCATACCTTGTTGCTGAGGCTGCCCCTGTTGAGATTGAAGATGTTGGTTCTGCCACTGATCCTGACCAGCAGCATTCCCTCTCCCACGCCCTTTTCCTCCCCTTCCACAATCTCCCATCCTTCCTTCACCAACACAAGCTTCAGGATCCAGAGAAACTTCGAGTCCAAGGCATAAGCGGAAAGATGTTCAAGATGCTACGCCACTGTGAGTGAGAGGGACACGAACCCTAGGATTCCGGAGGTGGTTTTTTATACTAGGCTTCAGTGGAAGGGTTCGAGCTTGTGGTGGAGATTTCTGTAGCTGGATATGTGGATCTCAAGGCAACCAGAGCTGGGAGAAAAAGTCCTCAATACTTTCCCCTCCACCTCCAACCACCATCCCTTTTCCTTCCCCACTGACCACTGACCCCCTCCAGAGGCTGAACTTTCTCCTTCGTTGCCTCCCCTCCTTACATGCTAACTGTCTGAACTGTCAACTTGTGGAACATCTCAGAGCCATGAAATCCGGTCCTCTTGCAGAGCTTCTAGTGTCGCCGCAAACAACATTGTCTACAAGTTGAGGTCGAGCAGAGCCAGAGCAGCCGACCATTCCTTCCTCGAGAACTCCGGTGCCACAGGGACCGTCCCAAGCCCCTTAAGCAAACCCCGCCGGCGAACTTGCACAAATCGAGAGAGCGGAGAGCACTCCCGCCTCGGTCTCCCCCTCTTTCGACTGGCCTTCACAGGAGTAACCGCCAATTCCAGCGCAATCCCCGGTGCGGTACGCATCATGAGCTTGCTCAGCGCCATGCTCCTCCGCCTCCTCCGCGCGCCTCGCCTGGTCAGGCAACCCCCTGATGGGGATTGGGCCGAATGAGCCGATGCAGAGGTTGAATGGATCGCCGGAAGCACTTGCGCACCCCCCGCACGGAGCCGCCGGGAGCGTCCCCTTCGCGCACCCCAATCCAAAACCACCCCAGAGAGCCGACGTCCCGGTGGTGGGTGATTCAGGCCACCAAATCTCCCCCTCATTCCTCCTCTGTCCCCCTCCCAAACCTCCTCCATCACCTCCAGGAATCGCCAATGTCAGCCTCCGATGATCCCCTGATTCGAAATCCAGGAATCTCGCCGTCGGCAATGAGCTTTGCGAGTCGCGGAACCTGAGCGGGTTTCTAGGAGTGGGTGGGGGAGAAGCAGGCAGGGACAGAGTAGGATGACCCGAGCTTGACCCCCGAAGACCGCCATGGGTGGGAATCGAGGAACCGCCATGGACGTTGTCCAGGGTCGGAACAGTGGGAGAGATGTGTCGAGGTGACATTTTCTCTTTGTTTGTTTGTTTGTTTGTTTGTTTGTTTGTTTGTTTGTGTTCGAATCCTATGTACGTTTTAATCTATGTATGTAGTATAATTTATACTAGCCATTTAGATTAGACTAGGAAAGATGCCCATGCGTTACAACCGGATAGAAAACCTCTTTAGTGAAAACATTCGGTGCATGTGTTGCGACACAATATTGAAGTTAAATTTATAAATGTTGCATAATTGTTTTATTTGAAAAAAGTATGAGCTCGTGCTCACCTGGTTTTAATATTGTCAACTATAATTCATGTGATATTTACAAGATTAAATATAAGTATGGTCCTTATATGATGAAGAAGCAAACTTGTTCAAACAATAAATTTATAAATGTTGCATAATTATTTTATTTGAAAAAAGTATGAGTCGTGCTCACCTGGTTTTAATATTGTCAACTATAATTTATGTGATGTTTGCAAGATTAAATATAAGTATGGTCCTTATATGATTAAGAAGCAAACTTGTTCAAACAAATAATGATTTGTTATAATAAAATACAATTGCAAGTTGTTGAAAACAAAGGAACTAATTGCCTTTAATTTAATTTATGCATAATTATCACTAGTGGAAACGAGGGCTTTTGTTGATCCCGAAAATGGGCTTTAACACCGGTCTTCTCTGACGGTGTTAAAGAAACGTACCAGTGGCCTCTGCGGCATTAAGAGCTCCTTTAACACCGGTTCGTGGCACGAACGGTGTTAAAGGTCCCCACTGATGGCAGTACCCCTTTAACACCGGTTCGTGGCACGAACCGTGTTAAAGGAAACTATATAAGACACCACCCCACACACACCCGACTCTTCCATTCTTTCACATTTTGGAGCCTAGCAAGAGGGTGTGAAGAGTGCTAGTTGTGTTTTTTCATATGCACTAGAGGTGTTCGGTGAAATGCCCGAGAGCTCAAAATAAGATTTCTTGTTGCTCTTTCCGTCCTACGAGGTCGGCAACTATAGTTTCATGTGTCATTGATGTACTATATATATAAATGGTCATCTCCCTATTTTTTTGATATATACTACATATTAATGCAGATGAATCGGCAATGGATGTCGGTGACCGCCGCACTTCCGAGTACATTACGGGCCTCCACAATTTCATCGTTGTGGCTAATGCAAACCGTGGTCACAATGGTTTTATGTGTCATCCGTGTGTTCACCGTCGAACAAGAAAGACTACTCAAATACCAAAACCATTCACGCCCACCGCTTGATCCGGTTTCATGCCTAGCTATAATTGTTGGACCAAGCACGGAGAAAAAGGGGTTGTGATGGAAGACAACGAAGAAGAAGAGGATGATGAAAACTATCATAATATGTATCCGAATATGATGATAATGCGGAGGTAGATAATGAAGATCAAGAGGAGCAGATGGGCCCGTGATGACGATCTTGGTCGGGCCATTACTGATGCAAAGGAAGAATGTGAAACTAAAAGGAGAAGGAGAAGCTGGAGCAGATGTTAAAGGATCACAAAACATTGTTGTATCCAACTTGCGAAGATGGCCACAAAAAGCTAGGTGCCACATTGGATTTCTGCAATGGAAGCAGAGAATGGTGTGACCGACGCATTTTCAAAGTTGTTGGTAAAATGAAGAATCTTCTTCCAAGAAATAATGAGTTGCTGACGGTACATACCAAGCAAAGAAGGTTGTCGCCCTCTAGGATTAGACGTGCGGAAGATACATGCTGCATTAATGATGCATCCTCTACCGGTGAGAAGTACGAGAATTTGGATGCATGCGGTATGCACCTTTGCATCGGTATAAGATCGCACGAGACGATCTGGCGATGTTGAGGGCGAGGCCCCTAGGAAGAAGGTTCCCAAGGTTATGTGGTATGCTCCTATAATACCAAGGTTAAAACGCGTCTCTTGAAATAAAGAGCATGCCAAGTTGTTGCGATGGCACATGGAAGACCGTAAGAAAGACGCGATGTTGAGACACCCACTGATGGGTCACAGTGGAGAAAAGTCGGCGAGAGTACCGGACTTCGTGCGTGACGCAAGGAACTTAAGGTTTGGTCTAAGTCTGACGGCATGAATCCTTTTGGTGAGCGAGCTGCGATCACAGACTGGCCTGTGACCCTATGTATCTATAACCTTCCTCCTTGGTTGTGTATGAAGAGGAAGTTCATTATGATGCAGTGCTCATCCAAGGCCCGAGGCAACCCTAAGAACGACATTGATGTGTACCTAAGGCCATTAGTTGAAGAACTTTTACGGTGTGGGCCAAACCAGGTGTACGTGTGGGATGAGCACAAAGGGGAGCCATTTGACCTACGAGCATTGCTTTTCGTAACCATCAATGATTGGCTGCTCTTAGTAACATTTCAGTAGACAAACAAGGGATACAATGCATGCACACCTTTGTTTAGATGAATCGAAAGTGTATATTTGGATAAATGTAAGAAGGTTGTGTACCTAGGGTATCGCCGATTTCTTAGAACTCGCATCAAAGAAGAAAGAAAGGCAAGCATTTCAAACGTCTGGCGTAACCCCGGAGGAAGCCTGTCCTCCGTCGGTGAGGAGGTATTTGGTATGGTCAAGGACCTAGAAGTAATCTTTGGAAAAGGTCCTGGCGGTCTATCTTCAATGATAGCGATCTGGGACACGCCCATGTGGAAGAAGCAATCTATATTTTGGGCCCTACCCTATTGGAAAGTCTTAGAGGTCCGCTCTTCAATCGACGTGATGCACGTGACGAAGAATGTTTGCATGAACACGCTAGGCTTTCTAGGAGTGTATGGGAAGACAAAGATACACCGAAGCACGACAGGACCAGAACGTCGAAGGCCCTGAAGAGCCTATGCATCCCGAACGAGAAGGGTAAACGATGCCACTTAACTCCTGCCACTACGCTCTTACCAAAGGTAGAAGGAAATCTTTTTGAATGTCGAAGCGGTATCAAGGTCCCGTCGGCTTCTCGAATATAAAGGGAATAATAAATATGGCGGAGAAAAAATTCCAAAACCTGAAGTCTCATGATCGCCACGTGATTATGACACAATTGCTTCGATTGCATTGAGGGGCTTCTACGAAAATGTTCGAGTACCCATTGTGAAGCTATGTGCATTCCTCAATGCAATATCTCGAAGGTAATCGATCCGAAAGCCTACCAGGTTACAAGCAGATGTGGCCCAATGTCTTGTCGACTTTGAGTTGGTGTTCCCACCATCCTTCTTCAATATTATGACGCATCTCTGGTTCACCTAGTAGAAGAGATTGCCATTCTCGGTCTGTATTTCTACACAATATGTTCCCCTTTGAGAGGTACATGGGAGTCTTAAAGAAATATGTTCATAACCGTGCTAGGCGAAGGAAGCATCTCCAAGGGCTATGTAACAGAGGAGGTCATTGAGTTACGTGTTGATTTTATTCCCGACCTTAAGGCGATTGGTGTTCGTAATCACGACATGAGGGAGACTGCGTGGAAAAGGCACCCTAGGATGTAAAGCAATGATATGTAGGCATTCTCTCAATCAAGCACACTACGGTTTTACAAAGATCTATCTTGGTTGCCCGTATATCAATGAACACAAGAATTTAATACGCCTCAAACACCGGGCGATCGATGAATGGATTATAAGTGAACACATGGCGAGTTTTGGCTGGTGCAAAGACTTCTCACGAATAACACCCTTGTTGGGGATCATTTGTACTTGTTGGCGTGACACCGTCTTCGATTGTATGTACTTTCCAAGGGTACGAGATAAATGGGAATACATTTTACGATAGGCCAAGATAAAAAGAGCACCAACCAAAAGTGGTGTCCGCTCGATGCTGAGAAGACAATGGGCAAAGACCACGTATTATGGGTTCATAGAGGAGATATGGGAACTTGACTATGGACCTAATTTTAAGGTCCCTTGTTTCGATGCAAATGGGTCAAGCTAACGGGAGGAGGTTGAGGTAGACAAGAAGTGAATGACAACGGTGGATCTCAACAATCTTATGAAGAACTTAGACGAACCATTCGTCCTAGCCAATGATGTGGCTCAGGTTTTCTATGTGAAGGACATGTCCTCCGGACCAAAAAAAGAAAAAATATGCAAACGAATACATCATATGATGAGCCAAAGCGTCACATAGTTCTTTTCGGGGAAAAGAAACATCGTGGGAATCGAGGACAAGACATGTCGGAAGATTATAATAAGTTTGATGAAATTCCGCCTTTACAAAGGAAAACCGGCCCAAGCATTCCGTTAAGTAAAGAAGATGCTCCATGGTTACGTGAGCGATCATAAGGAAGGGCATATGCCAAGAAGTTCATGCTCATATTATGTAACTCTAGTTCATGTTTTAATATTAATACATGTCTTGAGTGTTAGTCATGTTTTGTGGATGGACCGGGACTATGAGAAGAAGTTGTCCCAATTGCACTTACCATTAAGATCTGATCTCCAAACGCCGGGTCACATATTAGGGAGTGCCTCTATGACCAGTTTCTTGGAGATCTTGGAGGACTAGGCTCCGTCGGCATCTCCCCAAATGGCCGTAGTGGTGTCCCCGCCTCGAAAACCATCTTGCAGCTTTGTAACTTCTCTAACTAGATCAATACACCGTGGAGCTAACTAATTTCACATATTAGGAGTGCCTCTATGACGATTTCTCGGAGATCTTGGGAGGCTCCGTCGGCATCTCCTCGAACGGCCGTAGTGGTGTCCCCGCCTCAAACCGGCGGAGGACTGACTCACAAGGATGCCTATTTATAGTACAAGCAGCTCGACATAGTGTTGACACTTACAAAATAATGTCGACTCACCCTATTATTAGTCGGTTGGTGTCTCCAACCGACTAAAGGTTCATCTTTAGTCCCGGTTGGTGACACCATCCGACAAGGTACACGCATGCGACATAATGTCGACATGCACTCACCCCTATTATTAGTGCTGACTCGTGTTTTGTCCCGGTTGGTGTCTCCAACCGGGACTAAAGGTTCATCCCGCCATTTTTTCTCGCCATTTTTCTTCCCGCCATTTTTCTTCCCGCCAGTTCTTCCCTCCAGTTCTTCCCGCTAGTTCACTATATATATATATGTAGGGGGTTGGCCTCCATTGTCATTGCACATCTCTAGACTCATATCGCAACCTCATCACTCTTTCCCATGGCTTCCGTAGCACTAACCCCAAGGGAGGCGGGCGCTTGCGCCTCGAACTACCCTGGCCAAGACTCGTGTCCCCCGCCGGCTGGATCTTGAGCATCGGGCGTGCAGTTCCTCCTGTCCCTCTAGGTGTGGCCGGATGGCCATCACGAACCACTACTACTTCGAGCTCACCGAGCAGCGGAGGAATCCCGGATGGCATCCCACTATTTCCCTACTTGGAAGCCTTCTTCGTGGATCGGCATGAGAGGCGCTTGCACGACGAGGACGGCCCTCCTCCTAACTTCAACGAGGCCGGCGTCGGCTATGGTGGCGGTCGGACTCTCCAGGCGTCATGGCCTATGACATCGCCGACTCTAACCCCGTCTGCGCTACCCTACCTCAAGTCCAGCCGCGCTACCCTCAAGTCCAGCCCACGTATTCTCCAGAGGTTCATTACTGCGACCCGGCGACGACAAATGATGGCGGCGAGTACGACTACGATGGCGTAGTATTACAGGTGTAGGCGGAGCATGGTGAATCACTCCAACATTCCGAAACAAGTTCGGCCGATTGTTACTGAATCTGGCCATGTATCTTAATTTTCAGTTCTTTTATGTATCTTTATTTTCAGTTCCAGTTTGGCCGATTGTTACTTAATCTGGCCATGTATCTTAATTTTCATTCGAGGTTTCTTGGCTTTCGGGTCAAATGACCAATGTTATGGCTAGAATCAAGGCATAGTTTGCAAGAGGAGTTTTCCTTTTTATCGCACCAAAAAGGCATTTTCCATTTTCCGAGCATAAAAAGCGGACGGTTTGTGAAGCAACCACCAAATGGCTAATTCAAAACCACCAACACATTGATCAAAAACAATGCAAGTTGAGAGAGGCTTGTGAGATTCAAGTGTATACAAAAGATGACATTTAAATATCCAATCAATTCAAAATGTTAATACAAAAGATGCGCATTAAAATATGATTTGATCTAATAAAATCATTTACATGAATGGATAGATATTATTTTTCTGAAAATTATGATATATTATTCATATTTTTCGAGTTGAAATGAAAAGATATGAATTTTCTAAATTCATATCATATTTTTGAATTAAAAAGCCCTTTAATGCATGAAATAAGTGTTTTAATTATTTTAAAAAATTCATGTAAAGTAAATATAAAATGATTTACATGAATGGATAGATATTATTTTTCTGAAAATTATGATATATTATTCATATTTTTTAGTTGAAATGAAAAAGATATGAATTTTCTAAATTCATATCATATTTTGAATTAAAAGCCCCTTTAATGCATGAAATAATGCCCTTTAACACCGGTTCCGCAGAACGGCGTTAAGAAACATTATTCGTTCCATTTCTCTTTAACACGGTTCGTGGCGAGAACGGTGTTAAAGAAATATCTGTGAATAATTCCCTTTAACACGGTTCACCACGAACCGGTGTTAAAGGTATTAAATGCGCCTTCGCCCTTTCTTCCCATGCGGATCGAACCACCGCCCGCCGCGCGAAGCGAAGCGAGCTTTGCGCCGCGTCCGGCCCTCAGGGCCGCCGCCCGCCACAAGACCATATGCAGCGCCGCGCCGCGCCGCCCTCGCCCTCGCATGGAGCCGTCGCGTACGCCGCCGCCCGGCCTCGCCAGAGTCAGGCCGCCGCCAGACATCGTAAGCCGGCGCCTCGCCCTCTCCGTACGTCGGAGCCGCCGCCCTCGCCGTACGTCGGAGCCGCCGCCCTCGCCCTCGCCGTCGGAGCCCGTGTGAGGCCCTCCTCTCTACAGCTAGCTCGTCTCGTTCGTCAAGTTCGGTGTCATGCCCGTGTTAAATTTTAGTGCTACTGTCGTTACCCATAGTGTGCTCGGCTCAGTGGTCGTGTGTCATTTTGAATTGATTTCAAATAGAGGGAGAGAGTAGGGTTTAGAGTTTTTCATTATGTTCTTTAATGCACAATTTAAACATGATGACAAACAAACCCTAAATAATGTTTATCTAAAACTGAGGTGTTACAGACGACAACTGTGTAGTACTACCTACGAGCACTAGTGGAAATGAGGGCTTTTGTTGATCCCGAAAAGGGGCTTTAAGACCGGTTCTTCTACGAACCGTTGTTAAAGGCGTACCGGCGTGGCTTTGCCGCCGTCGTCGCCTTTGCGTCGCCACGTCGCCGTTGTCTCTCTGCCACGTCTAAACGCCGACGCCTAAACGCCGACGCCTCAGAACGATATAAAATAGCTTATAGCAAAGATATTATAATAGGCCACGCCTAAACCCTACCTGACCACCTCGCTCTCTTCCCGTGCGTCTGCCCGCCGCCGCCGGAGCTCATAGGCCACGCTTAAACGCCGCCCGCCGCCCGCGAGCCTGGCTAGCACCGCCCTTGGAGCTCATAGGCCACGCTTAACGCACGCCGCCGCCCGACGAGCCCGCCGCTAGCACTCTAGATAATATTATTGTTTTAGAAACTATGGATCCACTTAGTAGAAACCTTGAAGAAGAAGAAATAATGGAGAACATTATTGATGAGGACACCTCACAATATCTCGAACTTGGAGGGACATGACGACAGCTCAAGTACTAGTCATGGAGAAGATGAAGACTCGGTGAACGCAATTTAATGGTTACAAAGTCCGTGAGGTATATGCATTGATTAAGCCTCGGTGACTTACACCAACAATCTTCTTCTACATGTATTAATTAACGCTTCTTTATTCTTTTAGCCCTCTGGATCGACCAGCCAGCAACCATCTTCTTCTACGAAAAGAGCAAGCGAGGCGAGCTGCGTTGAAAGATGCAAAGTTCACGATCGAAGCGATCCGTGTTGATGGCAGCCGATGGAGCCCAAGAAGGCGCAGACAAATTTATACGTCAGTGGAGTTTTTGTTAGGACCAAATCCCAATCATAATTGAATATTGGAATAAGCCAAAGAAGGGCGGGTACCTTTGTCGATGAGATCCAAAGAAACGCTTTGAATTCGTTGTTGGTAAATTTCACCTTCCGCGAGGAGGATGAAAACAACCCGATTATAAAGAAAAAGGTCAAAGAGTGGATTCTAAAGAAGATGGCTGAGGCTTTCCAGAATGGAAGACAAAATTGAACAAATTTGTCAAAGCTCATGAGACTCAGATTTCAAGACGATAGTATGCGAAGATAAGACCTCATTGGCCCGAATTTGAGACATATAAAAAGTGCTATAGCTAAAAGAGGTCGAAACCAATACGCTTAATGCCCCGAAGAAGGAATATCACCAGAGGACGGGTCGGTGGCTACATATCTCGAGGCCTAAGTGGGAGGAAGCTGAGAGGGCCTGGCGAGAGGATCACACCAGACGGATGGGTGGGACCTACGTGCAAAGACTTGGTTCTACGGAATCGGGCAAGGTTGGACCCGTAAGGATTGTGTATCTTCCAACCATCCTTGCCAAACCGTCACTGAACTCATCACGGCATACGAGGAAACATCCGCCGGGACCTTCCATCCCGACAGAGAGAATGACCAGCTCACACGCGCCATCGGTAAAAAAGAACACTCTGGACATGCACGAGGCACAGGGGGTATGACATGGAAGGATGGGTTTGCCGACTGGAGCGACTCTTACAGATGGCGCGGCAGAAAAGAAAAAGAGCGTACAGAGCGGATGACACAGATAGAACATGCACTTGCGGCGCTGCAGGCGCAAGTGAATGCACAACAGAGCCATCAAGCTACCGGCCCATCTCAGTGGCACGAAGAGCCTGCATTGGAAGCTGCCCGCGGCCCATTTCTGCGGAAGCGGTGGCTTCCACGGAGAACGTCACCACGCTTGAAATAGGGTCCTCGATCATGAGGGGTTCGTAGCATGGAAAACAAAATTTTCTATCGCATACAAACAAACAAGCCAAGATCTATCTACTAGATTGTAGCAACGAGTCGATGGAGGAACTCACCTCGAAGATTCCAAAGTGGTTAACGAGGCGGATTCTCGTGGGTGATGTAGTCAATACTCTTCCCGATCTCAAGATCGTAGACGATCCTTCCCAGCCACGTTCGTTAGCGCTCCATGATCGGTCACACGTTGATTTTCGACGAAGACCTTCCTCTCCTTGTTCCAGCGGCGGAGGTTGTAGCACTCTCCTCGCGATTCCTAAGGCCTGTGGCGTGGCGGAAGTAGAGGAGATCCCGAGGCTTCGCCTTAAGGCAAGGTATGGTGGAGCTTATGAGAAAGAGGATTAGTGGCCTAGTAATTAGACACACCAATTAGGGCTCTAAACCAATTAGAAGGCTCTAAACTGTTGGCTAAAGCAATTAGAAGCTCTAAACCAAAACAGCTCTAAAGGAGATCTAGAGTAGAAAGTAAAGCGCCTATGGAGGAGCCCTCCTTTTATGAGGAGGGGTTGGCGCCAGGGGAGGGAGGAGTCCCTCCCCAACTCGGCCTAGGGCTGGCGCCCGGAGGAGTCCTACTCCTCCTCCAGGTTGGTTCCAACTCCTCTTGTTTCCCACAGTTTCTTGTTTTGGCGGTTTGACTTTCAAACTGGACATTTGACTTTTCATTTTAGGATTCAATTTAATCCTTTATTTGGGACAGCAATAACACATAGTACATGATGCAATCATTCAATGAGCAATGACACATTCATGTACCCTTCCCCGGAGTCTTGGACAATCGGAACCTTCTAGAACATTCAGATGAAAACAGGAATCATTCCCGAACTCAAAGCAGGACTTTCCTTATATGAATCTTATTCTCGGACCATTCCGGATCACCTCGTGATATCCCGGATCCCATCCGAGACTCGAACAACATTGGTCTCTTTCTCATAATACCATAACTACTCAAACAACGTCGAATCCTTAAGTGTGTCTCCCTACGGTTCGTGAATTATGCGGACATGATCGAGACACTTCTCGAACAATAACCAATAGAGGAATCTGGAAATTCATATGGCTCTACATATTTCTACGATTACTGCGATCGAATGAACCACTTACATACGATACCAATTTCCCTTTGTCTCACGATATGTTACTTACCCAAGGTTATGATCGTCGGTATCTACGCATACCTAGTTCAACCTTATTCTTGATAAGTACTCTTTTCTCGTTCGTGATATGTGATCCCTTGTGACCAAGTCACATGCTTGCAAGCTAATTGGATGACATTCCACCGAGAGGCCCGTGAGTATATCTATCCGTCATGTGGATGGACAAATCCACTCTTGATCCATGTGTCTCAACCAATACCTTCCGAACACTCAATGCCACTTTTATAACCACCCGATTACGGTGTGGTGTTTGATGTCATCAAAGCATCCATCCAATAAAGGTGATATGCATGATCTCATGGTCGAAGGAATTAGGTTACTATGTATCGAAAGCATATAGCAATTGAACTAATGAAATGACTTGATCTTTATGCTACGCTTATCTATAGGAGTATGTCCACCATATCATTCTCCTAACGATATGATCTTGTTGTTGATAACATCTCAATGTTCATGATAGGAAACCACAATCATTAATCAACCAACAAGCTAGTGAAGTATAGAGGCTATACTAGGGACTTCAAATTAAGTTTACAAAACACACAAGTATCAATGTTTCCTTGTTAATACTATTATAGCATGAATGTAAACATTTATCATAAACACAAAGATATAATAATAACTATATTTATTATTGCCTCTAGGGCATATCTCCAGATCTCCCACTTGCACTAGAGTCATCTAATCTAGATTACATGGTAATATACCGAACACCCATGGCAGTTTGGTGTTGGTCATGTTTTGCCCTCGGAGAGGTTTAGTCAACGGATCCGCCACATTCGGATCTGTGTGTACTTTGCAAATCTTTATATCCCCATCCCGGATATGTTCTCGAATAGCGTGAACGCAGCTTGATATCTTGACTTCTTGTGTGACCTTGGTTCTTGCGCATTGGCTATGGCGCCCATGTTATCACAAGAGATAGACATTGGGTCCGGTAGCACTTGGAACCACACCCAGCTCTGTAATGAACTCCTTCATCCATATCGCTTCTTGTGAAGCCTCAAAGCGACTATGTATTCCGATTCATTGAAGATCTACAACGCTTTGCTTTGCACTCCTCCGACTAGCTTTGCACCATTCAAA
The DNA here is from genome assembly GCA_030063025.1 of Avena longiglumis. Taxonomy (NCBI): domain Eukaryota; kingdom Viridiplantae; phylum Streptophyta; class Magnoliopsida; order Poales; family Poaceae; genus Avena; species Avena longiglumis. The sequence goes on from CP125976.1 coordinate 24,551,352, forward strand.
ATAAATACGTATCCAGTTGTGATTTAGAATCATCCGGATCGGTGTTCCAACTAGCATCGGTGTAACCATTAACAACGGTGTTCATCACCTCCATAAGAAAGAACCATATCCTTAGTTCTTCTCAAGTACTTAAGGATGTTTTGATCATTGTCCAATGATCCACTCCTGGATCACTTTGATATCTGCTAGTTAAACTAACGACATATGCAATGTCGGGTCTAGTACATAGCATGGCATACATTAGAGATCCTATGGCTGAGGCATAGGAGTCTTACTCATCCTTTCTCTATCTTACGCGATGTCGGACTTTGAGTTTTACTCAAGGTCGTATTGAGCAACATGGGCAGAACCCTTTCTTGCTTTCTTCCATTCCAAATCTCTTTAGAACTTTGTCCAAATATGTACTTTGTGACAATGATATTTGGCGTTCGATCTATCTCTATAAATCTTTATGCCTAATATGTAAGCTGCGCCAAGATCCTTCATTGAAAAACTATTATTCAAATATTCCTTGACACTATTAAGAAGGTCTACATCATTCCCAATCAACAATATGTCATCCACATACGGTATTAAGAATGCTGAGCTCCCACTCACTTTCTTGTAAATACAAGCTTCTCCATAAGTTTGTATAAAACCAAAACTTTGATTACCTTATCAAAGCGTTGATTCCAACCGGGATGCTTGCTTCAATCCATAGATGGACCGTTGAAGTTTGCATACCTTGTTAGCATCTATAGGATCGACAAAACCTTTGGGTTGCATCATATACAACTCTTCATCAATGTCTCCATTGAGGAATCTTTGTTTGACATCCATCGCCATATCTCATAATCATAATATGCGATTGCTAACATAATCCTCCAGACTTTAGCTTCGCTTTGGTGAGAAAGTCTCATCGTAGTCAACTCCTTGAATTTGAAACCCTTTTGCGACAAGTCGAGCTTTATAAACGATAACATTACCATCGACATCTGTTTTCTTCTTGAAAATCCATTTGTTCTCGACAGCCTTCCGGCCATCCGGTAAGTCCATCAAAGTCCATACTTGGTTTTCGTACATGGATCCAATCTCGGTTTTCATGGCTTCTTGCCATTTATTGGAATCTGGGCTCATCATCGCTTCCTCATATGTCTCGGGGTCATCGGTGTTGTCCACCACCATGACATTCATAACGGAATCATACCAATGGAGGTGTACGAGTTCTCGTTGATCTCCGAGGCTCTGTAACTTCAACCGAAGTTTCATGATCATCATCATTAGCTTCCTCCCTTATTGGTGCGGCACCACAGAACTTCTTCAAGGTCTTGCGCTACTCGCAATTCGAGAAGGTTCAACAACCTCGTCGAGTTCTACTTTCCTTCCAGTCACTTCTTTCAAGAGAAATTCCTTCTCTAGAAAGGATCCATTCTTAACGAATGTTTTGCCTTCGATCTATGATAGAAGGTATACCCAATAGTTTCCTTCGTATCCTATGAAGACGATTTTTCCGCTTTGGGTTCAAGCTTGTCCTTTCAGAACTTCTTTACATAGGCTTCAGATCCCCAAACTTTAAGGAACGACAATTTAGGTTTCTTCCCAAACCATAATTCATACGGTGTCGTTTCAACGGATTTAGACGGTGCCCTATTTAAAGTGAATGCGGCTGTTTCTAATGCATAACCCCAAAATGATAGCGGTAAATGTAAGTGACATCATAGAACGAACCATATCTAAGAGAGTTCGACACGACGTTCGGACACACCATTACGCTGTGGTGTTCCCGGTGTCAATTGTGAAAGTATTCCGCACTTCTTTAAATGCTCGCCAAACTCAGAACTTAGATATTCACCTCCACGATCAGAACGCAGAAATTTAATCTTCTTGTAACCTTGATTCTCTACCTCACTTTGAAACTCCTTTAACTTCTCGAAAGTTTCGGACTTATGTTTCATGAAATAGATATACCCATATCTACTCAAGTCATCCGTGAAGGTAAGAACATAACGATAACCATCACATGATGCTACACTCATTGGACCACACACATCGGTATGTATGATTTCCAATAAGTCCGTAGCTCGCTCCATCATACCGTAAAATGGAGTCTTAGTCATTTTACCCATCGACATGCTTCGATCTTTCAAGTGATTCAAAATCAAGTGATTCAAGAAGTCCATCGGAATGGAGTTTCTTCATACGTTTCACTCGATGTGACCAAGACGATGCCACATATAGGTCGAATTATCGCTGATTTCAAACGTTTAGCCTCAATGTTGTTGATATGTGTATTTCCACCATCGAGATTCAATAAGAATAGACCATCTATCAAAGGTGCATGTCGTAAAACATATTACTCATATAAATCGAACAACCATTATTCTCGACTTAAACAAGTAACCGTCTCGCAATAAACAAGATCCCGAGATAATGTTCATGCTCAACGCAGGCACTAAATAACAATTATTTAAGTATAAAACTAATCCCGATGGTAGATGAAGGGGTAGCGTGCACCGCGATCACATCAACCTTTGATCCGCTTCCCACGCCGCATCGTCACCTCGTTCTTCGCTAGCTTCCGTTTATTCTGCAAGACTTTGTTTGAGTTACAAATATGAGCAACCGAACCAAGATCAAATACCCGTGCACTACTACGAGTACTAGTGAGATACACATCAATAACATGTATATCGATATACCTTTCTTCTTGATGTTGCCGTTCTTGAGATCCGCCAAGTACTTTGGGCAATTCCGCCCAAAGTGACCTTCTCCCTTGCGAAAAGCACTCAGTTTGGGCTTAGGTCCAGCTTGGTCTTCTTCGTGATGGCGGCTTTCTTACCACCCTTCTTGAAGTGTCCCTTTGCTTAGACTTGCCTTTCTTGAATTTGGTGGTCTTATTGACCAACAACACTTGGTGCTCTTTCTTGATCTCCACTTCGCAGATTTTAACATGGCAAAGAGTTACGCAACGTCTTGTTCATGTTCTGCATGTTGTAGTTCATCACAAAGTTCTTGTAACTTGGTGGTAGTGATTGAGGACACGGTAAATCCCCAAAGCATTAGGAATCACAATACCCAAGCTTTGAAGTTTGTTTGCATGCCCGACATCTTAAGCACATGCTCACCGACGAGCTGCCCTCTTCCATCTTGCGCTTAAAGAACTTTTCGAAGCCTCATAGCTTTCAATTGCCGCATGAGTCTCAAAATTAATTTGAGATCCTCGACAATATCATGTGGGTCGACTCTTCAAACCTTTTCTCAAGCTCGATTCTAAACCATACAAGATAGCACCTTGAACTATGGAGTACTGATTCTTCCGAGCGAGGTAAACATTCTTTACTTCATCGGAGCAATGGTGCAGTGGGTCACCCAATGTGCATCCAAAGACATAGGTCAAATTACCACTGTGAGGAGGTCCTCAAATTGGAACCAATCCGCCAAGTTGCTTCCATTGTTTTTCAACTTTTCTTTCTAGGAACGCATTAAAATTGATGGTAGGCTGCCATTGATCTACAACATATTTGCAATAGTTTAGACTAAGTTTATGACAAATTGAGTTCAAATTAATTAATGAAATTAAACTAGGTGAACTCCCACTCAAAACAACATCCCTCACATTGTTTTAGTGATAACACGAACCAAATCCACTACATCAACACCGATCATCACGAGAGTTGATATAGTTTCAATGGCGAACAATCATCATGTTCATCATATCTACTATACGATTCATGCTTTACCTTTCGGTAATCCGTGTTCCGAGACCATGTCTACATGCTAGGCTCGTCAAGATCAAACCTTAGTTTCGCATGAGCAAATCTGGCTTGCTCACGTTGTATACACTTGCGTAATCTAGAACACCCGATCATCACGTGGTGCTTCAAACAACAAGCTTTAGCAACGGTGCTAACTAAGGGTGAACACTTTATGATTTGAAATTGATGTGCATGAGGGATCATCTTATAATGCTACCGTCGTCTACTAAGCAATACAAGATGCATAAAGGATTAACATCACATGCAATTCAATATATATATGTGATATGATATGGCCTTTCTTCTTCGTGCCTCCGATCTCCATCTTCAAGCACGAACATGATCTCCATCATCACCGGCATTGCATCAAGGTCAATGACGCTTCTCCATGGTTGTCGTCCACCGGCTTCAACTTCGTCCACCGGCTTCAACTATTACAACTACTTTGAATAGACACGCAGGTCTTAACATGAATTAAAGACAACCATATGGCTCCTGCCGGTTGTCGACTTACAATAAGGAGCATTGCATACATCGAATATAATCACAATCATGGCCATATCACATCACTGCACACCCCTGCAAAACAAAGTTAGACGCTTCTACTTTCTTTGCATATTTTACGTGGTTTGGGGCTTTCAATAAGTGTCGTTCTAACTTACGAACAAGAACCACAACATTGATACTAGCATTGTTGATCACCCGTTGTAAATTGGATCTTAACTATGCTAGGAGAAACATGCACCCGCAAAGCCACTTATGCAATACAAGTTACATGTCAAGCGTGGAGCAAGTCTCATGAACGATGTCATGTAAGGTTAGCCCGGGCCGCTTCATCCCAACATACCGCAAGATGCAAAGTACACAAAAAGCAATCTACAATAAGAGCATCAACGCCCACAATGACCATTGTGTTCTACTCTGGCAACAGATCTACATATAGACACGGCTCGATACCCTAGGGGGTTCGTAGCATGGAAAACAAAATTTTCTATCGCATACAAACAAACAAGCCAAGATCTATCTACTAGATTGTAGCAACGAGTCGAGGAACTCACCCTCGAAGATTCCAAAGTGGTTAACGAGAGCGATTCTCGTGATGTAGTCGCATTCTTCCCGATCTCAAGATCGTAGACGATCCTTCCAGCCACGTTAAGCTCGCAGCCTTGCGGTCACACGTTCAGACTGACGAAGACCTTCCTCTCCCTTGTTCCAAGAGGCGGAGGTTGTAGCACTCTCCTCGCGATTCCCAAAGACAACGTGGTACTGGGAAGTAGAGGAGATCCCAGGCTTCGCCTTAAGCGCAAGTAGTATGGTGGAGCTTATGAGAAAGAGGATTAGTGGCCTAGTAATTAGACACACCAATTAGAGGGCTCTAAACCAATTAGAAGGCTCTAACTGCTATTAAAGCAATTAGAAGCTCTAAACCAAAACAGCTCTAAACCGGAGATCTAGAGTAGAAAGTAAAGCGCCTATGGAGGAGCCCCGCCCTCCTTTTATGAGGAGGGGTTCCTTGGCGCTTGAGGGAGGAGTCCTCCCCAACTCGCCTAGGGTGGCTGGCTCCGAGGGAGTCCTACTCCTCCTCCAGGTTGTTCCAACTCCTCTTGCTTGTTCCCACAGTTTCTTGTTTTGGCTTGACTTTCAAACCGACATTTGACTTTCGCTTTAGGATTCAATTTAATCCTTTATTTGGGACAGCAATAACACATAGTACATGATGCAATCATTCAATGAGCAATGACACATTCATGTACCCTTCCCCGAGTGCCGACAATCCGGAACCTTCTAGAACATTCCCGATGAAAACAGGAATCATTCTAACTCAAACGGGACTTTCCTTATATGAATCTTATTCTCCGGACCATTCCGGATCACCTCGTGATATCCGGATCCCATCCGAGACCGAACAACATTCGGTCTCTTTCATAATACCATAACTACTCAAACAACGTCGAATCCTTAAGTGTGTCTCCCTACGGTTCGTGAATTATGCGACATGATCGAGACACTTCTCCGAACAATAACCAATAGAGGAACTGGAAATTCATATGGCTCTACATATTTCTACGATTACTTTATGATCGAATGAACCACTTACATACGATACCAATTTCCCTTTGTCTCACGATATGTTACTTACCCAAGGTTATGATCGGTATCTCGCATACCTAGTTCAACCTTGTTACCGATAAGTACTCTTTTCTCGCTCCGTGATATGTGATCCCTGTGACCAAGTCACATGCTTGCAAGCTAATTGGATGACATTCCACCGAGAGGGCCCAGAGTATATCTATCCGTCATGTGGATGGACAAATCCACTCTTGATCCATGTGTCTCAACCAATACCTTCCGAACACTCAATGCCACTTTTATAACCACCCGATTCACGGTGTGGTGTTTGATGTCATCAAAGCATCCATCCAAGAAAGGTGATATGCATGATCTCATGGTCGAAGGAATTAGGTTACTATGTATCAGAAAGCATATAGCAATTGAACTAATGAAATGACTTGATCTTTATGCTACGCTTATCTATAGGAGTATGTCCACCATATCATTCTCCTAACGATATGATCTTGTTGTTGATAACATCTCAATGTTCATGATAGGGAAACCACAATCATTAATCAACCAACAAGCTAGTGAAGTATAGAGGCTATACTAGGGACTTCAAATTAAGTTTACAAAACACACAAGTATCAATGTTTCCTTGTTAATACTATTATAGCATGAATGTAAACATTTATCATAAACACAAAGATATAATAATAACTATATTTATTATTGCCTCTAGGGCATATCTCCAACAGATACCCCGTGGATGAGATCGCGGAGAGCGAACACGCTGAGCTGCATGTGAGATTAATGGGCTTATCCATTAAGGTGGTTGTCGGCTATGCCTTACCTCCTGTAGCTGATGGAACTTACCACTGCCGACCGATTCCAGATGGCTATGCTATTGTCGGGGTGGATGAGGTTGTGAAGGAATATGAGGAAGCACAGCTTGACCATGCTACAGGTGAAGGGGAAACTCAACTCAAATTTGCAGTGAAAACAACCATTCTTTGGAAGAAGGAACACATTGTGCTTCCAAATTGAGATCACTGCACCCCGCTGCCTCTCAGAGCTGCTAGCCCCGAGCCGCTCAGCTATCTCCAGGCGGAAGCCATCTCGGCCCGTCACCATCTCTCTGCAGCCATCTCCGCCTGTCACCATCTCTGCTTGGCAGCCATCTCCGCCCGTCACCATCTCCGGTGCTTCATCCATCTCCTCAACAGAAGCGGAAGAGCACCGCCACGAGGAGCATCAGAGACCGCCACAAAGAAATGCAGGAAACCGTACGCCAAAGAGTTCAAAAAACTACGTCCCGCAGCCTTCCGCCAAGCCATTGCCGTTTTACCGTGGAATCGCAGCGACGAGGACACCAATAGGATCTCGGAAGAAGAGGTCAAGAAATTCTTTGCGCCTAGACGAGCCGAGCAAAAGGAGAAAATAGATCCGCGGTGGAGAAGTTTTACAAAAATCTTTTGAAACCTGAAACCCCACTTGTGCGGACTACGAGCGCCAGATTTTGAAGGCGGATGCAAGGCGCCTGAGGCGAAAGTAGCAATCGTGAGGCACCCGAGAAAACAGTTCCCATGCTCGAGAGCAGAAACCAATCATGCGCCCGCTCCAAATGTTTGACAAAGGACGCTCCTCCGTAGATGATTACGAGGCAGAGCTACAAAGAAAGGCCAATGAGATGGGGATGACTTACATTGCATACTTGAACGTCATGGGAGACAACTTGCCCAAATGCGATGTCAACCCCATACAGCCATGGAAGTATGGGAAGAATCTAGTCAAGAAAGAGGAGCTCAAGAATCTACCAACAAAGATGCGAAAATTGCACAAGTGGTACCTTCATTTCGCAAGACGAGAAAAGAAGAATGGATCACAGGCGCATATAAGAGATCAGATTTTCTTGTGCGGAGACGACGCGATCGACTTCAACATTCAAGACTTGCATTTTCTATTCAATCGAAGGAACTCACAAATCTGCCATCAGCCTTTATTGTGTGTAAGTACTAGTTACGTAATTTTTATCTCATCTCATTCACTTCATTAATTGCATGTATATATATATATGCTCACCATATATGTATATACTATTATGCAGAAAAGGTTATGGAATGCATGAAAGGAGGTCCTTTTGACATTGGGTTCTTGACCCAAATAGAGTTCATGAAGAAGTGGTAAGAGACAAACCCGGCAAATGAAGATTACTTACAAAGTCTTTGAGACAACAAACCAAAAGGGAAATACTATTGCCTTACAACTTCGTGAGTATCATACTCTCTCTTGTACACATTCTGCTTCGCTTACTCGATGTTAAGTGTAATTGACGATGAGTTATGCGTGCGTAGGTTCCACTTTATTCGATAGTCATTCAACCCGACTCAGAAAAGTCCTTGTCATGGACTCGCATTTAAAAGAAAAGAGCTATGGGCAGACTTTAGAGAGATGCTCCAGAGGTAATTTCAATCATATTATCGCACTAGATCGGCAACTTTCGTGACAATAAGTAATTAATTACTCCTTTATCCATTTTCTTTGTCGGACAGGGTTTGAAATGTTCACGGCAGGGCCGTGGGTGAATGGTCGGAAGAACTAAAATTTGTAGACCAAAATGTAAGTAATACTAGCTAGCTTTCAATTCCATTATATCATGCTTTATTGATTATTATTTTGATTGAACTCTCTATTCTCGTAGCGCGCATCGTGACACGACAATAACTTATGTGGTACTATGTTTGAATTCATTCAAGAACACGATATGTGCGATGCCAAGCCGCACTAGAACAACTTAGAGTAAGTAAACAAAGTCCACAACATTATTTTATTACCATCAATTGTGTTGAGTTTTATTCTTATATATATATTGACCCCATTCTTCATATATATTCAGATCGAACGGATGCGGACCAACTCCTACCATTTGAACGCATACGAGCCATTCAAGAGGAATTGGCGGGTTCATACTTGATGAGATCGTCACGCTGGCGAGAACTCTTTAGATATCCACCAAAATGAACGATAACGATGTATGTGATGACGATGTATGTGCCGATGACGATGTTTGTGTATAATAATAGTTGCTTAATTATTCATGTACTCGTATGTACCGGCGATTTATTTATAAGTATACCGCTCGATCGATTCTCGCCTCCCCCTCCCGGTAAATACGCCTAACGGGCAGAGGCGTGGTTCCGCGGCGGAGATTTAGGCGCTTTTCCGCCACAGAAGATCTTTAACACCGTTCAGATACGAACCGGTGTTAAAGCAAGCTGAGGCCTCATACGTCGCCACCCTTTCTTTAACACCGTCAGATAAAACCGGTGTTAAAGGGGCCCCCCCTCTAACACCGAACCCTCAACAGCGGTTGGGGAACCGCTGTTAGAGGCCCTCCCAACCGGAGTTAAAGGGGGGCTCTGCACTAGTGTATGGATTAGGGGTACGTATTACAAATGTAGTGCAAAAAATTTCAGATTTTGTTTGTACCCTGAAACTTTCAAACCTTGTCCTTTATTTTTAAAGGGAAAGAAAAAAAGTAAAAAAGAGTAATTTTGGCCCTTACACGTTCGAGTTCAAGCGGCCACACGCCTCCTACACAAGCTTTGCCCTAGCTGCAGCTCACGCCTCTCGTGCAGTACCCAAGCTGCTCGCTACCAAGACTCAACTCGACGCCTCCTGTGCTACCTAAGACAAGAAGGAAGACGCTAGCTTGTCGGCATCGCTAGGTTTGCATTTCCGGTGCATCTATCGCTCTAGCCCAAGGCTCAAGGCAAACACTACAGACGGCCACGCCGAGGGCAAAAAGCCGTCAGAGCCTAAATGCCCTCGGCGTATGCTACGCCTACAGAGCCTCTCCTCAAGAAGGGCTCCTCGAGCATATAGAGGCTGGGCAGATCAAAATGTTGTCGGCGATGCTACCGAGGGCAATGTTGTCATGAGTGGCCTAAGCATAGCTTGTCGACCGTTGCAAAATATTTTTAAAAAAATTAATTTTTTTTTTCTTAATTTTGAATCTTTGAACTGTTGACTCGTTAATCTCCCACTTTGAACATTTTTAACACTAATTACACTTAATACTTAATTAAATTGCAGTCTTGGTCGAACTTCGGAAGGTCACCCATCCTAATACTACTCCAGCCAAAGACGCTTAACTTCCTCGCTCCTTCGTAATCTGCTTTCAAAGTAATTCATACATTGTTGTCAATACTATGATACCAATCCTATTAACCCTTATATCAACATGTCACATGTTTGTATTTTTGAAATTACAAACAATTATTTAAATAAACAATAATGAATAAGTAAAAATATTATTGAATTCAAATAAAATATAATAATTTTACTTTTTGTATTTTTCTATTTAATATGGAATAATTAATATCTTTAAATCTATAAATGAATTTAACAAATAATATGTCTAAATTGATCAGAAAATGAGAGGAATCCAAATATGATATCCATATCAACTAATCACAAACCCTCCGTTTTGAATTATCTATTTGGTGGTTGCTTTAGAAAATTTCCTTTTTGCGCTCGGATAATGAAAAATGGCTTTTTGGTGCGATGAAAAGGAAAACTTGCATTCCTCCTGCAACATTGTTCGCCATACCATGATGCATGTGTATACACAATATGGGACCATTATCACAAACTATGCCTTGATTCTAGCCATAACATTGGTCATTTGACCCGAAAGCCAAGAAACCTCGAATGAGATAGGTCATTTTGTGAAGGTTTTTTTAAGACATAATCAATATATCAAGTTTAATATTTTTCCTTATAACTATGTCACATAATATGACACCACGAAGGTTTCGCATTGTTTGAACGTTTTGAATTTTTTATGCCTTTTAAATTATCGTCAACTTTGTCGAAGGCGGGCATGAAGATTCTTAGCTCGGGCCGAGCCTCGCTAAACTTGCATTGGATCTTTGATAAAATAGCATATTGTGAACCTAAAATGATTTTTGTAAAAAAACATGAGCATCGGATCATGTACCTGTAGTTCATATCTAACCCACTTCCTGCCGATTCAGCAGGAATTTGTCTTTTTTATCAGAGGTGGACGGAAAGGTTTCGGAACCCCATGTTGGGACATTGTCCATATAAGGTGGTATATTATTTTAGTAAAATATGGTGGTAGCATTTTGAATTAGCCATTTGGTGGTTGCTTCACAAAATCGTCCGTTTTTTATGATCGGAAAATGGGAAATGGCTTTTGGTATGCGAAAAGGAAAACTTTCTCCTGCAACATTGTTCGCCATCCCATGATTCATGTGTATGCACAATATGGGAACATTATCACAAACTATGCCTTGATTCTAGCCATAACATTGGTCATTTGACCGAAAGCCAAAACCTCGAATGAGAGAGGTCATTTTGTGAAGGTTTTTTGAGACATAATCAATATATCAAGTTTAATATTTTCCTTATAACTATGTCACATAATATGACACCACGAAGGTTTCGCATTGTTTTGAACGTTTTGAATTTTTTATGCCCTTTTAAATTATCACCAAACTTTGTCGAACGGCGGGCATGAAGATTCTTAGCTCGGGGCGAGCCTCGCTAAACTTGCATTGGATCTTTGATAAAATAGCATATTTTGAACCTAAAATGATTTTGTAAAAAACATGAGCATCGGATCATGTACACATAGTTCATATCTGACCCACTTCCTGCCGATTCGGCAGGAATTTGTCTTTTTTATCAGAGGTGGAAGGAAAGGTTTCGGAACCCCCTGTTGGGACATTGTCCATATAAGGTGGTATATTATTTTAGTAAAATATGGTGGTAGCATTTTGAATTAGCCATTTGGTGGTTGCTTCACAAAATCGTCCGTTTTTTATGATCGGAAAATGGGAAATGGCTTTTTGGTACGTAAAAGGAAAACTTTCTCCTGCAACATTGTTCGCCATCCCATGATGCATGTGTATGCACAATATGGGAACATTATCACAAACTATACCTTGATTCTAGCCATAACATTGGTCATTTGACCCGAAAGCCAAGAAACCTCGAATGAGATAGGTCATTTTGTGAAGGTTTTTTTGAGACATAATCAATATATCAAGTTTAATATTTTTCCTTATAACTATGTCACATAATATGACACCACGCGAAGGTTTCGCATTGTTTCGATCGTTTTTGAATTTTTTATGCCCCTTTTAAATTATCGTCAAACTTTGTCGAACGGCGGGCATGAAGATTCTTAGCTCGGGGCTGAGCCTCGCTAAACTTGCATTGGATCTTTGATAAAATAGCATATTGTGAACCTAAAAATGATTTTTGTAAAAAAACATGAGCATCGGATCATGTACCTGTAGTTCATATCTGACCCACTTTCTACCGACTCGGCAGGAATTTGTCTTTTTCACCAGAGGTGGACGGAAAGGTTTCGGATTCCCCTATTGGGACATTGTCTATAGAAGGTGGTATAGTATTTTTGTAAAATGTGGTGGTACCATTTTGAATTAGCCATTTGGTGGTTGCTTTACAAAATCGTCCGTGTTTTGTGCTCAGAAAATGGGAAATGGCTTTTTGGTGCGACGAAAAGGAAAACTTTCTCCTGCAACATTGTTCGCCATCCCATGATGCATGTGTATGCACAATATGGGCACATTATCACAAACTATGTCTTGATTCTAGCCATAACATTGGTCATTTGACCAAAGCCAAGAAACCTCGAATGAGATAGGTCATTTTGTGAAGGTTTTTGAGACATAATTAATATACCAAGTTTGATATTTTTCCTTCTAACTATGTCACATAATATAACACCACGAAGGTTTCGCATTGTTTCGATCATTTTGAATTTTTATGCCCATTTTAAACTATATACAATTTCTTATGTTTTACTTAATTTTTATTTACAAATGTGAAATATTTGAGTGTAGATAGATAGGTCTTATTTTTCTACAAATTTTGATATATTATTTGTATTTTCCGAATTAGAATGATTTAGTTATGATTTTTCAAAGTTTAATGAGATAAAATAAAAAATAGCTACGCCGAGGGCGGCCGTCGGATATGCTACCGAGGCAGCCGTCGGCGTAGCATAGGATATGCCGAGGGCAATTCTACGCCGACGGCTGCTTGGCGGAGATGGCCTAGACGATGGCTACGCCGACGGCCCCGATGTTTGGCCGTCGGCGTAGCTACTGGCCGTCGGCGTTGCTTCCCATTCCTGTAGTGAAAGAAGAGAACAATGCCGATAGCCAGACTCGCTGAACAGGTGCTTTGCCAGCGACTTGGTATTGTGGGAGAAGGGGGGCAGACAACTCAAGCTGCCATTGCCCGGTTTGTGCAACTGTTCAACGGACATAGCTATAGCAGCCTTGAGGGTCCTTTTTCGCTTGGACGACTGTGACCTTGCGACGGCGGTCGACGAAGCGCTGGTGAGCACGGTGGAGCGGCAGCTGTTGATCAAGCTGGGGACACAACCACAGGAGCTAGCAACCAGCCTTGATGACCTTCTGTACGTCTACAAAGTCACAGTCGTATCTTTAATCCAATATATGTTAGATGAAAACCTATTGCAGCTGCACCGTTTTACTTCCGTGATGATTGCTTGTAAGATTCAAAGATAGTATGCCTACTTGCAACCTGATGGGGTTGCGTCCATTAGCCTTGGCAAGGCGGCACTCTAGATGATCAACGGGCAATTGCTACGGGAAAAGACTTACGGGATATGACGTGCGCTTAGTTAGTTGGTTCTGATTTTTTCCTCTCCCGCGTGATTGAAGGACTCTGCTCCAACTGAATCATCCCACGTCTTCGCGTAAATAAATTCCGTAAGATGCAGTCCATACGTCTAGCATTACCTATATTAATTGCATTAGTTGGATTGCTGGAACCCAAGAGGTCTCAACTGTCCAAAGCGCCGCGACATCGTTGGCAATTTAGTTGCCTCCTCTACCTGCCAAATAGTCTTTCTCCAAGAAAACGAAGCTACAGCACGTCGAAGCTTTCATCGCTGCCTAGCACGGTGGCCAAAGATTACACAATTTTGCACAAAGACTGGCGGGCGGCACAAAAAGGTGGCATCCTCATACTCTGAGATGACAGCGTGGTTCAAATCTTGAGTGTGGTTGTTCGCACGTACTCCTTAAGCTGTATGGGCTATTTTATTTTATTTTGATCCATGATCCATCCAAACCCATATCGAGGCACTACACGAAAAAATGTCGCTGCCGTGTAGACATGTCTTTGCCGTGCGCCAAACGGACCGGAACATTGCCGTGTGTAACTCAGAAAATACACGACAAAGTACGTGAACACGACAAATTTCTAAAAAAGAATACGGCAAAGAAATATACACGGCAAAGACCCATAAAGGAACACGACAAAGAAAATACACTCGGCAAAGTCGACAACGACACACGACAACGAGGTGGGACCCGTGACCCCACAGGTCCATTCAACGGGAAAAGCTAACGGCTGCAGACAGTGGTCTCTTTGCCGTGTGCCCTCGCCGGTCATTTGCCGTGTGTATTCCGTAGTACACACAGTACACACGACAAAGTCCTTTTTTTTGCCTTTTATCACATTACTCTTAGGAAAATCATAAAAAAATATTCTAATTCATAAAAATACAAATAATATATCAAAATTTGCAGAAAAACAAGATCTATATATCTACACTCAAATATTAGATATTTATATTGAATAAGAATTTTCATGCTCGTTGTTTTGACCATAGTTTAAAACATGCATAATAAATTAAAAATGATCGAAACAATGCAAAACCTTCGCGTGGTGTCATATTATGTGACATAGTTGGTAGGAAATATATCAAACTTCGTATATTGATTATGTCTAAAAAACCTTCACAAAATGACCTATCTCATTCGAGGTTTCCTAGCTTTCGGGTCAAATGACCAATGTTATGGCTAGAATCAAGGCATAGTTTGTGATAATCTGTCTATACTGTGATGCATGTGCATCATGGAATGTCGAACAATGTTTCAGGAGGAAGTTTTCCTTTTCGTCGCACCAAAAAGCCATTTTCCATTTTTCGAGCATAAAAAACGGGGGATTTATTAAGCAACCACCAAATGGCTAATTCAAAATGCTACCACCCTATTTTTCAAAAATACTAGACCACCTTAAATGGACAATGTCCCAACGGGGGGATCTCAAACCTTTCTGTCCACTCCAGGTGAAAAAGACAAATTCATGCCGAATCGGTAGGAAGTGGGTCAGATATGAAATGCAGGTACATGATCTGATGAGCATGATTTTTCACAAAAATCATTTTTAGGTTCACAGTATGCTATTTCATTAGAGATCCAATGAAATTTTAGAGAGGCTCAGCTCCGAGCTAAGAATCTTCATACCCATCGTTCGATAAAGTTTGTCGATAGTTTAAAAGAGTCATAAAAAAACAAAAAACAATCGAAACAATGCGAAACCTTCGCATGGTGTCATATTATGTGACATGGTTGCAAGGAAAAATATCAAACTTGTTATATTGAATATGTCTCAAAAAAACCTTCACAAAATGATCTATCTCATTCGAGGTTTCCTGGCTTTCGGGTCAAATGACCAATATGATGGATAGTATCAAGTCATAGTTTGTGATAATGTGCCCATATTATGCATGCATGTGCATCATGGAATGGTGAACAATGTTATAGAAGGAAGTTTTCCTTTTTGTCGCACCAAAAAGCCATTTTCCATTTTCCGAGCACAAAAAAGTGGGGTTTTATGAAGCAACCACCAAGTGGCTAATGCAAAATGATACCACCCCATTTTCATAAGATTATATGGATGTCATATTTTGATTCCTCACATTTTTCTGATCGATTTAGACATTTTATTTGTCGAATTCCGATTTACGGATTTAAATATATGAATTATTCCATATTAAATAGAAAAAGGAAATCAAATAAAATCATTTTATTTTTATTTGGATTCAAGATTATTATTACTTTTCATTATTGTTTACTTAAATAATTGTTTGGAATCTAAAACTGAGATGTGTGACATCATGGTCCAAGAGTTAATAGGATTGATATAAAAGTATTATCAATAAGGTATGATTTCTTTCTCGAAAGCTCATTCAAAAGGAACAAAAAAGTTAAACGTGCTAGAGCTAGAGTAGTATTAGGATGGGTGACCACAGGGGAAGTTTGATTATGAGTGCAATTTGACCTAATATTTAACTTATAAAGGGTTAAAATATCCCATATGAGATTATCAAGTAAATAATATTCAAAAAAGTTTGAAACAAAATTAATTTTTTTTAAAGAAGTTTCTTATATGAGATTATCAAGTAAATAATATTCAAAAAAGTTTGAAACAAAATTGATTTTTTTTAAAAGAAGTTTCTTTGCCGTGTACTTTTTCCACGAGACACACGACAAAGACAACTTTTTTGCCGTGTACTTTTCGAGGAGACACACGGCAAAGACAGCTTCTTTGTCGTGTACTTTTTGAGAACACACACGGCAAAGAATAGACACCGTCATCTCTGTGGAAATGTCATCTTAATTTACTTTGCCGTGTCTACCCGTAAGACACACGGCAAAGCGTCTTATTTAGAAAACACACGGCAAATGGCCTTTGCCGTGGCGAACGTTGCTGTGTGGCATTTGCCATGTGTATACACACGACAAATCCTTTGCCCTGTTCCGAAAGAACTTTGCCGTGTCTTTTGCCCACATGGCAAAGAGCGTGTGTGCCGTAGTGAGACCACATATATCTCCGTATATGTGTACTCGGTCGAACTGGATATAATCCATGTTTCAGTCGACTGATTCCACCTCCCATTATAACGATTAACGTCTTTGCATTTCATATTTTAAATTTTTTTGTTGCTATTATATAACTTCCGATTTTTGCCTTTCGCAGTCACATAAGTATACGTATACGGTGAGTATATATCTAAGAGGACCATAAGGACTTCGGATGGATTCGTAAGGTCTTCTAAACAATCGGTATCGAATTTTTATTTGTTAAAGTTTAAAAGAAGGGGGGACCGAAGCAAAAATGCCGTCGCAATTGTTGGATCGGACATCACCTTCAAGTTCACCACCGTCTACGGGCCAACCTATGGGAACCTAAAATATGCTTTCTTCGCAGAGCTCGTTGCATCAAAACCGCCAGATAGTACAAGGTGGATTTTCAATGGAGATTTCGAGTAAGAGACAAGAATAGAGCCAACGGAAGTCGAAGTCGTATTGTCCGTTTTCGAAATGCCCTCAATATTTGCGACCTCAAATAAATTCATCTCCAAAATCGAAAATTCACTTGGAGCAATGAGCAACAAGACCCAACTATGAGGAAGCTCGACACCTTTTTTGCATTGAAGATTGGGACATCACTTTCTCTAACCACATCCTTCACGCCCTTTCATCATCCTTATCCGATCATTGCCCATTACTCGTTGCAAATGAGTCTGGGCCAAAGAAGTCTAAGTCCTTCAGCTTTGAGAACTTTTAGATCAAAATGTCCGGCTTCATGGAGGTGGTAAATAAGTAATGCAATGAGTAAACTATTCATAGGGAACCTTGTCAATGCCTATTTCACAAGATCAAGAGCACCTCGAAAAAGTGGAAGATATGGAGTAAAAGCATCTTCTCCAAAGCCAAAGTTGAGATCCATATGGCGTTGGAGGTTATCCTTCTCTTGGACATTGCACAAGAAATTAGAGCCATTAACAATGATGAGAGAGAGCTTAGGACAAGATTAAAGAGGAGGGTCGGTTGGGTTGACGACGCTTGAAAGATCAAGAAAAAACAAGCCTCTAGGATCACCATTCTAAAGGAAGGCGATGCAAACACGCGATACTTTCACCTCCGCGTTAATGCTCAGACGAGGAAAAACCACATTCACAGCCTCAAACACAATAGTGGTTGTGTCATGGAGCATGACCAAAAGAAGACCATTATCCACAACCACTTTCACAAAGAGGATCCCCTCGCACCAAGGACTTTAATTGGGATATAATCCCAACCCTCCAATGCGACCTTAGTGGGATTTGTGATCCTTTATCGAAGGAGGAGGAGGTCAAAATCGCGGCGGACAACACCGCTTGCGACAAGGATCCGGGATCAGATGGCTACACGGGCGCTTTCTTCAACGCTTGTTGGAACACAATCAAGACGGATATCATGGTGGTCATCAACCAATTCTCAAACATACATACTAATGAGCTGCATTGGATCAACTCCGCCAACATCGCCCTTATAACAAAAAAAGAGCGAGCCGATGATATCACTGATTTTCTCCCCATTATCCCCATTCATGCAATAGCAAAGCTAATCACGAAGATGATGTCTAGTAGACTTGCACCTCACATGTGCAAGCTTATCTTTAATGCCCAAAGTGCCTTCATTAAAAAGATAAGCATTCATGATAACTTTCATATGTGAGGAACTTGACAAGGAAATTCCATAAGACAAAAATGCCAATCGGTTGGATTATGGCCATAAAAAAAGTATTCATGCTGCATTGGCATTTTTTTATGTCAAGCTTGAATTATGGCCATAGTGTTCATGCCAATCGGTTGGATTATGGCCATAGTGTTGAAGCTTGACATAAAAAAAGTTGTTGACTCGGTTAGATGGGACTATTAGATGGATTTGCTTCAACACTATGGCTTCCCAAGAAAATTACGGGATTGGATTATGGCCATCCTCTGCACCTCAACATCGTGGGTTCTCTTCAATGGCATTATCGGTGACCTAATGAAGCATGGTAGAGGACTTCGTCAAGGGGACCCCCTCTCTCTCCTCTCCTTTTTGTGCTAGCCATTGACCCTCTTCAGCACATTCTCCGCTAGGCAACCGAGCAAGGACATCTTAATAAGCTTTGTGGAAGGGCTCCATTGTCCGAACCTCTCTCTACGCTGATGATGCAGCCATCTAGTAATAATAGTGATGATGCTAGATCATCTAGTTTGAACCTTGGTGTGATGAATATAATTAGTTAAGTATTGTTTGGTGATTGTGTACCTCGTATTTATTTATAGACGCTAGTACCGACCAAGGATATGAGGATGAAGGAGGATACTATGAGGAAGAAGCCGAGGAGAACTTCAACCACTGCTCTGCACAAGGCAAGCTAACACTTGCAACTTAGCAAGCTTATACTACTATCTTAGCAAGCTAAACCATGCAAGTTTTACTTGCAAGCTTACACCACTTGATCCCCAATCCTAGTTTTATTTGCAAGCTTATATATTTTATTTCTTTATCAAAGCTTTCTATTAGAGTTTAGTTAGTGACTTGTAGATTTTAGAAATATATTTAAAGGTAGCATAAAGAGCATAAAACTTGGCCTAAGTTAGATAATCTTGATGTCATCCTGTGGCATGAGATTGAACATTAAATATAGATCAAAATTTGAGATACTTTCATTAAATTGCGGTAACGCCATTATGTTCCACAAATATAAGCATGGAGCTTGAACATTATTGAAAATTCCCTAAACCCCTAAACCCTAAAACCCTAAAGACTTAAACGACCCTAACCAAGCAAGTATATCATCCACTTATAGATCAACATTTGAGATATACTTTCATTAAATTATGCTAACGTCATTCCATTCCACGAACGTAAGCATAAAACTTGAACATTATTGAAAATGCCCTATAAGCTAAACCTTAAACCCTACAACCCTAAACCCCTCAACGGACCTGACCAAGATGGTATATATCATCCACTTATATATCAACATTTGAGATATACTTTTATTGAAGTATGCTAAAGCCATTCCTTTCCACGAATCTAAGCATAAAGCTTGAACATTATTGAAAATGCCATAAAACCTAAAGCTTAAACCCCTAAACCCTAAACCCTGACCAAGCAGGCTAGGTATCATGCACTTATAGATCAAAATTTGAGATACTTTCATTAAATTGCACTAATACCTTTATATTTCACGAATATAGGCATATAGCATGACATTATTGAAAATTCACTAAACCCTAACAACCTAAAACCTAAACCCTAATCCATATACCCTAAAACATAAAAACCCTAATCCCTAAATCCTAATCCCTATACCCCTAAACCCTAAAAACTGTAAACCCTCAACCCCTAACCCTAACCAAGCATGTATCATGCACTTATATATCAAAATTTGAGATACTTTCATTATTAAAATTGGTGTAAGTGATTCTATTCCACGAATATAAGAATAAATCTCGAACTTTGTTAAAAATTCCCGAAACCGTAAACAACCCTAAAAACTTAAAACCTCAACCCCTAAATTCCATAAACCCTAAACAACCCCTAAAACCTAAACCCCCAGCCCCTAAATACTAAAACCCTAAACCCTAAACCTCTCAACCCATAATTAAACCCTAACCAACTAGGTAGCATGCACTTATAGATCCAAATTTGAGATACTTTCATTAAATTGCAGTAAAGCCATTATGTTCCACAAATATAAGCATAAAGCTTGAAGATTATTCAAAATTCCCCAAACCCTAAACCCCTAAACGACCCTGACTAAACAGGCATATCATCCACTTATAGATCAACGTTTGAGATATACTTTCATTAACTTATGCTAACACCATTTCATTCCATGAATCTAAGCATAAAGCTTGAACGTTATTATTGAAAATTCCCTAAAAACTAAACCTTAAACCCTATAACCCTAAACCTTGACCAATCAGGTATCATGCGCTTATAGATTTAAATTTGAGATACTTCCATTAAATTGCGCTAACGCCATTCTAATTCACGATAGCTCAAACATTATTAAAAATTCCCTAAACCCTAACCCCCTAAAGCCTAAACCCTAAGCCCTATACCCCTAAAAACCGTAAACCCTCAAACCCAAACCCTAAGCTCGAACATAACCCTAAACGCTAAACTACCCCTAAAAAACCCTAAACCCTCAATACTAAAACCCTAAACCCTCGACCCATAAACCCTAACAAACCATGTATCATGCACTTATAGATCAAAATTTGAAATACTTTCATTATTAAATTATTGCTAAGTCATTCTTTTCCATGAAAATATGCATAAAGCTCAAACTTTATTGAAAATTCCCGAAGCCGTAAACCCTAAACCCCTAAATACCTAAAACCTAAACCCGAAACACGTATCATGCATAAAAGCTCAAACATTACTGAAAATACCCTAAACCCTAAATCCCTATCCCGTAAATGACCCTGACCAAGCAGGGCATTATATATTAATCAAATGACCCATGATATCCTTTTGTAAACATTGCTTGAAATGCCAAGATGCACCGATCTACCAAATATGGACACGTTATCATAAACTATGGCAGGGATATGGCCGTGACCTTGGTCATCTTGTTTGAAAGCTTTCAAAATATAATGCTTATCAATTTCGGAAAATGTATGGAAACTCATTTAAATGCTGGTAAGCATGCTGTCGCTGGCGTGTGGGTCCAGACAGGGCCAGCACGTGAGTAGCGGCTATGTTGTAGTAGTGTACGTCGGAAGCTTCAACCTCAAAATTTCCGCACAACACCAAAACATCCCTCGCATCTATTCAAAAATCCCGCCCCTTTTTTCGAATGAAGAATTTCTCTTCCATCCCTTACCTGGAAACACGGACCAGAGGAGCACTTCAATAATAGAGGGGTATATGTGGTAAATTTGTGTCATCCCACCTATATCCCCCCATTGCCTCTTTTCCTCCCACCCCCTCCGACCTCCACCTTCCTCCAGTTGCTTCATCGCCAGCCCTCTCTTCCACATCGGAGCTCATTCACCGCCGACGCTCTCTTCTACACGAGAGCATCTTCACCGCCGACTCTCTGTTCCATACCGGAGCTCCTTCCCCTTCGGTACTCTCTTCCACACGGGAACATATTCACCACCCAATGCATCAGATCCACCTCGAAATGCCCAACCGACGCGCCAACCGTCCTCTTGCGCGTCCAACCCTCCCTCGCTGCACAGCGGTAATTTCGCTTGCCCGTCTGCTATTTTTCAGTACTCGTAAGCTACAAAAGCGTTAGAATGTTGCTCGATATCCTAGATGCTATTTCCATTTCGTTTGCGCCCACATCTGGTAGTTCTTATCCACATCATAAGCTTGTCGCTATTATTTCCTTTCTTACATTCTCACACTATCGGTGTAATCCTACAACGCTAACTCATATATGCTATTCTTTCCGAGTGCTCCAATGGGTCATGGAATAGCTCATAGAGGATCAAACACTGACAATCTGACACCAAGCAAGGCTAAAGTGCGAGGTTTCTGTGTATTAAATAGGCCAGTTTCTTGTCATGTTAATAAGTTATATTACATGTATGCATATTAAATTAATAAGTGACATTTCCATTCATGTTTTGTTGTGTTTCTATTGCGAATGCTTAATTCATAAAATGTCCATCTAGTCATTTTTAACGCTATCTTTTTGGTATTTTAAACTGCTTTCATCCTTCCAAACCAGCTAGCTAGTTTGAATCATACATCTAGTCATTTTGATGCTATCTTTTTGGTGTTTTTCAAGGGCTTTCATCCTTCCAAACCAGCTAACTCGGTTTTAAATGTTATGATTAATGTAGAGAAAGAACAATGGAGTATAAGGACAAGAGTTTCAGCTACTCGATGGAGATACTACTGGCATATTCACTAGGAGTCGCACCCGCTTGATAAGGAGCAAGTGTCAGCCTAAACGAGCTAATGTAAGTTCATACTTACTTAAAACTTATGGGTCACCCTTAAGCTTTTTGGCTTGTGGACAAGGTCCACTATGTATATAGATAGCTCTGAAGTTGCACCTTTTGGCTTATGGTGTGGTTTATTCATACATAGTGGATGCCTAGCATGTGCAACATTGGAAATGCTTGGTGTCTAGAGTCTTTTTCACTGGTGAGGGTGAGTCTAGTAAGTTTTTGTAGACCCTGGGTCTAGTACAAGACCCATGCCTTTAGTTTCTTTCTACTCGAATGAGTGAGTCCCCTATCTAGTTTAAAAGGTGGAGAAGATTTTATTTTCTTAGACACGAGCCTAGTAAATTTCTTAACCACATCTAGTATGCTTGCTCTTAAATGATCTCTAATTTATATAATACTACCTTTTCCCCTTATTATTTATTTTAACCCCTTTCACCATATTGTACGAGTGCATTTAAAACAAAGCAGGAGTCCTCAGAAGGCAGGACTGAAAGTTATGATCCTTCTTCTTATTCATCCACCCATTGCATTTCTAGAGCAAACAGCTTACTTACCAGTCGACGTAAAACAGCTCCTGTATGTGATATATATACAAAGGCTGTGTTGCATGCAGAAAGAAAGAGTGTAGCTGTTCTTAGATATGTAGCTGAAATGTTGAAGAAGAGGACAGATGATACATTGAAGAGAATTGCCATGTACCGATCTCTTATTGAGGATACCAACACTTTGTAATTTTTAGAATGTAGATCTTGTTTAATGATGTGTTATAATAAATTTTTCTTGTTGTGTAATAAGTAGTTTAAATTTTAGCATGTGTAATAATTAACGTCTTGGCATTCATGTGATATTCTACAAAATTAGTCAGAGGTTCCAAAAAAGGCCAAAACAGTAAAAGGCTAAAACATAACGATGAATGAAACGAAGCATGGACGTGAACATCAACAAAAAAAAGACCAAAGCATTAAAGGGCCAAACAGTAAAAGGCCAAAACAACGAAGGGCTGTAACAGTAATTGGCCATAACAGCGAAAGGTCGGAATTGTGAATGGACAGAATGGTAACATGCCTGAACTATACCCGGTCAAAATCCTGATGGGATGGAATAGTAACAGTCCTGGATACTAATATACCCAAACATTAAAAGGCTAGATAGTCTACATGCCTAACAAAGAAAAGGCTAGATAGTCAAATGTGAATAGTAAAAGGAGAGATAGTTAGCATGCCGAAATAGTAAAAAGCCAGAATCACAACAGGCGAGAATAGTAAAAGGCTATATTGTTAGCAGGACAGAACAGTAAATGGCCAGATTTATAGCAGGCCGAAACAGTAAATGCCCAGATTCACAGCAGGTCAGAACAGTAAAAGGCTAGATTGTCAGAAGGCCGTTACAGTAAAGGGCCAGATTTATAGCAGGAATTAAATCGCTAGATTCACATGCTGAATAGTAGAAGGCCGGATACGCAGCAAGTCGGAACAATAGAAGGCCAGATTCAGAGCAGGCTAAAACGGTGGAAGACCAGAATAACGGAAATAAACAAGAAGGGCTAGAATTTCAGCAGTCGACAAGAGACTGAATGGAGCAGCCGGATGTTGATTCCGTGGGCCTTATGTATGTCGAAACAGTGGCGGGCCAAAAAGTATATGGGCCCAACTAATGGCCCATTTCAAACAGTGCTGGGGAGAATAGTGTGGCGCCCCGCAAAACCACTACTAGAAAATCGCGTTGTTTTTGTGCATTGCATCATCATGACCGCATGCTCATGTCATCATGCCACATTGCATTTGAGCATCGTCATGTCATCATGCATTTGTTTGTCGAAACCTATTTTCTAAAAAGCCTAGTTTGGTTTTCTAAATATTCCCCGTCTCAATTTCAAATCAAAGCGCCGGGCTCTTCCGGGTCTTTTCTTTGTCTAAAAACTAATTACAAAAGTTATTTTAAATTAAACAAAACTTTATATTATTTTTAGGGGGCAGCCGAACCGGGCCGATCCGACCTAGTCGGCCACCCCCAGTTCAAAACGGTCCACCTAAAACCTAGACCCTTTTCTACCTAGTCCTAATCTACCCAGCCCCCTCCACCTCATCCCCCAATCCCTCCCTCCACCTCACGTTCCCTCCACCTCATCCTCCACACAGCCACCTCACCAATCCCCTTCTTTTTCTCCACTCCTAGCCTCCACCCCGCCGCCACCTGGGCGCGTCCCCCTCCCCCTCTCCCCACCTCCCCCCCACACACACACACACACCTTGACGCACGCAGCCTCGCCACTGAGGCCCACCTGACCCCGCCAACTGCCCGCCGCTCCACCCTCAAGACTCACCCACCCCCGGTCCCACCGTCCCCGCCCGACCCACTACCCCAGGCCCCACCTGTCTGCCTCCCTCCCCACCGACGCGTCCTCCCACCTCGCCCCGCGCCCCGCTCCTCTCTCTCCTTCCCTCTTCCTAGCCCGGCGACCCCGCCCCCTTCTTCCTCCCCTCCGGCCGCCGCCCTCTGCTCCCACCTTTGCCGATCCCCGCTTGCCGCCTCGTTTCCGCGCCCTCAGCTCCGCCCTGGCCTCCCTCCCACGAATCCACCTCCTCTCGCCTCGTCCCCTTTACATCTCGCTCCATCCTCGTTGCAGCCCCGTCATTGCCGCTCGAGCCTCGTGCCTCCTCCAGCGCCATCCGCTTCGGCAGCGCCTCCCGTTGTTCCTCTGGCCGCCCGCCCGGCTTCCAGTCGCGTCCCGTGGTCGCCGCCCACCTCTTCCCGGCAAGGCTGCACCACAGGTGCCTTGCACATCTCCTCCTCGCCGTATGCCGCCCCTCCCTCTTCCTTTGTCGCCAGCCTTCGTCGCCTCACCGTGCCGCCAAGTCCCAGCAAGCCCTCCCCGCCGTCTTCTGAAACTCCCCTTCGCCCAAAGCGCCGCCCGTCCGGTAGCCCGCCGTTGCCCCTCCCGTCGCCAGGCACCACCAAGGAGGATCCTCCCCGGCTCGTGCAGGACCCTTTTCCTGAGCGCATCCCCGCATGAAGCCCCGCAGCACTTGATGCGGAAGTCTCTGTTTGGTTGTTTAAGACCGAAGACCCGATGTCATGCTCTGCTGCCGCATCGACAAGTTCTACCACTAGCCTCGTCTGCGTATGTTCACAAGTTTTTCCGAGTGCCAACGGTGCCGAACAGAACCCTGGGCCTCCGACGTGGTATGACAAGAACTTCTACCGGAGTCGAACCCTGGAGGTCTTCGACATGGAGCATCGAGACCTTCTTCTCGGACCATCAAGACCTCGCTCCTGGAGTCCGAAGCCCGATCCCGGTGATCCAAAGACCACGCCAAGACCACGGATCCGAAGACCCCGGTAACCGATCCACTCAAGTTCGCCATCGACGACAAGATCGGCACCGACCAGGGCGAGTCCGATGTGCCCCCGACGCCAACCAAGTCCTGCTTCCCGGTTGCGAGAAGACCTCCTTCCCGTACCGATCCCGATCTCGTCGAGCCGTTCTTCCGTCAAACCCTGAGACCGACCCCGAACCCCTCGGAGACCAAGTTCGCCGAACCCTAATGTGTGACCCCTTTCTAAGACCCTATTTTTATAATATGATATTTATAACTGTTGCATATTTAATTGTCATACTCGCATGCATACTTGTCTGTGGTTTGGGGGCCTTATGCCGATTCACATTATAATTAAATATGGGGGCCCATATGCGGGCAAATCTAGTCTTATATTGGCCTCATTTAAAATTGTGTAGCAAACCGGTAACTTATTTTGCCATGTTAAGACAACATTTAAATTGCGGGGTATCTAAACAACTTGAACCATATATTTAATTGTCGGGACCCCGGTTCCGCTTAATATGACCTAATTGCATCGCAGATTTGCCATGCCATACATCATACATGCATCATGCCCGATCTTTTGACGTAGTATTAAATAGTGCATCCGGTGTTTCTTCTAGTGCTTTGCTTCTTCGCGGATTAGGCCGATGAGTTGATGCGAGTATCGACCCGATCTTCGGATGAACCTTCGACAATGTTTTCAGGCGAGCACCTCCCCCTTTCTACCTATCTTACTTTTATAGTATTTATTTCCCTCCTGTTGATCTATTGCTATCTGTGTTGCGATGCTCTAGTTTTCGTACCCGTGATATCCCTTGCAGCCTTATATTGCCTCGGACACATCCTATTACCTGTTGTTTGGTAGATAGTTGGACTTGCGCGTCATAGTCGCTTGCTCAAGTGCTGTTGTGTGTCTCCAAGTACCACAGTTGTCGGAGTATTTGCCGCATGTTTATTGTTGGAGATGATCAAGACTTTAATTACTGTTTAAACAACTAAAATTGAAGTAGGTAAATGCAGAGGCACATGTGGGCAATAGATGTTATTTGGTTGTTAACCGTCCACTTGTGTCCCGTAGGACCCCGAGTACTTGATACCTGTTCCTTGAATATTCGCGCTATCCACATCCGGGAGGATTATGGGACCCCCGAGCGAGCTTGATTCATTCTTATTTCTTGGGGCCACAAACTAGTTTGAGGTTTTATTTACTATCCTGTACTTATGCCATGCTTTCTTGCTTTATTACGATTGTGCGAGGAGCACTGTCTTTGTTAGGAAGCCGAGTGTTTTGCGGTATCGACAAGCCCAGTTTGGGTTCCCGATCGTTCTGACCATTGACGCAAACCTTGAGTCCGTCTGGTCGCTAACCGTTGGTGTACTCAATGGGTGGCCCCTGAAATATTTCTGAATCCTGTGATTGCTTTGTCGTGAAAGCCTCGTTGGGTTTTGATTTGGTTTTTCCGAGGTTGATCGAGTGTGTGTTGCTATTTGTGCACCCTGAGGTAAAACTTCAAAGCCGTGTCCGCGGTTATGGACGACTTGGAGCACAGTATCTCGATCATAGACAACTATAACTAAAGTAGTGCTATAAATTTGACCATATAATGACTAGTAATCAGCTTCACTATAATGGAATGGCTAAATAACACTACCAACAATTGCTTGTTTGGGTTGTCGCTTGCTAATTGTATCTGACTAGTAAGTATTGCAACTATAACGGAATGGCTAAATAAAAGTACCAACAACTGTTGGGTTTTGGAATATCTCATGCTAATTGTATTTGACTAGTAAGTGTTGCAACTACAACGGAATAGTTAAATAAGCGCCTAACGCTTATTTTATCGGGATGATTATCTATACGACTAGTAATTGCTGCAACGATAATCGAATAAATAAAAGCGCCAACGGTGAGTTCCTCGGTTGACTTCCTCGTTTGGTCTCGAGGGGAAACCCCAGGATGGGTTTGTCGATGGTAGAATCGTTGGTTCGAATAGGTCTTTCTTATCCCTCTCGATAGCCGCCATTGTATTGAGTCTCTATAGGTTGTTTAGTGCATGCTGCCACGCCTTGATCCACCATACCTATGTAGGCGAGGACCGCCAATTCTAGCCTCGCTGTCTTGGCCTCGATCGACGCTCCTCTTTTCCTTTGCCCTTTGTCGGCACCCCTTTGTTTAAGCAGGTTTTGAGATCGACGTCGTTAGCGGGTTACCCTTGGCTTGGCCTGGCAGGTTATGGACGCCATTGGTTATTCTTCGTGGCTCTTAGCCCCATTTGCATCTTGTCCGTAGTCGGACGCTCTATCATTTTCAAGGTGATTTGGATCTTTGTTACGTATCGTATTCTTGACTCATGGAGTCGTGTTGTATATATATCTACATTGTGGGTCCCATCGAGGACTGTTGTGTAATGTTATTACTTCGTTTTCCACCCGCACGAAAGTGCCTGGTGGGCACCTTTGAATCGTTTCTATGCGGGTTGGCGGGAATCGCTGAAACTTGCATAGGGTCGATTCTGAGGGTGTTACAGAGTGGTACCAGAGCTCAGCAGTTGCGATACCCCACAAGTCCAGCCTGTAGGATAACCTAGCTAACGGCCGAAGTAGAGTGTCAAAACTAATTTCGCAAAATCGGTTGGATAGTTCTGATTAGGTCTGGTTTTACTCCTTACCCCTCTGCTGCTCTCCTCTCACCTCTGCGTGTTTTGAATCTACTCTCTTATCTTTCTTCGAGTCCAGGATTTCTCGCGGTTGGCTTTCCATCGTACCGTCAGGGTTTCGCTTTCTCCCTTTTATAACGGAGGTGCTACGATCATCAAAAGTGCAACTTGTCTGTTGTACCCTTCATCCAATCTTTTGTTCTTGAACTCTTTATCTATATGTGTACCTTGCTGGATATCTGTGTCGTGGAAAGACATTTGAGAAGGACGAGCATTGGTGAAGTTGGGGTATACCTTGAACATGTGTTGTTCATGCCAATGGAACCATTGTGAAACCTAATCGTTATGTATTTTCATAAAATTTCTTTGGTATCTTCCGGTGTTTTCCGATGTGATGACCTCATCTACATCAGATCCAATGCGAGTGGCATCATCCCTTTGTTCGAATACCGCTTATGAAGATCTTCATTCTAAATTTCGAGAGTTGAGTTGCTGATTTTCCTATTCATGTATAGAGTTGATAGTTTGGTGCAGGGATGGTGATCACCCTACCCGACTCTTCTTTATTCACTCTTGTACATCGAACTGGTGGATCAATGTAACTTTTCCTCTTCTCATGGAAGTTAGAGGTGGCCTTATCTTTTGATACCTCTACCTTTGTCCTTTGTTTCTCCGGAGTGTTCTCTTAACGCACGTGAGCACCGACTTTTGTTGGTGGTGTCGCCGATTTCAAGATGGAGAAGGAATCATTGTTAGTGGTGTCGCGAGGATCTACACGATGCGAGAAGATTCAGATCGCCGCCTTTCTTCCCCGTACCATGAGGCGGATCTTGAGGGCGAGATCCATTGTTAGTGGTGTCTAATTGTGGCGCCCCGCAAAACCACTACTAGAAAATCGCGTTGTTTTTGTGCATTGCATCATCATGACCGCATGCTCATGTCATCATGCCACATTGCATTTGAGCATCGTCATGTCATCATGCATTTGTTTGTCGAAACCTATTTTCTAAAAAGCCTAGTTTGGTTTTCTAAATATTCCCCGTCTCAATTTCAAATCAAAGCGCCGGGCTCTTCCGGGTCTTTTCTTTGTCTAAAAACTAATTACAAAAGTTATTTTAAATTAAACAAAACTTTATATTATTTTTAGGGGCAGCCGAACCGGACCGATCCGACCCAGTCGGCCACCCCCAGTTCAAAACGGTCCACCTAAAACCTAGACCCTTTTCTACCTAGTCCTAATCTACCCAGCCCCCCTCCACATCATCCCCACCAATCCCCTCCCTCCACCTCACCGTTCCCTCCACCTCATCCTCCACACAGCCACCTCACCAATCCCCTTCTTTTTCTCCACTCCTAGCCTCCACCCCGCCACAGGCGTCCCATCTCCTCTCCCACCGCCTCACACACACTCACAACACCCACACTTGACGCAGCCTCGCCCCTGAGGCCCACCTGACCCGCTTAAGCGCCACCCGGCCCGCTCCTGCCCACCTCGCACTCACCCCCCGGTCCCCGTCCCTTGACCCACCCCAGCCCCACTGTGCCTCCTCCCACCCTGCGTCCTCCCACTTGCCCCGCCCGCCTCTCTCTCCTTCCTCTCCCTAGCGCGACCCCGCCCTTCTTCCTCCTCCGCCGCCGCCTCTGCTCCACCGCTTGCTCCCGATCCCCGCTGGCCGCGTTTCCCGCCCTCAAGCTCCTACGCCCGCGCCTCCCCCGAATCCACCTCCTCTCGCCTCGTCCCTTTCCATCTCACTCCATCCTCGTTGCAGGCCTTGGCTGGCCGCCGAGGCTGAGCGTGCCTCCTCCAGCGCTTCTGGCGTCGGCGGCCTTGCTCCCGTCGTTCCTGCGTCGGCCGCCCCGCGAGCTCGGCCCGTCGTCCCGTGGTCTGCCCACCTCTTCCCGGCGCGCTACACCACAGGTGCCCCTATCTCCTCCTCGCCGTATGCCGGCCCCGACCCCTCCCTCTTGTCGCCAACGCGTCGCCCCTCTTCGTCGTGCACCTCCTCGCCGGCCGCTGCCAAGTCCCGAGCAAGCCCTCCCATGCTGCTGAACCGCCCTTCGCCAAGCGCGCCGTCCGGCCTAGCCGCCCCGCCGTTCGCCCCCCCCCTCCCGTCGCCAGGCACCACCAAGGAGGATCCTCCCGGCTCGTCTGACCCTTTTCTGGCGCATCCCGCATGAAGCCCGCAGACTTGATGCGGAAGTCTGTTGGTTGTTTAAGACCGAAGACCCGATGTCATGCTTTCTGCTGCCCGACAAGTTCTACCACTAGCCTCGTCTGCGTATGTTCACAAGTTTTTCGAGTGCCAGCGGTGCGAGCGAACCACAGGCCTCCGGCGTGGTATGACAAGAACTTCTCCGAGTCGAACCACGAGGTCTTCGACATGGAGCATCGAGACCTTCTTCACGGACCATCAAGACCTCGCTCACGAGTCCAGCCCGATCGGTGATCCAAAGACCACGCCAAGACCACGGATCCAAGACCCCAGAATCGATCCACTCAAGTTCGCCATCGACGACAAGATCGGCACCGACCAGGGCGAGTCCGATGTGCCCCCGACGCCAACCAAGTCCTGCTTCCCGGTTGCGAGAAGACCTCCTTCCCGTACCGATCCCGATCTCGTCGAGCCGTTCTTCCGTCAAACCCTGAGACCGACCCCGAACCCCTCGGAGACCAAGTTCGCCGAACCCTAATGTGTGACCCCTTTCTAAGACCCTATTTTTATAATATGATATTTATAACTGTTGCATATTTAATTGTCATACTCGCATGCATACTTGTCTATGGTTTGGGGGCCTTATGCCGATTCACATTATAATTAAATATGGGGGCCCATATGCGGGCAAATCTAGTCTTATATTGGCCTCATTTAAAATTGTGTAGCAAACCGGTAACTTATTTTGCCATGTTAAGACAACATTTAAATTGCGGGGTATCTAAACAACTTGAACCATATATTTAATTGTCGGGACCCCAGTTCCGCTTAATATGACCTAATTGCATCGCAGCTTTGCCATGCCATACATCATACATGCATCATGCCCGATCTTTTGCCGTAGTATTAAATAGTGCATCCGGTGTTTCTTCTAGTGCTTTGCTTCTTCGCGGATTAGGCCGATGAGTTGATGCGAGTATCGACCCGATCTTCGGATGAACCTTCGACAATGTTTTCAGGCGAGCACCTCCCCCTTTCAACCTATCTTACTTTTATAGTATTTATTTCCCTCCTGTTGATCTATTGCTATCTGTGTTGCGATGCTCTAGTTTTCGTACCCGTGATATCCCTTGCAGCCTTATATTGCCTTGGACACATCCTATTACCTGTTGTTTGGTAGATAGTTGGACTTGCGCGTCGTAGTCGCTTGCTCAAGTGCTGTTGCGTGTCGCCAAGTACCACAGTTGTCGGAGTATTTTCCGCATGTTTATTGTTGGAGATGATCAAGACTTTAATTACTGTTTAAACAACTAAAATTGAAGTAGGTAAATGCAGAGGCACAGGTGGGCAATAGATGTTATTTGGTTGTGAACCGTCCACTTGTGTCCCGTAGGACCCCGAGTACTTGATATCTGTTCCTTGAATATTCGCGCTATCCACATCCGGGAGGATTATGGGACCCCCCCTGAGCCAGAGCTTGATTCATTCTTATTTCTTGGGGCCACAAACTAGTTTGAGGTTTTATTTACTATCCTGTACTTATGCCATGCTTTACTGCTTTATTACGATTGTGCGAGGAGCACCTGTACTGTTTAGGAAAGCGGAGTGTTTTATGTCGACAAGCCCAGTTTTGGGTTCCCAGTCGTTTACAGCCATTGACGCAAACCTTGAGTCCGTCTCGGAGTCAGCTAACTTTGTTGCGGGTGTACTCAATGGGGTGGCCCCCTGAAATATTTCTGAATCCTGTGATTGCTTTGTCGTGAAAGCCTCGTTGGGTTTTGATTTGGTTTTTCCGAGGTTGATCGAGTGTGTGTTGCTATTTGTGCACCCCTGCAGGTAAAATTTCGAAAGCCGTGTCGCGGTTATGGACGACTTGGAGCACAGTATCTCGATCATAGACAACTATAACTAAAGTAGTGCTATAAATTTGACTATATAATGACTAGTAATCAGCTTCACTATAATGGAATGACTAAATAACACTGCCAACAATTGCTTGTTTGGGTTGTCGCTTGCTAATTGTATCTGACTAGTAAGTATTGCAACTATAACGGAATGGCTAAATAAAAGTACCAACAACTGTTGGGTTTTGGGATATCTCATGCTAATTGTATTTGACTAGTAAGTGTGGCAACTACAACGGAATGGTTAAATAAAACTGACCACTGCTTATTTTATCAGGATGATTATCTATACGTGACTAGTAATTGCTGTAACGATAACTGAATAAATAAAACTGCCAACGGTGTGAGTTTCTCGGTTGACTTCCTCGTTTGGTCTCGAGTGGGAAACCCCAGGATGGGTTTGTCTGATGGTAGAATCAGGTTGGTTCCGAATAGGTCTTTCTTATCCCTCTCTGATAGCCGCCAGTTGTATTGAGTCTCTATAGGTTGTTTAGTACATGCTGCTTGCCTTGATCCACCATACCTATGTAGGCGAGGACCTTGAATTCTAGCCTCGCCGTGTCTGGCCTCGATCGACGCTCCTCTTTTCCTTTGCCCTTTGTCGGCACCCTTTTGTTTAAGCAGGTTTTGAGATCGGCGTCGTTAGCAGGGTTACCCTTCCGGCTTGGCCTGGGCAGGGTTATGGACGCCATTGGTTATTCTTCAGGGCTCTTAGCCCCATTTGCATCTTGTCCGTAGTCGGACGCTCTATCATTTTCAAGGTGATTTGGATCTTTGTTCTGTATATCTGTATTCTTGACTCATGGAGTCGTGTTGTATATATATATATCTGTTCTGTGGGTCCCATCAAGGACTGTTGTGTAATGTTATTACTTCGTGTTCCACCCGCACGAAAGTGCCTGGTGGGCACCTTTGAATCGTTTCTATGCGGGTTGGCGGGAATCGCTGAAACTTGCATAGGGTCGATTCTGAGGGTGTTACAAATAGTAACAGGGTGACTTACTATTGGGCTTTCTTAATGTGCCGATCCACTTAATAATTATCAGGCCTTGGCTGGGCCTGGCTTTCTACCACGGTTTCTATGATAGTTAACGATGCTAACTGGTTGTTAACGACGTTTGCCACGTCGTAGTTTGCATGAAGTCAGCAGTCAACGACTAGCAAATAGATCTACAATAGAACATGTTTTCATGGCTAAAGGGTGCGATCCGCCACGGTCAGAGAAAAACTATGGTAGATTCATTTCTGACGAGGCTTCTACCATGAAGGGCATCGTCTCGTATAAGACTTTTCAGACACGAAAAACGGGCCTTCAACCATGAAAATCGTCCGTTGTAAAAGGACATTTTTCTTGTACTGTATTTTGGGAAGCTTCATGGATCAATGGAAGACGGCCTAAATACATTGCTCCTCTCATTTTCGAAATATCCAAGAGAAAGAAATGCTTCGTTAGTAAATCTTTGGAAGATGACTCTTGGGTCTCAAACATCAACAATCAAGATGGCCTCTCCTTTGACCACATTGTTCAATTTCACAACCTTTGGGAGATGTTGCAACCGATACAATTGGATGCCAACACTCCGGATTCCATTACATTGAAGCTCAAAAATGATGGTTGCTTCTCGTCTAAGTCGGCATATCAGACACAATTCTTGGGGCATACTAGCTCCCCTTTGCCATCCCTGGTTTGGAAGCCTTGGGCGCCACCAAAATACAAGATCTTTGCTTGGTTGATCATCCAAAATAGAGTTTGGATGGTGGACATGATTGAGAAAAGAGGATGGCCAAACTGTGGAAAATGCAAGCTGTGTCACAATGCAAAAGAGACTACCTCTTACCTCCTATTCAAATGTCGTTTCACCATCCGAATATGTACCAATATTAACGAATGGCTTGGATTGCTTGATGTTAAACCAAATAGTTGCGCCCAATGCACTCAGTGAACGAACGGTGGAGGAAGATGATTCGTAAACAAGGGCAGTCAAAGAAAGCTATGGCTTTGCTTGCCATGTTGGTGTCATGGGAGATATGGCAAGAAAGGAATGCATGAGTCTTCCATAACAACGCCTCCACCCATAATAAGCTTGGATCCCAAATTAAAAACTCGGTGGCTATGTGGAGCCTCGCCGGTGCTAAAGAGTTAAGTATTGTAATGCCGCGAGAGTAGGCTTTTGTGGGCTTGGCAATGTTGCCAAGCATCTTGGGTGGGTAAGACCTCTAAAAATTCTCCTTAATCGATGAAAATAGCAAATCTTTTGCCTTGTTTGAAAAAATAATCATCACAACCACACGAGGAGCCCGATCTTTATATCATGGACCATTTGGATCTAGTAGGTTCAAATCTTCATGACTCATGCTAAGGGTGTACTAGGTGCATATTGACATAAATCTCGTAGCCCTATCAGTGTGAAAGTAGTCAAATATAAGTATGTGTTGAAGAAAATTTACTTTGGATAGGAGCATGCCTTACCGAAGTACAGTTATAAGAGTACCAATATAAGTCAGAGATGCTTGGATTATTTTGAAATTGCTTTCAATATGCAATGAAGTTTCGTATTCTCCAGGAAATCTTCTTCTTAGAAAATAAACATTTGCTCGATCAGAGCAATTGGCATACCTAATTGAGTCTTGACAACGTCTTTGTCCTTTGGTCTATTGTGATGCATGTTTGAAGAGCAGTAATATTATTCTTTTAGTTCTTGTGTTGATTAGAACTTGATCTTAAAACCTTCTGCTCTAATACCATATTGAATTGCACACACTAGCCAACCATTTCTAAAGTCCGAGCTGATAAAAATAATTAGGCAATTTATTTGATGCAAGTAGTTTCTAAGCAAAACTTTAAGGGAGTCCAGTCCAACTTCCTTAAAATATCCTTTTTTATTTCTCTAACTACAGTGTTAAGCGGCTAAACCATCCGAACTGTTTATTGTGCTGTTCTATGGTCCAGGCAAACAACCTATATTTTATATTACCTCAGTCCAGAAATAACCGATTTGGATTTGTCTAGTTTTAAATGTATCTATATATCTAGATACATGAAACTACACAAACCTCGCGCAATAAGAATCATCGCAACAATTACCGTACCAAGCTCGATGGATCTCTGGACCGATCTGATTTTTCATCGCGGTTACCTTTTCCCCGTTTGTTTTGCTGTCGAGTTATTACAGAATCATGTTAATGTTTATTTGCGTGTCAAAGAGCTGTATGTTGGTCACAGTTATAGAAGAGCTAGTTCTCTGAATTCGTGATGCGAAGTGGTGCTCCATGAGTCCATGTTATATCCGAGGACCCTTGCTTCCGTGTCACCCCCTAGACAAAAGATTCAGCCGGCTCACGGGTTTCGGGCGCGTGCTTGGGGTGGAGACCGGGTGAAAGTTTGAGCCCGTACTAGTTACGTAGAGATCTCGGGCGTACTCGGGCATACAAGGCCAGGCGGGATAGTACGAGGTAGAGGTGGTTTGTATAGTCTGGGTCACGATCATGTATGAGACCAGTTGTGAGTCGTACGACGCGTGGATGTAGAGGCGATTGTTTAAAATTAAAAAAGAAAATAATTTATTAACAAATGCTTGGAAGATACGCGTGTGTAATTTTTCTAATTTAACATACTTCCTCAGATCCTAATGAATATTTTTAGATTTGTCTAGATTCGGACGTATCTAGTCATGTTTTAGTACTAGATATATTCGGAACTAGATAAATCTGAAAATAATAATTAGAATCGGATAAAGTAATATTTTCTTATATTATCTAATGTTTTAATTTTTTAACAAACACCAATGATGCACCTAACATGTTTGAACAAACTGTCTCGGCTTATGTGTATTGCGTGGAAAACTGAAGAAAAAATATATTTCAATAAATTGTGAAAAAGAAAATAAAAATTAGTACTAAAAGCTAGACATTGCATTTACGGACATTTCAGCACACTTGTGGACATATGCTAGGGTTAGATGGAAATTTTCGATGGATTCCGGCTTAGTAGATCTATGGGCTCATAAACTAGAATTTCGCTAAAAAAAGGACTACCGAAGGCCGGAATCTAACGAAAACTTGCATCTGACCCTAGAATATATCCACAAATGTGTTATGCAATGTCTAACTCCGGATTCTGATTTCTATTTTTTTACAATGAATTGAAATACCATTTTCCTTCAAATTTCCACTCAACACACATGAGCTAAAACTGTTTATTCAAACACGTCAGGTGCATCATTGGTGTTTGTTAAAAAACTAAAATATTGAATAATACAACAAAATATTACTTCACATAAGGAAATTGATACTACTCCTCCGAGGATGTCGATTGCATCCCTGGTTCCTTCCCGTCACGATCGCATCCCCTGGTTCCTTCCCATGACACGCGCGACACAGTGGGCCTACCATGTGTCCTTTTCGTTTTCTCTCCATTAGCCATCGGGATCTTGCTTTGCCGTCACCATTAGCCATCGCCACCACCCGGGGATCTCCACCGCCGCCCACCCCCATGGGGATCTCCACCGCCACCCACTCCCACCACCATCGGGATCTCCACGGCCACTCGCTCCCTCACACGTCGTTGGCCTCATATATCGCACAACAGATGGCTGGCCGCCCTTGCCCCTCGTTCTACTACTCGCTGCCAATCGCAGCATCTGCCGTGGCCATTCCCACCGATGGCGCCACGGTGGGGCACGGCGGCCAGGCTGTGATGCGGCGAGATCCTACTTGCCAATCAACCAGACGATCGCCACCGACCGCATGATCGCCTAGATCTTGCCGAGCAGCTACGTCCCGGCGGCGCGCCCGGTCACGCATAGCGTGATCATGCCGGTCGGCACGATCAGCCTCTTCGTTGGCTTTACCGACGTCATCATCTCGGAGGACTCGGCGCGCATACGCGAGTCGCCACCGCGCGATTGGCTCTCTGAGAGTCAGGTCCGCACCATCCATCGCCTCGCCTCCGAGTACGGCTCGGCCAACAGCAACATGGCCGAGACCAGCGTGGCCGTAGACGACGTGGCCCTCAACGACGACGCCGACTCGGCGACCCTGGCCTCAGTCGCCGGATCCATCATCGCCTCGTCGCTAGCCGGCTCCATCACCCAAGTCTCCAACGTCGGGGATTTCGAGGATATGGATCACCCAAGCCTCAGTCGCCGGTCCCAAGTCGGCGTCGTCGTTGAGGGCTGCGTCATCCGCGGCCACGCTGGTCTCGGCCACGTTGTTGTTGGCCGAGCCATACACGGAGGCGAGGCGATGGATGGTGCGGACCTGACTCTCAGAGAGACAATCGCACGGTGGCGACTCACGTATGCACGCTGAGTCCTCCGTGATGATGACGTCGGTGAAGCCAACGAAGAGGCTGATCGACCGGCCATGATCCTGTGATCGCGTCACCAGCGCGTGCGGACGAATCGCTTCGGCAAGATCTGGAGGATGTCGTCGATGGCGATCATGCGTCCGGTGGCGATCGTCTGGTTGATTGGCATGTAGGGTCTCGCCGCAGAACACAGGCCTAACCGGCCAGGCCCCACGGGGGGCGCCACTATCGTGGTAATGGCCACGGCAGATGCTGCGATTGGCACCGAGTATTAGAACGAGGGGCAAGGGAGGCCAGCCATCTAGGTGCGAGATGAGGGCAAAGACACTGGGTTTTACCGAGGTTCGCCCCCCGGAGGGTAAAGATCTACTCCTGCTAGATTGTATTGATGAGAGAGTATAATGGGCGAGCTCGGCAGCTAGGCGGCAAGTCGAAGGGGTGTATGATGGAACGTAAGTTCTATGCGTGCCCTAGGGAGGTTTATATAGAGTCACCTCGCTAGGGTTTACAGATCTACAACCGAGTTGGATAAGGACTCGGAGGGTTTTGACCTAATCCGACTGGGCCTAGCTACGCTTCTGGCCCTTTAGCATCTAGTCGCATGGTTTCCTCTTGGGTCGCGGTCCAGTCGCCGTCTTGCAGGCCCACTCGCTGGGAGTATGATCTAGTAGGGAACGTCCTGTTGGGTATACCCCACTCGGCATATCCCCATAATCCATGGCCACTCACTCCCTCACACATCGTTGGCCTCACATCTCCAACCACGACAGGCGTCAACCCCTGCTATCTCCATGAGAGTGCCCTACCGTCGGACCTCCATGAGAGCACTCCATCACCGATCGACGCCTCCATGAGAGGGCCTGCGCCGCCCCATGTTGGTCCTCTCTCTCGTCTCCCACCTCATGAGCTTGCCTCACCGCTGGCGACACCTCCTGTGAGCACGGCGCAACTCTGTGGCGGTGTTGCTGTGTTGCTATCGACGACAGCCGTGCTCGGCCTCGTTTTCTTCCGACGGCGGTAGCATACTTTTTTTACTTTGGTTTTTCTATGATAGTGTACATTTTCTGCTACGAGGCCTCGGACAAAGTCTTCGGCGAAATCGGGTTTTTGCTACATCAGTGTATATTTTTTGCTACATTATTGTCGCTCGCCGTAGAGCCGCCCGCGCAGTCCACCTTCCGAAGCCGCC
Source organism: Avena longiglumis (assembly GCA_030063025.1). NCBI lineage: Eukaryota > Viridiplantae > Streptophyta > Magnoliopsida > Poales > Poaceae > Avena > Avena longiglumis. Next base: position 24,590,293 of record CP125976.1, read on the forward strand.
GCCCCGGCCTCCACGAACTCAAACTCGAGACCATGATCCAACTAACATTGCACTGAAAAGCCGGAGAATTGGACTAGGTAGGTCAACACATAGACTACAGTCATCAGGCCACACGATAGCCTACGAGAGGGGACCCTCCCTCCACCACCCGAGGTGATCACTGTCCAGGTGTAACATTAGGGTCAATTAGTGCCAAATCAAGCCCGCCAGCACATATCCGGCCAATTAGCACCGTCGTCACGCTGCTGCGCCATGGTTGTCCCTTGTCAGCACCGACCGAACTCGTCACCGTGCTATGTCAGTTGCCGCCATGAGCTGCGTCGCCGCCACCTTACTCCATGCAAGACGGACCTCAGTCAAAACCGCACGTCGCTGCATAATAGCACCCTAGCCAAGATGCCAGGGGACGGGCGTGCTGTTACCACCGCCACACCAGGAACTCTCTGGCGAGGTCTAGTCTGTCTAATCTTTTTTGGACCGAACCGTTTTCTGCTACATATAGCAAAAGCGCGACTATTTATAGCAAAAGCAAGACTATTTGTAGCAAAAGCGAGACTATTTAAAATAAAAGCAGGACTATTTGTAGCAAAAGTGGGATGAAGTGATCGGAAAAAGACCTAACCATTGATCCGTTCGACGGACGGCCGGGACCCTAGGCACCTTTGCCGAGACTGTTTGTTCAAACTTCAAACATTATCGTTTGTTATAATATTATAGAGTATGTTAAATTGGAAAAAATACACAAGCATATTTGCCATGTATTTGTTAATAGATTTTTTATTTTTATTTAAAACAGTCGCCTCTACGTCCACCTAATAGTACGACTTGCAATTGGTCTAGCACACACACGATCGTGACCGTGACCGTGGCCTATACAAAGTTCTCTGCCTTCCCCTGATCGTACGACTCCGTCCTATGTCCAATCGTAGCTAGTACAAACTCTAAATTCCACCCGATCTCCACCGAGAGCTTGCACCCGATACCCGCTAACAGGCTGAATTCCATGTCTAAGGGGGGGACACCGAAGCAAGGGTCATATCCGAGACCGTAAGAACAATGAAGAATATAGAACATCATCGGCTGATTAGAAGAAAATGCCAAAACAGAAATACTCATAAAAAAACTCAGTTTCAGGTCGTTTCGTGATTGACTATGTGCGCCTGGCTGACCTCTGTCAAAAATAACAAGATACACAAACTAACAGAATATCTAAAGCCTCTTGAAACACGATTCCGACTAAATAAAATCAACTAAATTTGTGCGCCTTAGTGAAAGGCCCTCGGCATTGAGACTAGCATCAGGTTCACAGGACTCAGTATTGGTCCAGGTCGAAGGCAACAGTTTCTTCTATAACACTCACAATCTCATCAACCTCAACCTCCTTGCCTTCATTCTTCACTTGTTCCTCGTCGCTCTCCTCCCCACCCCACAGTGCCATGCTGCTCCTGCAGGATTGTTCCTCCTGGTGCTGCTGCTTCCACTTAGCTAGCCAGCCTTCCCACTCCTCCTGGAACTGCCTCCGCCTATTGCGTTTCTGCTCGCTCACTTGGTTCAACACGTCTTGGTCCTCTTGTTTGTACTTCTTGCTGTACATCTCGAGGTTTTCGGAGATCTCTCTCTCCTTCTCGGGAGTAAGTAGGGACGGTTGCCTTGGACGCCATTGGAACTGCACCATTCAGATCCAGGTAAATGGCAGGCCATTATAATTACTAGTAATAAGGCATGGGTTCAAAGAACTAATGATGCTGGTGATGCTCTACCTGATAGAAGTGGTCCTTTGACACCTTGTAAATTTGTTTGCCATTGAAGGACCAGATTTGAAAACCATTTTCCATCTCACGGACTGAGGTAACTGCAGTTGCGATATATCTGAAAAGGACAGGGTCCTAGAAGCATTTAATACAAAAACACACACTATTTACAAACTAATTAGTTTCATTCAATTAGTGGATCTAAGAAAATTCATGATTTTATTTCCATAGATCAATTCAAAAAATTCTCTATTCCAGGTGAGAGTTGAGTATGTGTAAATTCCTAACATGTTATAGCAGTGTTGTAGCAGTGTGTTCAAATGAACTCGTGTGTGTTTAAATCATCTCACAAATTTTAGAAACTAGTTACTATGTCCCAAATATAATTGACTCAGCAGTTAGCTCACCTCCCGGTAGGATCCCACATGACGTCAGTGGCCATAACATGCTCTGCTGTCGCCATTGTCTCAAAATCATCAACATTGTAGAACTCCAATTGACCATTGAAACCCTTCAGCCCAGCGAGAACAATGAAACGGCCACAAGGACACCAGAACAATGCATTAGCTTGCCTGCCCTTGATTGTTCTGAGTTTGGAAACACGGCCAGCCTTGTCAGGTGTGCGCACGGAATAGAAACTTATATCGGGCTCAGGTCCATCACCGTGAATAATAGCAAAGCGGTGACCTCTGGGCTCCCAAGCAAAGGCAATTATGTTATCGTTCTTGTTATCCAATTCAAAGACCTCAATTGGGATGTCTTTTTCCTTGATTCTATACAGCTCGAATCCAGTGTAAATGCTCTTTTTTGTTTTTCTGTACCTATCTACCTGGACAGCAAGATATTCTCCATTGTTTTGCCAGTACATCTTACAATCACTCACACTGAAAAGGTTTTTCTGCCGCAGCTCCTGTTTGCCAGGAATTTGTACAAGGCTCACCTAGCAAGACAAAACACATATAGTTTATTTCGGTATTATTAGTTTTATAGACATCTTAAAACAGACCAACTGCACAAAGCTGAACTTACCTTGGCAGGCTGATTTCCACCACACAATTCAGGCACAAACACGGATATGATAGGGTCAGTGGGCGACCAGCTGAAGTCTGCCACATTTTCTACCTTTAAGGACTTCTTATCGAGAAGAGTGAATGTCTCAGTTTCGTAGACAGATATAACATTCTTACCAAGCCTAGCAAAATATTTATCATCCCTCCCACCACCCCACCTTCAAACACAATAAAACTATAGTAAAAACCTTGACCGCGAGGATTTAATAAAATTTAAATGAACGAATTAAGTAAAAAAATACTAGTTATTTTACCTGAAGATAGGCCATGGAACACCAATACTTCCACCAGTAGTGAAATCATCAACACTTCCCTTGAATCCTCGCATAACTTTCCCGGTATGTACATCGAAGATATTTAAAACGACCCGCTACAAATACAAGAAATCAAGAATGCAAGTCAGATAGGTCTGTATATATGAATACAAAAATAATAAATACATGGCAGTCTCTTACATGTGTGTTTCTAGGGTCGGTGGGCTCATGGCTGCTATATGTGACCAAATACCTCTCACCGGGAGAGAAATCGATCAGTTTCAGCTGTCACAAACAAATGTCAGCTCGAACAACATTAAACATTGTACATAATTTATTGCTAACTGTTAAGTAAACTAGTACCTCTGGATGAGAAAATTTCATTAGACGCTGAAACTTATCATCGCCACCCCACACCTGTGCGCCCTGCCTATGTACTGTTGCCAAGTATGTTCCAAGAGGGGACCACTGAACATAACTATCCGTCCAGTACTGGCAATCAAACAAATGATTAAATAGGTATTATAAGATATACTATGTGCTATAAGTTCTAACAACAGAAGAGGCACGTCATGGGATTATTTAAAAAATAATTTCTAAGGAAATAAATCAAAAAAGTCAAATACCTGCTTTTGATATACAAGCTGAGGCATTGCCTGCCTGGCATCATTCCAGTACACTTCCGTGAACATACCAGCACAGATCACAAACTGATCTCTGGCTTTCTTATCAGTAAGCCACTTCAGCAGATTCTCCTGTAATACAGATAAAACATCTGGTTATGTCAGCATACTATCGCTGAAAATAAATGTACTTGTGGGTGTTTGAAAAGCAAAAAAAAAAAGACATACTCCAGGAGCATATGGCTTGAGTTCAGCAGGCGTCCATTCATCATCAACTTTCATATACTTCTCAAAGTCATCAAATATATTAACTGCAAGCATGTGTGCCCTGTCAAGTCTATAACCATTTCCTTTTTCCTTAGCAAGTGCGGCTTCCTGGCACGTTGTAAAATAATGTCATTCAATCATCCAACATGGATATGAATAATTTGACAGAACACATGAGAATTAAAAAAAAGGAAAATTATGGACACGCAGTAAGTCAAATGTGAAGAAAATAGATTCCCTGAAATTAATCTCACTGTCGTAATTTGTTTGATGTATGTTTTTTTTTTGAGAAAACGCAATAGATTATTGTGTTTCATTTCATTGAAAAGGGAGAGTTCAGTGTTACACATCCCCTAGGGGATTCCAGGGAACAAAAAACAGAATCCCTAGGAAATAAAGTTGTGACATTCCTCCACCTTTTCCACTCTGTTTTTTTCTGAAATATTTATGTTCTTGTTGATTTAAAAGGTGTTCAAGTCGGAAAAATTAAATCAGTTCATAGATCTTAAAAGTAACACTAAGTAATAATACTCCATGAAAATAAAAGTCTAAGAAGATTTCCTAGTGTTCTACAAAAAAAATCCTAGTGATTAACAATCAGAGTTAAGCAATCAAACAAAATCTAAGAGTGATTACACACTAATAAGACAGTTACACGCTGCTCATTAGCAAGCCTAACCACCAGGCTGAGTAGAATTTAGGAACAAGGGAAGTGCCAGATTTTCCGGGAAAAGTTAATATCACTTGTGCATTTATTTGCACGGAACAACCCCGCATACAGGCAGAAACATACTACAAAGCTAACAAGGGTAGAGCTCACATAGAAATTAGATGACCTTCTTATAGAAGAAGGAAAACGGCTGACTGTTTGTCATACCAAATGAACGCCACTGGCAAGAAGCAACACATACCTGCGAAGTGCTGTACTCAAGGAAGCAGCAACCATAGGTCTTATGTTTCTCTGGATCTGTAGGCATCCAAAAGCAAACAATCGCACCATACTTACTATAGTTTCTGCGTACAACACTCTCCAGCTTCTCATACTTCTCTGGAGAAACAACCGGCAGATTGTCTACAACAATTATGTTAGAAAGTCCTATTTCAAGCTCTGGAAGGTCTCCGTTCTGAAGTATCTCCTTATCCTCGCTGCGAATAATAATTGAGCAGTAGGATAAATAACAAAATTAAGAAATACTCTGTACTGGGCAAATGTCAGGCCCTTAAGTGAGTATTAGGTGTGTGGGTTACCGCTTCGCTGTTATGACTGTCAATTTAGCCTGAATGGCATGTGCTGTAATAAACGACTTAAACTCGTGGCTTCAGCTTTCGATATAAAGGCTGGAGAGGGGTGGAAGGGAGGCACGAGTAATGAAACCCTAAATTTCCTGTCCTGCACTTTCCCTTTTCTCTAGCTAGTTCCTTCCAATTATCCTCTGTTCAGCTATTTCCCTGCAATTACTTCCTAGAATTCCTTCGTTTACCTGTTCCCTATCCTCCTTGATTCCCCCAGACCCTTACAATTGGTATCCAGAGCAACGTTCCTTGGCCAGCAAATTTTTTTTCCCCAGGGGTTGCCGATCTCCTTGATTCGGTTGTAAAATTCCTTGCGGGGAACGAAGATCGACGCCCCATCTCGCCCTCATGTCGCCGGTTCGCACCCGCTCCAGGGAGGCGCTGGATCATGCCGCTGAGGAGGCCAGAGACCTAGAGCTTGCCCAGGCTCGCGCGGAGGAAGAAGCGGAGATTGAGCGCAGGCTACCACGGGAAGTCCTCAACATCAACAAGCAGCTGCTACTCCAGCAGAAATCCATGGAGTCTATACAAGGTAACTTGGCAACTCTGACTGAGATGATGGCTCAGCTCGGTACAGGGCAAAGTAGAGGCAATAACCAGTCCGATTCGGGGGGATTTACTAATCAATCCCAGGCCATGAATCCTACGTGTTTAAGCCCAATTCTTGAAATAACAACCCCTTGTGACAATTCCAGTTCTTCCCATGCTTCCCTCACCTATTCTCAGCCTTATAGCACACCCCCTCCTTTTTCCCAGCCCCACCCAAGCCAAATTCCACAACCTCAATTCATCTCCCCTCAAGCCCATCACCACAACAACCACTCCGTCCAGAAAACTCACACCTTTCCTACGGTTCCTGTGTCCTTACCAACTGTACCCTATCAAAATAACATGTTCCAAGCCAACACCAACCCCTACAACCACCCACAACACTACCAGCCAAACCCACACCTTTACCAACCACATTCACCTACAGTCCCATTCCAAAACCAATACTTCCAGCAACCAAATCAACAGTTTTGTTCCCAACAGAACCAAGCCAATGCTCAACAACACCAACCTTACCAACAATTTTCATACCAAACTCAACCACCCAGTTTTGCAACCCCTCAGAACAATCAGTACCATACAACCCAATTACCCAACCCTCAATACACTTACTCCCAAACCCAACCCACCATTCCAAACCCAGCACAATTGCAAGTGTACAATGTCGGAATGGAGAGGCAGGACATACCAGTGAGCAGAGAACAGAGATACCAACCTGTCAGCCAAGGACATGAGAACAGGCAACATAGGATACAACCTGAGGAAAGGCAAATCCGGCCGCAGGCTGAGATGAGACAGCCAAACCAACAAAACTTACAGCAGGAACCCTATATCAGATCACCAAGCATTGATCTACCTCTTTTCTTTGGTGATAATGCTCAAGGATGGATACTGGAATGTGAAGGCATTTTTGAGCTAGCAGGAATCACTGAGGACAGTAAAATCAAGTGGGCTAATGCACATATCAGGGGCAAGGCAAAGACTTGGTTATCTAGCATCAATATGAATATGCAGGTGATGAATTGGCAACAATTCTGTACCTTGTTGAGTGAAAGATTTCCCTGTCCTGGAGCTGAAGAATCAATGGAACAATGCCAGGAACTCAAACAAACTACCACTGTGGACAACTACATTGACAAGTTCGAAGATTGGATGAACCTCATGAAAAGGGATCACAATTATCTGCCTGAGAATTTTTTCATCTTAAGATTCCTGTGTGGCCTCAAGGACACAATCAAGCATGACACCCAATGCCACAAACCGGTTACCTTGAGAGCTGCTTATTGGTTAGCCAGAAGGCTAGAATTGGCCTATCTTGCAAACAAAAAACAGCAATCTTTAGCTGGACACAAGTCAGTGCATACTGCTGTGGGTCCTAGAGTTACTGGACAAAAGGATAATAGACAAGCACCTGCCAACAGAAACAAGGAAAGAGGCAAATGCTGGTACTGTCCTGAAAATTGGAGTTTTGGACACAAATGCAACGGGGTCAAAAATCTTTTACATGCTATCCAACTCCAAGGACACTCAGATGAGGAGGAGGAGGCTATTGAACAAGTCCAACCAGTGGAACCTTACATTGAGGAGGAAATCACACCTGAAGCCCAGCTAATGTCCATCTCTAGTGCAGCTGTCAGTGGAATTTCTGTCTGTGATACTATTTCTCTATCAGTAATAATTGGGGGAGTACAGGCAATTGCTTTGGTTGACTCTGGGAGCTCTAGTACATTCCTCGATAAGGAATTTGTACTGAAACACAGACTGAACACAAAAGCCACACCAGCAAGAAATGTAACAGTAGCTGGTGGGGGTACCCTTATTTCTGACACGACTGTACCCAACTGTAATTTCACAATTCAGCGGAAGAAATTCAATTGTGAGTTTAAGGTGCTGCCACTAAAAGGGTATGACATGGTGTTAGGAGTAAGTTGGCTAAAGCTCTATAACCCAACAACATTTGATTGGGAGGCCAGAACTCTAACAATTACTGTGGATGACAAGGAAGTAATTTTCAAAGATCATCTGATTCTGAAACAAGACAACATTATTTCACAGAAAAGATGTGAGAACATTCTGAAGAAAGGTACTTCTGGGTTCATGCTCCAAATCTTCCTGGTACAACCTGAGGTCCCAGCACAGAAGCATAAAAAACCTGCAATACCTGCTCTCTGCCAAGACATTTTGGACCAATTCTCTGATATATTTGAAGCTCCATCTGGTCTTCCTCCTGTAAGAAGCTGTGACCACAAGATTCTCCTTAAAGAAGGGGCTATTCCACCTAATATTAGACCCTACAGAATGCCTCACAAACAAAAAGACATTGTGGAGGGCTTAATCAAAGAGATGCTCAAGAACAATGAAATAAGGACCAGTTCTAGTCCTTACTCTTCTCCAGCTTTGGTAGTAGCTAAGAAGGACAAATCTTGGAGACTGTGCAGTGATTTTCGACAACTAAATGCAATAACAATCAAAAACAAGTACCCAATACCAGTAATTGAGGATTTGCTGGATGAGCTACAAGGTGCCACAATTTTCTCCAAGCTAGATTTAAGATCTGGTTATCATCAGATTAGAATGGATGAACAAGATATCAACAAAACTGCATTTAGAACTCACACTGGCCACTATGAATATTTAGTGATGCCTTTTGGTTTAACAAATGCACCTGCAACATTTCAACAACTGATGAACTCAATATTCTCCCAGCACTTGAGGCAGTTTGTTTTGGTGTTTTTTGATGATATTTTGGTCTATAGTAAAACTGAAGCAGACCATTGCAGACATCTAAGAATGGTTTTACAACTCCTGAGAGCTCATCAGCTAAAAGCAAAAATGTCTAAATGCACATTCTTTACTCCTAGTGTGGAATATCTGGGCCATGTGATATCAGCTTCTGGGGTGGCTACTGACCCAGTAAAGATAAAAGATATCATTAATTGGCAAACTCCCAAAACAATAACTCAATTAAGAGGATTCTTGGGATTGACAGGATATTACAGAAGATTTGTGAAAGGATATGCTATCATCTGTAAACCCCTTCATGAGGCTCTCAAGAAAAATTCTTTCATGTGGTCTGAGGCACAGGAACAAGCTTTCAATGCTTTAAAGAAAGCTATGACTTCTCCTCCTGTTCTGGCACTTCCAAACTTCACCATTCCCTTTGTCCTGGAAACTGATGCATCAGGATTTGGGTTAGGAGCTGTCTTAATGCAACAGGGCAAACCTATTGCTTTCTTTAGCAAGAGCTTGGGAATTAAAGCAGTCACCCAATCTATTTATGAAAAGGAAGCAATGGCAATTCTGGAATCCCTAAGAAAATGGAGACATTACTTATTAGGGAATAAGTTGGTGATCAGGACTGATCAAAAGAGTCTCAAGTATTTAACTAGCCAAAGGTTATTGGAAGGCATCCAACATAAATTAATGCTCAAACTTCTGGAGTTTGATTACACAATTGAGTATAAGAAAGGAAAAGAGAATTCTGTAGCTGATGCCCTTTCAAGAAAGGTGGAATTGCAACAAGACAAGTGTTTGGCTATCTCTGTGGTTGTACCCACTTGGGTGGAAGAAGTGGAGAAGACTTACAAGGATGACCCCAAGTTCACCTCTTTACTACAGGAGCTGGCAATCAAACCTCACAGTCATCCAAACTACACACTGAATTCAGGCATCATCAGATACAAGAATAGGATTGTCATTGGACAAGCTACTAATCTGAAGGACACACTTTTTGACGCTTTCCATTCATCCATATTTGGTGGCCACTCTGGACAAAGAGTAACACTTCATAGATTGAAGCACCTGTTCTACTGGCCCAAGATGAAACAACATGTAGCTGAAAAGGTGGCACAGTGCCCTGTCTGTCAGATATCAAAATCTGAACATGTCCACTACCCTGGCCTGTTGGAACCTCTCAACATTCCTAAAATGAAGTGGTCTGAAATCAGCATGGATTTTATTGAAGGATTGCCAAAGTCCAAAGGCAAAGACGTTATCTTGGTGGTGGTTGACAGATTAACTAAATATGCTCATTTTTTGCCTTTGTCTCACCCTTTCACAGCACACCAAGTAACTCAGTTGTTCATGGATAATATCCACAAGCTCCATGGATTTCCCCAAGTCATTATCACTGATAGAGACAGAATATTCCAGAGCAAGCTATGGCAGGAAGTGTTTAGTGCCCTGAAGGTCCAACTTAAATTCAGTATAGCCTATCATCCAGAATCAGATGGACAAACTAAGAGGGTCAATCAGTGTTTAGAACAATACTTAAGAAGCATGGCCTTCAAAGAACCAAAGAAATGGGCTGAGTGGTTACCTGCTGCAGAGTGGTGGTACAACTGTTCTTATCACACGGCCATAAAAACTACTCCATTTGAAGCATTATATGGTTATCATCCACCTCAAGTAGGAGAAATTTCCATTCCTTGTAATGTGACTGAGGAAACTCAAGTGACTCTCAGAGACCAAGAGGAAATCATGAAATCTCTTCAGTATAACTTGACTCAAGCTCAGAACAAAATGAAGAAGTTTGCTGATAGAAATAGAACTGAAAGAACCTTTGCTGTGGGTGATATGGTGTACTTAAAAATGCAACCATACAGAGAGACGGCATTGGGTTTAAGGAATGCTCTCAAGCTGACATCCAAGTTTTATGGTCCTTTCCGAATTTTGGCAAGAATTGGCAGAGTAGCATACAAACTCCAATTGCCTGAGGGTACCAAGATCCATGATGTATTCCACGTGAACCAACTCAAGAAGCATCTGGGACCAGCAGCAGTCCCAAATCCGACTCTACCTTTACTCACTCCTGATGGTAAGATAAAAACTAATCCTCTAGCTGTTTTGGAACGCAGGCAAGTGCCCAGGTCGACAGGGGCATATGACATAGCGGTGGTGCAGTGGCTTGTGCATTGGGAAAACCTGTCACCCGAAGAAGCAACATGGGAGGATGCCTCATTCATCCAGGCCACCTTCCCTGAGTTCAAGCCTTGAAGTCTTGTCTTCAGCGGCCGGTATTGTCAGGCCCTTAAGTGAGTATTAGGTGTGTGGGTTACCGTCATGTTATTTATCAATTTAGCGAATGGCATGTGTAATAAACGACTTAAACTCGTGGCTTCAGCTTTCGATATAAAGGCTGGAGAGGGGTGGAAGGGAGGCACGAGTAATGAAACCCTAAATTTCCTGTCCTGCACTTTCCCTTTTCTCTAGCTAGTTCCTTCCAATTATCCTCTGTTCAGCTATTTCCCTGCAATTACTTCCTAGAATTCCCCATCCTCCTTGATTCCCCCAGACCCTTACAGCAAACTATGCGTGAACTATTTGAACATGCCACAGATTTAGATTGACTCGACGGTGCAAACGATGGAACTAGTTGAGCAAGATATTTAGTCAAACATGCTTAACATATGATGTAGATAATTTAATATTTAGTACTCCCTCCGTTTTGAAATAGATATATATCAGATTTTTCAAATTTTGGATGAATCTATATGCTAAATAGTGTCTAGATTCGTCCAAATTTTAACAAATCTAAGACATCTATTTTGAGACGGAGGGAGTAGATTATACTAGACCCTCCTGATAATTTAGTGGCATACAACAATATCAGTATTACATCTAGATTAAACCATCAAAAGATCAATGGCATCCGTCAACCAAATAGTTATGCACAACGAAATAGCATCATCATTAACTAAACATCAGGTAAATGTAAAAGTATTTTCCATCAATAGCGCCAGAGGACAGTACTAAAACAGCCACGGCATAAAGCATTGTGTGCATAGCGTGTATCCGCTCGGTTAAGAAAAGCAGACGTTCAACCACAACCGCACGAGCTACAGCTTTGCTGATCGGGAAGCAGGCAGAGGACGTACGGGCAGTAGGCTACCTGAGTATACCGAAGTCTTCGCCGGCGGGGAGGGCGATCGAGTCGAGATCGATGGCGGAGAGGTTGACCCCAAGGTCCCGCGCCCACGCTTCGATGGCCTTCATCGAGATTGCGAACCTGATGCTCTCCTTTGGTACGCAGCCAGACAAGGCGCGGCGAGAGGAGCGAGAGAGAATATGCGATGGCGAGGGTGTTAGGTTTCGCCAAGGATCGATCACAGGCAGGTGTCGCGTTTTCTTTGTATCTCCTTTTGTCACGTTACAACTTATACAGATACACAGATTGGATACGCTTATTATACACGCAAGCCAGAGACCAAGACCTAGACCTACATGTGACCGACACGAATAAAAACTCCTAGCTTTACACGGATATACGAGAACGGAGAGCGGCGATCGAAGACAATGCCAGGTGGGTAAATAGAGGGCCACCGAAAACGTCTCACTAGTAGAAAACTGACCTTTGATCTAGAATATTAGTCTCGGTTCTGATACAAACCGAAAATAATGCCCTCGTTCCAACAGCTAGAAACGGTCACAGGACTCAGAAGACATTAGTCCTCGTTCGTAGGGGGGCTTTTAGTCCCGGTTCGTGTCTGGTGCTAGAAAGAAGCGGATGTGTGGACTATTAGTCCCGGTTTGTTAAACGAACCGGGACTAAAGGTCTCGACTATATCTGCTTTCTCTCCCTGCCCGAGCCATTTCAGGCTCACACAAGCATCTTTCCCAAATTTCTTCCCTCAAGAGCTCAAATTCATGCCTTTTTTTCAAGATTTGTGAAGATTTTTTGGCTCCACATCTATCTAAGGGTCCTAAGAGGTTAGCAACTTCATCCTTTCATCTTTCATTGCTAGTTTAGCTCATTTCATGCTCTAGAAATGGAGGTTTTTTGTGGATTCTATCTCTATATATCTGGTTAATTTGGCACATATAGTCCTCGAAATTCATTTGATTCATCGAAGCACAAAGATACATGAGTTCATCCTATCTATATATCTTGGTTTGGCACATAGTCTCGAAATTCAGACGATTCACAGATGCATCATGCCACCGCCAAGCAAAAAAATATCCTTCTTCTTCTACCTGCCATCACAAAATCCATTGCAATAAAAATAAGAACCAAAACTATGAAGACACACATATATATAGTGGCGCCCTTGCATTTTAATCATCGACAGTTGAAGCAAGTAAGAACCAAAAACATGAACACGCCGGGGAGCTACCAAATTAAATTAGGGAGTGACTCTATGGCGAGCTCCTTGAAGATGTCTGAGGACGGGGTCCTAAGACATCTTCGAGAAGCTCTACCATAGTGGTGTCCCTGCTCTCGCACACCATCTTTCAGTTTATATCTTCTCTAGCTAGATCAGTATGCTGGTGGAGCTAACTAATTTCACATATTAGGGAGTGCCTCTACGGCGAGCTCCTTGAAGATGTCTGAGGACGAGGTCCTAAGATATCTTTGAGAAGCTCCGCCGTAGTGGTGTCCCTGGTCTCGCACACGATCTTCCTTGCAGTTGATATTTCACAAGGAAGCCTATTTATAGACACTCACGACATAATGTCGACACTCACCCCTGTCATAGTATCTCCACCCACTGAAATAGTGTCGCCACTCACTAACATAGTGTCTCCACTCACGACATATAGTGTCGTCATCCACTTTTAGTCCAGGTTGGAGTCTCCTTTAGTCCCGGTTGGAGACACCATCCAGGACTAAACATGCTCACGTCGGCCCTAGCCTGCCGCAACCCCTTTAGTCCTAGTTTGTGTGTCCAACCGGGACAAAAGATGGAGTATAAAGTTTTTAAATCAGTGCATAGTTGTTTGATGTATATGATGTGTGCTTTATTTTTAGACTAGTACTAATCTTAGCATCATGATTTTGTTTGATGTACTTATATAATGCAGATGACATGACAATGGATGTACGCTGACCGAATCTCTAGCGAGTTCATTAAAGGCATGCGTTTTTTTCTCGATGTGGTAGAGGTAAACAAGCGGAATGGTTTTATGTGTTGTCCATGCGGTGAGTGTCAGAATCAGAAGGAATACTCTTCCTCAAGAGTCCTTCACGGCCATATGTTTCGGTCCGGTTTCATATCTGGCTATAATTGTTGGACCAAGCACGAAGAAAGAGGGGTTATGATGGAAGACAACGAAGATGGAGAGAATGATGACAACTATCCTATGTCTCCTGAATATGGTGGTACTACAATGGAAGACAATGATGAAGAAGGAGCAGAAGAACGTGCATCATATGAGCTAGATGATGATCTTGGTCGGGCCATTGCTAATGCAAAGGGAGAATGTGATAGCGAAAGGGAGAGGTTGAAATTTGAGCAGATTTTAGAGGATCATAACAAATTGTTGTACCTAAATTGCGAAGATGGCCTTAAAAATCTAGGTAGCACACTGGAATTGCTGCAATAAAAGGCAAAGATCGCTGTGCCTGACAAGGGATTTGAAAAGTTTTTGAAGATAATGAAGAAGGTGCTTCCAAAGGATAACGAACTGCCCACCAGTACTTACGAAGCAAAGATGGTTGTCTGACCTATAGGATTAGATGTTAGAAGATACATGCATGCATTAATGACTGCATCCTCTATCACGGTGAGTAGTACGAGAATTTGGATGCATGCCCAGTATGCACTGCATTGCGGTATAAGATCTGATGAGATGACCCTGGTGATGTTGAAGGGGGGCGCCCCAGGAAAAGGGTTCCCACCAAGGTGATGTGGTATGCTCCTATAATACCATGGTTGAAACGTTTGTTCAGAAACGAAGAGCATGCTAAGTTGTTTCGATGGCACAAAGAAGACCGTAAGAAAGACGAGATGTCGAGACATCCCGCTGATGGGTCGCAGTGGAGAAAAATTGAGAGAAACTACCCGAACTTTGCAGGTGACGCGAGGAACTTATGGTTTGGTCTAAGTACAAATGGCATAAATCCTTTTGGGGAGCAGAGCTGCAGTCATAGCACATGGCATGTGACTCTGTGTATCTATAGCCTTCCTCCTTGGTTGTGCATGAAGCGGAAGTTCATTATGATGCCAGTGCTCATCCAAGGCCCGAAGCAACCCGGCAACGACATTGATATGTATCTAAGTCTATTAGTTGAAGAACTTTTACAGCTATGGCACGGACAAGGTGTATGTGTGTGGGATAAGTACAAACATGAGGAATTTAACCTACGAGCATTGTTTTTGGTAACCATCAATGATTGGACTTCTCTTAGTAACATTTTAGGATAGACAAACAAGGGATACAATGCATGCACACACTATTTAGATGACACTGAAAGTATTTATTTGGATAAGTGTAAGAAGAATGTGTACCTAGGGAATCGTCGTTTTCTTCCGCCCACACATTCCCTAAGAAAGAAAGGCAAGCATTTCAATGGTAAAGCAGATCACCAGAGTAAGCCTATCTGTTGTACTGGTGATGATGTATTTGATATGGTGAAGGATTTAAAAGTAATCTTTGGAAAGGGTCCTGGCGGACAGGCCATTCTAAAGGACGCTGGCGGACACACACCCATGTGGAAGAAGAAATCTATATTTTAGGAGCTACCCTATTGGAAAGTCCTAGAGGTCCGCTCTGCAATCGACGTGATGCACATGATGAAGAATCTTTGTGTGATACTGCTAGGCTTCTTCGGCATGTATGGAAAGAATAAAGATACACAATAAGCACGGCAGGATCAACAATGTATGAAAGACCAAGACGGCATGCATCGAGAGTTGTTTCAAGGTACTACCAGCTACGCTCTTACCAAAGAAGAGAAGGAAATCTTTTTTGAATGCCTGAGTAGTATCAAGGTCCCCTTTGGCTGCCACATGCTTATGACGCAGTCTCATGAATGCCTGAAGAGAAGGATATAAAAGGAATAATAAATATGAAAGAGAAAAATTCTAGAACCTGAAGTCTCATGACTGCCACATGCTTATGACGCAGTTGCTTCCGGTTGCATTGAGGGGGCTTCTGCCGAAAAATGTTAGAGTACCTATTATGAAGCTATATGTGTTCCTCAATGAAATTTCTCAGAAGGTAATCGATACAGAAATTCTACCAGGGTTACAGAAAGATGTGGTCCAGTTTCTTGTCAGCTTTGAGTTGGTGTTCCTACCATCCTTCTTCAACATAATGACGCACCTCCTAGTTCACCTAGTCGAAGAGATTGTCATTCTCGGTCCTGTATTTCTACACAATATGTTTCTCTTTGAAAGATTCATGGGAGTCTTAAAGAAATATGTCCATTTACGTGGGATCTTTGCGAACTGTATCTGCAGTTTAGCGGTTATTATGTGGGTTTCGCCCATTTACGGAGAATGTTAGAGATGCTCTTAGATCAGCAAGAGTTAAAGATGTAACAATCTGCTCGAAGCTCAATGGGCTTGCCAAGTAGAGGCCCCGCCTGTGCAATCCATGGGAGACAGAGGCGGCCGTGCCGGCTGCGTCTTGGGCACGTCCGAAGCACCATTTCCCGGCCCACCTGCGTATGCAACGTGCATACTCCCATGTTTACTCCTGGGAGAGATGTACCTAGGGTGTCAAGTGGGATTCCACCTAAATCCCACTTCTAATTCATTTGTCAAATTCTAGTGTAAATTTTGAGTAAAAATTTACATTAGATTTTGAGAAATGAACTAGAAGTGGGATTTAGACGGGATCCCACCTGACACCCTAGATGTACCGCATTTCGTGTTGTGACGTGCTTGGTTGGACCTTGCGTGAAACTCGGTGGGCCATACCTTTTTTTTGAACAGTTATATATTAGGCATGCAAGCCCCCTCATTAAAACCTTCCAGTCCCCTTAGGTACCCTGGTAAGGAAAAAGAGTGCGTCAGAAACTTTCAGCCGCTTAAACAAGAGTTACATCGTTTATGATACTAGAAAGTAAAAAGCTAGGGGGCTCATCGTCCCAGAAACAATCTGAATGATTTAAAAAACTATGCCTAGCTAGCTCATGTGCAACTCCGTTCGCTTCCCTTTGGCACTTCTCAAAAATAATTTCTCTAAAACTTGAAGAAAGGAGTCTGCAATCATCAAAAATTGCTGCTGAAGACGTTGCAGAAAACCCTCCAGCTTCAATAGTTTCAATCACCAAAGCATTGTCGGATTGAATAATAAATTTGTTTCCACCAAGGTGCTGAGCTAGGCTCAACCCCTCCCTCAGGGCATAAGCTTCAGCCATCATCGCATCAGTAACAAAGTGGAGCTCCTTGCAACTCGCCGCAATAAATTTACCTGTGTAATCTCTTGCAATAACTCCCATGGCTCCCTTACCTTGGTCCTCATTATATGCAGCGTCTACATTAATTTTTAGAACTCCTTCTGGTGGACACTTCCATATCTCCGTTTTCCTTTCTTTAGGCTTCTTTTTAGCTCTCCAATAATTTGTAGCAAGCACACCAATAGACATAGCACTTCTATGTGGGCGCTGAATATCTTCACCATGTGTAAATTGTCTCCTTTCCCACCAAATGTACCAAGCTCCTGTTAGGATGATTTCAGAATATCCAATTTTTCCTAGCGTCAGGCACTCACCAAGATTCATGATCATGTGCTCTAAGATAACTGAACCCGACCGATCCACTTGAAGACTTTCCGAGATGGTATTCCACATACCAAGATCCGTCCAAACTTGGTTAGCTCTAGGGCAACTAAACAGCGTATGTAAGATATCTTCACACCCTAAAACTCGGTGGGCCATACCTGACGATGCATTGGTTAGACCGGCCTATGTTAGCATGGCGTGCGTGAAGAATATTCCGTAATTACACACACCCGTTAGCCCGTAGGAGCATTCACGAGAGCGTTCTGCCTTGATCAGACTATGCACAGTCAGTCAGGTGTTGGGCCCAACGATAGGTCGGTCGATCACCCGTGGCCTCTCTCTGGTCTCTGCGCCGGCCATCTCCATCAAGCAACATGCTACGGTATCGGTCACGTGCGTACTCGTACGCGATAAAAAAATGCAAGCTCATGCTACGAGATCCTTGACAAAGGACGCGATAAAAAAAAGGTACGACTGGCGTGCATAGAAATGGCAGGGAACGCGGTCGGCGCTGCATCCAAATTCAGGCAAGAACCTCTCGTCCGATATGATGGCCCATGATCACATGACGACGATCCATCCACTCCACGTCCATGCTAGATGACATATTGCTGACACTATCATCACGGTGTGAAATTTCCTGCTTTATTACGTGTAGCAGGGTAGGTGGTGCGTGTACTTTGCGGGTGACAAGTATGTGTGGTCGCTTTGCTCGTTCCTCCACGGAAGCACATGGTGTCGATCTCGGATGAAAAGCGGCTTAGGGCATGTTCGGTAACGTCCACGACCCTGGGCTGCATCAGCCCGCATGCTTGGCATGTTTGGAGGTCTGCATGCTCTCTTGAGCTACATCAGCACGAACCTCAAAGCAGGTCGGGGGCAATGCATTTTTTTGTTTGTTGGACATCAAGTTTACTGTGTTCTTCAGTACTCTAGAACATCATGCTAAGTGTGTTCTTCAACCAGTAGGACAAATTGCTGGATAGGTCTCTTGAACATCATGCTAAGTGTGTTCTTCAACCAGTACTAACCCTAGAACGATCGTCTTGGACAAGATCGCTGTATGAGCGAGGGTTCTCAAGTTACCTGATAATTATCTTGTGGAAGGAGCAATTAAGGGTATGTGTAGGAAGATGGGGAAAATATCAGAAGTACAAATCAAACTGCCCGCTGGGTATATTGGTGCCTATGTCAGAATTAGAGTTGATCTTGACACCAGTAAGAAGTTGGAAAGGTTCGTGTCAGTTACAAGGGCTGGAAAGAAGGACTGGTACCAAGTCAAATATGATAAGATGCCTACTTTCTGTGGATTGATTGGGCATTGGTATGAGGAGTGTGGTACGGGTGAACACGATCCAACTAAATTTGAATGGGGTGAATTTATCCTTGCTGATGAGTGGAAATTGAGAGGTGGGGGACGTGGTTCAGGTGGGAGAGGATCTACAAGAGGAAGTGCCAGAGGGCGGTCTCAGTTTGGCCGTGGTGGGGGTCGTGGTTTTGGAACCGATACTAATGGAAGTGGAATGAAAAACACCGGCAGAAGGATGATCTGGAGTCGGAGGAGATTAATGAAGAGGACCGTGATAAAGCGGACGATGTAAGGATGGCCATGGCCGAGGATTTGTCAAAGGCTATGGTACCGGGTGGGAGTAAGGTTGCAAATATGGTCGACATATTCGATGAGCCGTCTGCCTTGGATCCCTTGGCAACGCCTCGGAAGAATTTAAATAAGAAGAAACAAAAGGGAGCAAATGGGGGTGTGGTTGAGGCTTCAAACAATGGATCGGCGGCATCCTTCGAGGGTGACCGCCGGGAACAATGAATATCATGAGCCTGAACTGTCGAGGTGCGGGGCGGCCTGAGACAGTTCGAGAAGTGAGTGACCTTGTGAGGTCATATCGTCCCAGTTTGGTCTTTCTCTCGGAGACCAAGATGTCAGATAAGAGATCGCAAGAGCTGAGGTGGAAGTTTGGCTTTTCACATGCCTTTGGGGTGAAAAGCGTGGGTTTAAGTGGAGGGCTGTGTCTATATTGGAATAATGACTCTAGGGTCACTCTGAAATCTTTCAGTAATAACCACATTGATGTGTTAATTCAGAATGAGGATCTTGGTGACATAGAGTGGAGGTTTACTGGATTCTATGGTAATCCAAAGAGATCAAGGAGGAAGTTGGGATGGGATTTACTGAAGTACTTGAGAAGGGAGTATAACAATCCGTGGATTTGTGCTGGAGACTTCAATGAAATCCTTCATGCAACCGAGCAATTTGGAGGTACTGATAGACAAGAATGGATGATGGAAGGTTTTCGAGAAGCTGTTGAGGAATGTGGGTTTGAGGACTTGGGATACCAGGGCCTGCCTTACACTTGGGATAATAAACATCAAGGAAGTAGCAATATCAAGGTGAGGTTGGACAGAGCTCTGGAGGATGATAAATTTATGGAATGCTTTGACAATACTATTGTTAATGTTGTCCAATGTTGTGAATCAGATCATAGTGCTTTGGTGATTCCTTTAAAAAGGTCGAGTTGGATTGAAGATAGTACTATGGGTAAACCCTTTCGGTTTGAGAATGCATGGACGCGGCATGATAGATATACCCAGGTCATAGAAGAAGCTTGGCAGGATGGAACCACAAACATGCAGGAGCTATATGATGCACTGAGCGGGGTACGACAAAAACTAATTAACTGGAGCATAACTGAGTTTGGTTCGGTTAAAAAACAGTTAAAGTGCATGAGGGGCAGACTGGAGGAGTTGAGGTCTCACTCTCTGGGTAGTGGCCCGTCAAGAGAGGAGAGAAGTTTGATAGGTAAAATATCAGAACTTTTGGCGAGGGAAGAATCACTGGAAAAACAAAGATCAAGGGATTTATGGTTAGCGGAAGGGGACCGGAATACATCCTTTTTTCATACCAAAACAAAGGAGAGATCTCGCAGGAATAGGATTAAATCCTCGCGGACTGCAGAGGGTGCTGTGGTATCGTCTCAAGAGGGAATGGAAATGGAGGCTAAGAGGTTCTACCAGACCCTCTTTGTGGAGCAGGAAGGCACTAATCCTGCGCTGGTGACTAATTGGGTGTTGCCAAAGGTTGATGAATCGATGAACGCTCATTTGTGTGCGCCGTTCTCAGATGCTGAAATTGAAAAGGCGCTGTTCATGATGCATCCTGACCGTTCTCCTGGACCAGATGGTCTTACGGCAGGGTTTTACATTCGACACTGGAATGTATTGAAGAGGGCAATATGCAATGTGGTCAGAGAATTCCTGAATGGGGGAGATATGCCTGAATTGGTTAATTCCACGGTCTTGGTGCTTATTCCTAAGGTAAAGAACCCATAGGATCTATCTCAATATAGGCCAATTTCTTTATGTAATGTGCTTTATAAATTGGCCTCCAAAGTGTTGGCATTGCGACTTAGACCATTGCTGGATGAAATAATTTGGGAGGAACAGAGCGCATTTGTGCCGGGGAGGCTCAATTCAGATAATGTTATTTTGGCGTATGAATGTGTTCATTATCTAAAGAGGAAGAAGGGGAAGACAGGAGCATGTGCGGTGAAACTTGACATGGCAAAAGCTTATGACCATGTTGAATGGTCCTATCTAAGGGCTATTATGACGAAGTTGGGTTTTGCTAGCGAATGGATTGAAAGGGTTATGTGCTATGTTGAGACAGTAACCTTTTCTGTGAGGGTGAATGGTAATTTTTCTGATTTATTCAAACCCTCTAGGGGGATTCGGCAAGGGGACCCTATATCGCCATATCTTTTCTTAGTATGCGTGGAGGGTTTTCCGAGTATGCTGAAGTATTATGGGGAAGGACACCTATCAAGAGGAGTCAGGGTGGGAATCCATTGCCCGTGGATATCCCATCTTCTGTTTGCTGATGACAGCTTGGTATTTACACAAGCCTCGGTGGAGGGGGCTAACCGGCTACACCAAATACTGGAATTGTATCGTCTTGGATCCGGACAAATGGTTAACAAGCAAAAATCAGCAATCTTTTTCAGTGCTAATACCGATGATGAGGGGAAGACTGTAGTGCATGATGGTACTGAAATTGCCACGGAAGCATTGGTTGAGAAGTACCTTGGGCTCCCAACATCCCTAGGGCGATCAACTGATGAACATTTTGAGCATATTGTGGCATCTATTAAGAAACTGGTAGCAGGTTGGGCGCCAAAACTGCTCAACAGTGCAGGGAGAGAAGTTCTTATCAAGGCTATTTGTCAAGCTATACCAACCTATTGTATGAGCTGTTTCAAGCTTTCTAAGAATCTTTGTAAGAAAATCACAGCAGTGATAGCTCGTTTCTGGTGGGGAGGGGATGAAGATAAGAGGAAGATGCATTGGGTAAAATGGGATGATCTATCTATTCCCAAGTCATGCGGTGGTATGGGTTTTAAAGATTTCCAACTCTTCAACAAAGCTATGCTAGCGAAACAAGGGTGAAGATTGATCACAAATCCAGATTCACTGTGTGCTCGGGTGTTAAAAGGGAAATATTATCACAATGGTGATTTTATGACAGCTGGAAATAGAAGAAATGCCTCCCACACGTGGAGGGCTATTTTGTATGGGCGTGAAGCTTTACAACTGGGATTAATCAAACGGATTGGGAATGGAGAAACTACTAGAATTTGGGATGATCCGTGGATTCCTACTAATCCAAGTTTAAAACCTATTGTGAGGAAACCTGACTCGGAGGTCATCATGGTTCAACAACTACTGGATCCTATGTCGGGAGCTTGGAATGTGGAGGCTGTACAAACTAAGCTTGAATCAATTGATGCACACGCCATGTTGAAGATCCCAACAGGAAGATTGGAAGAGGATTTTTGGGCATGGAATCTAGAGAAGCATGGTAATTTCACAGTCCGGTCTGCTTATAGAGCCCTGTTGCAAGCCCGTGGGGCTATAAACTCAGTCGATGGGTCTGGCGGGGCTGGACGACCGTACTGGAAAAAACTATGAAAGTTGAATGTTCCGTCCAAAGTGAGGAATTTCTGGTGGAGAGTGATCAAAGGCTATATTCCGTGTCGGGCGGTTTTTAAAAGAAGACATATTGAAAATATTGGTTTCTGCCAAGATTGTGGTTGTGATGAGACTATCCACCACGCCTTGTTTGATTGTACATGGGCAAAGATATTCTGGGAAGAAATTAAACTGACAACATCAGTAAAGGTTCCCTTACTACACCCAGATACTTGGGTGATTGACTTAATTGATAGTAGCAAAGTAGAACCATTTGATGTTGCTGTCATTTTATGTGGAGGATGGGCTGTGTGGTCTGAGCGTAACGCCAGACGACATGGGGAGAAGGCGAGATCGGTGGCTGAATCGGTGAAGTGGGCTGCTGATATTGCCATGGACCTATCAATTTCAGGTAGGAAGATGACTACAAAGCAACCTTTTGCCTTGCCAAAGTGGAATCCACCAGTTTCCGGTATCTTAAAACTGAACGTCGATGCTAGCTTCATTCGGGAATCAGGAGAAGGTTCATCCGGCCTGGTGGTACGGGATCATGAAGGGATCTTGGTGCGAGGTCAGGCCATTTGGTACGAATATGCTGCCAATTCCCTGGTTGTGGAAACACCGTCGGGATGGAATGCAACTTGCAGCAGCTCTTGGTCTATCTCGTGTTGAGGTGGAAACTGATGCGAGTGAAGTGGTGAAGCTATGGAACAACCGGCATTGCAACAGATCTGAAGTTGCATCAATCTTGTCTGAAATTGAGAGTTATGCTAGTAATATGGAGTCTTTCCAGCTAAAGTTTATTAGGAGAGAGGCTAATGTTGCTGCACACTTGTGTGCTAAGCAGACGTCTAGCTCTAGGAGAAGGTGTATGTGGATTAACTATAATCCACCTTTTTTAGCTAAATGTCTGCAAGATGACTGTAATCCCTTTGATTAATGAATGAAATATGGTTGATTCGCAAAAAAAGGTCTCTTGATCTTGTGCTTTAACTGCTCCATCTTTGAAGGCTGAGAATGGAGTTTAGATTTGAGCTATGCTTTCACTGCTCCATCTTTGAAGGCTGAGAATGGAGTTCAGATTTGAGCTATGTACATGCACTCAGTTCCAATGAAGTGAGAGCCTTCTGTGTCGTTCTTGTTCGTCCTAAATAGGATTTGCGAGCTCGTTAAAAATGGGATTAGGTGTGACAACAGCTTCTAAAAAATATACCTATATTGTGTATGTAATGATGTTCTTAACTTTATTAGAAAGGCAATCACCCCAACTCAGATTTACAACCATCTGAGGAGGTGGAAGAAGAAGTGGATCCAATGTGCAAGCTCAAATATATACTTATGGAGTCCGTTGGTGTGCGGATACCACGACCTTCACAATGGAGGATCAAAAGTTGAGGGAACTCAACAAGGTTAGAGTGCTAACGATAGTAGTTTTCTTGATCAGGGGTTCATGGGGTGTTTTACTAACACTGATTTCTTGATCTTAGAATTTTTTGATGGAGCTCCTCAACAAGCCCGTGGTCAAATATCAGCAGATAGAGACCATCTTCACGCGTATGTTTGTTCCTACAAAGGATCTGCACAGTCCCCGTTTACTAATGTAGGATGTGGGGTACGAATGCCTTGCTGATGACATGACCCAAGGTACGATGTATGCTTCCATGATAGAACCTAAGACAATGTATTGCTACTGTAGTGCTTTGATATGTGATGATGCAGATGGTTTTTAAAGATGAACTTCTATATCTTGGGAGGTGGTGAGATTTTTTCAGTTGCAAGTACAGTTTCAACTGAGTTCCTCGGTGCAAGTGGGGTCGTAGCTGAGTTCACATGTGTAAGTGAGGTTGTAGTTGAGTTTTTTTCCAACTAAAAAGCCGAGTTGTAATTGATAATTTTTCCGAGCTACAAGTGGCCTTGCAAGTGAGTTCCCAGTTGCAAGTGATATTCCAACCGAGTATTTTTGCAGTTATAAGTGGGGTTTGCAACTGATTTTTCCCTGGTTCAAGCCGAGTAGCGATTGAGTTTTTTCTAGTTGCAAGCGAGGTTGATTTTGTGTTGTGATTCGTTCTGAGTTGCAAGTGAGGTTGCAACTTATATGTGGTTACATAAATTTGATTTAACTTTTGAAAAAAGAATATATGTGTAGCCGAGTAGCTATAAAATAGTCATTAGACCTAAACACTGTATACATGGACAGTTAGTCGGGTGCATAAAATGGCCATAGTGGAATAGCTGTTACAAAACTCACGCGCATAGCACCAAGTGCCCAAGTATAGGGGTCTTATTCTTTGTTTCCGATGAGACCTATAAAATTCACATATTTTTTTTATACAAGTGGACTTTCCGTAACCCCACAACCAATACATGTTTTTCTCTTGCTGTATAATTACATCTGTATGCTAAACTCAGATTTGCAGGGGTCAGTTTACAACATATAAAAAGAACTGAGGCAGGGCTACAACTAGGGAAGACCAACACAAATAATGACTTGATCTGTTGGCAGTTCATTCGACCATACTATCAGCAGCACCATCAGGCTCCCCAATCTCCGAGGGTCGTTTCCTCGAGTGCTGAGACCTGACAAACTCTTGGATGCGCAACTTGAGATCCGTGTCAGGTAACAGCATGTCTTGTGTGAGATGAGAGCGGTTAAATGGATCCGTGCTGTCACTGAGCAGATGCCGGACAATGACCGGACGGTCTATTGTGACCCGCGACGACGGTAGTATCACAGGATCTTCCATAAGAGTATACTGAATTGGATCCAAAAACTCATCTGGTATGTCCCCAAGGATAGCTTCAGCATCCATTGCCTCGGATGCAGCAGCTTTTGCATTATCGGCGAGTTGTGTGAACTCCTGTATGATTTGGCGATCTACCCCGATCTTCCACAAAATTTGCACTGCGCTAGCAAACAACTGCTCGCTGTATGATCGTCCATCTTTCGAGACTGCAGCAGCGAAGATAGCTTCCTTATCACCCCTTGCAATGTGGACATAGATGGTAACAATCTGTTTCAATAGCTGCTTCGGTTTGAACTCATACTTTTCTGGATCCTTTACTGTCAGTGATTTTCTGTTGGGACCAGCAAGTTGCAAGAGGAAGTAATTTAACATGCTAGCCACCCTTTCCACCATTTCCGGAAGAAGCAGAGGTGCTGGAATTTGTTCTGACGTGAAGGCAAGCATCCCAACATCCTCGTTTGCCAGCTTCATGTCAAAACGAACAATATTCTCTGACTGATGAAATACACGCAAACGCTCCTCTCTTTCTTGAGCGGGTCTGCTACTCCACGCAACGGTGTCTGCCATTTCAGCCTCTATTTCCTTGAGTTGGAGAATTTTGTTCAAACTCTCATCGAGAAGATAGATGCTATCGTTGATAAGGAAGTTCAGAAAATTCAAGTATACGCCTTTCTCCTCTTCTTTAGCTATTTGTCTCCAAGCATTTCGATGACTGGGAACATCCCATAAATACTCGAGAAGCTCAGCAATATTGTGTCGAATATTAAATTTGTCAAAGAATTGTGTATGCGAGCCAGTGAATTCAATATCCACATAAAGCTTCAGAAGGTTTTTTACCAGATAATCAAGGCATAGTTGGTGCCCCTCAAATAACGAGGCTGTGGATTCCAAGCCGCTTCTTTGTGGCATCCAGCAATTCAAAACTTCAACCATCTTCGCTTTTAGATAAGGATTTTTTATGTAGGAAGAACTCGCCATGAACATGATGTTAAAATTGAGAAAGTCATCCAATGGGAACCCTTCCAAGGCTTTAGGAACTCTAGAGGTTAGAGCAAGTAAATCCATTGCATCATCAAGAAAATGCTCCGGAATGCAAGAAAACTCCTTAGGGCATTGTGATGGCAAAGGCATCTTAAATCCGCCAACTAGATCTGCCGACCACAATATCATTAATCTGTAGAAAGATAGTGCACGCTGAAGAAATGCACCGTCTCTTAGTATCTGAGCTTCATAGCAGAACTTCTCTTGTGATAAAACCGCGACTATCTTCTCCAAGCGTTCTATATCTTGCTCAAGTTGTGGTGAACTTTCTCCTTGATCTCGCATTGTTTCGTTTGATTCCAAATCATCTTCATATCTTGCAAGATCCTGAGAGAGGTGTTTGAAGTCTGCTACAGCTTTCATCAACCCCATATTAAGTACCCTTGCTGTCATGAAGAAACATTCGCAGATAAACGAGAAGTTGTCTTTCTTTGAGCCCCTCGCTCCTTTAGAAGGGAGAGAAACTGAGCTACTACTTTTGCCTGAGCTTGTGGCATCATCTTCAGCAGCATGTGCATGGCTCCAGCTCTCTATCCAGGATGACACTTGTTCTGAAGAGGCGTTTATTGCGGTCAAATCCTTGAAATTGATTCTGTCATTGCAGAAGAGGTACTTGACATCAATCTTGTCCTTCTTAGACTCCATCTGATCCAGAAATGGCTCGCATAGACGGAGCATCACAGCACTAAGATTGAGAAACATACCCGCACTAGCACATTTAAAAGGGTCCACCTGCATGCCAGATCTTCCCACATTTGTATTTATCACCTCTGCTAGATACTCCAGGACCTTGTCTCGAGTATCCAAATTTTTAAGCAGGACTAGAAGAACATCCCTTAGTCCATCCTGCAAGTTATTCATAACACTCTTGATAGTTGCGAAAGATGACAACAAGTCAGCTGGCCGACATGAAGATGCCTCGGAGAAGCACTGCTGCCCAACGTCAGGCTGGCTTGGAAACTCGGGGTCGGGGATTGCACTGACGTGGAAGAAGGAACCGAGCAAGCTGGAGAGCTCCATGGCTCTCCCTTCCCCGATGAGCATAATCTGATCCTTATTAGGAATCCACTTTGGATGTTGCACAAGAGCCTTGGCGCAGCCTGGGATTCCCACCAGCCGCCTGAGCACTCGGAGTGGCCGCTGGAAGTCGCCTAGCGCTGATACCTTATCGACACTCTGCCTGAGACGCTCGTACAGCTCGCCCATGACCGGCTCGATGGTCTCGTAGTCGACGTTCCCGAGGAGCTCGTCCAGAAATCCCGGCGGCGGCGGTGCCCCGGGGGCCGGGGTAGGGTCGAGCGGGTCGGCGGCCTCGGCGAGTAGAAAGATGAGCAGCTCCGCGGCTGGGTGGGGCGCATTGGGGGGCGACGGGAAGGTGTCTGGGTTACCGGCGACGACGCGAGAGTAGGAGACGATGAGTCCGCGGATGTGTGCGATGGACGCCCTGAGGCGCGCCTGGAGGCCGGCGTCGCGGATTGTGGAGATCTTGCGCGCCTCGTCGGCAGCGCGTCGGAAGGCGGCGGCGAGGAAGGCGAAGGGTGGAAGCGAGTTGGCGGGCGGGTCCGGGAGGGAAAGGCGGCCGATGAGGACACGCTCGGCGTTCTCGCGCAGCGCGAGGAGGGGGCGCGACTCGGAGAGGAGCTCGGCGGCGGTGAGCTCGAGGTAGGCGACGGCGGGGTTGGGGGAGGATGGGGGCGTGAGGGAGACGAGGAGGATCTTGCGGAGGATGATGTCCTCGACCTCGTCGGGGGAGCGCTGCGGCCGCGACGGCGGCGGCGCGGACGGGGACGCCATCGGATGCGGCGGTGCTGGCTGCGGACTGCTTGCTTCGACTTGAAATCGCGTGTCGTGGTGGGTCGGGCGGGTCGGGGAGTCAATGGGGTTTGGACTTGGAGGTTGTTGTTTAAATAAAAGGACAAGACAAGAAGGGAGGCCTACGCCGATTCGTAGCAGAGTACCGAGTACGAGTAGACTTCTTTCTGCTGCTGCTTGTAATACGGTACACCACAGTGCTGTATACTCCGTATGTAGTGCTGCAGTATTTGAGCATCCAATACCGTCGCAACTACTAGAAGTATCTTTCTTTTATCAGGAAAAAGATATTTATTAATTTAGGATATAGTAAAAATCCGAGTCTGTGATCGTGGCAATAAATTAATGTCTAAATTCTTTGTTCTACATCAAGTGTAAATGAGGCGATTACACGAACGGCAGATCCATTTCTAGAGCTCACTACAAGCCATACCAATGAATGTTACTCCAACATGGTGCGGCAATATCTCAAAAAGAAAAAAACATCGTGGGGCAATTAAAGCAAGACTAGCAGTATCTATAAAAATCTGCCACGTAAAACCGGAGTACAGGTCGAGCATAACTGCTTGTGCAGATCAGTCCCCCTACTCCCAGCCTGTAAAAAGAAAACTGCTCGTGCAAATCAGTCCCCCTACTCCCTAGTCCCCCTTATTCCTATATCGAAGCAAAGTTTAAATTCCAGTGTACGAGCAGGAGATGAGGAAACAAATCCGGCGAAAGGATTACAAGGAGGAGACGAGGAAACAAATCCGGCGAAGGGATTACCTGGAGGAAACGATGGGCGGCGGAGGAGACGAGGAAACGACCGACGACAGGGTCGGAGATGGAGGCTGATACGTCGGAAATGTATCTATAATTTTTTATGTCTCATGCTTGTTTAGTATCTAATTTGCTTTGCTTTGTCTATACTTTTGAGGTGTTTTTATATCTTTTCTGAAACTAACATAATACAAAGTTGCCACAGTGCCAGTTGCCTGTTTTCTTTTGTTTTTGGTTCCAGAAAGGCAGAAAATCAATATTCTCGGAATTGGACGAGACAAAAGCCAAAGTCATTATTTTTCCTGGAGCAACACGGAACCACGAAGCAGAGCCGGAGGGGTGCCACAGGGTGGCCGCACCCCTAGGCTCGGGCAAGCCCTGGAGGCGCCCAGAGGGGGTGTGGGCCCCTTGGACCCCCACCGACCTTGACTCATGCGCCTATAAGAAGCCTCCGACCCAAAAACCCTAGGGCATCCAGAAGAAATCCACGAAAACCTCCATAGCGCCACCGCCACCAAAGGGGAGATTCGGGGGACAAAAAGTCTCTGTTCCGGCACCCTGCCGGGACGGGGAAGTGCCCCCGGAGCCATCTCCATCGATCTCCACCACCATCTCCATCGATCTCCACCACCATCTCCATCACCATTGTTGATTCCCATAATAAGGAGGGAGTAGTTCTTTCTCGAGGCTAAGGGCTCTACCGGTAGCTATGTTTTCATCTCTCTCTCTCTCTATGCATGATCTTGTTGTGGTCATGAGCTTTGTAATCAAGTAGATATACCTTACTACTCAAGTGCTTCATTAGATCTCTGCTCTTCCCATGTGTGTGAAAGTGACAGCGTGCACGCCATGGTGGCACTTAGGCTTGAGTCTAGATCAATACTCTTTGTGCTTT
This sequence comes from Avena longiglumis, assembly GCA_030063025.1. Classification (NCBI taxonomy): domain Eukaryota; kingdom Viridiplantae; phylum Streptophyta; class Magnoliopsida; order Poales; family Poaceae; genus Avena; species Avena longiglumis. The sequence continues at coordinate 24,619,777 of CP125976.1, forward strand.
AATAGATCTATGATTTTCCCCACATGTGTGAAAGTGACAGTGGGCATACCGTGTGTGGCACTTTCGCTAGATTGAATATTTGTTATCAGTTATATTTGGAGTTGGATGTCTCTATGAAATTGTGGTGTTTGTTGGAACCATCTAGCGCTCAAGGTGACAGTGTGGGGTTACCTAGATTGGGGAAGGCCCTACCGTGGATTACAGTGTTCAACCGGAGAGTAGTTAAGAGTAGTATCATGAAGAGAGGATATTTATATGAGAGAGTGTTCACTAGTGAAAGTATGATCCCTAGGCCTTGTTTCTAAGCATTGAAACACCGTTTGCATCTAGATCCATTGCATGTTTGCTTGTTGTAGTCTTTACCTCACCGTCAAGCTCTTTTCTGGCACCGTTACCACTTGTATTTCACTATCTCTTTGCTGAATTAGTGCACCTATATTGGGTGTGTTGGGGACACAAGAGACTTCTTGTATCTTGGTTGTAGAATTGCTTGAGAGGGAATACCTTTGACCACTTCCTCCCTGAGTTCGATAAACCTTGGGTAATCCACTTAAGGAAAACTTGCTGCTGTTCTACAAACATCTACACTTGGAGGCCCAACAACTGTCTACAAGAATAGAAGTGCGTAGACATCAAGCTCTTTTCCGCGCCGCTGTCAGAGGGTAAAATGTACTCACATCCTCCGTGTGTGAGTGCTCGAAGTTATTTCCTTTAGATTTTGCAATTTTGTCTTTCTGTTTCTTGTTTTCACTAGTTAGACTTAATGGAAAACAACAACAAAATTAGAGAGCTTTATAGCATCTATCTTGAGTTAGGACATGAAGTGTTTGAAGAGAAAATTAAAAACCTATGGATCTTTATTTGCATGCTAATATCAATGTTATTAGTATTGGACAGCATTATTGCTAATGCTATGGAAAAGTCTAAGCTTGGGGAAGTTAGTTTTGATGAAAATGATCTTTTTAGTCCCCCAGCTTTGGAAGATAGCTATTCTATTGCTTATGATGATACCAAACCTCCAATTTATGATGATTACAATGACGAGTATGATATTTTCAGTCCACCTACTATTGAGGAGAAAATTGATTGTGATTACAATATGCCTCCTATATTTGATGATTATGGTGATGAGAATAATAATGATAGCTACTTTGTTGAATTTGCTCCCACTACAATTAATAAGAATGACTATGCTTATGTGGAGAGTAATAATTATTATATGCATGTGGCTCATGATAAGAATGTTTTATGTGATAGTTATATTGTTAATTTTATTCATGATGCTACTGAAAGTTATTTTGAGAGAGGGAAACATGGTTTTATGCATCTCAACAATATTAAGTTTTCCCTCTTTATGTTGAAAATCTTGAAGTTGCACTTGTTTTTCTTTCCTATGCTTGTTGCTTTGTGCTTTCATGACTTGTTTCTTTACAAGATTCCTATGCATAGAAAGTGGGTTAGACTTAAATGTGTTTTGAATTTCGTTCTTGACGCTCTCTATTACTTCAATTGATATTTCTTATGTGAGAATCTTCTCAAACTATCAAGCCTAACTTGTTGGAAGATAACCCAAGAGTTTTCTTGAGTCTTGGAAGTTATTACTTCAGTAATGACCTCTCCTTATACTTTTTGTGACAAGAATGACCTCTAATGAAAGGGAAATAAGATTTGGGGAGTTGCTGTCCCGAAACAGATTCCTGTCCTCCACCATAAAAATTCGTGAGGAGTATATGTAACTCGGATTGAGCTGAACATTTACGAATAAATCCCCCAGTATGTTAGATAACTTTCTTTAGTTCAATTTTTTTTGATTTGAGCAACAGAAGATGTTCGAAAAAATCGGTTTCTATCTGCTGGTCTGTTTTGACATATTTCTGCCATTATTTCCATTTGCTTCTTATCGATTCCTTTTTGAGTTCTCTTTAGGTGAATTGAGATTTTTGAAGGAGTTGATACAGTAGCTTGTGTTTTTAGTGAAAAGCCTTTCTGTTTCAAAGCTTTGCCAGTGGTCTAATATCTTTTGAATAAACTAATGTTGCTAATGAAGATTGTGTGAAGTTTTGTATGAAGGAAAATTTTCAGGTGTAGAGAAAGAATGATGTAATGAGATGAAGAATGGACAAAAGTTCAAGCTTGGGGATGCCACCATGGTGTCACCCCAAGAAATATCCAAGAGTTACAAGAATAAAAGCTTGAAGATGCCCAAGGCATCCCCTTCTTCATCAATAAAAAGCTCAGGTCTTTCTAGACACTTCGTTTTTATTATTTCATACACAGTCGTGTTGTTCTTGGAGCGTCTTAGTTTTCGTTTTTTGGTTTTTGTTTGCTTAGTTTGCTTGAGTAAGTTGGTTGGATCACAACACACTTCTTGCGGAGAGAGACACATTATGTTTTCATTGCCTAGAACACTCTAGTTTTCATTTTTATTGTCTTGTGAGTGTTCTCTTTTGCTAGCACTGTGTTTAGCCTTAGTTTTCTTGTGCTTTCAGCTTATAACTTTTTATTTCTTCTTTGTGGATTTTTGAGACAAGCTCAATGATCTTTATTGATTATTATCTTTGTGAGTTGTTTCAAATAAGTCGATTGGTGTTGGACAGGAGTAGGAAGTTCCTGCTTGAAAGTGCAAGAGGAGCTTGCATTGACTATGACTTAGACTTTAGCATGACATGCTAGGTGTTGTTTTGACCTTATGCTTAGTGATTATTGATGTAGCATGTCTTGTTCCAAACAATTAGGATTGCTTAATGTGCCTTGAAGGAATCATGCGTTGTTTTAGCATATAAAAGCAAAGTATTGCGGTATTCTCCTTTGATGCTTTGTTTGGGTTGACTTGGCACATGATCACACCATTTTATGACTCTCATAAGTCACCATTAGCCTCTATGATCGTTTATTCCTTGAATTGTAGTACCACTCTATGTTTTGATTAGTAATGCTTTGTTGCTCTGCATAATTATGGCCATTATTTGTCTTTTAGTTGGTTGCTCCCACTTATTTGCTAGCCTCCACTTGTATGAGTAAGTTCTACTCATGCTTCCAACTCCCAAGAAACCAAGTTTTTCCAAAGTGTCCTCTATAAACTCCTATGCATGGTGTGTTACACTATTCCAAGTATATTCTTGTTTTCAGCTATCTTCCAATTAAAAACTATTTTATTATGTGAAAACTTAGTGATTAAAGCCCTCACGAACTTGATGGCACACTTTATTCCTTGCCCATAATAAACTTGAACCATTGTGACAACTTTGTTGTATATGCTTGCACTTATAAGTTGGAATTAGCAGAACCGAGCTGTCACTGGGAACGTTTTTAACATTGCACTTGTACTTTGTACTCAGTTAATATCATACTCTTTTGTCTATGGATGTCACCGGTGTGAAATAAAGAGGGAACTTGTAAATCCATGGAGTAAGTATTATGTATTAGAGAAACGCCTAGGCCGCTAGCCTAAGCCATGTCTAATCATGGTGGAAACTTGCAGCATCATCATAGTGAGCTATCTATGAAGCATCCTTAATAAAAAGCTATGCATATAGTAAATAAAAAGATTGCCGAGATGATCATTGTCTGCTTGCCTTGTCCTTTTGGTCATGGGAAAGCTCCTGTACCATGTGCAAGGGGTACCCCGTTGGCAGTTCTCAATGATATGCAAATACTTACAATAATAAGAACTTACCTGTGACTGAAGTTGAGTATGCATAAGGTGTGGCCCTCGTATTCAAGGGACTTGAGATTGCCAACTTATACTTCGTCAAGCATATACTCCATATTTTACACTTTAACCTTAATCACTTCAATATGCTTATGATAGGGGCAATGAGGGCTGAAAGCTAACGAGTACCATAATTTTTGGAAGCTCTTTTCGAAACTTGTAATCCCTGCTTCCTTTACAAAAAGGCCTTTCTTCCACCATTATTGAGTCTCCACCTTCTACCTTTAGGCACCATTAAGAGAGCATAGTTGTCATTCTGTGTGCAGTATTCCAAAGCTTATTGATTGATGCATATTGTGATATTACTTGTTCTTGTGCTATTTGTTTCTAGTCACCCTTGTGAACTTTGAAGGTGTCCTATGAATCTATTTGCTACTCTATGAGGGGAAAGTTGATTGCCACTATGCCATGTTTTCTGTATGTGAAACAAACAAACGTTTTTCAATGCATGTTCTTCATGGTCTTTGTTTGTAGCCTTTCATGTTGCATGTATAGTTACTATGTCCTATTGTTAGAACTCCATCTTTCATGCACATGTTTAGAGTTCTTTGATCCCAGCTTTCAATGCTTGCAAATTGTTTGATCTTGATTTTGATGGTGCATGTCACCTTAAAAATTATTCTTTTTTATCACTTACCTACTCGAGGACGAGCATGAGATAAGCTTGGGGATGCTTGATACTTTGGAAACGTATCTATAATTTTTGATGTTCCATGCTTGTTTAGTATCTACTTTGCTTTGCTTTGTCTACACTTTGAGGTGTTTTTATATCTTTTCTGGAACTAACCTATTAACAAGTTGCCACAGTGCCAGTTGCCTGTTTTGTTCTGTTTTGGTTCGAGCGAAAAACAATATTCTCGGAATTGGACAGACAAAAGCCAAAGTCATTATTTTCGAGCAACACGGAACCACGCAGAGCCGGAGGGGGCTGTGGTGGCCGCACCTAGGCGGGCAAGCCTGAGGCGCCAGAGGGGTGTGGGCCCCCTGGACCCCCACCGACCTTGACTCATGCGCCTATAAGAAGCCTCCGGCCCAAAAACCCTAGGGCATCCAGAAGAAATCCACGAAAACCTCCATAGCGCCACCGCCACCAAAGGGGAGATTCAGGGGACAAAAAGTCTCTGTTCCGGCACCCTGCCGGGACGGGGAAGTGCCCCCGGAGTCATCTCCATCGATCTCCACCACCATCTCCATCACCGTTGCTGATTCCCATGATGAGTAGGGAGTAGTTCTTCCTCGAGGCTAAGGCTCTACTGGTAGCTATGTGTTCATCTCTCTCTCTCTTTCTCTCTCTCTCTCTCTCTCTCTCTCTCTCTCTATGCACGATCTTGTTGTGGTCATGAGCTTTGTAATCAAGTAGATCTACCTTGCTACTCAATTGCTTCATTAGATCTCTGCTCTCCCCATGTGTGTGAAAATGACATCGTGCACGCCATGGTAGCACTTAGGCTTGATCTACATAAATACTCTTTGTGATTTAATAGATCTATGCTTTCCCCACGTGTGTGAAAGTGACAGCGGGCATACCGTGTGTGGCACTTTGGTTAGATTGAATATTTGTTATGAGTTATATTTGGAGTTGGATGTCTCTATGAAATTGTGGTGTTTTTTGGAACCATCTAGCGCTCAAGGTGACAGTGTGGGGTTATCTAGATTGGGGAAGGCCCTACCGTGGATTAGAGTGTTCAACCGGAGAGTAGTTAAGAGTAGTATCATGAAGAGAGGATATTTATATGAGAAAGTATGATACCTATGCCTTGTTTCTAAGCATCGAAACACCGTTTTCATCTAGATCTGTTGCATGTTTGCTTGTTGTAGTCTTTACCTCACCGTCAAGCTCTTTTCTGGCACCGTTACCACTTGTATTTCACTATCTCTTCGCCGAACTAGTGCACCTATATTGGGTGTGTTGGGGATACAAGAGACTTCTTCACTACTAGAGAAAAGGCTATAGGAGACTTGCTTATAGGAGGCACATTTAGACTATATGTGCCTCCTATAAAATAGGCGAGGCACACTTTCTTAATATGCGCCTCTAGTATAAAAATAGGCGAGGCACATATAACTAGAATGAGCCTCCTATATTCTCTATACGGACGAAATCTGGCAGCCCCAGATTATGCGAGGCGCATTCTAGTCATATGCGCCTCCTATATATCAGATAGGCGAGACGCATATGGGCAGAATGCGCCTCACATAATCTGTGTGGGCCCGCGTGTTGGTAGGTGCTCGAATATACGAGGCACATATGGTCATTTGCGCCTCCTATATTTGATAATATGCGAGGCGCATATGGTCATATGTGCCTCAAGTAACTTCTGCGGAGCCGGTGGAGGTAGGTGGCCGCATAGGCGAGACGCATATTGCACAATATGTGCCTCGCCTCCTATAACCTGGCAACACATTTTTCCAGCATTGAAAATATTATGTATCGACGAGACACATTCATTGAGAATACTTACTTTTGTTGTTTTAGCAATATTTGAATATTTAAAATATTTGCAGTATATTGTATAGTTCATATTATGTTTGGACAATGCTTTTACACGAAAATGGCCTTTAAAAAAATTCCAAAAAATTGTTACCCCCAGGATTCGAACCTGGGTGGCCAGTGTTTGAAATAGGACCAGGCATGTAACCACTGAGCTGTTATGTGTTTGTTGACAGAAACCAGCGCACTACGCTATTTGTCTAGAACTGCATACTATACGAGGCGCATTCGGGCCCGATACGCCTCGCGTAATATTGTACGAGGCCCACTTTACAATACGCGCCTCGCATAATCTGGTAGCTATCACGCGCATAGCTACACGAAAGGTTTAACCTTTCTAGATCTGTCGCTGTTTCACATCTCACGCACCACGCGCAGTACCAGATCAAAGCCATGTCGCCCGCTGCCGTCTGCGCCAGCCTCTTCGTAGCCGCCGTCCGCGCCCGCAGCATCCCGCCGTCCACCATCGTCGAGAGGTGAGCCCCGACCCCATTCCCCTCTCCCTCCTCTTTCCCCTACCCCTCTTTCCTCTCCCTGATATTTCGGCGACCAGCCACAAGCCACAGGAGGAGCACACCTTGCCTGCGACCCACCCGCCCCGTGGAGGAGGAGCCCGACGCCGCCCTCCCCGTGAAGGAGGAGATCGCCGCCGCCCCGCCGACGACGACCACATCCTCCGTGTGAGTGCTCGAATTTATTTCCTTTAGATTTTGCAATTTTGTCTTTTTGTTTCTTGTTTTCACTAGTTAGACTTAATGGAAAACAACAACAAAATTAGAGAGCTTTATAGCATCTATCTTGAGTTTGGACATGAAGTGTTTGAAGAGAAAATTAAAAACCTATGGATCTTTATTTGCATGCTAATAGCAATGTTATTAGTATTGGACACCATTATTGCTAATTCTATGGAAAAGTCTAAGCTTGAGGAAGTTAGTTTTGATGAAAATGATATTTTTAGTCCCCCAGCTTTGGAAGATAGCTATTCTATTGCTTATGATGATACCAAACCTCCAATTTATGATGATTACAATGATGAGTATGATATTTTCAGTCCACCTACTATTGAGGAGAAAATTGATTGTGATTATAATATGCCTCCTATATTTGATGATTATGGTGATGAGAATAATAATGATAGCTACTTTGTTGAATTTGCTCCCACTATAATTAATAAGAATGACTATGCTTATGTGGAGAGTAATAATTATTATATGCATCTGGCTCATGATAAGAATGTTTTATGTGATAGTTATATTGTTAATTTTATTCATGATGCTACTGAATGTTATTTTGAGAGAGGGAAACATGGTTTTATGCATCTCAACAATATTAAGTTTTCCCTCTTTATGTTGAAAATCTTGAAGTTGCACTTGTTTTTCTTTCCTATGCTTGTTGCTTTGTGCTTTCATGACTTGTTTCTTTACAAGATTCCTATGCATAGAAAGTGGGTTAGACTTAAATGTGTTTTGAATTTGGTTCTTTACGCTCTCTATTACTTCAATTGATATTTCTTATGTGAGCATCTTCTCAAACTATCAAGCCTAACTTAAAGGCATTAAAAAAAGTACTTGTTGGAAGATAACCCAAGAGTTTTCTTGAGTCTTGGAAGTTATTACTTCAGTAATGACCTCTCCTTATACTTTTTGTTTGCTTTTTATGACAAGAATGACCTCTAATGAGAGGGAAGTAAGATTTGGGGAGTTGCTGTCCCGAAACAGATTTCTGTCCTCCACCATAAAAAATTGTGAGGAGTATATGTAACTCGGATTGAGCTGAAAATTTATGAATAAATCCCCCAGTATGTTAGATAACTTTAGTTAGCTCAATTTTTTTTTGATTTGAGCAACAGAAGATGTTCGAAAAAATCGGTTTCTATCTGCTGGTCTGTTTTGACATATTTCTGCCATTATTTGCATTTGCTTCTTATCGATGCCTTTTTGAGTTATCTTTAGGTGAATTGAGCTTTTTGAAGGAGTTGATACAGTAGCTTGTGTTTTTAGTTAAAAGCCTTTCTGTTTCAAAGCTTTGCCAGTGGTCTAATATCTTTTGAATAAACTAATGTTGCTAATGAAGATTGTGTGAAGTTTTGTATGAAGGAAAATTTTCAGGTGTAGAGAAAGAATGATGTAATGAGATGAAGAATGGACAAAATTTCAAGCTTGGGGATGCCACCATGGTGTCATCCCAAGAAATATCCAAGAGGTACAAGAATAAAAGCTTGAAGATGCCCAAGGCATCCCCTTCTTCATCAATAAAAAGCTCAGGTCTTTCTAGACACTTCGTTTTTATTATTTCATACACAGTCGTGTTGTTCTTGGAGCGTCTTAGTTTTCGTTTTTTGGTTTTTGTTTGCTTAGTTTGCTTGAGTAAGTTGTTTGGATCACAACACACTTCTGGCGGAGAGAGACACATTCTGTTTTCATTGCCTAGAACACTCTAGTTTTCATTTTTATTGTCTTGTGAGTGTTCTCTTTTGCTAGCACTGTGTTTAGCCTTAGTTTTCTTGTGCTTTCAGCTTAGAACTTTTTATTTCTTCTTTGTGGATTTGTGAGACAAGATCACTGATCTTTATTGATTATTATATTTGTGAGTTGTTTCAAATAAGTCGATTGGTGTTGGACAGGAGTAGGAAGTTCCTGCTTGAAAGTGCAAGAGGAGCTTGCATTGACTATGACTTAGACTTTAGCATGACATGCTAGGTGTTGTTTTGACCTTATGCTTAGTGATTATTGATGTAGCATGTCTTGTTCCAAACAATTAGGATTGCTTAATGTGCCTTGAAGGAATGATGCGTTGTTTTAGCATACAAAAGCATAGTATTGCGGTATTATCCTTTGATGCTTTGTTTGGGTTGACTTGGCACATGATCACACCATGTTATGACTCTCACAAGACACCATTAGCCTCTATGATCATTTAGTCCTTGACTTGTAGTACCATTCTATGCTTTGATTAGTAATGCTTTGTTGCTCGCACAATTATGGCCATTATTGCTCTTTTAGTTGGTTGCTCCCACTCTTTTGCTAGCCTCCACTTGTATGAGTAAGTTCTACTCATGCTTCCAACTCCCAAGAAACCAAGTTTTTCCAAAGTGTCCACTATAAACTCCTATGCATGGTGTGTTACACTATTCCAAGTATATTCTTGTTTTCAGCTATCTTCCAATTTAAAACTATTTTATTATGTGAAAACTAAGTGATTAAAGCCCTCACGAACTTGATGGCACACTTTATTCCTTGCCCATAATAAACTTGAACCATTGTGACAACTTTGTTGTATATGCTTGCACTTATAAGTTGGAATTAGCAGAACCGTGCTGTCACGAGGAACGTTTTTAACATTGCACTTGTACTTTGTACTCAGTTAATATCATACTCTTTTGTCTATGGATGTCACCGGTGTGAAATAAAGAGGGAACTTGTAAGTCCATGGAGTAAGTATTCTGTGTTAGAGAAACGCCTAGGCCGCTAGCCTAAGCCATGTGTAATCATGGTGGAAACTTGCAACATCACCATAGTGAGCTATCTATGAAGCATCCTTAACAAAAAGCTATGCATATAGTAAATAAAAAGATTGCTGAGATGATCATTGTCTGCTTGCCTTGTCATTTTGGTTATGGGAAAGCTCCTGTACCATGTGCAAGGGGTACCCCGTTGGCAGTTCTCAATGATATGCAAATACTTACAATAATAAGAACTTACCTGTGACTGAAGTTGAGTATGCATAAGGTGTGGCCCTCGTATTCAAGGGACTTGAGATTGCCAACTTATACTACGAGCATATACTCCATCTTTGCCACTTTAACCTTAATCACTTCAATATGCTTATGATAGGGCAATGAGGGGTGAAAGCTAACAAGTACCATAATTTTTGGAAGCTCTTTTGAAACTTGTAATCCCTGCCTTTATAAAAGGCCTTTCTTCCACCATTATTGAGTCTCCACCTTCTACCTTTAGGCACCATTAAGAGAGCATAGTTGTCATTCTGTGTGCAGTATTCCAAAGCTTATTGATTGATGCATATTGTGATATTACTTGTTCTTGTGCTATTTGTTTCTAGTCACCCTTGTGAACTTTGAAGGTGTCCTATGAATCTATTTGCTACTCTATGAGGGGAAAGTTGATTGCCACTATGCCATGTTTTCTGTATGTGAAACAAACAAACGTTTTTCAATGCATGTTCTTCATGGTCTTTTTTTGTAGCCTTTCATGTTGCATGTATAGTTACTATGTCCTATTGTTAGAACTCCATCTTTCATGCACATGTTTAGAGTTCTTTGATCCCAGCTTTCAATGCTTGCAAATTGTTTGATCTTGATTTTGATGGTGCATGTCACCTTAAAAATTATTCTTTTTTATCACTTACCTACTTGTGGCATCCCGTAAAACCACTACTAGAAAATCGCGTTGAATTTGTGCATTGCATCGTCATCATCATGCATTGTTTGCCAAAACTATTTTCGCAACACCCGTTTTATTTCTAAAACGCCCCAACTTTTATTCAAACGCCAAACCCCCGGAAGTTCCGGATATTTTGTTTGTCGAAAACTATTTATAAAAGTTATTTGGAGACAAATAAAAAAATATTAAATTATTTTAGTGGGGCAATGAACGGCCTTAAGCGAACGATCGCCCTGAAATAAAACGGTCCACCCCAACCTGCCCCTCTAATTCCTATGTCTACCCAGAAACCTACCCACCCTACCTGGCCACATCACCCCAGCCAATAGGCCTGTGCCACCTCAGCTCCCCTCTCCCCTCACCCACTCAAAACCTGCCACATGGCCCAACCCTCCCCTTCCTCTCTCTCCAGCTGGCCCCAACCCTCTCACAGCTCACACCCACCCGCAGCCCTATCCTCCTCCACTCTCACTGGCTGGTCCCACCACAAGGCTTGGCCTCCCCGACCACCCCCACCTTCTCTCCCCCACTCCTCGCACTGGGTCCACCCCGCTAGCCCCCACCTTACCCGGCACCTCCTCACTCCGCCTCCCGAGCGACCCTCGCCTTTCTTCCCCACCCTGCCCTTCAAGGCCGCCACGCCCCATCGCCTTAGCACGCCTGCTGAAGCCACAGGCTCAACCTCGACCCGACAACCGCCTCGCCCACGGACTTCCCCTCCGCTCATGGCCGCTTCCTCCGCCACCCTGCCCGAGTCTCGCGCCCGAGCCGCCTCTTTCACCTCGCCAAGGCTGCCGCCCGCCTCCGGAGCCGGCGAGCGCGCCTCCGCCTCGCTCCACAAGGCGCGCAATCGACCACCACCTCGGCTCCGACCCAAGGCCCGACGCCTCACGTCTCCTCCCGGCGCCCTCCGACCTGAGCCAAGGCCACCTCCTCCTCTCCGGACCTCGCCGCCCAGCATGAGCCCGCCGCCTCTGCCCGTCTCGCGCCAGTAGCCGCCTCCGCCGCCAAGGTCTAGGTCGCCGCCTCCGCCGTCATTGGCGACGACGAGCGCCCTAAGCCCTCCACGCCGCCCCAGAGCTCGCCAGCCGGCGCCTTCCTCCTCCGTGAGCCCTTCCTCGAGCACGCCGCCGCTGCCGCCTCCCGAGGCCGCCCCAGCCGAGCTCTCACTCGCATGGCCCGACCCCGTCGACCCGTGGGCCCGCTGGCCGTGTGCGTGTATGTGTGTGCTCGTGTATGTGTCCTGGGAACCGCATGTGAACCCTATGGCCCTTTTGGAGCACCCCGAGCTCGCTTAACGACCTTCGATCAACTCGAACCCGCCAAGCCCTTCATCGCAGGACGCCAAGCTCAACGAGATCCGGGACGCCAAGATCCGGACCGAAACCGAACCCGTGCGGCGACGAGTACGCACCGGATACCGAGACGCTGACCCACAAGATCTTCGCCATGGACCCGTCAAGTTCCCTCGACGACAAGATCATCGAAAGAGCACCAAGAAAACCGGCGACAAGTACTCGTGAACGCCAAGACCGACCCGGTACACGGTCCCGACAAGATCCTCGTGACGGCAAGATCAACCGTGGGACCCGACAAGATCTGCGCGACGACAAGAACGGCACCGACCCAAGTTCTGCTCCCCGGACATCGAGACCCCGATGCGACAAGATCTGCCGTGACCGAGAACGCTTCCGTCGAACCCTGAACCCCGAGACCGTCGAACCCTAGACCCCGGAACCCCAAGACCGTCGAGACCCCTAATGTGTGACCCCTTTTTCCTCGAACCCTATTTATAACATAACAACTTGTCGCATAATGATTGTCATCTCGCATGCATTCATGTGGTTTGGGGGCCTTATGCCGAATCACCTAACAATTAAAAATGGGGCCCATATGCGGGCAAATCTAGCCTTATATTGGCCTCATTTAAAATTGATGTAGCGAACCGGTGCTATATTTTGGCCATGTTAAACAACATTTAATTTGCGGGGGTTTCTAAACAACTTGAACCTACTAATTAATTGTCGGGACCCCGGTTCCGCTTAATATGACCTAATTGCATCGCACCTTTGCCATGACATTCATCATACATGCATCATGCCGATCTTCTGCCGTTGTATTAAATATTGCATCCGGCGTTTCTTCTAGTGTTTTGCTTCTTCATGATAAGGCCGTTGAGTTGATGTGAGTCGCCCGATCTCGGTTGAACCTTCGACATGGTTTCAAAGCAGCATCTCCCTTTCTACCTATCTTACTTTATAGTAATTTACTTCTTCCGTTGATCTATTGCTACCGTGTTGCGATGCTTTAGTTTCCGTACCCGTGATATTCCTGCAGCTTTATATTGCCTTGGACACATCCTATTACCTGTTGTTTGGTAGATAGTTGGACTTATGCCGTAGTTGCTTGCTTAAGTGTTGGCGTGTGTGTCATATGCCACGATTGCTGATGTATTGTCAGAGTTGATGTTGGAGATGGCCCTAGTTTTACTTATTGCTCACTTTAATTCTGCTTTAACAACTAAAATTGAATAAGGAGGCATCGGTGGGTGATAGATAATATTTGGTTTCAACGCCCACTTGTGTCCCGTAAGACCCCGAGTACTTGATAATTGCCTTGATTTTTGCGCTATCCACATCCGGAGGTATATGGGACCCCCGAGCGAGCTTGATTCGGCCTCATTTCTAGGGCCACAAACTAGTTTGAGGTTTTATTTACGATCCTGCATTTATGCCATGCTTTATCGCTTTATTTACGATTGCGGGTACCGTACACCGCATCGCTTAGGGCCCGTGACCCGCTTACGTGGTATCGGCGCCCCCGCTTGGGGCATATCGTTGCCATCACGCCCCACAAACTTTGGGGTCCGTCTTGAGCTAGCTTACTGCTATGGTGTACTCAAGGTGGCCCCTGAAATATTTCCTCAACTCTGTGATTGTTCATCGTGAAAGCCTCGTTGGGTTTTGATTTGGTTTTTCCGAGGTTGATCGAGCGTGTGTTGCTATTGGTGCACCCGGCCGGTTAAAACTTTCTCAAAGCCGTGTCCGCGGATATGGACGACTTGGAGCATGATTCTCGATCATAGACAAGCATAACTAAAGTTTACGCTATAAATTTGACTTATAATGACTAGTAATCAGCTTCACTATAATGGAATGGCTAATTAATACTGCCCACAATTGCTTGTTTGGTTGTCGCCGACAACCGTATCGACTAGTAAGTATTGCAACTACAACGAATTGGCTGAATAAAAGTACCAACAACTGCTGGGTTTTGGGTTTATCTCATGCTATCTCACTGATTAGTAAGAGTTACAACTATAACGGAATGGTTAACTAAAAGTGCCCACCGCTACCTTATCGTGATTATTTAAACCGACTAGTAAAGTGCCGCAACTATAATCGAACAAGTAAAACGCCAACCGTGTGAGTTCTCGGTTGACTTCCTCGTTTGGTCTCGAGGGGAAACGCCAGACGGGTTTGTTTGATGCTAGTACCAGTTGGATCCGGATAGGTCATTACCCCTCTCGATTTACCGCTAGTTGTATCGAGTCTCTATAGGTTGTTTAGTGCATGCTGCCGCCGCTTGATCCACCATACCTATGTAGGCGAGGACCGCCAATTCTAGCCTCGCCGTGCAATGGCCTCAAGATCGACGCTCCTTCTTTGTTTTCTGCTTTGCCCTTTGTCGACCCCTTTGTTAAGCAGGTTTGAGATCGACGCCGTTAGTGGTTACCCTTCCGGCTTGGCCGGGCAGGTTATGGACGCCATTGGTTATTCTTCGTGCTCTTAGCCCCATTTGCATCTTGTCCGTGGACGTTCTATCGCTTTTCAAGGTGATTTGGATCTTTGTATATTATATCTGTATTCTTGACTCATGGAGTCGCTTATATATATCTGCTCTGTGGGTCCCATCGAGGACTGTAATGTTATTACTTTGTTTTCCACCCGCACGAAAGTGCTGGTGGGCACCTTGAATCGCTTTCTATGGGTTTGGCGAATTTTGCTAAACTTGCATAGGGTCGATTTGAGGGTGTTACTGAGTGGTATCGAGCTCGTTAGCGATACCCACAAGTCCAAATCAGGATAACCTAGCTAACGGCCGAAGTAGAGTGTCAAAACTATTTTTGAAAATCGGTTGGATAGTTCTGAATAGGTCTGATTTTACTCCTTACCCCCTCTGCTATTCTCCTCTTACCTCGACGTGATTTAAATCCGCTCTCTTCTTTTTCTACGAGTCCAGGATTTCTCGTGGTTGGGTTTCCGTCGTACCTTCAGGGTTTCGAATTCTCCCTTTTGTAACGGAGGTGCCACAATCATCAATCTGCAACTTGTCTGTTGTACCCTTCCTCCAATCTTTTGTTCTGGAGATCTTTATCCATATGTGTTCCTTGCTGGATATCAGTGTCGTTGAAAAACATATGAGAAGGACGAGCTTCGGTGAAGTTGGGGTTAACCTTGAGCATGTGTTGTTCATGCCAATGGAACCACCGCGAAACCTAATCAGTGTGTCTTTCATACGATTTCGCCGCAACACTCCTTGTTTCCAAACCTCGCTTGTCGAGATCTTCAGTCTAATTCCGAGAGTTGGATGCTTAATCCGCTTAATCGTGTGCAGAGTAATGGTTTGAGTGTGGGATGGAGTAGCTACCCTACCACTGCTCTTATCATTCGCTCTTGTACGTCGAATCAGTGGATCCAGCAGTTTTACTCCGTCCATGGAAGTTAGAGGTGACCTTACCTTTAACTTCGTCCGTTGTTTCCGGAGTGTTCCCTCGACGATCACGAACAACGACCCTTTGTTGGTGGTGTCGCTGATTTCAAGATGGAGGATGAACTCTTGTTAGTGGTGTCGCGAGGATCTACACAAGCGAGAAGACGGAGGACGCCGACCTTCCTTCCGGTATCATGAGGCGGATCTCGAGGGCGAGATCCCTTGTTAGTGGTGTCGAATTGTGGCATCCCGTAAAACCACTACTAGAAAATCGCGTTGAATTTGTGCATTGCATCGTCATCATCATGCATTGTTTGCCAAAACTATTTTCGCAACACCCGTTTTATTTCTAAACGCCTAACTTTTATTCAAACGCCAAACCCGGAAGTTCGGATATTTTGTTTGTCGAAACTATTTATAAAAGTTATTTGGAGACAAATAAAAAATATTAAATTATTTTAGTGGGCAATGAACGGGCAAGCGACCAACGATCGCCTGTAAATAAAACGGTCCACCCCAACCCCGCCTCTAATTCCTATGTCTACCTAAACCTACCCACCCTACTGGCCACATCACCCACCCAATAGGCTGTGCCACCTCGGCTCCCTCTCCCTCACCCACTCAAAACCTGCCACATGGCCCAACCCCCCCCTTCTCTCTCCAAATGGCCCCAACCTCTCACATCACACCCACCCACCTCTATCCCTCCCACTCACCTCGTGACTGGTCCCACCTGCTGCCCCGCCTCCCGACCACCCCCACCTTCTCTCCTGACCCCACTCGCTGAGACCCGGTCCACCCCGCTAGCCCCCACCTTACAGCACCTCCCTCACCCGCCTTCCCGAGCGACCGCCCACCCCTCGCCTTCTTCCCCACCCCTGCCCTCGCGCCGCCCACGCTCCCATCGCCTAGCACGCCCGAGCCCGAGGCAGCTGGCCAACCTCGACCCGACAACCGCCCCGCCTCACGGACTTCTCCTCCGCTGCCGCTCCTCCGCCACCGCTGCCCGAGTCCCGCCCTGAGCCGCCACCTCAAGGCTGCCGCTTCGCCTCGCCTCCGAGCCGAAGCGAGCCAGGCCTCCGCTCCTCGCAAGGCGCCCACCGACCACCACCTCGCGGCTCCTCCGACCCCTGGCCCTCAAGACGTCTCCTCCTCACGCCCTCCGACCCGAGCTGCGCCACCTCCTCCACGGACCTCGCCGCCAGCCGACTGCCCTGGCGAGCCCGCCGCCACTGCTCGGCCAGCCGCCCTCCGCGCCAAGGTCTAGGTCGCCGCCTCCGCTGCCGGGCTGGCGACGAGCGCCCCAAGCCCTCCACGCCGTCCGCAGAGCTCGCCAGCCGCCTTCCTCCTCCTCCGTGGAGCCCTTCCCCGAGCACGTCGCCGGCGTCGCCTCCCTCCGGAGCCGCCCCGAGCCGAGCTCTCCACCTCGCATGGCCCGACCCCGTCGACCCGTGGGCCCGCTGGCCGTGTGCGTGTATGTGTGCGTGTATGTCCTGGGAACCGCATGTGAACCCTATGGCCCTTTTGAGCACCCCGAGCTCGCCAACGACCTTCGGCACCGAACCTCGGAACCCGCCAAGCCCTTCATCGCAGGACGCCAAGCTCAACGAGATCCAGGACGCCAAGATCCGGACCGAAAACCGAACCCCGTGCCGACGAGTACGCCTACCGGATACCGAGACGCAGGGACCCACAAGATCTTCGCCATGACCCGCAAGTTCCTCGACGACAAGATCATCGAAGAGCACCAAGAAAAACTCGCGAAGTACTCCTCGTGAACGCAAGACCGACCCGGACACGGTCCCGACAAGATCCTCGTGCGGCAAGATCAACCGTGGGACCCGACAAGATCTGCTTGACGACAAGAACGACCGACCCAAGTTCGCTCCCCGACATCGAGACCCGATGCGACAAGATCCGCCGACCGAGAACGCTCCGAACCACGAACCCCGAGACCGTGAACCCTAGACCGGAACCCCAAGACCGTCGAGACCCCTAATGTGTGACCCTTTTCCTCGAACCCTATTTATAACATAACAACTTGTCGATAATGATTGTCATCTCGCATGCATTCATGTGGTTTGGGGCCTTATGTCAATCACCTAACAATTAAAATGGGGCCCATATGCGCAAATCTAGCCTTATATTGGCCTCATTTAAAATTGATGTAGCTTAACCGGTGCTATATTTTGGCCATGTTAAACAACATTTAATTTGCGGGGTTTCTAAACAACTTGAACCTACTAATTAATTGTCGGGACCCGGTTCCGCTTAATATGACCTAATTGCATCGACCTTTGCCATGACATTCATCATACATGCATCATGCCGATCTTCCGCGTTGTATTAAATATTGCATCCGGCGTTTCTTCTAGTGTTTTGCTTCTTCATGGATAAGGCCGTTGAGTTGATGTGAGTCACGCCCGATCTCGGTTGAACCCTTCGACATGGTTTCAAAGCAGCATCTCCCCTTTCTACCTATCTTACTTTATAGTAATTTACTTCTTCCCGTTGATCTATTGCTACCGTGTTGCGATGCTTTAGTTTCCGACTGATATTCCTGCAGCCTTTATATTGCCTTGGACACATCCTATTACTCGTTGTTTGGTAGATAGTTGGACTTGCGTCGTAGTTGCTTGCTTAAGTGTTGGCGTGTGTCGTCATATGCCACGCTTGATGTATTGCCGAGGTTGATGTTGGAGATGGCCCTAGTTTTACTTATTGCTCACTTTAATTCTGTTTAACAACTAAAATTGAATAAGCAGGCATCGTGGGTGATAGATAATATTTGGTTTCAACGCCCACTTGTGTCCCAGAAGACCCCGAGTACTTGATAATTGCCTTGATTTTTATGCGCTATCCACATCCGGAGGTATATGGGACCCCCGAGCCGAGCTTGATTCAGTCTCATTTCTAGGGGCCACAAACTAGTTTGAGGTTTTATTTACGATCTGTACTTATGCCATGCTTTCGCTTTATTTACGATTGTGCGGTACCGCTTTAATCGTATTTAGGGCCGTGACCCGCTTACGTATCGACATCCCGCTTGGGGCATACTCGTTACCGCCGCCCCACAAACTTTGGGGTCCGTCCTGAGCTAGCTTACTGCTATGGTGTACTCAAGGGGTGGCCCCAAATATTTCAATCTCGTGATTGTTCAATCGTGAAAGCCTCGTTGGGTTTTGATTTGGTTTTTCCGAGGTTGATCGAGTGTGTTGCTATTGGTGCACCCCGCCGGTTAAAACTTTCTCAAAGCCGTGTCCGCGGATATGGACGACTTGGAGCACAAGATCTCGATCATAGACAAGCATAACTAAAGTTTATCGCTATAAATTTGACTTATAATGACTAGTAATCAGCTTCACTATAATGGAATGGCTAATTAATACTGCCCACAATTGCTTGTTTGGTTGTCGCCATGCTAATCAGATTCGACTAGTAAGTATTGCAACTACAACGAATTGGCTGAATAAAAGTACCAACAACTTTGGGTTTTGGGTTTATCTCATGCTATCTCGCACTGATTAGTAAGAGTTACAACTATAACGGAATGGTTAACTAAAAGTGCCCGCTACCTTATCGTGACGATTATTTAAACCCGACTAGTAAAGTGCCGCAACTATAATCGAACAAGTAAAACCGCCAACCGTGAGTTCCTCGGTTGACTTCTCGCTTGGTCTCGAGGGGAAACGCCAGACGGGTTTGTTTGATGCTAGTACTGTTGGATCCGGATAGGTCATTCTTACCCCTCTCGATTTACCGCTAGTTGTATCGAGTCTCTATAGGTTGTTTAGTGCATCTTTGCCGCCTTGATCCACCATACCTATGTAGGCGAGGACCGCCAATTCTAGCCTCGCTGTAATCGGCCTCGATCGACGCTCCTTCTTTGTTTTCTTTGCCCTTTGTCGGCACCCTTTGTTAAGGTGTTTGAGATCGACGCCGTTAGCAGGTTACCCTTCCGCTTGGCCTCGGCAGGTTATGGACGCCATTGGTTATTCTTCAGGGCTCTTAGCCCCATTTGCATCTTGTCCGTAGCTGGACGTTCTATCGTTTTCAAGGTGATTTGGATCTTTGTATATTATATCTGTATTCTTGACTCATGGAGTCGCTTATATATATATCTGTTCTGTGGGTCCCATCGAGGACTGTTGTGTAATGTTATTACTTTGTTTTTCCACCCGCACGAAAGTGCCTGGTGGGCACCTTCGAATCGTTTCTATGCGGGTTTGGCGAATTTTGCTAAACTTGCATAGGGTCGATTCGGAGGGTGTTACACTACTCGAGGACGAGCATGATTTAAGCTTGGGGATGCTTGATACGTTGGAAACGTATCTATAATTTTTGATGTTCCATGCTTGTTTAGTATCTACTTTGCTTTGCTTTGTCTACACTTTGAGGTGTTTTTATATCTTTTCTGGAACTAACCTATTAACAAGTTGCCACAGTGCTTGATTGCTTTTGTTCTGCTTTTGGTTCCGTAGCGTAAAATCAATATTCTCGAATTGGATAGGACAAAAGCCAAAGTCATTATTTTCCTGAGAAACACGGAACCATCGGAGGGGGCCACAGGTGGCCGACCCCTAGGCGGGCAAGCCCTAGAGGCGCCAGAGGTGTGTGGCCCCCGACCCCACCGACCTTGACTCATGCGCCTATAAGAAGCCTCCCACCCAAAACCCTAGGGCATCCAGAAGAAATCCACGAAAACCTCCATAGCGCCGCCACCAAAGGGAGATTCGGGGATGAAAGTCTCTGTCCAAGACACTTGCCAGACGGGAAGTGCCCGAGCCATCTCCATTGATCTCCACCACCATCTCCATCACCGCTTTGATTCCCATGATGAGGAGGGAGTAGTTCTTCCTCGAGGCTAAGGCTCTACTGGTAGCTATGTGTTCATCTCTCTCTCTCTCTCTCTCTCTCTCTCTCTCTCTCTCTCTCTCTATGCACGATCTTGTTGTGGTCATGAGCTTTGTAATCAAGTAGATCTACCTTGCTACTCAATTGCTTCATTAGATCTCTGCTCTCCCCATGTGTGTGAAAGTGACATCGTGCACGCCATGGTAGCACTTAGGCTTGATCTACATAAATACTCTTTGTGCTTTAATAGATCTATGCTTTCCCCACGTGTGTGAAAGTGACAGCGGGCATACCGTGTGTGGCACTTTGGCTAGATTGAATATTTGTTATGAGTTATATTTGGAGTTGGATGTCTCTATGAAATTGTGGTGTTTTTTGGAACCATCTAGCGCTCAAGGTGACAGTGTGGGGTTATCTAGATTGGGGAAGGCCCTACCGTGGATTAGAGTGTTCAACCGGAGAGTAGTTAAGAGTAGTATCATGAAGAGAGGATATTTATATGAGAAAGTATGATACCTAGGCCTTGTTTCTAAGCATTGAAACACCGTTTTCATCTAGATCTGTTGCATGTTTGCTTGTTGTAGTCTTTACCTCACCGTCAAGCTCTTGTCTGGCACCGTTACCACTTGTATTTCACTATCTCTTCGCCGAACTAGTGCACCATATTGGGTGTGTTGGGGATACAAGAGACTTCTTGTATCTTGGTTGCAGAATTGCTTGAGAGGGAATACCTTTGACCACTTCCTCCCTGAGTTCGATAAACCTTGGGTAATCCACTTAAGGAAAACTTGCTGCTATTCTACAAACCTCTGCACTTGGAGGCCCAATAACTGTCTACAAGAATAGAAGTGCGTAGACATCAGAGGCGTCGACGGGGGTTTGCGGACCGCCGCCCACTTTACCTTCGGCTTTGTCCCCACAGAGAGAAACTTGGTCCGGCCACGAGGAGGGAGCTGCTGCGCTGCAATGGGTGCCACCGCTGGGGCGACCATCATGGCCTCCGTCCATGCCGTTTGAGGAACGATGTGGTGGACCGCCCATTTCCTTTCTTCACGAGGTGGGTGGAGGAGATCATGGTCGCGACGTCGGTGCTGGTGGGGGCTCTGACCGTGGTGGATGGCGCGACGGTGACGGGGACATCCACCACGGTTCAAACCGGCGACGGTGCATCTCCAGCGTTCGGCGCGGCATCAGAGAAGTCCATGGCTAGAGATTTGGCAGCGATTGTGGGGCGAGGAGATTTGGCGGCGGCGGCGGCGCGAAGGCTGGAGCTGAAAACTCCCACGCGCGCAAAGGAAAGGGGAATAGGGGCTAGGGTTAAGTTCGCGCTCCCACCCCCTACTAGTACAGGTTGCGGCTCGGAATTGGGCCGGGCCCTTAAAATTCTTTTTACAGTTCGAGCATTTTACAGGCTTTGATCTGCGCCGTTTACGGGTTCGAAACCGTACAAAAGTGATTATTATACGCTTTGCCCCTTTTACACGTATTGCTAGTCTTGCTCTTAGGGCATCTCCACCGGGTCGACCCATCCGTCACCCCAAATGGTCCATTTCTGTCCGTTTGGTTCGGGCTGCGGTCGATATGGGGAGGGGCTCCGGCCAACCGCGCCTAGCGGCGTGATCCATTTGTCCGGTTTGGGCGCGGCATTTTTTTTGTAAATTCAAACATAATTTACATTCAAAATGAAAACATAATTTAAACTACTCCTAGACCTAGCTACCGATCTTCACGCCCCGGTGCTGCCTCGTCCATCTACGGGTTGAGGTCGGTGTACTCTGGCCACGTCCTGAGGTTGGGCTGCGGCAGGGCCAGAGCGGGAGCGGGCGCAGGCGGATTGATCGCCCGCACATGCCACGACACCCAACCATACGGGAGGTGTGCCAGCTCCATCCCCACCTCCGGCGCGATCAGAGGCGCCCATCCCGGCAGCGGCGGCGGTGAAGGCAGCTAGGTGTTCGCCTGTGCCACCATGCCGGTAAGCTGGACGGCTTCCTCGAAGCCGACCCACCGGGCTTCCTCCTCCCGCGTGCTGGCCGCGATGGCCTGCTCGGTGAAGTCGTCCTCGTCGTAGCCCCGCGCCAGCACCTCGCGGTACTCTGGGGGCAGGTTCGCGGTGACGTCGTCCACCGCCTCCTGCTTGATGATGATGTCGTCCTCCTCCTCCTCGTTGTTGCCATCCTCGCTATCAAGCTTGGCGTCAGAGTGGTTGACAATTCCCTCGTCGTCCGAGTCGATGTCGGGGACGGGGTAGACCTTCCTCGGCATCAGGTCGCGGCGGATGGTGGTGGCGCACCGTACCTTGTGCTCCCACTTGAGGAACTCCTTCCAGTACGCCTCGGATTGGTAGGCAACATCCCACCGTTGGGATGGCGGGAGGCTCCTGATCCGGCGGCGGATCTCCTCTTTCAGCCCTTTGTCGGCCTTGGGCACGGGCGGCACCGGGACGCGGTCTCGGTTGAGGTGCCAGCCGATGGGGAGGAAGACGTCGTTGTGTCTGATGCCCCGGCCCTCCCTCCAGTGGCACTCACACTCCATGATGCGGAAGTACTGCCGCTCGCGGCGTTCCCCATCCTGCGGTGGCGGGCGAACCTCCACGGGGTGGCCCCGGAAATCCTCTGGCCGCGACGGAGGTGGCAGGGATGTGCCGCAGAGGAAGGCTGACAGCCGGCCGGAGCGTTGGCTTCTAGATCCAGACGCCACGTGATTGTTCTTGCTCCTCCCCTTCTTCAGCCACAACGGCGTCTTCATCGTCGGTGGTGGTGGCGGCGAGGTAGGGTTTGCGATGGAGAGAGGTGAGTTGGGCGGCACCGACGACGCAGGGTTAAATAGCCCAGCCGCCCGTGAATGCGCGTAGCCTCCCGCTCCTTCGCCATCAATGCCGGCACGAGAACACAAGCGGCGCCCAGTGGGTCAGTGCGTCGTCTCGTCGCCATCGATGGCGCAGGATGCCACCGGTCAACCTTCCAGAAGCGTGTCTAAATCGCTGCCCGTTGCGTCTCAATTGGTGCCGCCGACGGCTTTGAATGCACCGTAAGCGGCCGGGCTAATGGACGAGTTCGCGACGCAGCGTCTGCGTGTCCATGCCGATACAACCATTGCCTGATTTGATAGACGGATAGATCAAGACGACACATTTATACGAATGAATCGGTTTACTAGGACGCCGTGTATTTACGTACACGCTCGAACGGGATGCATCGCTCCAGAGGCTTATCGGGTCGCTCACAGAAGTGGGCCGTGCATGCAAGAACGCGCGTGCGGCCGGGCCAAGCCCAGCGCGTTGACAGGCGACCGATCTCACAAGGTATAAATTAGGCTGGCCTTTGACGACGTACAATGGTTTTATGTTAACAGTGCCATATAGGATGATATTTTTTTGATCATTGCCATATAGGATGATTGTTTAGTTAGAGAAGAAAGGAGAAAAAATTCTGTTTTCTTTTATTCAAAAGATGATCTTTTAGCACGATATATCTTATCATATAATTAGCGATATCTGTCGTCGAAGATAAGACTACAAAGTGACCAATTGTACATAATATTTTTTCATTATCTATATATATATATATATAATAATAATAATAATAATAATAATAATAATAATAATAATAATAATAATAATAATAAAGCACGAAGTGTTTCCCCCGGTCCAACACTTTTTTAGACCGAAAAACGTTTTGATTGCCGGACCGTAATGATTTGGCTCGGTCATTCCACCATAATCGGATCAGGAAAATGATCCGTTCACTTGAGTAGAACAAGTTAGGTTCTTTCTATAGACCAGCAGGCCCTGTCTCTTTTCCTCTTGCTACAGTAGTCTTCTTCCTTGAGAGTCGCCTGTGTTCTCCTGGCGCCTCCCTCCTCCTCTTCCGCCGGCGATGCTGGTTGGAGAGGAGATGGGGAAGGTTGCCGGGATCTCCTGTGTAGAGTAGGTGTAGGGCGCAGTAGGTTTAGGATTAGGGTTAGTCGTTGTTGCGTCCGTATGAGTAGCGAGATGCCTGGGCTTGTCCCTTTGTCGCTTCCGGCTGGCAGACGGCTGTCCTCCTCGTGCTCCGGCGAGTCCCTAAGGTGGGGGAACGCTGGTGGTGCGTCTGAGGATGGAAGCCTTTATAATAACGGCGATCGTCATGCGAATCTGAGCCCGCGCTCGTGCTTCTCCCCGACCGCCGTGGTGGCAGGGGTGGGAGATGGTGTACGCAGTGCACTAGATCCGCTAAAGAGCCAGATGCGATCCATGGATCTTCGGCGATCCAGCTGCTGGGAGGAATCCTCGTGGAGCTTCCATGGAGGAAGCCGATGCAGCGGCGACAACTCCCATCGGTGGCTCCTCATCAGGTCAAGTGGCCTCAAGACACCCTGCCTTCAGATGAGGCCTCTTCAACCTTCTCGCCGGCTATGGTGGCGAGGGAGAAGTAGAGAAGTTGTCGCTTTCGTTGTTCAGATGTGTTGAGGAAGCCGCGAATGCATCGGTGGCTCGCTTTCTTCTTCTCTGGACGACCTCTGCTGCTTTGGAGCTCTCAATATCTCAAGGAATCCTCCGCTTTGCAGCCGGTGGCTCGTGGTTCGCCGCATCGATGGTTTCACGCCGATTCAAGCCCCTCCTTCAACCTTTGGCGGGAGGCCCCTCTACCTTGCTTGCCTTTGGCAAGGACGCGGCTGGAGATGGTGGCAATTGCATCGCCGGCGAGGTCGGGATTTACTCGAGGACTCGATGGCTCTTGGAAATATTTTTCTAGGGTCCTCTGTGTAAATGTTGGAGATATGCCCTAGAGGCAATAATAAATATAGTTATTATTATATCTTTGTGTTTATGATAAATGTTTACATTCATGCTATAATAGTATTAACAAGGAAACATTGATACTTGTGTGATTTGTAAACTTAATTTGAAGTCCCTAGTATAGCCTCTATACTTCACTAGCTTGTTGGTTGATTAATGATTGTGGTTTCCCTATCATGAACATTGATATGTTATCAACAACAAGATCATATCGTTAGGAGAATGATATGGTGGACATACTCCTATAGATAAGCGTAGTATAAAGATCAAGTCATTTCAATAGTTCAATTGCTATATGCTTTCTGATACATAGTAACCTAATTCCTTCGACCATGAGATCATGCATATCACCTTTACCGGATGGATGCTTTGATGACATCAAACACCACACCGTAACTGGGTGGCTATAAACGTGGCATTGCGTGTTCGGAAAGTATTGGTTGAAACACATGGATCAAGAGTGGGATTTGTCCATCCATATGACAGATAGATATACTCTGGGCCCTCTCGGTGGAATGTCATCCAATTAGCTTGCAAGCATGTGACTGGCTCACAAGGGATCACATATCACGGAATGAGAAAAGAGTACTTATCAAGAACGAGGTTGAACTAGGTATGCGAGATACCGACGATCATAACCTCGGATAAGTAAACTATCGTGAGACAAAGGGAAATTGGTATCGTAAGTAAGTGGTTCATTCGATCGCAAAGTAATCGAGAAATATGTGGGAGCCATATGAATTTCAGATTCCTCTATTGGTTATTGTTCGAGAAGTGTCTCGATCATGTCCGCATAATTCACGAACCGTAGGGAGACACACTTAAGGATTGACGTTGTTTGAGTAGTTATGGTATTATGAGAAAGAGACCGAATGTTGTTCGAGTCTCGGATGGGATCCGGATATCACGAGGTGATCCGGAATGGTCCGAGAATAAGATTCATATAAGGAAAGTCCTGCTTTGGAGTTCGGAAATGATTCCTGTTTTCATCGAATGTTCTAGAAGGTTCCGAATGTCCCAAGACCCGGGGAAGGGTACATGAATGTGTCCTTACATATTGGAATGATTGCATCATGTACTAAGTGTTCTCACTGTTCCAAACAAAGGATTAAATTGAATCCTAAAACTGAAAAGTCAAATGGCCAGTTTGAAAGTCAAACGGCTAAAACAGGAAAGTGAGGGAAACAAGCAAGAGGAGGTTGAAACCGACTTGGAGAGGAGTCCCTCCTCTCCAAGCCAGCGCGCCACCCTAGGCCGAGTTGGGGAGGGAATCCCCTCCCTCCCCTTGGCCGCCGGCCCTCTCCACCCATAAAAGGAGGGGCAGGGCCTCCTCCTCTAGACACACAAGTTCCTATCCTCTAATCTAAATCCTAGCCCTAGACTCCGGTTTAGAGCCGCTTTAGTTTAGAGCTTCTAATTGCCCTAGCCTTCGGATTAGAGCCTTCTAATTGGTGTGTCTAAACCCTAGACCACTAATAGCTCTCTCATACTCCACCATACTCGCTCCGGCTTAAGGCGAAGCCCTGCGGGATATCCCCTCTACTTCCGGTACCACGCCCTTGTTCTTCCGGAATCGTGAGGAGAGTGCTACAACCTCCGCTGCCTGTTGGAACAAGGGAGAGGAAGGTCTTCGTCGAATTTAACGTGTGACCGATTACGGAGCGCCGAACGCAGCGCCGGAAGGATCGTCTACGCGATCTTGAGATCGGGAAGAGTACGACTACATCACCCACGAGAATCCGCTCTCGTTAAACACTTTGGAATCTTCGAGGGTAAGTTATTCCATCGACTGCTACAATCTAGTAGATAGATCTTGGCTTGTTTGTTTGTATGCGATAGAAATTTTTGTTTTCCATGCTACGAATCCCTCAAAGGGTATCGAGCCGTGTCTATATGTAGATCATTGCAGACGAGTAGAACACAATGGTCATTGTGGGCATTGATGCTTTTATTGTCGATTGCTTCTTGTGTACTTTGCATCTTGCGGTATGTTGGGATGAAGCGGCCCGGGCTAACCTTACATGACATCGTTCATGAGACTTGGTCCATGCTTGACATGCAACTTGTATTACATAAGTGGCTTTGCGGGTGCCTGTTTCTCCTAGCATAGTTAAGATCCAATTTACAACGGGTGATCAACAATGCTAGTATCAATGTCGTGGTTCTTGTTCGTAAGTTAGAACGACACTTATTGAAAGCCCCAAACCACGTAAAATATGCAAAGAAAGTAGAGGCGTCTAACTTTGTTTTATAGGGGTGTGCAGTGATGTGATATGGCCATGATTGTGATTATATCTGATGTATGCAATGTTCCTTATTATAAGTTGGCAACCGGCAGGAGCCATATGGCTGTCTTTAATTTAGACCCGCGTGTCTATTTAAAGTAGTTGTAATAGTTAAAGCCGGTGGACGACAACCATGGAGAAGCGTCATTGACCTTGATGCAATGCCGGTGATGATGGGGATCATGTTCGTGCTAGAATATGGAGATCGGAAGCACAAAGAAGAAAGGCCATATCATATCACATATTATTGAATTGCATGTGATGTTAATCCTTTATGCATCTTGTATTGCTTAGTAGACGACGGTAGCATTATAAGATGATCCCTCATGAACATGAATTTCTAGTCATAAAGTGTTCACCCTTAGTAGCACCGTTGCTAAAGCTTGTTGTTTCGAAGCACCACGTGATGATCGTTAGATTCTGCAAGTGTATACAACGTGAGTAAGCCAGATTTGCTCATGCGGAAACTAAGGTTTGATCTTGACGAGCCTAGCATGTACAAACATGGTCTCAGAACACGGATCACCGAAAGGTAAAGCATGAATCATATAGTAGATATGATGAACATGACGATTGTTCGCCATTGAAACTATATCAACTCTCGTGATGATCGGTATTGATGTAGTGGATTTGGTTCGTGTGATCACTAAAACAATGTGAGGGATGTTGTTTTGAGTGGGAGTTCACCTAGTTTAATTTCATCATTAATTTGAACTCAATTTGTCATAAACTTAGTCTAAACTATTGCAAATATGTTGTAGATCAATGGCAGCCCCTACCATCAATTTTAATGCGTTCCTAGAGAAAGAAAAGTTGAAAAACAATGGAAGCAACTTCGTGGATTGGTTCCAATTTGAGGATTGTCCTCACCGGTAATTTGACCTATGTCTCGGATGCACATGGTGACCCACTTGGATTTGATGCTCCCGATGAAGTAAAGAATGTTTACCTCGCTCGGAAGAATTAGTACTCCATAGTTCATGTGCTATCTTGTATGGTTTGGAATCGGAGCTTGTAAAAGGTTTGAAGAGTCGACCCATATGATATTGTCGAGGATCTCAAATTGATTTTTGAGACTCATGCGGCAATTGAAAGCTATGAGGCTTCGAAAAGTTCTTTAACCGCAAGATGGAAGAAGGCAGCTCAATCGGTGAGCATGTGCTTAAGATGTCCGGGCACGCAAACAAACTTCAAAGCTTGGGTATAGTGATTCCTAATGCTTTGGGGATTTACCGTGTCCTCCAATCAGTACCACCAAGTTACAAGAACTTTGTGATGAACTACAACATGCGAACATGAACAAGACGTTGCGAACTCTTTGCCATGTTGAAATCTGCGAAGTGGAGATCAAGAAAGAGCACCAAGTGTTGTTGGTCAATAAGACCACCAAATTCAAGAAAGGCAAGTCTAAGCAAAAGGGACACTTCAAGAAGGGTGGTAAGAAAGTTACCACGCCCTGAAGAAGACCAAGGCTGGACCCAAGCCCGATCATCGAGTGCTTTTACGCAAGGTAGAAGGTCCTCGAAGCGGAATTGCCCAAAGTACTTGGCGGATCGAAGAACGGCAACATCAAGAAGAAAGGTATATCCGATATACATGTTATTGATGTGTATCTCACTAGTACTCGTAGTAGTGCTCGGTATTTGATAATCTTGGTTCGGTTGCTCATATTTGTAACTCAAACAGGTCAGAATAAACGGAAGCTAGCGAAGAACGAGGTGACGATGCGCTGGGAAGCAGATCAAAGGTTGATGTGATCGCTCGACGCTACCCCTTCATCTACCATCGGGATTAGTTTTATACTTAAATAATTGTTATTTAGTGCCTGTGTTGAGCATGAACATTATATCGGGATCTTGTTTATTGCGAGACGGTTACTTGTTTAAGTCAGAGAATAATGGTTGTTCGATTTATATGAGTAATATGTTTTATGCACATGCACCTTTGATAGATGGTCTATTCTTATTGAATCTCGATAGTGGAAATACACATATCAATAACATTGAGGCTAAACGTTTGAAATCAAGCGATAATTCGACCTATATGTGGCACTGTCGTCTTGGTCACATTGGAGTGAAGCGTATGAAGAAACTCCATTCCGATGGACTTCTTGCATCACTTGATTTTGAATCACTTGAAAGATGCGAAGCATGTCTGATGGGAAAAATGACTAAGACTCCATTTTCTGGTGTGATGGAGCGAGCTACGGACCTATTGGAAATCATACATACCGATGTGTGTGGACCAATGAGTGTAGCATCGCGCGGTGGTTATCGTTATGTTCTTACCTAAACGGATGACTTGAGTAGATATGGGTATATCTATTTCATGAAACATAAGTCCGAAACTTTCGAGAAGTTTAAGGAGTTTCAAAGTGAGGTAGAGAATCAACGTAACAAGAAGATTAAATTTCTACGTTCTGATCGTGGAGGTGAATATCTAAGTTACGAGTTTGGCGAGCATTTGAAGAAATGCGGAATACTTTCACAGTTGACACCACCGGGAACACCACAGCATAATGGTGTGTCCGAACGTCGTAATCGAACTCTCTTAGATATGGTTCGTTCTATGATGTCACTTACAGATTTACCGCTATCATTTTGGGGTTATGCATTAGAAACAGCCGCATTCACTTTAAATAGGGCACCGTCTAAATCCGTTGAAATGACACCGTATGAATTATGCCTTGGGAAGAAATCTAGATTGTCGTTCCTTAAAGTTTGGGGATGCGAAGCCTATGTAAAGAAGTTACAGCCGGACAAGCTTGAACTCAAAGCGGAAAAATGCGTCTTCATAGGATACCCAAAGGAAACTATTGGTTATACCTTCTATCATAGATCCGAAGGCAAAATCTTCGTTGCCAAGAATGGATCCTTTCTAGAGAAGGAATTTCTCTCGAAAGAAGTGACTGGAAGGAAAGTAGAACTCGACGAGGTTATCGAACCTTCTCTCGAATTGCGAGTAGCGCAAAGACCGGAAGAAGTTCCTGGTGCCTGCACCAATTAGAGAGGAAGCTAATGATGATGATCATGAAACTTCTTGAAGTTGCTACAGCCTCGGAGGTCAACGAGAACTCGTACACCTCCATTGGTATGATCCCGTTATGAGTGTCATGTTGGTGGACAACACCGATGACCCCGAGACATATGAGGAAGCGATGATGAGCCCAGATTCCAATAAATGGCAAGAAGCCATGAAATCCGAGACTGGATCCATGTACGAAAACCAAGTATGGACTTTGGTGGACTTACCGGATGGCCGAAGGTCACGAGAACAAATGGATTTTCAAGAAGAAAACAGATCGATGGTAATGTTATCGTCTATAAAGCTCGACTTGTCGCAAAAGGGTTTCGACAAATTCAAGGAGTTGACTACGATGAGACTTTCACCAAGAGCGAAGCTAAAGTCTGTGAGGATTATGTTAGCAATCACGCATATTATGATTATGAGATATGGCGATGGATGTCAAAACCGCATTCCTCAATGGAGATATTGATGAAGAGTTGTATATGATGCAACCCAAAGGTTTTGTCGATCCTAAAGATGCTAACAAGGTATGCAAACTTCAACGGTCCATCTATGGATTGAAGCATCCCGAAGTTGGAATCAACGTTTTGATAAGGTGATCAAAAGTTTTGGTTTTATACAAACTTATGGAGAAGCTTGTATTTACAAGAAAGTGAGTGGGAGCTCTGTAGCATTCTTAATACTATATGTGGATGACATATTGTTGATTGGGAATGATGTAGACCTTCTTAATAGTGTCATGGAATATTTGAATAATAGTTTTTCATGAAGGATCTTGGCGAAGCAGCTTACATATTAGGCATAAATATTTATAGAGATAGATCGAAACACCAAATATCATTGTCACAGAGTACATATTTGGACAAAGTTCTAAAGAGGTTTGGAATGGAAGAAAGCAAGAAAGGGTTCTTGCCCATGTTGCCCAATACGACCTTGAGTAAAACTCAAAGTCCGACATCGCAGGAAGATAGAGAAAGGATGAGTAAGACTCCTATGCCTCGACCATAGGATCTCTAATGTATGCCATGCTATGTACTAGACCCGACATTGCATATCTTTGTTAGTTTAACTAGCAGATATCAAAGTGATCCAGAGTGGATCATTGACAAGGTCAAAAACATCCTTAAGTACTTGAGAAGAACTAAGGATATGGTTCTTTCTTATGGAGGTGATGAACATTTCGTTGTTAATGGTTACACCGATGCTAGTTGGAACACCGATCCGGATGATTCTAAATCACAACTGGATAATGATTTATTTTGAATGGTGCAGCGATTAGTGAGGAGTGCAAAGCAAAGCGTTGTGGCGAGATCTTCAACTGAATCGGAATACATGGCTGCTTCGGAGGCTTCACAAGAAGCGATATGGATGAAAGAGTTCATTACAGAGCTGGGTGTGGTTCCTAGTGCGCTGGACCCAATGTCTATCTACTGTGATAACATGGGCGCCATAGCCAATGCGCAAGAACCAAGGTCACACAAGAAGCTGAAGCATATCAAGCTGCGTTTTCACGCTATTCGAGAACATATCCATGATGGGGATATAAAGATTTGCAAAGTACACACAGATCTGAATGTGGCGGATCCGTTGACTAAACCTCTCCCGAGGGCAAAACATGACCAACACCAAACTGCCATGGGTGTTCGGTATATTAGCATGTAATCTAGATTAGATGACTCTAGTGCAAGTGGGAGACTGTTGTAAATATGCCCTAGAGGCAATAATAAATATAGTTATTATTATATCTTTGTGTTTATGATAAATGTTTACATTCATGCTATAATAGTATTAACAAGGAAACATTGATACTTGTGTGATTTGTAAACTTAATTTGAAGTCCCTAGTATAGCCTCTATACTTCACTAGCTTGTTGGTTGATTAATGATTGTGGTTTCCCTATCATGAACATTGAGATGTTATCAACAACAAGATCATATCGTTAGGAGAATGATATGGTGGACATACTCCTATAGATAAGCGTAGTATAAAGATCAAGTCATTTCAATAGTTCAATTGCTATATGCTTTCTGATACATAGTAACCTAATTCCTTCGACCATGAGATCATGCATATCACCTTTACCGGATGGATGCTTTGATGACATCAAACACCACACCGTAACTGGGTGGCTATAAAGGTGGCATTGAGTGTTCGGAAAGTATTGGTTGAAACACATGGATAAAGAGTGGGATTTGTCCATCCATATGACGGATAGATATGAAGGGTTTCGCGGCATAGTAAATCAAAATTTTCTACGGAGCGAACAGAGGGAAAGCCAAGATCTAATCTAGGAGATGCAAACAACGAGAGAGATTGGATTAGATCTTCATACCCTTGAAGATTCGCATGTGAGCGTTTGTTGGAACGTGGGTGATGTAGTCATTTCGCTTCTCCTCCTCGCGATCCGATCCGATCTAGCACCACAAGTGGCGGTGCCTCCGTGAGATGCACACGCAAAGGCACCTCGCCTCCTCCTTCCTCGGACCAACGAGTATGGTGGAGAGATAGATTGGATCTACAACACGGCGTGGTGTATATGGTGGAGAATTTCACTGCAGGCTTCGCCTACAAAACAGTTGGGAGGGAGAGAGGAAGGTAGCAAGGCGCTAGGGCTTGGAGGAAGGTGTGTGTGGGGGAAGGCACCACCTCTATATATAGAGGGGGCAGCCCTGCCCCTCCTCCAAGCCTATCTCTAGTTTAAACAATTTAAACTCTCCTTATCTAGAAATCCTATCTCTAGTTTAAACGATTTAAACTCTCCTTATCTAGAAATTCTATCCGAGATTTAAACGAGTCAAATCTCTCTAGAATCGGCTGGGCCCTATGGGGCCTTGCCCTGGCCCAATGCGCCAGGACACTCCCTCATAGGCCCATGACCCTCCCGGAAGGTGGGGCCACGTTGGTCCCTTCCGGAAGGTTCTAGAAGCTCGGTAGACAATACCGATTAACCGAACAATTCCGAACTCCAAAACTGCACCGCCTTATATGAATCTTATTCTCCGGACCATTCGGAACCTCTCGTGATATCCGGATCCCATCCGAGACTCGAACAAAAATTCATAAACCAATTATCCAATCTATCCTAGCGTCAAGACACGTTATGTGTGACCGCGGGTTCGAGAATATGCGAGACATGATCTTCTATCAATAATCAATAGCGGGTTCCGCACCCATATTGACTCCCACACATTCATCGATGATCATATCGGATGAACCATGATGACAGATTCAATCAATCCCATATATATATTCCTTCGTCTCGCGATATTTTACTTGCTCGAGATTTGATCGTCGGTATCGTCATACCTAGTTCAATCTCGTCACGTGAAGTACTTTACTGCTCCGTAATCCGATATCACTTTGTGATTAACTCCTTAACCACATGCTTGCAAGCGGTGTTGATATCGATTCCGAGTGGCCGAAAGTATATCTCTCCGACTTGGGAGGACAAATTCCATCTCGATACATACAACCCAATGATACTTTCCGATCACCGAGACACCTTTATGATCACCCTCTCATAGGATGACGTTTGATGACCTCAAAGCTTTCTTCCGATACCAGGAGTTGCATTATCTCATGGTCTAAGGAATACAATATTTGACATAGGAAAAGCTTCGCAAAGACGAACACGATGACACGATCTAATTGCTGTCACTCATTTATCCCAATGATATGATCTCATTATCAATTGACAACTCCTCATATGGGTTGGAAACCTTATCATCATTGATAATGATAGAGGAGTCCATAGGCGTACTGTGGTGTTAATTGTTCTAAAACACAAGTAGTAAAGTTTCAAAAAATACAATTCTAGAATGGAATATAAACTTTATCATGAACAAGAATTATAATAATAACATCTTTATTATTGCCTCTAGGGCATAATTCCAACAAGATATACTCTGGGCCCTCTCGGTGGAATGTCATCCAATTAGCTTGCAAGCATGTGACTGGCTCACAAGGGATCACATATCACGGGAACGAGAAAAGAGTACTTATCAGTAACGAGGTTGAACTAGGTATGCAGAGATACAAGCATCATAACCTCGGATAAGTAAACTATCGTGAGATAAAGGGAAATTGGTATCGTATGTAAGTGGTTCATTCGATCGCAAAGTAATCGAGAAATATGTGGGAGCCATATGAATTTCCGATTCCTCTATTGGTTATTGTTAGAAGTGTCTCGATCATGTCCGCATAATTCACGAACCGTAGGGAGACACACTTAAGGATTCGACGTTGTTTGAGTAGTTATGGTATAATGAGAAAGAGACCGAATTTTGTTCGGAGTCTCGGATGGGATCCGGGATATCACGAGGTGATCCGAAATGGTCCGAGAATAATATTCATATAAGGAAAGTCCCGAAGTTCGGGAATGGTTCCTGTTTTCATCGAATGTTCTAGAAGGTTCGGAATGTCAAGACTGGGGAAGGGTACATGAATGTGTCATTACATATTGGAATGATTGCATCATGTACTAAGTGTTCTCATTGTTCCAAATAAAGGATTAAATTGAATCCTAAAACTGAAAAGTCAAATGGCGCTTTGAAAGTCAAGCGGCTAAAACAGAAAGTGAGGGAAACAAGCAAGAGGAGGTTGAACGACTTGGAGAGGAGTCCTCCTCCAAGCAGTAGCCACCCTAGGCCGAGTTGGGAGGGACTCCTCCCTGGCCGCCTCTCCACCCATAAAAGGAGGGGCAGGGCCTCCTCCTCTAGACACACAAGTTCCTATCCTCTAATCTAAATCCTAGCCCTAGACTCCGGTTTAGAGCCGCTTTGGTTTAGAGCTTCTAATTGCTCTAGCCTTCGGATTAGAGCCGTCTAATTGGTGTGTCTAAACCCTAGAGCACTAATAGCTCTCTCATACTCCACCATACTCGCTCCGGCTTAAGGCGAAGCCTGATCTCCCTCTACTTCGTGTACTGCCAGTCTTAGGAATCGCGAGGAGAGTGCTACAACCTCCATTTTCTTTGGAACAAGGAGAGGAAGGTCTTCGTCAGTACCGAACGTGACCGATCATGAAGCTAGCCGAACGCAGTACGGAAGGATCGTCTACACGATCTTGAGATCGGGAAGAGTACGACTACATCACCCACGAGAATCCGCTCTCGTTAAACACTTTGGAATCTTCGAGGGTAAGTTATTCCATCGACTCGTTGCTACAATCTAGTAGATAGATCTTGGCTTGTTTGTTTGTATGCGATAGAAAATTTTTGTTTTCCATGCTACGAATCCCTACAGTAAATTGGAAGGACATGGTTATAATTTACTATCTTTCAGGTCCTTTCTGCAGCATTGTAACAATTTTGATATATTAATGCCAGTTCTGGGACCTTCGGGTCCCTTCCCCTGTTCAAAAAAAAACTGGATCAGGAAAATAGAGCGGGTCCAAGCGTCAAAAAGGTCAGCCCATCTCCAAATGAGGCCTGGTTAGCTTGGAGTGTCACGTGAAATAAATGGCAGAGTACCCTGATACGACTTATTTAGTCCCACCCTGCTCACTTGGCTTCTGCCTCACCTGTTTATATACGATCGTAAATTGTATGGGATATCAACTAGCCAAGTCGGGAAACAGAAACAGAGGCATGGTCTTCTGGTTAGAAGAGCTGAAAAAAAGCACGAGGAATTGTGGGCTACTCATGGTTGATGGTGCATTAATTAAACTAAAAAGGAGGGATTGCGGGCTGTGCATAGCACACGCGTTGGCTCCGGAAGGATGACAAGGGCAGCAGCGGTCCTCGGCCACGAGCAGTGGGGAGGAGGACGAAAGGGAGCTTGCTCTCGGCTAGGGCGTCGATGTGGTTGGGATCTAGACAAGAGTGTGTGGCAGTGCGCTAGGATCTGGAACAGCGGGGCTCAGTCTGGCCGTGACCCATCGGCCAGACACGCAGCCTCCCTCTCCAGTCCCCGCCGCCTCCTCAGGTCAACGAGGTCCTACTACCAGGAGTTCCAGGATTGCATCCTCTCTCCCTCCGCAACTCCTGTCCAATTTGCTGAAGTTTTCAACAAGGCTGGTAGTTTGGTGTGACCACTCTTGATGTTGTTCGTGTCAGGACTTTCTATGCTGCCAAGGCTAAATGTGCATGTTACTGGTAAGTTGATCTGCTTGTCTGTTAGTGAATACAAGAAAGAGCATGGTCGCAGTATTCTTGTCACTTTTCTTTTAATTGGAATATTATTTTGGCAGGTGTGAGCGTCCCTGTTATTGGTGGCCATTCTTCTATCACCATTCTGCCACTGTTCTCACGGGTATTGAGCTTTGGTAATCTTTACCAAAGGCAAATGCAAAATCAAAGGGAGGTGCCTTGATGATTCCATTAGATTCAAGCCCAGGTGCATGCGAGTTGCTCGGTGAATAATTATTTATTTGTAACACTCACATGGTTCAGCAATCTGCATGACTGCATATGTAAAAATGTATGCAAGCCATGGTTAGAAAACCACCAAAAGTGTCTTTGCCTCCGGATCCAATAATCCTTTCATTTTTTTAGAAATTTAAAAATCAAAATTTTAGAAGATTAAAAGATATGTATATTCTGATATGCACATTTCTTGTTTTAGGTAGCTTGGAATGCAAATTATTTAAAAATATATTTGGAATTGATTTTTTACACACATGTGTGATATGATGTGAAATACCGTCAAATTGTCTCTAACATTCTAGACGAAACAAGATTTTAGATCTGAAAGCTATATTTTAGTCACCAACGCATGGATAATTGTTGTGAATAGGTTCGTCAACATAAGAAAAACGTCCAACTCAAAGACAAGAAAAAAATCACCATACGAATTATATCGGTTTTTCCGGTGCAACGCACGGAACACTTCTGCTAGTATTATAAAAGTGCCTGGTATAAAATAAGACTGCCTTATCAGTAATTTCAGCTGACCGTTGTAAAATTAAGCCCTTCTTGTGTTTGAAAAAACAATTCATAAGTCTTAACTAATCTGACTGATCCAAAGTACTTTTTGCATTATTCACCATTATATAATAATAGCTTGCAGACGTTTTGACGTGGACTACATACGGGCCAAGATAAGTGAACCTATATATACATAAAAGTGCGTCTAAATATATGTATTTTGATCCGTATGTAACGTAGTTCTAGTTGTAACTGCACTCAGCCGGCAGCTTGCTGTTCTTGAAACGATCCTTGTCGTTACAGTAGTCGTAGATCATGTATGTCTTCTTGACGTTCTCGTAGGCTGCCCGCTGCTCGGCCGTCAGCGTAGTGTAGTTCTTGGCGTTCCACCACCGGTCCGGCGAGCTGCATGGCGTCAGGCTGGCGCTGTCGCAGGCGTCGACGCTGAATCCCTGGAACTCCGCCGTGAAGGGCGCGCGGTTCCAGTCGACCATGGTCTTGCCGCCGTCCGTGGCCCAGGCGGAGCCATTCCACAGGCTCGCCCGGACGCGCATCGCCTTTGCCGGGAACTCGTACTCCGGCACGCTCGCCGTCAGGTTCCTGAGCACCCGTATTGGCGTCTCGTCCACGAATACCCTGCCAATTGAAAACATGACAGTGATTATTCATAGTGTACTGGATCTGATGAAGGCCAGAGTAGGTAGGTAGGGTTTTAGGGGCATATAGCACGTACACGAGCTGGTAAGGGTTCCAGAGTATCTTGTAGTCGTGCAAGTCGGCTGCTGGGTCGAACCACAGGTGCAGCCTCTGCTCCCTGCTGCCGTTGCCGTTGACGAAGACGTTGGTCTGGAGGGTGATGGGCTTGCCGTCCACGTTGCCCAGGAACTCGAAGTCCACCTCGTCGTGGTTGCCGTCATCAGGCTCCGAAGTCAGCTACACGTACATAAAACAAGGAAATTAATTCGGTTTGAACAAAGTAAACCAACGACAAGGCAAAATAAACTGATCGATCAGATCGGCAATGTAACTCACATAGAAAGCAGTGACAACTCCGGCCGTGTACCCTCCGGGCACCTTGATCCTCATGTCGAAGAAGCCTGAACCGTACAACGACTTGGACCCGAACCCAGCGCCCGAGCTCTTGTCCATGGCGAGACGGACCTCCGTCCCCTGGTTTACCAGGTGATAGCCATCTGCGCCCCACGCAGGCACGTAGTTCTCGTCGAACGCCGGCGTGCTCGCCGGCGCCATGCTAGCCAATACGGCCGGGAGGAGGACGATGAGGAGAAGAAGAAGCGGCGGCAGCTGCACATTGGAAGCCATTGCTCTAGATTAGCCACGCAATGTACAAGTAAGGGTTTGCTGCTTGACAGATTGTTGAGTCTCGCCTTGCACGCACGTCCTTATATAGGCTTCGACCCCCTCAGCTGGCGCCTGCTGGAATAATTTGCCCAAACGTGCCATGTTTACCAAGACGTGGATAAGTTTTTACTCCTACAAATTAGGAATTAGCAATAATTGTTGATTCGGCAAGGTTGCATGAGTCACCCTCCGTATCCTTATCCTAGTAGCGTTGCGTGAGTCAGGGCATCTCCAAGTATGTTCATCATTTTTTCTCAGTTGTCCGATAGGAAAAATGTGA
The DNA here is from genome assembly GCA_030063025.1 of Avena longiglumis. Lineage (NCBI taxonomy): Eukaryota > Viridiplantae > Streptophyta > Magnoliopsida > Poales > Poaceae > Avena > Avena longiglumis. Next base: position 24,658,546 of record CP125976.1, read on the forward strand.
CAAAAACATACATTCCTCCTCAAATAGACTTTCTGCACGCTTTATAAATAAAGCAACCATTCATACAAATTTACAAGGTTGATCAGAAAATAAAAACACAGTACCACAATACAGCATGGCCCAAAAGGAGGAGAGAAAATGCATGCTCTCAAATCAGAACGACCGAAAAAAGGGGCGCTAGGGGCGAAGCTGGACTAGGAAGGGATCAACCGTCCTGACTCCAGAAGACGTCAAATAAGCTTGTCCAGCTGCGCCTTGTTCCGATGTCTACATAGCAGGTATCACTGCTGCAAAAACGCCAAGAATTTGAACACCGAATCAGAAGCACTTCAAGGGAGGATCTTTTCAATAACATCTTATTGCTTATGGTCCGTAGGAACCAAGTCAACGCGGCAAACACTAGCAAAAAGAGGTGGCGGCCCTTTCCAGCATGGTTTGCCCGGGCTTCTAGGAATTCACCCAGGGTCGTAGGCAAGCCAATCCGGGCCCAACGCTTCTCTAGTGAAGTTCCAAAGAAACCTGGCCGCATGAGGTAAATATTATGTGGATTCCCTATTCTAGGACCCGACATAGTCGATATAATCCATCGCCCGGCCCATGTCTTTCACCACTTCAACCCTAGAGGGACGTTTGTCGTGTAGCAGTTGCCACAAGGGGCGGAGATGGAAATCAAGTCACCCTGCCACACCACTTTTTTTAAGCAATAATCTCCTTATAAAAGTATAGTTTGTAACTTCTAATATACATCATACAACATAATAAGAGACAACAAATAGATATCAAAGAACTGGTAAAAATATTCACATCTTGCAAAACATCTTGTGATGATGCTTTTCCTTTTGAGAATAAACTTGTCCATAATGTACGTAGACTTGGTAAATAAATATTTCAAATTAGACTTGAAATTTTCCTAAGAAAATGATACATATAAGTATACCTTATATTTTTTTGCAAAATTTCACATATCTATTAATAATCATCATCAATGTACAAAGAGGCCTACAATAATAAAACTGACAAATAGGTCATTTGACCACCAAGCGACGATTATAGACACTAACACGAGCCGAAGGCGTGCCGCCGTCCTCGCCCCTCTATCATCAGAGCCGAACAAAACTTTCTGTAGTAGAGCTTGTTGTAGTAGATAGACGGGAAGACGTCGTACCAAGACTACAAAAGACCAGCACACCAAAGCAGCAGCCATCGCCAAGGATGAGAACCGTATCTTTAGCTCTAATTGTAGCAAAAACGCCAAGAATTTGAACACCGAGTCACAAGCACTTCAAGGGAGGATCTTTTCAATAACCATCTTATTGTTTATGGTTTGTAGGGACCGAGCCAACGCGGCAAACACTAGTAAAAAAGATGTGGCGGCCCTTTTCAACATTGTTTGCCTGGGCTTTTAGGAATTCACCAAGGTCATGGGCAAGTCAATTCGGGCCCAACGCTTCTCTAGTGATATTCTAAAGAAACCTGGCCACATGAGGTAAACTTTACGTGGATTCCCTATTCTAGGACCCGACATAGTAGACATAATCCATCCTCGGCCCATGTCTTTCGCCACTTCAATCCTAGAGGGAAGTCTGTCATGTAGCAGTTGCAACCAAGGACGGAGCTGGAGGCTAAGTCACTCGGATGCACCACTTTACTAAAACATAATTTTTTAAGCAATAATCTACTATATAAAAGTATAGTTTGTAACTTATAATATAGACCATACAACATAATGAGAGACAACATATAGATATCAAAGAACTAGTAAAAATATTCACATCTTGCAAAACATCTTGTGATGGTGCTTTTTCTTTTGAGAATAAACTTGTCCATAATGTACGTAGACTTGGTAAATAAATATTTAACATTAGACTTCAAAATTTGCCTAAGAAAATGATACATATAAGTATAACCTATTTTTTTGAAATTTCACCGACCTATTAATAATCATCAACAACAGTACAAAGAGGCCTAAAAATAAAAAAATTATAAATATGTCATTGGACCACCTAGTGACGATTATAGACACTAACGCGAGACAAAGGCGCGCCACTGTTCTCGCCCCTCTATCACCGGAGCTAGGCAAACCTTGTTGTAGTAGAGCTTGTTATTAAGAAACAGTATAACTTGGCTATCTAGGAGCCTCCACAGTGTTTTGGGAGTCTAGACCGTTCGATCCAAGCATCCAAGGGTCTGCAGTGTTCTGCCGTCCGAAACGTCGTTACGAACGAACGGTCGATCGCTTGGAGGTTCTCGTCATTGCTGGGCTGCTATTCTGCAGAATGAGTCGGGCCTCGGCACGTTTATCGGGCCATACAACTAATATTGGGCTTTAAAATACGGCCTTTTCTTCCTTACCGTGTACGTGAGCACGCACGGTCAAAAAAAAAAACACGAACAGTTCCTTTCCGATAGTTCCTCTCAGTCATGGCTGCAACGCTAGGAGGGTCCTAAGCCGGCGCCGCCGGATGAAACGGCAGGGGAAGACGGATAAAGGAGGCCACCCATGCAATCGGGTAATTGATTGCTCTCTACCTCTCTCCTCTATCGATTTAATCCATTAATTATCGCCTCAATCCTTACCAGAACACAAACTTCTTTCCTCTCTTCTCCGGTGACAGCGCCGACGAGGTTCGAAAGGCGGAAATACTACATACCATTCGCCCTAGGATTCTTTGATCCGCCGACTCTTCGATCCACTGGTGGTCCCCCTTCATCATTCCTTCTGTTTCTGTGCCCGGCATCGTAATGACGGTGGCAAAACTGAAACTCTTGGCGCGTAATGATGGTGGTAAATTTCGACCCTTATTGCCACTTCTCCGCTCTTTTGTATAAATATGTGCAGCAAGAAATCGTATTTCCTTGACCTTCCATCTCCTTGAACCTCTCATTGTTCATCACAGAATGCTCGGTCGTTAGGTTTGGTTATCTATTTGCCTGCCACTATTTTCTTTCCTGTAATTTCGTTGAAGCAAACATTAGTTGTACACCTAACTTACTCTTCATTTGCTTCAGGGAATCTCCTCACAGTTTGTCTAGGATCTATTTGGACTGGATTTTCTTTGGGATTTTCATTCACTGATTACTAATACCACCTGTGAAATCATCAGTTGCGAACATGGCTACTGGACAGGTAATCTTCGCCATACATCATACATGTGACCATGGTTCCCATCTCGGTAAAGGATGATGCACAGGGGCAGCATGGCGGCCCATGCTGGCGCCCACCGCAGCCACGATTTTCAGCATGGACTCGCGCCTTCCCATGCTAACCCGTCGGTTTATATGCAGTTGACCCGCAAATTGGGCAGTCTACAACTTCGACTTTAACCTTGCCTCCCTGTTGAGATTGCTCTCTAGATTTTGCACTGGAACTGTTTGATGAATTGCCAATGGTTGTGATGTGAAAACAATGATGTCAGTGTTCAACAAAATTCTCATGTACTTATCCATCCCAAAAAATCACAACCATGTTGATCCTCACTGCTCACAACCAGACATACTTTTTTATGTTGCCTTTTTCTAAATTTGGTCAATCATATATGGGGATGTTTGTGTGGGCCTATATATTTCTATTATGTATCGTCTACCAAAAACATATGTTGTCTCTATACTTCCAATGAGTCACCACTCACATACAGCTGCATATTGCACTACATAGTAAGAGCTACGTATTTTGATTATTCTCTCTCTAGCACTTCGTCTTTCATCGATGACATATCTTTGTACTTCTTCCATGCATTTTCAGATGTGGCAGTGAAGATCAGTAGATCCATTGTCTTCTTAAGCAAAACGTGCAGTTCTTCAAAGTAAGGTCAGTGTTGTCGCTTTTAAGATTTTTTTGGTTTTAGGTTTTCCACTTATTTGTTGCAAAATTTATTCCCTACATAATGATACATTGGTTCCATGAATAGCTCCTCCTTGCTACTGATTCAATCTCTTGCTCATGTATGTACATTGTGACCATAATTAAAAGAACGCCTATAAATGTACAGCTCAGTTTTATTTTCAGTTTGTTCTGTTATTCATATATATGTTCAGCGAGCGATCGTTTTCCTTTACCCCTTCCGTCTTGCCTTTGGCCTCCCATTGTTCTTCAGCCATGCTTCCTTGCCTCAGGGTTGCTTCCATATTTCCGTGCGGTCATTTGGATTCCATTATTTAGCTACCTAACTAACTTACTGCTTTTTGTTTCAGGGGTTGTTCGTTGGTTTGGGATTTGTATTCAGGATCTGCTGACAAGGAGTGAGAATCAGTACAGTTTGGCATTCTAAAAGGCCGTTAATATTACCTATCTGCTGTCCACAGATCCAAATGACTACATTGTATGCCTTTTATTAACACCTGCATTTAAGTAAAAGTAACTTCAAACCATACACTACCCTAATGAGGTTAGCATCGGATGCTTGGTGGTTCCTTTCTTGCTTGGGATGCCCAAAAAAAGCATACACATCAGAAAATGAAGTTATTTGCAGTGAGCCAAAGTGGAGTTGTGTTGCAGCAGCTCCAAGGTACACTCTTTTTTCAGTTTCTATTACCAGAACTACACCACTGAGGCCAAACACTGTTCCAGCTGAATTACCTTCAGTTATCACACAAAATTTACTCTCATTCAAAATTGTGGTAACCTATCTTTCCAGGTCAACATCATGACAATGGTCCACCAAAATTCAAATGTGTCTGAATTCAACCAATTGTCTTATGGGTTTTGGCTAAAACAAAAATAGCTAGATCAAATATAGTACTTCCAGTCAATCATCGGCACCAGCAAACAAGGTATTTAATTTGGTATGATTTCCACACTAATTGCTATAATCTTTATTCAAAACTAAGCAGCCCATGTAAAATGGACCTACAGCAGGTGTTACTACTAAAAAAAATCTGGTCAGTATTTTCCAATCCGTTACTTCGCCTTCAAACTACCATTGCTGCTATCCTCATATGCCTACTTTTAATTCAGGTTGGGTCTGAAGACCGCGAAAAATCAAACCAAAACGGAACTGATGAAGTCTCATTGCACTCCCCGACTGCCAGACAGATATCCCTCGGATACAAATTCTCTCATTTTGTACATGCCCTCCTATACATATGGTGATCTTCACCAGCGATGCTAGACTCCTGCGGCACCAATTCATCTTCTTGAACAGCCCCCAAAGTTACACCAATTTCCCTGGTTAGAATCCCTACAAGTTGGTAATAATGTCGGGTTCAACACAACGAGGAACAGTACAAAAAGGTACATTGGCACCACTATTTGTATAGCCAGTACACAAGTGTTCTGGTTTATTCCTCCTACAGGTGTTCATCTCACAAATTACATCCAAATTACAGGTCAGCAACCGATGGAAATAAATTTTCTAGCCAAAGTATGTTCATCGATACCTCAGAAGACATTGGATTGGAAAGGATGAAGAAAACGGAACATGCGCCTTGAAGTCTTTGCAATGGAGAAAACTGATGTCATTGCGCTTCCAATAAATTACTTTTGGCACAAATAAAAACTTCTATTGTCATAATGTCATTTTCTTTATGGATTTCTAATGCTTACATGCCACGTGGTTATGGACCTTATATTCATGCTATCTCCGTCCTCTATTCTATAGTCCGTATTATCCATGTATGAAATGTCTTGTCCCGGCAACGAAAATTAATAGTACGTCTTTCAAAAGCAAACCTTCTCATATCTATAAAAGATCATTGTGTTACCATCTTGCCGTCCATTTTCCTCTTATTCCCGTTACATATCACCTACAAACTAAATTGAGTGTTCCATATTTCTCGTGTCACAACAACTATGTATGTACCCAAATATATATTACCACCAGCAGAAATGTATGTATGTCTAATATTTTCTGCCGATGTGAGTAAATTCAAATATGTGAAACCTTGTTTGGACAAATTAGTTCAAAAAAAATCCGTTTGGTATTCCATAAACTTTCATGAATCATACACAATAATTCACTTTTGTCTTAGAATTATTATTCTCATCCTCATGCTACTTTGGACGCATGAAAGTATTCGACAATATTTAGGACAGATGTATTCTCCATGCAACATCCGCCCCTACTAGCTATTTAAAATGCCTTAGGGCATCCACTATGTTGGCAATAAGGCTATCCATAAGCAAAAAGTAGTCAACAAGGAGTTTCACATACATAGTGGAGGCTATCAATAAGCTATCCATAAACTTAAAACCTTAAGGGTGACCTACAAGCTTGTGAGTTGTCCATAAGTACTAAAATATTATTTTAGCTTCTTCCCTCTCTCTTGCATGTGTGTAACTTTAACTGACACGTGGGGCCAGCCAGTGGCGGGCTCAGAAATTTCACAATGGGTATTCATAGTTAAAAATTTGAAGAAAAAAATAACAAAAAATAGTGTAGGAGTAGAACTTGATCTTGTGATCAATTGGCTTGTAAGTATTTGTCCTAATCAACTACTCCTATGCATACTTGTGATGGAATTTCAATAAATTCTTTATACAAGCATACTGAAATATAAGGCACGCCATATAATTTAAAAGTTTTGGCAATTTTTTTGGGTATTCAGCTGAATACCCTTGATACAAGCTGGGCCCGCCCCTGGGGCCAGCTTGTAGAAAAGTTCAACTAGATACATTGTGATGTAATCAATAAGCTTGTAGTGTGGTATGTGGGTCCCAGTTTATGGACAAGTTCTTTCACATAAATAGGTGATGCCCTTATGATTAGCTATAGTTCACATAAGCAAAAATTTCTAGGTGATGTTGCACACACCACATATCAGACCCTTACAAGTGTAGCACAAGCATCAATCACACATTTCATTAACAAATAAAAGATAGAAATTGACGATGTAAATTATAGTTAGTTAATATATGTTCAAAAAATCTTCAAGCAGCTACCTCCTTTGAAGGCATATTTAAGGAAAGTAATCATATGCCAAAGAAAAATCGTAGGTGCTATGATCAACGGAATCTAGCCAGAATACAACTTTCACATGCCACAATCTTAAAGACTAGAAAGCAACACTATTGTAGCCATAACACCCTTATAAAAAAACACTTCTCATTTTTTTAACATAATATGAAACTGTCCACATGTTTTTAAACCATATTTATAATTTCATCTTATACTGACGAGCGCGGCAACGCGCGCAATCATGGTCTAGTAGTAGATAGATAGGAAGACGTCGTGCTAAGGCCACAAAAGACCAGCACAGCAGAGCAACAACAATCGCCAATGATGAGAACCGTAGATTGGAAGAGACTAACATGAAATCACACCAATGAACACGAAAATAGACTGTATCCCAAGAGAAGTGACGAACAAACGACTCCCCGTGGCCTCCGTCGGCACTAGATGCACCATCGGAGTGAGGATAGAGCGGGAAGTACCTTATTCTGACTTTAAAATATAGCCATCTCCTCAACATCCCAAATTAGACACTAAAAACCCTCCTAGCGGAGGTTAGATCATCTATGGGTGAGTGACATGATCACATAGAAATCTTCACGGTCCATAACCGCGACCTTGAAGGTATTCTCCTTTACACCCAAGAGGATACCCCCTCCCGTGTGTCCCGAGGCCAGGAGCCAATTCCAAGCGAACTTGTGCTGGCTTAGACCTTGTAGCTCAGACATCAGGAAGAATGTTTGATTGTTTCCTGTAGACCCACAATATCTACATTTTCTTGTTGCATGTATTCCTTAATTTGGCGTTTATGCCCGTCATTCCCAAACCCCTAATGTTCCAAATAAATGATTTGATTACGGGCCAATTCATTGGATCACTATTTTGAGGTTGGTCCCCTTACGGGGGACGGGGTGAGGCTTCCTTGCAGTCAGGGGCCTAGAGCTTGGCCTAGGAGGCCTCCCTTGCATCCTCCCTGTTAGGGGGTTTGCCTAGGTGGCATCCTCGAGGTGCTGCTAAGGATAACCACTTGACCAAGTTTTGGGAGCTCGTGCCCTAGATCTAGGTTATATAGAGGTTTTCGCTCACTCATGTGCAATGCATGCACGAGCCTTTGTGTGGGATCCCTCGCAATTATCCTTAGCTCTAATCGCCTCAATATGCTCTAGTAGGGCCTTCTCTCTCCACGAAATACGACACAACTGTCAGGTGCCACTTGTCTCAAATGCTCCATAGATGCCTCTCCAAGTACCAGGAAGCGAGATCCAGAGGAGGGGAGGGGGTGGGGCGGGATAGGTTCGGGTCAAGAATTACTAGGTCGAGGTTGTGGGACACCATTCACTGAGTTGCTAGCTCCTGTACATTAAGCTCTAGCCCCGTGGTCCTCTCCCTGTAGCGTGCCAGCCAGGCACTGTGGTGACATGGCGGGGACACCGGGCGCTGGTGTCGACGCTAGCGAGCCTTGGGGCCAGTAGCGATAGTGGTGAGGAAGCCAATCATGACTTCCTTAGCATGAAGCACCATGTTCATCTGGAACGTGGTTGGGGATCCCCTGCACAAGGTGGAAGTCGATCCTGGACATCGTGTAGCACACCGCTCCAAGTGAGCACGGGGACAAGGGTCTCGTGACTGTCATCCCCACACTCCCTAAGTCCCTGTTCGTCTCACTCTAAGGCACCTGCTAAGGTTCATCGAGGTGCTCGAGAACGAATGAGGTCATGTCCAAGTGACCCATGAAGCCAGTAGTCTTCGTGAACTTGGAGCTATATTGGGAGATCGGGAAGGTGAGGTGGTTGGTACCTTTGATCCGAATTATGGATGTAGTATAGATATTTTCCGTAGTAGACCTAGGTTATCGAATCCTTGGGAAGCAGAAAGCATAGTAGAGTTACTTTAACGGACCTTTGGGAGTTCTAGAATTATTTTTGTGTTTTACCGGACCAAGAGTTTGTGATCTTTTGTTATTGTCGATGATGGAACGAGAGGGCATGGGGCTTTTGGTTTCACCTATAGCTGTGCAAAACATCTGATGGGAAAAAAGATAATAATAAAGTGCATGTAATTATTAGAGAAAGATAATTATATGTGGGCAGTGCATCCATAATTACTATTTCCTCCGCACCCGCTTATATTAATAACCTACTAGTCTCATCCATAGAAGAAATAGAACTAATGATATGCATAGTGATGTCATAGTTAATCCCAAGTAAATCCCTCACATACAGACGTACTACCCTTTCTGTCACTAGGGTTCTCATCCTGCAGATTAGTCATTACTCACACTCCCTATACCTAGATCAATCCTTGGGGTCTTGGGTACTTGACAAGTCCTTAGATTGAGGCAAGAGAGGATACAATAATCATCATGTCATACAAACTAATACATGATCCCATCTATGATAAATAACATGCACAAAGCTACATGGCTAGGCCGAAGCCCTTAGCCCAAGGAGAATTACTCACACATAGATATGAAATCAACAATCATAAACATTGTAATGGAAATCATGAGATAGATACTAATAGTATTACAATGTTGCCAATTGGAGATGAGATCTACTATTATAAGTGGTTGAATATGGCTATGGTGGAGAAGGGTTTGGAGATTAGATCTATTCCTCCGGTGTTGTGGTTTCTGATGGCTGGGTGTCGTCGGGGGCGAAGCGAGCTAGTTTTCTCGTCTTTCGAGGCCTCTTTATATAGGGGTCCCTTCACGAAAGTTGTTCTGTTTAACCTAGCCATGCTGGTGGCAACTATACGGCCGAAATTTTAGTCCCGCTGTATAGTTGGTCGTTAAAGCTTCTGCCTCCACTTCACGACTCCTGGTTTCTTTGGGTTGTTGAAAATCTCGTATCTTTGACTTTAATGTTGTGATTCCCATCATCAAACGTCATTATCTACGCAGGGAAAAATAGAAAGATAGTATTGCATACCCCTTTGATCATTAGGCATTAGTGACAGGATTTAGAGAGATATTTCATCAAAGGTATGAATAATATCTAGTTTAAATGTGGACGTAGATGGCTATATTTCACCTCCATCAGTGGTCATGTGTTTCGGCCACTAGTGGAAGGGTGTGAGTCATGGACGGTGCAAGAGAAGATGTACCCTCCCGAGGAGGTAGGGGAGGGAATTCCATCGGGGTCCTAGTCTCTCCTAGCCTCGTCATCCTTCGAGGACTTTTTCCCGGACAAGGCGTCGTCTCTCCCGGAAGTCCCCTCCCATAGGGGGGGTCAGAGGGGCAAGGCGCGCTCCTGTCGACGTCCTAGTGCTCATCGAGCTCCAGCACCAATATCCTGCCAACCCCCAAAGTAAAACGGTGGGAGTGGACTTAGCAGTAGAGCAGGGTCTAGGCACATGGCCCGGAGACGGATTGGTCCATTCCCAAAACGAGATGCCTCGTCCACCTCGATGAGCTTGCCAAAGGACTATGAGTCAAGCTCGATGATCAGTAGCGTTTGATGATGGAAATATGCCCTAGAGGCAATAACTAATGTGTTATTATTCATATTTTTGTTTCATAATTAAGTTTATCGTTCTGTGCTATAATTGTATTAGTTCCAAATAATGTGTATTTAGAGGAAAACCCTAATACATGTGTGGGATGATAAACACCATATAAATATATCCCTGGTCATGCCTCTATGACTAGTATGTATGTCAACGATAGTTTCGGTTTCCTAACTATGGGCAAAGTATGAGATTGTGGTGTTGCCAGTGACATATGTGAACATGGTTGTTGGAGAAGAACGATGATGGATAGAACTAAACATGAGATATCGTGAAACGCATCATCAATATAGTTATCGGTTTAATCTCATAAAACATTGTATTGCCTTTACTAGAAATCGTTTGACCATGAGACACATGAGAACTTGGGAACAATATGGACATGGAAAGATTCTCCAAATGTTGCACTTAACAGAGTTATTATAAATTTGATGCTTGTTCGTACCGGATGGTTCGCCAATCATTCACATGGTGTGAGACCCTGGCGGATGGCTTAATAGGATTGATAGTATACCCATACCAACAAGTTGCAACTTCTTTTCCGCAAGCTCATCTGGAAAAAAAATCTGAAGTTAAGCATGCTTGGCCTGGAGCAATTTGAGGATGGGTTACTGACCAGAAAGTGGGTACCAGGAGCGCACGAGTGAGAAAAAAGTGCACAGAAAAGACTAGTGTTGGTCTGTGGGGTTAGTCTAGAGATCCTATTGAGCTGCCAAGAGTGACAGCTGCCGGTCCGGAGAGGTCGAGGTGTTACAAAGTCGTATCAGAGCCGACCCTCGCGGTTACACGGGCGTGTGCGGGTCAGTGATGGACATGTGGAGCAGGGCGCGTGTGGCCCGAAGTGGACACGACATGGCACATGTGTCGGCACTGGACGCATAGACGTATGCCAATAGGGGACATTCCTGGCTTGTGGTTGATCGACGAGGGCGTCGATCTTCTAATGGTGGGTGTATGTGAGACCCTGGAGAGTGGCTTAATAGGATTTATAGTATACCCAAACCAACAAGTTGCAACTTCTTTTTCGGAAGCTCATTTGAAAAAAAAAAACTCCGAGGTTAAGCGCCCTTGCCCTAGAGAAAATTGAGGATGGGTGACTGACCGGGAAGTGGATACCGGGTGCGCACGAGTGAGGACAAAGTACGCAAAAAAGACTAGTGTTGGTCAGTGGGGTTATTCTAGAGATCCTATTGAGCTTCCAGGAGTGATAGCCGCCGGTCCGGAGAGGCCGGGGTGTTACACATGCCCGCTCATGTACTACGGTGTTCGTCATCGTCTGGTCGGACATGTGATCAAGTTGTTGGAAGTTTTGATATGTAGCGAACCGGGTTGGTGGCTGCTCCTCTTGAGAAGGAACTTATTTCTCCTCTTCTTGGTCCTCATCCTCATCCGTAATCTCCTCCTCGGGTTGGTGTTTCTCAACATGCACATCATATAGCAAACGTCCTTCCTCGGTAGAGAAAAGACCATTAGGCAAATATCCAAACCTACCGGGTCACGCACTTAAAACGTTTACATCATTTTAAAATGTGAGTGTGAATGAGATAGTTGATGAAGTAAATCCGAAAGGATGTTTTGGAGCGTCCCGAAATATTATGGAGGAGTCCAGGATATCGCCGAGAGTGGATGGAATGGTTCTGGACATTAAAGAGGACGATGGGAATATTTTAGGAAAGTTTTGAATTAGTTAAGAGGTGTCTGAAAGTTAATTCAGAAAGCTTCGGTATAAATATTTATATTAATAATAAATAAGAAATTATTATTTATTAATATCCCAGTGGGACCCATGGCCAAGAGGTCCGCATGGGCCTACTAGGCCACACGCGCGCGGGAGGGGGGAGGGAACCCTGGCCAAATCGGCCATGGGCTACCCTAGGCGCCAGAGGGTGGAGGAGGTGGGGAGGGGCGAGGCCATGTGGAGGGAGGAGTCCTTCCCGGTCTCAAACTTGCCTCCCCAAGTTGGTTTTCGGGAGAACTCCATATTTGATGTGGACTCCGTATTGGATACAGACTTCCTCTCTCTCAAAAGGAGGAGTCCTTGGAGGATACAGATCCTAGTACTACTCTCCTCTATGGAGGATGGAATCCACCTATCTAAGGAGGGGAGAGGGACAAGGGCAAGAAACAACAATCCAAGCCCTATCTCGAGCCACCGTCACTACCATTGCTCCGCTGCTGCCTCGGTCTGATCCTCTTTCTCTTCCTCGCGTTGTCGTCTTCGGCGCGTGGAGGATATCTTCACCTATGCCTACAGCAGCTCCTTCTTCTATCCCGTCTAGATCCAATCTTGATGGACGACAGAGTGCTACCAGATCTTCATCGACACGTTCCCGCTTTGTCCGTGAGTTCTTGATCTTGCCTCGACACGGTGCCGTCCTCGTTGCACGTGTGTATACAGGTGGAGGTGCGACACCTGGAGCACTAGTTCTTCGGAGCCATCCATGGGATAATACATCTCCTCGTGACTCGCTAAGGCTTGTTGCGGGGATCAACATACGATCAACTTCGCCATTGACAAACTTCTGCTAGTTCAATCCATGAGGGTATGTTCTGTTACCTCACCCTTGCATCGGATCTTGATTATGTGCTAGAAAATTTTGTTTTCCATAACGTGTTCCCCAACATTTGAATCCTTGCCTCCTCCAGGAAGCCAAGGATCTGAACCCACACAATAAGGGTGGAGGTCGTTGCTGGGTGTGTAGTCAAGGGCTCGATGGATATCCGCACCTTACTGACCGACATGGTGAGGGTGGTGTTGAGGTGGAGAATCTCAACCAACAGAAATGTCACCGTGAACTAGTAGGCAGAGATCTCATGAATCACCCATGCATGTACCGACATCATCGAGGTAAGCTCATCCTGGATGAGCGCCGTGAAGATCACCACGGACATCAAGAGTTCCTAACCCAGAACCACGGTGGCCACTGCTAGGTTCTCGGGCACCATCATGGTCACCCCGCCAATGCCGATGTAGTAGAATCCCCCAACAATCGATTGCACGAGGTACTCCATATACTGCACTTCACGGCGAGGGGGGCATTGCCGAGATGCTAGATGGATGTCGCCAAGGTCACCGTAGGTTTCTTCTTTTTCTTGTTGTTTTTCTTCTTCATTGGTTCGTCCGATGCCTGAGCGGCATCCCTAAATGGGGATCATGGGTCGGGCGGCTCCCTTTCTCAACTCCAATCTCCCACACCCGACCTACCATGGGCCTCGCGCGCGTGCAACGTCTGCTCTAACACAAGCTAGAGCTCCTCTTCGGTGCACTGTGCCACCATGGAATGGCTTCCTATGTGCATGTTGTCTGCCCTGTGAGTGGGGAAGATTTCCCTGTGGCCGGTGCCGGTCCTGCTGTCGGGATCCAGGACCACATCGGTTAGATGCAGCTCCATTGTACCGCGCCGACTAAAATCGGGGTAGGGAGCGGTGCCCTGGTAGCCGGTATGCCAGAGTTAGCTCATGTCCGTCGTCATGGATCTGGGTGGTGAGGGGTGATGTCTGGGAGGTCACTATCACTGGCGTCGGTGAGGGAATGACCTCAAGGACCCTCCCCCGATGTCCCTCCTTAGCAAAGTGTTAGGGGCTTGTTGACTGGTGAAGCTGCTTAGTGTTTAGTACCACCTCACCTATGGGAGGAGGCCACACCCAATTTATAAGGGGGAGATTCCTTCCTCTCATCAGTCTATGCTTTTGAGATGGAGTGGGCTCTCTGCTGAATGTTGGACCGTGAGCGCATAAACATCCAGAACATGGGACAAGTGCTGGGCTAGCCTAAGTGGACGCTAACATATGGTATCAGAGCCAGCATCGCCGTGCTTTCCTCAGGGGATTCTCATGGAGATGGGATGTTAGGGGCCCATTGACTGGTGAAGTTACTTAGTGTTTAGCCCCCTCGCCTACGGGAGGAGGCCACATGCAGCTTATAAGGGAGAGTTTCCTTCCTTTCATTAGTCTAGGATTTTGAGATGGAGTGTGCTCTCTTATGAATGTTGGGCCGTGAGCACATGAACGTCCAAAACATCGGCCGAGTGCTGGGCTATATAGCCTAAGTGGATGCTACATATGGTATCAGAGCTAGCGTGTGCCCCCATATTAGGTGTGTGGTGATCTGCATCGCTCCTATTTAGGAGGATGGGATGTCAGCACTCGGACATGTGGCATGGATAGGTATGGTCCGGTGGAACGCGCCCGGGGTTTAGTCCCACCTTGCTAGTTGACGAGGGTCGACACCAGCTTATATAGCTAGGCAAACCTATCGCTTCATTTGTGGCTTTTGGGACGAGAGAGGCCTTGGGCCTCCTAATACACTGGTTGAGCGTGGGCTAGCCTTTGGGGTCTCTAACATCTAGTATCAGAGCCAGCCTCGCCATGCTTTCCTGAGGGGCTTCTTAGGGGGATGGGATGTTAGGGGCCTGTTGTCTAGTCAAGCTGCTTAGTGTTTAGTCCCACCTCGCCTACGGTACGAGGCCACATCCATATTATAAGGGAGAGATTCCTTCCTTCATTAGTCCAGGCTTTTCAGATTAAGTGGGCTCTCTACTGAATGTTGGGTCGTGAGCGCATGAACGTCCAAAACATGGGCCGAGTGTTGGGCTAGCGTAAGTGGACGCTAACACAAAGGCTAGCAGCGGTATCCATCCCTTGTCTTGGCGCCTTCATAGGATTTCTATCACACTCCAAGCGCAGGGGAGCC
The DNA here is from genome assembly GCA_030063025.1 of Avena longiglumis. Taxonomy (NCBI): domain Eukaryota; kingdom Viridiplantae; phylum Streptophyta; class Magnoliopsida; order Poales; family Poaceae; genus Avena; species Avena longiglumis. The sequence goes on from CP125976.1 coordinate 24,673,633, forward strand.
AATCCCCTCATTGACAGTCGCGTCCTCACCATCCTTCTCCTCGGCATCGACCTCGGGGAGGCAGTGGAGCAGGCCACAGCAATCTGCTAGCGTTAATAATTGCGGAGGCGAGCAACAATGCTCTGATGACCCACAAGTATAGGGGGTGTATCGTAGTACTTTCGATAAATAGGACTGTTGATCCCAACGAGGAGCAGAAGGTGTTGACTAGTGGTATCGAGTAGGAAATATCTGTAAATACTTAGCAAACTGATTTTTAGGGGTTTTCTAATAAAGCAACAAAACAAAGTGCAAGTAATAAAGACAACGAACAACTGCAACAAGTGGCCCAATCCTTTCTTAGCAAAGGACAAGCAGGTGGAAATACTTATAAGGACCAAACGTTCTCGAGGACACTGATACGTCGGAAACGTATCTATAATTTTTGATGTTCCATTCTTGTTTAGTATCTACTTTGCTTTGCTTTGTCTACAGTTTGAGGTGCTTTTTACATGTTTTCTGGTACTAACCTATTAACAAGTTGCCAGAGTGCCAGTTGCTTGTTTTCTACTGTTTTTGGTTCCAGAAAAGCTAGTAAGTAAATATTCTTAGAATTGGACAGCACAAACGTCAAGGTCAATAAATTTTTGTGGGGAACAAGAAGTACAGAGGGGAGACGGAGAGGCGTGCCAGGGCGGCCACACCCCCTAGGAGCGACCAGGGGTGGGCCCGCGCCTAGGCAGGATGTGGGCCCCTTGGCCACCTCCTCAGCCTCCCCCTTCGCTAATAAGAAGACCCGATGCCTAAACCCTAAGCACCCGATCAATATTCCACGAAACCTTCTGTAGACGCCGCCACCGTCGTCCCTATATCGGGGGGATCTGAAGTTCTTCTAGGCACCCTACCGGAGGGGAGATCATCCCGGAGGCCTTCTCTCTAGTATGATGCGTGAGTAGTTCCACCTTGGACTATGGGTCCATGTAGTAGCTAGATGGTTGTATCTCCTACTTGTGCTTTCATGTATAGATCTTGTGAGCTCTGTTCATGATCAAGATCTAATCTATTTGTAATCATGCATGTTGTGTTTGCAGGTATCCGATGGATATTGAGATTATTATGTTGGTTTGATTAATGGTTTTGTCTTTATGATTCTATCATGTCTGTGTTGTTTGTGATCTTGCATGCTCTCCGTTGTTAGTAGCTATCTTGGCCAAGTAGTTGCTAGTGACTCTAAGAGGGGGTATTTATGCTCGATAGTGGGTTCATGCCTCTAGTTTCCAAGGGAAGTGACATAAATCTCTTCGGTTGTAGATATGTTGTTGCTACTAGGGAGAAAATAATGGTCTCTTGTTCATGGAACATGTGGACTGTTTACCTTACACACTTTGCTTAAGCGTTGTTCGTTGCTTGCAACTTATCTTTGGAGGGGTTCGGATGATAGCCTGAAGGTGGACTTCTAGTCATAGATGCAGTTGGATGGCGGTCTATGTATCTTGTTGTATTACCCAACCAAATCGCATCGGATATTTCTGACTAGTAATTGCATTGGTATGCCTTGCTCGGTTCTTGTCAATTGCTCTGCTGTAATTTGTTTACCCTTCATGACATGTTGTTTATCTAAGGAGAGCACCTCTAGTGAACTATGGAACCCGGTCCAATCTTTACCATTGATACATCTTCCACTGTTACTTGTTTACTTGCTGCAAACTACCATTACCTTCCACACCATATGTTTAATCCTTTATTACAGCAAATCGGTGAGCTTGACAACCTCACTGATTCGTTGGGACAAAGTCTTGAGTTTGTGTTGTGCAGGTCTCCATGTTGTTTGCAACACCTGTGTGACGATTCCTTCCTCCTTATGGTTCGATAACCTCGGTCTCAACTAAGGGAAAACTTGCTGATGTGCTCTTCACACCCTGCGCTTGGGGTTACCAATAAAGTGCCACGTCAAGCACCGTCAGACACATGGGAATTCTGTCAAGTGATTTCGCTTTAAATAGCTGAGTACTCCTCTTTGGTGTTGTAAGTGTTGTGTGGGTGAACCTGTGCTAATGTACCGACCTTACTTGGACTAATACATACTTATGATTAACCCCCCTACAAGCATCCACAACTACAGGAAAGTAATTAAGCTATAAACCTAACCACAGCCTTAAACTCTGAGATCCTACACTCCCTTATGCAAAGGTGTCCTAAGGGGGGTTCAAGTTTCTGTCACTCCAGCAACCCCATAATTAGTAGCCAAATACACAATGCATTCCCCTAGTCCCATAAATGGTGAAGTTACATGTAGTCGATGTTTACATGACACCACCAGAATAAATAGCACCACAACTTAAATACTAAACCATTGAATAATAACTCAACACAAATCCGCTACGAACAACATGACTTCTCACATGTCCTCAAGAACTAGACAAACTACTCACAAGACATCATATGGATCAAGATCAAAGATGATATGGTGATGGATAACAATTTGAACATAAACAATAATCCAATGGTTCCACTCACAAGCATCAACTATAATAGTAATTAACACCGGGAAAGTTTCCCCTAAGAACTATGCAAGTATTCAATACAATTGTTACGGTGGGATGGAGTGGTGATGATGGTGCTCGTGGAGATGATGGTGTGGATGATGATGATGATGATGATCCCGATGAAGCCTAGCTTGATGACGGTGTTGATGGCGATGATCTCCCCTCTCCAAGAAGAAATTTCCACGGCAGAAATTTTTCTGCCGGAGGGCTCTTTCTCTCTCGGTGTTTTCCGCCCCGCAGAGGCGGCGAAAATATTTCTGTGGTTGCTCCCCTGGTATTAGGGTTCTGAGAGGAAGATATAGGCGAGAGGACGGAGTCGGAGGCCGGCCAGGTGGGCCACACCTACCCTAGGTGCGGCCCATGGGGAACCGCGCCTAGGGGTGTGGGCCCCCTATGGCCTAGCTACACCTCCCCTTTTGGCTTCCTTCGTCTTCCAATATTTTTTGGTATTTTTCCGATCTTCACGAAATTGCATCAAAACACCTTTTTTTCCATCAGAAACCTGACTCCGGCAATCCATCCTCCAAGAATCATCCAACATGCAAAAACAAAGAAATGACATAAATAACACCTCATAATAAGACACATATCAATGAATAGAGCAAATTATGATATAGAATGGTGATGCAAATTGAACGTATCAACTCCCCCCAAGCTTAGATCTTCGCTTGTCCCCAAGAAAAAATTAAGCTCAGTAAACATGTCCACAGATTTATGAAGTGAAGTGTCGATAAAAGAATACAGACAAGAAGCATCACACTTACCCTTACACAACTCATAAAAGAAAACAACTCACCATTATTAAGTAACAGTATAACTCAACCATCTAGACCTTATCACAGTGATTTCACCCTCCTGACCGTCCGATATGGTATTCAACGCTTCCGATTTGTTTGTCCTTCGGTGTGCGTCGCTGACTTTCACCGCGTCCCCGTCCTGGAGCAAGTCCCGCCCGGCCCAGGGCAGCTACTCCGCAAATCAACTTAGGTGGCTTTTCGTGAACTGGGCTGAATCACCAACACTATGGGCCACATCGCGGAGAGTGGAAGACCGGAAGAGGAGGAGTAAGGAGCCAAGGAGGCGACCGCAATGACTCGAGGTGTGACAGAGGATGTGCCGATGAGCGATTCCATGGCGATGGCGGCTGCTCGCTCCCGCTCCTTCCACCAGTTTCGCTTTCCCCAATCCTCGTCGCTACCAGATCGAGAGGTGGATGTGGATACAGCCGCAGGTGTGGACGGCCATGGTGAGGAGAGTGGGGGCCATGTGCTGTTTGGTGATGGAGGACTGTTCGTCTGCTCTCTCTTCTCACAAACATGGATCCTCTCTCTGGAGGTGCAGCGGAACGGCGCCTACCACCTCTTGGCGACGGCCCCTACCTGCAGGCTGCAGCATCAAGAGATTAGTTGGCGAGGGGTACACCATGCCTCTAAGGGCCTCGCTTGTCTAGCACGACGATGCCTCCACTGAAAATCCACACTTCTGCTGCGTGTAAGATAGTGGCATATAGACGAGGTTTGTGTAACTTGATTTTTCTAATTGATCCTGAGAGTTTCATGCCCATTAGCAGGAATTGCAAAATTGCTATGCTGTGGCCAATTAACTATTGATGCCTCAACCTTAGCAACTTGATCGTTTATTGTTGAAATCTGTGTTAATTTTGCCATGCTAAATGTTATAGAGAAAGCTGGAGACGAGTTAGGTTGTAACATCAACAAATTGCTTCTAAGGGTACCACAATCTCTATTCAGAGTTTCACATTAATCTGATGATTCATAGAAAATGGACGGGGTGGTATCAAAATAGGGATTCTGATCTTTCAACTTTTACGGTAGGTTCAAAAGCGGGGAAATATAATTTTGCGTACAGTTGCATGAGATGGAGCTGCAAACAGATAAGTCATCTTCATATATAAAAGCTTTGTTTTCTGCTAAGCTCTCAATTACTTCAATTGGTTTATCTTCCAAGAAAAAAATACTTAGGTTTCATTGAAAATATGGTGCTGATCCCATTAACTTGAGTCGTGCCATTATCTGCTGCATGAACAAGAGCTGGATGCAGATCAGCAGCCTGTTGCTTCTGGAGGAAATATTTTCTTCTTTATATTCTCACAATTAATCTCTCTCGACTAGACCTGGCAGAGTAGTATATGGTGTGCCATTGTTCCTACAAAGTATTTTGTACTTGACTGGCTTTTGCCATGTGTCCTAATATTTCTTATCATTTTCACTTTCTTTAAATTCCTTATAGTACATCAATGCGGTATAACAAGTTTTTTTGTTCTGTTGAGCCGAAATTATTTAACTTGCATGTGATGTAATGAGCGTACAAGATATCTCCCTTTTTTTGACAATCAGGCTTTGCATCAGTGGAGAGACTATTTAGCGCGTTGACAAGATGTATTGTCAAAAAAGGCTTTGATGGAGAGGATTACAGATTTGGTTGGATTTTATACATGTTAGTTGTTCTTTCCACTTACAAATTGCAGGTGTACACTAGCTTAATTGTGGCTCTTTTCATAACATAGTTCATATATAAGCTATATTACTGCTAAGTGCACCAGATATTCCGCTCAGCTTTGTACTCCCTCCGTTTTAAAATATAAGACGTTTTAACTTTGTAAAGCAAATGTATCTAGACTTGTTTTAGTATATAGGTTCACTCAACTTTAGGATAAATCTATACACTAAAAAAAGTCTAGATTCATTTTCTTTACAAACCTAAAACATCTTATATTTTGAAACGGAGGGAGTAACAATGAACTCGTTCCGGTGCAGGTGCAGGTAAGGGACAATATCATCAGCTAAGTGCTTTAAACATTCCCCTATGCATGCACCTCAATTTGATCCCTTAACTCTGAAATGTCATATTGCAGTCCTAGGGTAGGCATCTTCCATATTGTTACTTTAATAACTACGTTTGACATAGGATCAAGCTTTCTGAAGAAACAAAATATTCAAGCTGATCCTTCTGAGTTTTGATATGTTTTGCTACTTCCTCCGTTCCAAATTAAAGATGTACTTAGACACGTTTTAGTGTTTACATACATGTGTATCTAGACAAAGCTGGGTCAATTAATTTGGAGCGGAGGAATTATTAGATAAGGGAAGATAACTCATTTCTTACTTGAGTTATATATAAAAGATTACATTGTATTGGCGAGAGTACAATTTGAAGCCTATTTAGCTTGGAGTGGTTCTCATTGCCATGCCACGCCTTTAGAAAATATTTGCTACCATTGTTATGATAAATGTGACTTGTCTATAAGTCATATCGGGTTGCTTTAGCATTTTCAGGTGCATAGTGTTCTATTTTTGGGCGTGAGAGATTTTGTTGACAAGACACGGTGGAATTTTGATGTAATTTCGAGATAACAATTGGAAACATTGTTCTATTTTTGGGCGTGCAAGATTTTGTTTCCACTCTTCTCCAAATTTCAATTGTAATGAAAAAATTGTCCCATCTCTGTCATTCCTTGCTGCTCATAAATATTTGCTTTCCTTATTCAGCTGATATTGGCTCTCTAGATTCAGAGTCCAGGAGAGACGATAATTCTTTTAGTGTGTGCAACATCTAGATTCAGAGTCCGGGAGACGATAATAATACTCTTTTATTTCAAAACATGTCCTAGAGAATTGTAATTCAAACTGATATTGGCTCAAGTTTTTCATATTCTAATCTTCTGCAATATACATCTATTTTATCTTTTAAAGAGGGACGGGCGTGGCAACGCGCGCTTTAATGGTCTAGTATAACTTAGCTTGCAACAAGTACAGGAGTCACAATAGGGATGCATAAAGAAAAATAATAATTGGAATTGGCAAACTCTTGTTCTTGGTCAGAGAACAGCTGGCAAACAGTTTCACAAATAAAGCTTTTGAAGAAGTTTTAAAACATGAGTAATCTTTGCTCAAAAAGGTTTTTCAAAATGATGGCTTTCAAAGTAATACTCAATAGATAAAAGTCTTGTGCAAACAAGAAAAAAATAAAGAACATGATTGAAGAGATCACCATATGAATGCTTGAAACACAACAACTCAAATGCTTGCTGGAGATAGAGAGGAAGCATGTTTACTGATTCAACTTAGAAAATAGGAGAAAGGTCCCTTCATAGAGGGAAGCAGGGATTTCAAGTCATAAAGAGTTTCCAAAAGATTATGGTACTTACTAGCTTTGAGCCCTCGTTACCCTATCATAGGCATCTTGAGAGGATTAAGGTTAAAGTGAACAAGGATGGAGTATATGCTTGACGAAATATAAGTTGACAATCTCATGTCCCTTGAGTACGATGGCCGCTCCTCATGCTACTCAACTTTGGTCACCGGTAAGTTCTTGTCATTGTAAGTACATGTGTATCATAAAGAACCACCAACGGGGTACCCCTTGCACATGATAAAGGAGCTATCCCATAACCAAAATGACAAGACAAGCAGACAATAAGCATCTCAGCGATCTTTTTATTTACTATATGCATAGCTTTTTATTGAGGATGCTTCACAGGTTGCTCATTATGGTGATGCTGCAAGTTTCCACCATGATTAGGCATGGCTTAGGCTAGCTGCCCAGGCGTTTCTCTAACACACATACATCACTCCATGGACTTACAAGCTCCCTTTTTATTTCACACCGACGACATCCGCAAACAAAAGAGCATGATATCAACTGGATATGTATCCATAAGTGTTGAAAGCGTTCCCCGTGACATCACGGTTCTGCTAATCCCAACGTATAGATGCAAGCATATACAACTTCGATGACACAATGGTTCAAGTCTATTAGGGGCAAGAAAATAAGGTGTGCCATCAAGTTCGTGAGAGCTTTACTAACTAGTTTTCACATAACAAAATGGTTTTTAATTCAAAAGATAGATGAAGCTTGAAAATTTGTTTGGAATAGCAATAATGCTAATAGGTACGAAAACTTGAGAAGAATTCCTGACAGAAACAGATCGAAACAAAAACACGACGAGAAAACTATGCACGAACCTCGGGGGATCTGGGGGGTTATATATTACGAAGTTTCAATACATAAGAAGGTGCTGGTACGAAAACGAGACGGAGACGGAGCTCGGGGGGCTCACACCCCCTCCAGGCGCGGCCAGCTGGGGTCCGTGCCTGGGGTGGGTGTGGCCACCCCGACCTCCGTTTCCTCCTTTGCTTCTTCTCGTAACCTCCCTTATGTAATAAAAACATAAAAATATAGAAATATTCGGTTTTTACGAACCTTCTGTTTTCACCACTTTTTCCTATTCAAAGACGAACTCTGCAGATTCCTTTTCTCCTTCTCCTGGAAATTCCTTTCCTACAAGGTCTCGCACAAACCTCAATGTCAACATTAGTGTAAGCAAAACAATAAACCTTTAGGTTCACACTTCAACTGAAATCCATCAAAACAAAGGCTTCTGTAAGAGGAAAATGCAAATGATAACAGAAATATGTCAAAACAGACCTCGAGGTAAAGATTGATTTTTTCGAAAAACTTCTGTTGATCAACTCAAAAAGTGAAAAACTAATGAAAGTTGGGTAACAACTTGGAGAACAAGCACAGAAAAATACAGCTCCATACTAAGTACTGAGCTCCCTCACGATTTTTTACAATACAACACAAAAATCTGTCCCAGGACAGCCACTTTTCACAACTCCTCTACTTCTCAAAAGTAGTTGAACTTGACACAAAAACCAAAACAAAAATGATAAGGAGCAATTATTACTGAGGTAATAACTTCCAAGACTCGACAAAACTATTGGATTATCTCCCAAGAAGTACTTTTCTTTAATTCCTTTAAGTTAGGCTTGAAAGTTTCAAAGATGCTCACGAAGGAGATATATATTTGAAGTGAAAGAGAGCATCAAGAAGCAAATAACCAACACATTTGAGTCTAACCCACTTCCTATGCATGGGGGTGTCATCAGAAAACAAATTGTTGAAACAAAAAGCCACTAGCATAAGAAGACAAAACAAATGCAACTTCAAAGCTTTCAACATAAAACGGGGAAACTTAACATTATTGAGATGCATAAAACCATGTTTCCCTCTCTCATAATAACTTAAAGTAGCACTTTGAATAAAGTTGACAATATAACTGTCACTTGCAACAACTTTATCATAAGAATGAGCATACTTACTATCACCAAAAAGAGGTCCAAGGTCATAAACCGGATCAATAGAAGCAAGTTGTTCTATCCTAAAATCTTCATTAGGCAAGCTATTTTCACAAGGAGTTTAGAAAATTTGGAAAAGTTAAAATCATAAGAATCTCCATCAAACTTAGTCAAAACCTTTTCCTTTTTACAATCTATAATAGCTCCACAAGTGTTCAAGAAGGGTCTACCAAAAATGATAGGGCAAGTTTTGTTAGCTGCTGAATTAAGCACTAGAAAATCAGCAGGATATTTAATATTACCACAAAGAACCTCCACATCTCTTATAATACCAATAGGGAAAATGGTCTCCTTATTAGCGAGGTGAATAACAACATCAATGTCCTCAAGCTCACAAGGACCAATTTCATGCATAATTTCCCTCTAAAGCTCATAAGGAATAACACTAGAACTAGCACCAATATCAAATAAACCATAGTAGCAATGATCACCAATTTTAACAGAAAGCACAGGAACACTAGCTTTTCTAGATTTACTAGGATGAGAGATAATATTAGAAGTGTCTTCACAGAAGACAATGTGCTCATCCTCTATATTTCTAGTGACAAGATCTTTCACAATAGCTACCACAGGTTCAATATTCATTTGCTCATCAGGTTCCATAGCTTTCTTAGTACCTTTGTTATTCGCACTAATCATCATAGAATACTCCATTACCTTAGATGAGAAAGGTATTTTCTCAACATAAGGTTCACGCAAAATATGATCAATAGTACAAACTTCGGTATTTCTAACAGGAACATGACTAACAACATCTTTATAAGGTGCATGGTACTTATTCCACTTCTTTTGTGAATTTCTATGTAAGAGGAAAAGGCCGTAAAACAATTGGAAATGCTTTGAGAATCAAGACCAAACTCATTGCTAATATCATGGAAGTCATTAGTTCCTATAAAAGATTTTATGCATTCATAATCATAGTTTATACGTGACTTTCTTCCTTTGTCATTCTCCCAAGCTTTAGTGTTCTCTTGAATACGGTCTAGGAGATCCCATTTAGCTTCTTCCTTCATACGTGTGAATGATCCAGCACAAGAAGCATCTAGTAAATCTTTATCGTGAAGAGAAAGCCTAGCATAAAAGTTATTGATAATAATATTAGTAGGTAGTTCATGAATAGGACATTTAAGAATTAGTAACTTCAACCTCCCCCAAGTGATACGCCCAATTTGCATCACCTTTATATATCATAATTTACCTCTATTCATTGATATTTGTCCTATTATGAGGTATTACTTATGGATTTTCATCTGTTTATGCATGTTGGATGATTCTTTCTAACACCCTCGCCTGATAAGACTAAGTTCATATGTATAGTGCCAATCCCTGGATCGGTTCACTGGCACACACAGTACAGATGAATACCAAAGAATTTAACAGTGCATCATAAATAACAAATTGATCTAGCATTTACAATTATTACAATAATGCTTAGCTCAAGGCTAGCTCAATATCAAGTAGCATACGGAAGCATAAACAATTGATAGGCTCCATCTTCAATTGTGCCACAGGTGAACAACTATTGAGTGGAGTATCACAACCTATTCGATCACTCAGAATCGGAATAATAACCTGCAACATAAAACGAAGCAGCCCCAAAGGTTCAATACTTGGAATATATGGCAAGTCGAACTATTAAAGGAGACAATAAACCTAGCATCTACATGCTTATTTGGCAAGTGGGGCTATGGCTAGCACTACTAGGAAAATGGCTATAGGTAATCAGCACATCCGTGGCTCACATGGTTGAAGTGCCCCACGGCTAAAACATGCATGGATCACCTGTGGGGAGTGCCCTACTAGTAACTAGAACAACCGTGGCGCACATGGTCATAGTGCGCCATAGATATGTGTGGGCCAGGGCCCTGCTGGCCGCATGCCGCATACCCGTAGCGCACATGGGGGAGGTGCGCTACGGTTGTTATGGTTAACCGTGGCGCACATGCAGGTCGTGCACTATGCCTAAGTGAAGGCCCCTCTGTTCTGTAAATGGGCAGAGACATCCGTGGCGCACTCTGGCATGTGTGCCATGGCATGTGCGCCACGTGTTAACCAGTATTTTTTTGGCCGCTCCACTTTGTGCACATGTGTGATCATCCACCACCCCACACTTCACTTTCCCCTTCTTCTTCCTCCTTAGATCTAGTCGGGATCCTTCTCCTTCCTACCTCAATTTCTCCACTCATTCACTATTTTTAGCATGTAGAACTTGCCTTGGATGTTACATGCGTAATAGAGGAAGCTCTCCGGTCTCTCATCTCCTTCTCCGGTCTCGCGCGCACCTTTCCTTTCCATATTCTCGCGATTGGTCTCTCATCTTGGTAAGTTGTCCATGTAAGGATGTGTTCATGTGTATATGGATGATATTCTCATATGTATGTAGATGATCGATGATCATGATGTCTGTATGGAGAGGATCGATGGTCATGTGTGTGTATATGGAGAGTATGGATGATGCTCATGCATGTGTGTATGGAGAGGATAATGATACGTTCATGTGTGTATGGATCGGTCTCTCTCTCTCTTGTGTTTGTGTGTGAACAAGTTGCCATTTGTTTTGCCAAAATGTTGATTCATTTCCATTTTGGCAAGAATTTGGCATTTCGCAAAGGTCCTTATTTTAGGATAGGTCATCCTGAAATTTTCTATCGACCATTGCATGCATGCATTGATTATGTGGTTCTAATAGACTTCTAATTGTACCGTGTACACCGTGCAAGCAAAAATGGTGCTCATAATGAGCGAAGGCATTGTGGCTAGATTTTTGAAATGTGCGACGGCCGACATGATACAAAATAACAAGATGGAGATAAGATGTCCGTGCAGAAGATGCAACCTCAACTGGGTGATCGACCCAGATTCCGGGAATCTGTAGGCGCACGTGCTCCGCCATGGTTTCATGGATGGATACACTCGTTGGATAAGCGATGAAGAAGACGATGGAGATGGTGAAGGTGGGCACCATGACGATGATCATCATGGCGAGAACGGGCGAGATGATGAAGAGTCTCCTGGAGATGGTGAAGGTGCGGAAGTAGACCGGGATGATGATGATCTAGATGCTGAAGGAGCAGACGACGATGGAACAACGTTAGGCTGGGTGCGGGACCCTTATGTGCAAGAGCTGCTTCTCAAGCAGACGAGTAACGCCAGGGCTGCCGCTAGAGAGAAAGCCAAGCTTCGGCAACTTGAGAAAGACGCGGTTACTCCATTGTATGAAGGATGCAGGCCCGATGATACCCGGTTGAATGTAACGCTCAAGGCTATGGAGATGAAGGCAAAACACAAATTGAGTGACGCAATCTTCGACGATATGATCGCATTCTGGCACGATCGTCTCCTGGAGGGGAACACGTGTCCAACTAGTATCGAGGACGCCAAGAAAATTGTCTGTCCTCTCGATCTACCGCACGTTAGATATCACGTATGCATCAACGATTGCATCATTTATCGGAGCGAGGACGCGGATAAAACCACATGTCCGGTGTGCGGCGTGAGTCGATACAAGAAATGGAAGAAAGCACCTCGAAAAGTGGTATGGTACTTTCCTATCACTCCTCGTCTGCAGTGCTATTTCGCGGACCCTAAGGAAGCGAAGCTCATGCGATGGCATGCGGAAAGGAAGAAGCCAGGAGATGACGATGACCCCGAAAAGGATGAGCTGCTGACGCACCCTTCAGATGCTAGCCAGTGGAAAGCATTGGACCTCAAATTTATAGAATTCGGTGGAGATTCGAGGAACATCAGGCTTGGTGCGAGCACCGATGGACTCAATCCATTCGGGAGCCAGAGAAGCACGCACAACACTTGGCCCATGTTTGTATGGATGTACAACCTCCCTCCATGGTTGTGCATGAAGAAGAAGTACATACAAATGAGTATGCTAATTCAAGGGCCGAAACAACCTGGTACCGACATCAATCTGTATCTCGGGCTGTTGAAAGAGGAGCTAGCCATGTTATGGGAATCTGGAGCCAATACTTACGACGCCGTCGCACAAGATTATTTCACTACGAGAGCCGCGTTGGTCACTACGGTGCAAGACTATCCAGGTTGCGGGTATATCTCAGGGCAGGTTGTCCAAGGATTTTGCGCATGCATTAGGTGCATGGATAACACAAGCTATCTCCAACTAGAGAAAGATCCAGGGTCTTCAAAAACCGTGTTCATGGCGCACCGGAGGTGGATCAACAAGAATGATCCATGGAGAAAGCGTGGAGACCTATTCGATGGCAAATCCGAGACCCGAGGAATCCCAGAGCGGAGGAGCAGCGAAGAAGTGGAAGAGTTGTTAAAAAACTGGAAAGATTTTCCTAAGCCTGGAAATAAGCGAAAGATGCAGCAAGACAAGCCGCTGATGAAGGTATGGAAAACAAGGTCTATTTTCTGGGAGTTGCCATACTGGAAGTGACGAGGTTTAATCTCGTCAATGCCCATTGTTATGGACTTGGGTTTTGGAGAAGATGGGGATGCTGGAGATCGTGGCACGGTTAACAGACAAGCAACCAGGGGACACGAGATTTACCTGTGTTCAGCCCGGAGGAAAACCCTACCCCGCTTATCCGCTTGATTACGGCGAACCGAAGGTTACAGGTGCAGATTCGATCTGGCGTGGAGGTGTGTGCGAAAGTATGAGTCGACAGATCTAGATCTGTAGATCTGTTGTGGTCTAGTCTATCGGAGGTTATGGCGTGTGTAGGTCGTTCCCGCCTCGTTGGACCCTCCTAGCCTTTATATATGGGAAGGCTAGGTCTCAGTACTGAGTTGGTTACAAGTTGTATTCAAACTCTAGTCTTGAGATATCCTTGTCTTGTGCGCTTTGGAGTCCGTGTCCATATGTGCTTGCACCAAACGTCTTGGGCGTCCTGGACCCTAGCAGGTCGTCGAGTGGGCCTTCCGTCGGGTTGGACCAAGTATGCTAACATCGGGTACCCGTAGGGCATATCCATGTCAGTAGCCCCCGAGTGTCCATCCGAAACGTAGATTCAGGAGGAGACTTAGTTGTCTTGAACCTTGTATTTGGATGTCGGATGAAAGTTGTGTCGAAAGTAAGCACTTCACCCGAAGTTCATCGGGTCAGCTGAATTTGTTCTTGTTGTAAAGGAATCGACATCATGGACGTAGTCAACACAATGGACTATAGGGTGCGCGACCAGCCTCCCTATGGAGTAGCTCAGTGTCTGTTCGAGTCGTAGACTCGAGCAGAGACTTTAATTCAGCCGTTGTTTGCTTCAGGTCCGTAGGAAACATTTTTTCGGATGCTTGAATCAATCCTCCCTATGGGAGTAGCCCCCGAGTCCATATTGGAGTCGTAGACTCGGCGTAGGACTCGAAGATCTTGTGTGTGCGCGACCAGCCTCCGCTTGAGTAGCCCCGAGTGTGCGGAGTCGTGAAGACTCGCGAGACTCAAGTCTTGTATCGTGCAGTTGTAGTAGGAAATCTCATGGGCGTACCACTGACCCGAAAATACATCGGGTGCGCGACCAGCGCTCCTGATAGGAGTAGCCCCCGAGTGTCTAGTTGAGTCGCAGACTCGAGTGGAGACTCATGCGAGGAGAAACCACTGACCTGGAAGTGCATCGAGTCAACATCTCACACATAAGGAGCCAGGAGTCGACGTAGCGGAGTCGTGCGACATTTATCCGGAAGGACTCGACGTTGCGGATGAAGTCGACGCCATTGATTCTATCAGGTGTGCGACCAGCGTCGCGTTTGTCGATGATTGATGTGGTCATTCGAGGAATGCTTTGACTCAGATCTTGGCGTCTGTTGACGTGACTGGCGCTGGTCGACTCCGTTGGAGGACCCGATAGAATAGCTTGGCGCATTTGACATCCTTGTAAGCTGTAGAAAACATGGAGAATTGTGAAGTACTTGTATCTTGTAAGGAATATTTGCCTTTCGGCTTGTATAGTAAGATTCTGGTGCCGATCGAGTCGACACTTTTGCATTTTATGCTAGGCCTTTTCGTTAGCCTGATTACCCTTAGTCTCAGTACCTTGCCGAGGCACTCGGAGTTCAAGGATTCGACGATCAGGCAAAATCAGCTACTCGGGCTGTCGCGTTCGAGGTGCTCGAGTGCGTGGAGCCGATGGCACATTAGGTTACTCCAAGAGGGCGCAGCCCCCGAGCGTTTCGAGTGCGAGTTAAAAAAGAAACCAACTCTAAGTAGAGGGAAACTTAGCTTTGTTGGTAGTTGTCATGGATGGAGTCGACGCGGTAGCGGGTTGCACGCAGACATGGTCGACGTGGCGAACCACAATCATAACGGCGACGGGTTTCCGAAGTTGATGGTGGTAGAGAGCTCCGCATCCAAAGATTGTCGCGGTCGAAGACCACACCGGGTCGCCACATCCGAAGGATGTATTGGGTCATCGCAGTCGAAAGCCGCATTAGGTCGCCGATGTCGAGGGAGCCCCCGAGTCGTGGTCGCTGAAGCCGATATGACCGATCGCCGCAACTGAAGATCGTGTCGGGTCACCGCATCCGAAGGATGCAGCGGGTTACTGCAGCCGAAGGGAAAGGCAGAGCGGTGGACTTAGAGTTACATGCGGCGAGGGCAGTTCCGAAGAGATCGATGTAGCCTGGTAGCTTGCCATTATTTTGGGATGATTTGAATCGGTTCGATTCCTTTTTTCCTTCTTTTCCTTTCCACGTACGAGCATCGATGAGTCAGATCTTTCTCTGACTCCTTGGTCTTGACAACACGTGAAGTTGCAGGAGGCGCATTGCTATGCCAAACATGCTTATTGATGCGTGTCGTGATTGTACTTGTAGTCTCAGCGCATGTATTTGAAGGGTTTCGCGGCATAGTAAATCAAAATTTTCTACGGAGCGAACAGAGGGAAAGCCAAGATCTAATCTAGGAGATGCAAACAACGAGAGAGATTGGATTAGATCTTCATACCCTTGAAGATTCGCACAGTGGAACGTTCGTCGGAACGTGGGTGATGTAGTCGTACTCGCTTCTCCTCCTCGCGATCCGATCCGATCTAGCACCACAAGTGGCGGTGCCTCCGTGAGATGCACACGTGCAGCACCTCGACGTCTCCTCCTTCCTCGGACCAGCGAGTATGGTGGAGAGATAGATTGGATCTACAAC
The DNA here is from genome assembly GCA_030063025.1 of Avena longiglumis. NCBI lineage: Eukaryota > Viridiplantae > Streptophyta > Magnoliopsida > Poales > Poaceae > Avena > Avena longiglumis. The sequence continues at coordinate 24,689,421 of CP125976.1, forward strand.
ACGACGGCGTGGTGTATATGGTGGAGAATTTCCCGCAGGCTTCGCCTACAAACAATCGGGAGGAGAGAGGAAGGTAGCAAGGCTGCTAGGGCTTGGAGGAAGGTGTGTGTGGGGAGGGGGTGCACCACCCCTCTATATATAGAGGGGGCGGTGTTGCTGTCAAAACCCACCGCAGCAGCGACGAGCAACACGAAGAGCCGGAGGCTCCTGTAATGGTGGGCCCTGGTCCTCGGGCAACGGCCATAAACTCCGCACACGTCCCGGCTTGGTTCATATGCGTACACTGACCTATACCTGGTCAGGAAGGTGATGGATTGCTTCGATCAGTTTCCTACATGGTAAACAAGTATACGTAAAATTCGAGCCGTGACCGGCTCCCAGGTTTCCCTGTGAATCGGCTCCTGGAGCCGATTGTCCCATTGTTATCACCATATTTTGGCCAAAGGCGGGGATGGGCCGTGATCAAGATGGGCTTGGAGGATACATATATTCAACGTGTTGTTGGATCGGCCTAGTGCGTAGATTTGGGCTGAATTGCCCGTGTATCTTGTATCATAGTAGGATTCGTGTTTGTTTAGGTTCCGTTTATGTTTAGGTAAAGATAGAGTTGTAGAGTTATTCCAAAAGTAGAGAGTCTCCGGACTATAAATATGTACCTAGGGTTATTGAGAGAAAACAACAACCACGCTCACGACAACACAATCTCACAGATCGCCACCCCTTGTTCTTAGGGTTTCTTTCGTAGTAAGATGCTTAGATCGCATCTTGCGATCTAGGCAAGATTCACTTATTTCGTTACCGGTTTTACTCGTCTGAAGCGTTGTTGATGGAGAGTAATACCATTATCATAGATTGTTTGAGGCTAGCATCGACCGCTTTCATTATTATCGCCGGGTTATGCTACCTCTAGCTATCTCTCTACCCTTGCACCGTGTCCCAAAGTGCAAGGGTAGCACCTTGCTTGATCTTTATTTAGTCGATTCGATCTGTTATAGTTGTGCCTTGTTCAAGGTTTAGTTTAATATCTACGTAATCAGGCCTTACAAACGGGTTGAACGATCCGGTAATGCATAAGGATGTGGCTTATTCGTCCTAGAGAGGATGTTGGTAATTGGCTTTATGTTGGTTATTAGGCCTCTAGGGTTGATATTCTTCATCTTTGTACGCATTAGGCTCAATTACGTAGGACGTTCGATTACGTGGTGAAAACGTTAAACTATCGTAGATCGATTTAACTTGTAGTGGTCAAGCAAAACCCCATGTTATCATAAATCTAACGCAGAACCATGGGGCAATCGGCTTTAGGAGCCGATTTGCTGTGGAAACACGGAGCCGATTACGGCTCGAATTTTACGATACTTGTTTGTCATGCAGAAATCAATCGAGCAATCCTCACCTTCCCGACTGGTATAGGTCGTGGCACGCCGAACCAAGCCAGACGTGTCGGAGCTTTATGGCCGTCGCCCGAGGGACCAGGCCCACCAGAATTCCTGGAGCCTCCCGCTGCTCGCCGGTGGGTTTTGGCAGGCAACACATTCGCACGCCGGTGGGACCTTCGACAACGTCACATCAACACCCGAGCGGCGATGGAGAATGATCACCACTTACGACGATCCGCTGGCGAGCACAAGGCCAAGCACGACGAGATCAAGGCCCTTCGAGGAAGACCTCATCGGCTCTTTTGAGAGGACCCGACGCATGGCATCGTGGAAAGGGTTCTCCCGAGCGCTCTTAATGAGGTGGATCTGCTCCTTCGAGGAGCGCACTGGGCTCTACGACAGAAGTCAACCACATGGTGGCTCATTCTTTGCACCGTCATTCCGAGAGCCCGTGAACGCTGAGCGGGTCGCGTCCGCGTAGTCCAGAGATCATGAAGCATCGCACTCCCCGGGACCTACTTTAGGGACTCACCAGGAGAGCGCCCACCAGCCGCAGATCCTGCTCGCACTTGCCGCCCGTAACCGCCGGGCAGCGGCCACGTCGTCTACAAGGCCGAGGCGACCTGTGATTGCCAATTCTGTTCGAGCCACCTAAGGAGATCCCACACGGATATATATGCGCCTACGCGGACTGCAATAACGACACGCACCAAACAGATTGCAACCGCAGGAGTTTCGCGGCAGAACCATTGGGCAGGATCCTCCGGCAGGCGTGTCCGAGCATATGGCTGGGATGGACGCCGACAAACAAAGGCATGGCTAGCCAAGTATGCCATCGAGCAAGTCATGAGAATCTAGCCCTACAGCTCAAACAAGGAGCAAATCGGTACCATCCTGAGGGACAGTTCGGCTTGCGTCAAGAGAAGGACAATCGGCTACTCAAAGCCGCACTTCAACGAGTTTGATCTCGATTCCGCCGCCACCCAAGTATAAGCTCCCCGAGTTCAAGATTCACCGGGTCGGGTCAAGCTCGATCGAGCACATGCCGATACCGCACAACTAGGCATGATTTCGCATCGATCGATGCGCGTAAGATTCTTTGCAATCTCCGACAGACCGCCTTTGGGTGGTACACCTCACGCCACCGATTCAATTCATACCGAAGCAACCGAAGAGCAGCCCACATCCGTACTATCTGAGGCTACCGAGGCTGGCATTGCGCACTGGCGCGTCTTGCGAGGAGAAATCGAGCCGAGTACATCCAGCCAGATTGTCAAGAACCGGCGTTACTCGGCTCGTTTAATCGAGAAGGAAGCCGCCGAGCTGGCAGTGTTGGGTCTCTCGCCGTCACAAGGACTTGGCATTCTGTGTAGAATACAACTCATTGGCGACATGGCCCGTAAATCGACGATGTATGAGCAGCGCCACCTCGAGTTGTACCAAGACAAATTCAAACGTCCGATAAGCTCGGTCGATGTAAGAAGAAGATCCGACGCAGACCAGGAGGTGGCAGCTGAATGGGCTGGGGCGATCCTGTGGCTCGCAAATGGGTGAAACAAAGAAGGGCCCGCGAAGGGTTCGATTGATGTGAGCAAAGCCGAGCAGATATTCGATCATCGTGAAGGAGAAGCAAAGATTACCCAAGGCCACAAAATCCCTACGGCCAGAGATGAACGGAGACCATACGCAAGTGGCATCATTCGCTCACTCACACCACCAACGAGTGCAAGGAGCTTCACCGCCAAATCCAAATGGCGATAGAACAAGGTCGTCGATCCTTGGGCGCTTCGCCATGAAAGTGGACACAAACCCATTTCCGGCCAACATGGTAGAACTTGAAGCCCGCGAGGCGTAAGATGGATTTCGCTCGCGTTAACATGGCAGGTCCGATACCACCATGACACGCATAAAGAGAACGGTGGTCGCCCCGGGCAAGGAAAGAAAGGAGGCTAGTCCATGCGACCGCCCAGCCACAATGACAAAGCGGTACAGAGGAACAAGTGAGGAGAGTGCGATATCGAAGCCACATTCCACGATCTCCTTAACAAGTATGAGCGCCAAGATGACCAACGCCAAGACGACAGTAGACGACGAAGATATGAGCACCTTGCTAGGGGACCGTCGAGAGAGAAGGAAGGCGCAGCTAGGCATTGGGATTGTCCTTTCTTCAAGTATTGCTGGGGCACCGGAATGAGCCGATTGCCTACAGTCGACAACTGCCCGGAATGCAATCAGCAGAAAGAGGACACGAGGCCAGTGTCAGTATTCAAACGCCTAGGGCCTCTTCCGTCCCAGAGCCGACACAAGGAGTCCGCTCGAGCAGGAGACCTCGAGGAGCCGGAGGATGACAAGGTCAAAGATGTATCACCGCCAAGGTGGTGCCTGACGGACTCGGACATACCCGAAGCGTAGAGTGCAGCGTAACCTAGAGGAAGTCAAGCGCAGATTCCACGCTTTGAAGAAGGCACGGCCTGATCCGCCGTCAAAGTGAGACAGATGTGGAAACGGAAGACCGCCCGACCAGGAAAGAGTGGCGCCTAAACCGGTAAGAGCCGATGCAAAGACATCGGCTAGCACAAACATGGTGTTCGTGCTCTGCCGTAATTCTGCGCCAAGAACCGATGAGCTACTCGTGGCACAATTTGATCGCGCCCACGGCCGTTATCTTTGAGAAGCCACGTGAGAAGGGTTACAAACATCCGAAAGCCCATACTGCGAGGTTACATCAATGGGCAACCCGCAAGATGTTGGTGGACACCGGAGCGGGTCAATATCATGCCATACTCCATGCTACGACGCTTTGGGACGCCCACCGCAGATCCGATCAAAACCAACGCCACGTTGAGCGACTTCAACGGTCGTCTTGAACACAAGGTGTATCAACGTGGACTTGACAAGGCAGGAAAACCGTACCACGTCATTCTTCGTCGTGACAGCAAGAGCACTTACACCGTCTTGCTAGGAAGGGATTGATTCACGCTAATTGTCGCATCCGTCCACAATGCATCGATGCACGATCCGGTGGGATGGAGGCAAGTCGAGGTCATCCACGCAGACGATTCTATCGAGATCTCCATAGTCGGCATGAACGTGCGGGAAGCGGAAGACCAAGAGCCGATCTCGAATCAATCTAGACGGCTGCGAACGTATTGAAGCTACAAAAACGGGTGAGGCTGGTCTTATCCATCGCCTTACAGAGTAGAAGAGCCCACGATCACCAGGCACGGCCGATCCCTGCGATCGGCCACAAAAAATAAAAAGCAGCGATCATACGACAAGCAGTTCATGTAGTCGTAGCAGAGAGATGCTCTGCCATTGTAAAATAATAAGGTGTAAACCGTCCTTGACAGATGCAAGGGCGATTCAGCGATCGCCCAAATTATTTTTGTTGTCCTCACCCACCGTTTGCCCTGTGTTTAGCGTCGATTTGACAGGTGACGGAAAGCTAGGGTACGGGTTTACATCCACTGATGAGCTAGAAGAGATCGACATTGGTCATGGGGATAAGCCACGACCAACATTTATCAGCAGAAAGTTAGAGCCAAGTCTGCGGGCCCGATGATAGCCGTTGAAACAATATCCGATTGCTTCGCTGGGACTACAGAGATGCTGGATTGGACAGAGCATCATCGAGCATCGCCTCCGCTCAAAAAGGATTTCGCCGTTTCAAAATGAGCACGACAAATGAAGGCGAAATTCGGAAGAAGTCAAGAAAGAGGTCGAAAAATGTTGACGCCAATTTGATCGACATGCGTATGCTGGATTTCTAGTATTGTACCGCCGAGAAGAAGGGTGGCCAATGGCGGGTTGCTATAGATTTTCGAGATCTCAACAGAGCTACCCCAAAGGATGAGTATCCGATGCCGGGCGTAAACATTAATCAATGCAGCAATGGTCATAAAATTTTGAGCTTCATGGACGGCAATGCCGGTACAACCAGATCTTTATGGCTCCGTAAGACATACACAAGATCGCATTCGAGTCCTGTGGTCCGTGGGGTTATTTGAATATGTAGTCATGACGTTGGATAAAAATGCCGCCACGCATCAAAGGGCCATGAATTATATCTTCCATGATCCGATCGGCAACCGTGGAGATTTACATCGATGACGTGGTGATCAAGTCGGCTTCGACGACGGACACTTGGACGATCGCAACGCGTCTGGACCGAACAAGAAAATTCGCCTACGGATGAATCCAAAGAAGTGCGCTTCGGTGACCGGCCGGTTCTTGGGCTTTCGGTCCATGAACGCGAATTGAGATCGGCCTGAAAAGTCGAGGCAAGTAACGATGAAGCCACCCACCACAAAGAAAGAACTGCAGTCCCTTATCGGCAAGATCAACTTCCGACGATTCATCTCCAACTCCAGAAGGATTGAGCCGCTCATGGGACTAGTTAAAATCAAATCGACGAAGAATTCATGGGGCGAGCAACAACGCCTTTGACGAGATCAAAGAATATCCGACAAAGCCGCCAGCAGTTAGTTCCACCACCGACAGCCATTCTACATTTACTTGTCGTGGGTCGACACATCCATCGCCTCGAGTGGTGCAAGTTTATGATGGGTCGAGCGGTCGCCTTTACATAAGGGAGGATGCTGGACGCAGAGACAAGGTACCGATATCGATAAGTTGTGCCTCTCCTGCTTTTCACCGCACCAAGTTGCGACATTTTGCTATCGCAGAGATCATCATCATATGCAAATCGACGTCATAAAGCACATGCCGCTCCTATGTTAAAAGGCCGGGCAAATGGATGTTTGCATTGTCGAGTTTGACATCCGGTATCAACCCGCGAAAGCGTTAAGGGACAGGCCGGCGATCTTATCGAAAGGATCAACACTAACATAGCCGCACCGTCCATAAGAGCGTGGGCTATGTTTTTCGACGGATCGTTTGTGACGATGGCTGCGGCATCGGCATTTTACTCGTGTCGCCTGGGGCAACATTTTCCTTCTCCATCGATTGTCTACCTCTCGCACTAACAATGTATCCGAGTACGAGGCAATACGCAAGGGATGGAGTTACTCCTCGGCCGGAAGCAAAGTGGAAATTTTGGAGACTCCAAGTTGGTGATTTCCCACTCACGAGGACTACAAGTGCGAGAGCGAGTCCCTCTTCCCATTATGGCTGCACCGCCGAGCTGATGACGCAATTCCGTACATCAACTTCACTTGATCCCACGAGCGAGAATCGAGGCGAACGATCTTGCAGATGGCTTCAGGATACAAGGATGTGGAAGAAGGAGCCGACGCTCGTGCAGTTCCCGAAGCGGATGATTGGAGAGCCGATATCTTCAATTACTTGAAAGATTCGCTGGGGGCACCTAAACGGATAAGGTACAAAGCCATGAAGTACGTGCTTATTGGGGATGACATGTTTTACAGGACTGAAGGGCTATTGCTCAAGTGCTTGGGGACAGAGGCCAATCAGCTCCTACACGAGGTACACGAAAGGCGCTGGAACTCACCAATCGGCTCATAAGATGAAATGGTTGATCAGCGATCGTGGTTTTATTGGCCCACCATGCTTGAGGACTGTTTCAACTACTATAAAGGGTGTCAAGCATGTCGAAATTTGGAAAATCCAGATGGTACCACAAGAATGAACCCCATCATCAAGCCTTGGCCATTCCGAGGTTGGGGCATGGACATGATCGGCAAGATCAATCCTCCATCAAGCAAAGGCCACATGTGGATTCTGGCTATCACTGACTACTTCACTAAATGGGTAGAGGCTGTCCCGATGAAGTCAGTAAACTCGAAGGATGTTATCAATTTTGTGAAGGAACATGTCATCCATCGATTCGGGATTCCCCAAACTATCACGACCCAGTGGCAGTCAATGGACAACATCACAAGAAATATTTCCCAAGCATGTGGGATGTTGGACAGTAGAACTGGAGGAGCCGTTACATGAAATCGGCTAGGTAAAGACACGAGAAGCGATGGACAGGTAAAATATGGGGGCCGATGCTGAAAATCGGCCGAGTAAAACCCCATATTTTGGTCCTGGGATAACACAATATGGGGGCCGATGCTCCCATATTATATGGCGATCGTAGGGGCGATGCTCCGATTGATTATATGGGGGCCGATGCTGAAAATCGGCCGAGTAAAAAAAAATATACATATATGTAGCCGATGCACGGTCATCGATGCTAGAGGTTCACACATGTTACAAAAAGGGCCACCTCGACGGTCTCAGCCTCGTCATCTTCATCTTTGCTTGTCACTAGTCGTCTGTGCGGGGCACGTTTTTTGGTGGGCAATTGGAGATTTGGGTCGTTTGTGTTTGAATCCACCGTGTTGAGGAAGGTCGCAGGTCGTCATTTGAAACCAAGAAATGGCCGTTGTGATGTGTCTATGGATGCGATCAAGGTTGACCACAACGCGTTGGAGAAGCCGATGGGTAGTCATCGGCTCTGGCGATTTGACTTGTTTGATCAGACGCAGCATGATGAAAGCCGATACGGTGTCATCGATCTCTGAAGCATCAACCTATTTCGTTATCGCAAAATTGAAGCAAAGAGAAACAATATTTGGGAATCAGATTTTCATTCATTCAAAAGATCATTGCTTACAGGGATGATCGATTACAAAAGGGCCTACTACTTATGGCCATTACTACGATTCCTAATCTAAGCCGAGGTCGCCGCCGTCACCGTCGCCGTCCTTCTTCGCTTCTCGGCGCTATCTCAAGATCGCCTCGCCGCTGCCTGAAGAACCAACGGGACCTCTTCGTCCTCGTCGTCATCTTCAAGATCTTACTGGAGCGAAGCGCTTCGGCGGATACTGTCGGAGGGTGTCCTCCGATTCCTCCTCTCGCCCGGAAGAGTCGACGCCGTCCCACGACATCGTTGCCGCTCAGCCTCCGTTCCCGTCGGCGAGGAATCGCAGTTTCTTCGCCGCCGTGGACGATCGTTTCGACCAGACTGAAATCTCAGCCTTCGCCCCACCATCGTGGGCGAAAATCTTACATCGCCAGGTGGATGCTCGCGGCTCTGGTCGCTAATCGAGTTGGAGGCGGGAGGACACATCGAGGAAGCAGAGGCCATGGCAGAAAGAGGTTTTTCCGACGATGGGAGAGGGTTTTCCGCAATCGGAGGAAGATGGGGACGTGAACTGTTCAGCTGATTTAAATAAGGGAATAGTGGACGGTTCAATGCCATGGCGGTTTCAGATTACCGCCAAAGTCAAATCACGCTAAGCGCAGGAGTTGAGAAGACAGGCATAATGATGAAGGGTAGCGTGACGGTCGTTCGCCACGCGATTCTGCCGACGCTGCACCCGATAAAAAAGGAGAGGAGAAGAAGAGGAAAAGCATGCAGTGGTTTTGGAATTATCATTGCCAAAACCGAGGGCATATGTTATCACCATATTTTGGCCAAAGGCGGGATGGGCCGTGATCAAGATGGGCTTGGAGGACATATATTCAACGCGTGTTGTTGGATCGGCCTAGTCGTAGATTTGGGCTGAATTGCCCGTATCTTGTATCATAGTAGGATTCGTGTTTGTTTAGGTTCCGTTTATGTTTAGGTAAAGATAGAGTTGTAGAGTTATTCCAAAAGTAGAGAGTCTCCGGACTATAAATATGTACCTAGGGTTATTGAGAGAAAACAACAACCACGCTCACGACAAACACAATCAAGATCGCCACCCCTTGTTCTTAGGGTTTCTTTCGGTAAGTGTTATGCTTCCTAGATCGCATCTTGCGATCTAGGCAAGATTCACTTATTTCGTTACCGGTTTTACCTGCATCAAGAAGCGTTGTTGATGGCGAGTAATACCATTATCATAGATTGTTTGAGGCTAGCATCGGCACTGTCATTATTATCGCCGGGTTATGCTACCTCTAGCTATCGCTACCCTTGCACCGTGTCCCAAAGTGCAAGGGTAGCACCTTGCTGATCTTTATTTAGTCGATTCGATCTGTTATAGTTGTGCCTTGTTCAGGTTTAGTTTAATATCTACGTAATCAGGCCTTACAAACGGGTTGAACGATCCGAATGCATAAGGATGTGGCTTATTCGCCCCAGAGAGGATGTTCCGCATTGGCTTTATGTTGGTTATTAGGCCTCTAGGGTTGATATTCTTCATCTTTGTACGACGCAGGCTCAATTACGTAGGACGTTCCAGTTACGTGGTGAAAACGTTAAACTATCGTAGATCGATTTAACTTGTAGTGGTCAAGCAAAACCCCATGTTATCATAAATCTAACGCAGAACCATGGGGCAATCGGCTTTAGGAGCCGATTATTGTGGAAACCCGGGAGCCGATTACGACCGAATTTTACGATACTTGTTTGTCATGCAGAAATCAATCGAGCAATCTCACCTTCCGACTGTATAGGTCGTGGCACGCCAACCAAGCCGTGACGTGTCGGAGCTTTTGCGGGCCGTCGCCCGAGGGACCAGGGCCCACCAGCAGTCCTGGGAGCCTCCCGGCTCTTCGTGTTATCAGTCGCTGCTCGCCGGTGGGTTTTGGCAGGCAACACCCATGGTTCTGCATTAGATCTACGATAACATGGGGTTTTGCTTCATCATTACAAGTGAAATCGATCTACGATAGTTTAACGTTTTCACCACGTAATTGGAACATCCTACACGTAATTGAGCCTGGTAGATACAAAAGATAATGGAAAACTAACCCTAGAGAAGGCCTAACAACCGACGTAAAGTCAATTCCCGGAACAACTCCTCTCGAACTAGCAAACCATATCCTCACGCATCATCGGATCGTTCAACCCGTTTGCAAGGCCTGACTACGTGGATATCAAACTAAACCTTGGAGAACAAGGCATACTATAACAGATCAAATCAACTGAATAAAGATCAAGCAAGATGCTACCCTTATACCCGGGAAAAGGTGCAAAGGTAGCTAGGCAACTAGAGGTAGCATAATTAAACAATCATAGCAAAAAGTACTGATGCTAACCTAAACAAATCTATGATAATAGTATTACTCGCCATCAACAAGGCTTCAGTACGAGTAACACCAAATAACGCATAAGCAGAATCGCCTAGATCGCACCGAAAGAAACCCTAGAAACAAGGGTATATGCCCCGAGATTGTGTTTGTGAACGTGATTGTCCTCCTTTTCTCAATAACCCTAGGTACATATTTATAGTCCGGAGACTTTCTATCTTTGGAATAACTCTACAACTCTATCTCTTACTTAAACCAAACGGAACCTACTACAATATATGATACATGGGCAATTTAGCCCAAATCCACGACAAGGCCGATTCAACAACACGTTGCATATATGTATCTTCCAAGCCCATCTTGATTACGGCCCACCTCCTCCTTTGGCCAAAATATGGCGATAACACATGCCCCCGGTTTTGGCAATAATAATTCCAAAACCACTCTGATGTTTTTCTTCCCCTTTTTTTACATCGTTACGCTGTTGCAGCGTAATCGCCACGCCACCCCTCATCATGATGCCCTGTCTTCTCAAATTCTCCGCAGGCATGATTTGACAATTTTGGCAATCAGATTCGGGAAACCGCTATGGCATTGAACCGCCTCCCCACTATTCCCTTATTTAAATTCATCCGAGCAGTTTGCCCCCATCTTCCTCCAAGAGCTAAAAACCCTCTTCCTCCGCCATAGACTCTCTTCTTCCGCCTTCCTCCCAATCTTCCAACACGATTAGCGATCGAACCGACGCCGAGCACTACCACGGCGGCAGATGAGACTCTCGCCCACAATGGTGGGACGAGAGGATTGAACTCGCCTCGGTCGGAGGACGACGAGTCCCCGACCGGCGAGGGGCCTGCAGCTTGTCAACGGGAACCGGAGGTGGAGAGCTCGACGACCGATCTCGGATGGCGTCAATCCTCCGACGAGGAGGAGGAATCGGAGGAGACACCTCCGATGAATACCCGCCGTGAAGCGCTTCCGCCGGGTCCAAATGAGACACCAAGACGATTTACAGGACGAGGAGGCCCCATCGGCATCTTCAAGAAGAAGACGACGCCGCAGCAGCTGATGAAATGAACAAGATGACGGCAAGGACAGCGGCGACGACACCGGCCTCTAGATTAGGAACTAGTAGTAGTAGTACTAGTAGTAGATCTCCTTTTGTAAGCAATCGGCTCCATTGTAAATAACCGTCTCTTGAATCAACAAAGATTTCTTTTCCAATTTGATTTTGTCGATAGTCAAAATAGGTCGATGCTCCGTGTTTATAGTATCAGACGGCTTTCACCACACCGCTCATACAACAACCAAGTCAAAGCTCAAAGAGCCGATGGTAAAACATCGGCTTTCCCAAAACGCTGACAAGGTCAATTTTGGTCGATACTTAGACAACTGAGCGCCACTTCCGTTTCAAACGGTAGCTCGCGACCCTCTCTTCAAAAAGGGCGACCAGATCTCCAATTGCTCACCGACCAGATCGAGCTCACAGACAAGAACCTCGATCCCCAAGCATAGATCCATCTCCGCGGCAAACTAGATGGCGGAATCATCCAACACCAACCCAACTCTCCGTCAAGGTACGCCTACCTCGCATCGAACACGGTGCTAGAATTAATGGCAAACACCAATTAATGCTTTATTCCACCATTAAATTTTTTAGGTTTCAGACATTCTGCTGCCGCATCCTTCTCTCCCAATTTCTCTCTGTCTTGGCCCCCATACAGAATCTAGTCCTGCCCATCTGATCTCTTGTGAAGCAAACAGAATCCCCTTCGTAAGCCAAGACCTAGATTTGAACTCTTGGGCCGATCGTCATGAGCCGGCCTAATCCTCGAACATTGGGTCTCTTGGTTTAGCAGGGTAGCTAGAGCTTACCAATCCCAATGGGAAACCACGGGAATAGCCTATGCCTTGCATTTGTCGTTGTCTCCCCTTGAGAAACATGAAAATCTTCTAAAAACCATCGGCTACTTCTGGTCTGACGCTTTGAACTGCTTCATGTTCGGTCATGGCCCCATGTCACCAACTCTGTTAGACGTGGTGATGATTACTGGTCTGGATGTTACATCACCCAGCCCCTCTGCTTTTAAGCTGACCAAGGTCCCCTACAAGCTGTCTTCCAAAACAGATCGCATTTAACTGGGTGCCTACCCAACGCCATATGAAAACTAAAGGCTGTCACACCGAGAAAGAACACACCGCCTTTTCTCAACTTCCGCTGGAACATTTCATATTCGTGGCCCTTCCTTGCTCCAACCAAGAATTATCTCTCTTTGGCCTATGAGCTTGCCAAAGGCACTCAACTTGGTATCGACAAACTGCTCCTTGAGAGGTCTATCGATATCTCAGCTTGATGTCTGTCAAACTGTTCTCCGCATAGCCAAAACAGGAGATCCTTGGTGGTTCATTCAGCTATGGGCTCAGCTGTATTTCCAAAACCACGCCCCAAACTTCCCTTGGCGAAGTTGCACCTTTCCAGATGTCAAAGGGAAGCATCCGATGCACCAGCTACGGCCAAGCTTTGTATAGACTGTAGTAAACTGATCCCTCAGAAGCATCCAAGTGGTTCAAGACTTTCTTTTAAGGCTGGACAATCCTATCTTCTTTCCTTACATGGAAGAATCGAACATTTTGAAAATCCAATCTCCTTCAGTAGACAACTTTGCCGATGACACCAGACTCAGCCTTTTTCCACCGTGATCCGTCCTCATTTCCTTCCAGTTGGCATGAATACATCCAACAGAATAATCAAGCCTGGGTATGAATTCTACCAGCCGGTCGTAGTGGCTCGGCAATTTGGCCTTGGACAAGTACCTCCCCATTTCTTTCTCCACCATCTTACAGAGAGCAGAGCCGACCTGCCTGATCCTCTCACCAGTCAAAGGTGCTATTCCTTCTTCGATGCTCTGACCATCCCAATTCCTAGCGACCTCACCTTCGCCTCATCAACCGATGGCTTTGAAAACTGGTGGTCGATGTGGAAGACTCATGCCTTCAGGAGAGCCCTGGGACCGTTGCTGAAACAACTCGATGCTGACTATGATATCCCCGTGGAACAGGTACCACTACTTGTACATTTTCTTGATGCAGCTCACAAATGATTCTTCTACTAACACACTCTCTCTTTGCAAAGAACAAGATGGTCCCGAACCCACGCAGTGATGGCTCCCTTCGAGTTCCTTCCGCCAGCCTCGTGGTTCTTTTCGCAAAACTCGCCACCTTTGAAAAAGGTCATGATGCGTAACCAGCCGATATCACCACAATCGGCTTCCAAGAACCAAGCAACTTCTAAGTCAGCCCCTCGAGTTCCAACTAAAACAAGAACGATGGTGAGGAAGGTAGTCGAGGAAGACCTTAAGGCGGAGCCCTTCTCCGTAAAGTTCGCATGTAGGCTGATCCATGCCTTGGTCGATCTTTTCACCCTTGCAAATCTGCTGCTTACTAGTTCTCATTTCTTAAAGCCCGTCAAGACACCTCCAAATGAGGACACTCAAACCAATCGAGGAGAATTGGGCCCAACAGACTCGAGAGGACCATTACACCAAGCCAGCCGATTTACCACCATCGGCCGTGAAAAGGCGTTCTCGAACCTCCGCCCGAGCACCAATGAGGCGGGCTATGGAGCCCCAAGAGGGCTCGCAAGGATCAAACTTCTTCGTCGAGCCAAGAGGTTTCGAAAGTCATCACCCTCCATGCTCTTACCACTTGTTTCCTCATCTGCCGATTCATCACCATTTGCATCGGCTAAGCACCTTTCATGCAGACAACTGACGCTTCTAGAGGGAAGGCCGAGGCCGTGCCGATGCCTTTAGCCAAGCCGGATCTAGCAATCCCCGAAGGTGCAGATGAAACGGCCACCACTTTGGCCAAGCCCCCAGCAACCACACACAAGCCGATTGTCTCGTCATCTGCTATCCCCTCGATCTTAGGAGAGGTACGTTAGCTTCTTTCGGCTCATCCTTACATGTTGGACGCATACTGACGCCTTTTCGGGCTGCCAGGGTTATGATATTTCAGGCTTGCTGACGTTCGACCCTGAATCCATCGAACCAACTCCCTCTGTTGCCAACGATGAACCATGAGCCAGGGCTGTTCTACCTCAATTCCAGCGTCTTAAAGCCTTGGTGTCCTCCCCGATCGAGGAGCTAATCGAGGGTTCTGAGGAGGTGAAGAGTGTTCTTGCTGAAGTCAAGGATCAACTCCCAGTAGCATTGCAGGTGAAGCTTTGGCCAGTTGTAACTCTGTCTTTCTACGGGTCAAGGGTGAAGTTAGCTCGTGAAAGGATCAATCTGCGCCGCGCCCAACTTCCGCTGAAGGCCAATATTGCGCATAGATGTCGCAGCTCAACGAGAAAAGGCGTCTCGATGCCAAACCGACACCTCACAAGATCACGAGCTCGCATCCTTAAAAAGGGAGTTGGCAGATCTTGAAGAGAAGGTCCGGGCGACTAAACAGCTCATTCGCGACAAGGAAGCATCCATCGCCCGTTCCCAAGACGAAGCAGAAAGCCTGAAAGTTCAACTGAAGACCGATCTGGCAGAAATACGTGCCCTGAACAAGCAGCTAGTGACGGGCAAGGACGAATATGACGAATCCGAGATCGCCGAGGTGGATCGTGTCCGTGCTGACGCCCTCCACGCCTTCGAGACATTCCTTCAGTAGCTCGTTCATGTAAACTGGCACCTGCTTGTAACAGTTTGAACCTCTAGAGTCGATGACTGTGCATCGGCTATATTTTTTTTTTATTTGGCCGATTTCGTGTATCGGCCCCCACCTTTCACTGTCCATCATCCCACATGCTTGGGAAATATTTCTTGAGATGTTGACCTTTGACAGCCACTGGGAATTTCACGCCCAGCCTCAAGCATGTACGCTGCTTCCTCTTAAAACTTGATCGACCAGATGGCCCGTGGCAATTTGGAGACCATTTACCATATGTCGCATCCTTAGTCCCCAATGGCAATACAGCTTCCCATACCAGATCGCCAACGTGGAACTCCTTTGGTCTCACCTTCTTATTATATGCACGAGCTACCTTGGCCTTGTTCTCTTTGATTTTCTCGGCGACCACAGCCCTAAGCTCGCTTAAATCCTCAACACCGCCACTCATTAAAGCCGCATATTCTTCGCTTGTTAGATCGTTCGAAAAGTGACACGTCTCGATCCAGCCATAATCTCCTGGCAATACACGGCTTGTCCATAGACTAGATGGTATGGCGAGGTTTTTATCGCTTCCATGGCATGACATGCGATAAGCCCATAAAGCCTCCGACAAAACCTCGTGCCAACGCCTAGGGTGCGATCGACTTTCCTCTTGATCAGCTTGATAAGGCTCTGACGCTTAGGAACTTGCCCATTTGCTTGAGCATAGTATGGAGATGATCGAATCAGCTTAATCCGTGTCCTCACATAACTTTCTAAACTCGTGAGAAATGAAGACCGAACCTCCATCGCCGTGATAGTTTGGGAATCCAATCTATGAATGACATGTTCTTTCACAAAATTGATAACGCCCTTGAGTTCACCGACTTCATAGGGACAGCTTCCACCCATTTAGTGAAATAATCGAATGGCCAAAATCCACATGTGGCCTTTGCTTGATGGAGGATTGATCTTGCCAATCATATCCATGCCCCAACCTCGAATGGCCAAGGCTTGATGATGGGGTTCATTCTTGACGGTACCATCTGAATTTTCCCAAATTTCGACATGCTTGACACCCTTTGTAGTACTTGAAACAGTCCTCAAGCATGGTGGGCTAATAAAACCCCGATCGCTCGATCAACCATTTCATCTTGTGAGCCGATTGGTGAGTTCCACAGCGCCTTTCGTACCTCGTGTAGGAGCCGATTGGCCTCGGTTGGCCCCAGACATTTGAGCAAGAACCCTCCGAGTCCTCAGAAACATTTCGTCCCCAATAAGCACATACTTCATGGCCTTGTACCTTATCCGTTTAGGTGCCCCGAGCCGAATCCTTCAATTAATTGAAGATATCGGCTCTCCGATCCCGCTTCCCAGAACTGCACGAACATCGGCTCCCTCTGCTACGCCCTTGTAGCCCAAGCCATTTTGCAAGATCATTCGCCTCATTTCGCGCGATCAAGGATCCGTGAAGTTTATGTACCGAACTGCCATCAGCTCACGGCATTGCAGCCATAATGGGAAGAGCGACTCGCTCACACTTGTATTCCTCCGTGAGTTGGGAAATCACCAACTTGGAGTCTCCAAAATTTCCACCGCTCGCTCCAGCCGATGAGCAACTCCATTCCCTTGCGTATCGCCTCATACTCAGCGACGTTGTTGGTGTGAGGGGTAGATAACCTGATGGAGAAGGAAAATGTTGCCCCCCGGGGCGACACTAGTAGCATGCCGATGCCGCAACCATCGTCACAAACCGATCCATCGAAAAACATAGCCCACGCAGATAGACAAGATGCTATATTAGTGTTGATCCTTTCAATAAGGTCGGCCAATGTCGACCCTTTAACCGCTTTCGCTGGTTGATACCGGATGTCAAATTCGATAATGCAAACATCCATTTGCCCGGTCCGGCCTTTCAACATAGGAGCCGACAAAGATGTGTTTTATGACATCCGACTTGCGATAATGATAATCTCCGGCGAGAGCAAGATGTGGCACGGCTTGCAGGTGAAAACAGTGAGGCACAACTTATCGATCTCGTGATACCTTGTCTCGCATCCAAAGATCCTTCCGCTTATGTAAAACACGACTCGCTCCGGACCATCACAGACTTGCACCACCACCGAGGCGATGGACGGTCACCATCGACAAGTAAATGTAGAACGGTTTATTCGGTCGGCGGAACCAACACCGCGGCTTCGGATATTCTTTGATCTCGTCAAGGCTCGTTGTTGTTCTCGCCCCGCCGAATTCCTCGTCGATTTAATTTTCACCAGTCCCATGAACGGCTCTATCCTTCCCGAGGGTTGAGATGAATCTTCCGACGGTTGATCTTGCCGGCGAGATCGCAGTTCTTTCTTCGTAGGTGGCTTCATTGTTCACCGCCTCCTCGACTTTTCAGCCGATCTCGATTCCGCTCGTGGACCAAGAAACCCAAGAACCGACCGCCGTCACCCCGAAGGCACACTTTTTGATTCATCCGTAGTCAATTTTCTTGTTCGGTCCAGACGCTGCAGATCGTCCAAGTGTCCTTGTAATCAAGCAGACTTGACCACCACGTCATCGATGTAAATTTCCACCACCTTGCCGATCGATCATGGAAAATGTAATTCATGGCTCTTGGTACGTGGCGCCGCATTCTTCGCCCAAACGTCATGACTACATATTCAAACAACCCCACCAACCGGGACTCAATGCGCCTTGTGTATGTCTTCTAGAGCCATAAAATTTGGTTGTAACCGCATTGCCATCCATGAAGCTCAAGATCTTATGACCAGCCGCGTTGATTAACGCCTCACATCGCATCGGATACTCATCCTTTGAGTAGCTCTATTGAGATCCCGAAAATCTATGGCAACACGCCACGCCATCCTTTTCTCACAGTACGATACTAGAAATCCACTCAGCATACCGCATGGCTGATTAACTTGGTCAACATTTTCTCGACCTCTTTCTTGACTTCTTCCAAAATTTCGGCCTTCATCATGTGCTCGCTGGAATGGCGAAATCCTTTTTAAGCCGGAGTCGATGCTCAATGATGCTCTGTCTAACCCGGGCATCTCAGATAGTCCCAAGCGAAGCTCGGATATTCTTTCAGAGCTATCATCGGACCCCGCAGGTTCGGATCTAACTTCTTGCTGATAAATGTTGGTCGTGGATTATCCCCAGGACCGATGTCGATCTCCTCTAGCTCATCAGCGGATGTAAACCCATACCCTAGCTTTCCGTCACCTGTTAAATCGATGCTAAACACAGGGCAAACAGTTGGTGAAGATAACAAAAATAATTTGGGCCGATTGCCTGAATCGGCCCCCTTTTTGATTGTATTAGTCAAGGACGGTTTACACCATATTTGTGCTTTACAATGGCAGGGAATCTCCCTACTACGACTGCATGATCTGCTTGTCGTAAGATTGCTGCTTTTTATTTTTTGTGGCCGATCGCAGTGATCGGCCATACCATGTACGATCGTGGACTTTGCTACTCTGTTAGGCCAGTGGATAAGACCAGCCTCACCCCGTTTTTTGTAGCTTCAATGCGCTCACAGCCGTCTAGACTGATTCCAGAGATCGGTCTTGGTCTTCGCTTCTGACGTTCATGCCGGCTATGGAGATCTCGATCGAATCATCTGCATGAATGACCTCCACTTCATCTCCATCCCATCAGTTAGGCTTCGGTGCATTGTGGATGGAATGCAGCAGTTAGCGTGAATCCAATCTCTCCCTAGCAAGACAGCGTAAGTGCTTTTGCTGTCCACGACGGAGAATGACGTAGGGATGGTGTTTCTGCCCACGGTCAGGTCCACATTCAGTACGCCTTGCGTTTCTGAAGGTTGGCCGTTGAAATCGCTTAACGTGACGTTGGTTTTGATCGATCTGCGTGGGCGTCCCAAACGCCGTAGCATGGAGTATGGCATTATATTGACCGCCGCTCCGGTGTCAACCAACATCTTGCTGACAGGCTGCCCATTGATGTAACCTCGCAGGTACAGGGCTTTCAGATGTTTGTAGCCCTTCTCACGTGGCTTTTCAAAGATAACCGGCCGTGGGCCGCAGTTGAACTGTGCCACTGGTAGCTCGTTGGTCCTTGGAGCGCAAAACTCTGACGGAAGTATGAACACCATGTTTGTGCCAGCCGATGTCTTTGTATCGGCTCTTACCGGTTTGGGGCGCCACTCTTTCCTTTTCGGGCGATCTTCCGTTTCCAAGGTCTGCCGGATTTTAACGGCCAGATCGGGCCGTGCTTTCCTTAAAGCGTGGAGGTACTGCGCTTCGACTTCCTCCAAGTTACGCAGCTGCTGAACTCTACGCTTTTGGGTGTGTCTGAGTCCATCGGGACACCACCTTGGACGGTGATATCTGTCTTCTTCTTTGTCACCCATTGGCTCCTCGAAGTCCTTTGCTCGAGCGGACTCCCTGTGTCGGCTCTGAGGTGGGAGAGGCCCTAGACGCTTGAACACTGAAACTGGCCCCATGTCCTCCTTCTGTTGTCCACATTCCGGGCAGTTATCGATTGTAGGCAATCGGCTCATTCCCGCATCCCAGCAATACTTGAAGAAAGGACAATCCCAATGTTTGTCTACGCCCTCCTTTTCTTTTGACGTTCCCCTAGCGAGGTGCTCATATCCTTCATCGTCTCCATCGCGCTGGCGACGTCGGTCATACTGACGCTCATACTTGTTAAGGAGATGCGTGGAGTGTGGCTTCTGATTTCGCACGCTTCTCACCTGCTCCTCAGTTAAATACCGTCATTATCGCATCGGGCCGGTCACGTGGACCAGCCTCTTCTCTTTGTTTGCCTCGAGAGCGATCGCCTTCCTCCTTGTATGTGCCATGGTGGTACACAGGTCCTGCCATATTGACATCAAACGAGAAATCCAACTGACGCCTCGTGGAGTGGCTGTGCTCTACCAGGTTGACGCCAGGAAATGGGTTTGTGTCTACTTTCATGGAGAATTGCCCAAGGATTAGACGGCCCTGTTCTATCGCCGTTTGGATCTGGCGACGTAGCTCTTTGCAGTCATTGGTGGTGTGGGTGAACGAGTGATGCCACTTGCAGTATGGTCTCCCGTTCATCTCTTGAGCCGTAGGGATTTTATGGCCTTCGGGTAACTTTAGCTGTTTTTCCTTCAACAAGAATCGAATATCTGCTCAGCTTTGCTCACATCAAGTCGAACCCTTTCCGTGCCCCCGCTTTCACCCATTTGCAGGACAGATCTGCCCCTCGAGCCCATTCAAACGGGCCACCTCCTGGTCTTGTGTAGGATCCTCTTCTTCAGTCGACCAGGCCTATCGGACGCTTGAACTTGTCTTGGTACAACTCGGTGGTGGCGCTGTTCATACATCGCCGGGCCATGTGCGCCAATGAATTGTACTCTACTTGGAAAGCCAGATCCTTGATAGGTGCTGAGACCCAACCGCTAGCTCGATCGCTTCTTTCTCGCTTAAACGAGAATAACATCGGTTCTTGACAGTCTGAACGCTGGATGTACTCGCTACCATTTCTCCCCGCTTTTGCCGCACCTGTGCTAGATCTGCAATGCCAGCCTCGGTAGCTTCTGAATGATACTGAATGTGGAACTGCTCTTCCAGTTGCTTCCAGGTCTGGATCGAATCAGGTGGCAATGAGGTGTACCACCCAAAAGCTGGTCCTGTCAGAGATTGCGCAAAGAACCTTACGCGCAACTGATCCGATGCTGAAATCATGCCTAACTGTGCCAGGTATCGGCTCACGTGCTCGATCGAGCTCGACCTTCCGATCCGCTAAACCTTGAGAACTCGGGGAGCCGATACTTGGGCGGCGGAATCGAGATCAAACTTCGTTAGTACGGCTTGAATAGCCGATTGTCCTTCTCTTGCACGGTTAACCGGTCTCTCAAGATGGTACGGATTTGTTCCAATCGTTTGAGCTGCAGGGCTAAATTCTCATGACTCGTTCGTGGCATACTTGGCTAGCCACGCCTGTTTTTCAGCGTCCATCCTGCACGCCCCGCCCGTAAAAACCTACTCGAAGCCCCGCTCAGAACTCCCCGCAGAAATCCTGCGGTTGCAATCTGGTTCGTCGGCGTCGAGGTTATTGCAGTCCAAGACGTAGGTGCACACATATCCATGTGGGATTTCTTTAGGTGGTTCAAACAGGAACTGCAATCGCCTAGGTCACCTCCCTTGTAGACGACGACGCGCCCCTGGTGGCTCCGGGCTGCAAGTGAATGGCAGTTGTGGCCTGTGCTGAGCGGTCTTTCTCCTGGTGAGTCCCTAGAGTAGGCCCCGACGGAGAGTACCGATGTTTCATGATCTCTGAACTACGCGAATCGCGATGCGCTTCAGCGTTACTGTGCTCTCGTAATGGCGGTGAAGGAATGAGCCACCATGTAGTTGACTTCTGTCGCAGAGCTCAGTGCGCTCCTCAAGGAACGAAGATCCACCTCATCAAGAGCACCTCGGTGAGAACCCTTTCCACGATGCCATGCTTACGAGTCCTCTCAAAAGAGCCGATGAGATCGGCTTGAATAGAGCTTTGATGTCATCATACCGCCTTGTGCTCCTCAGGCTCGTTATGCGTGACCGGTCATCCCCATCTCGCGTCGGATGTTGATGCCGATGTCGTTGAATGTCCCGGCGTGCGAATGTGTTGCTGTCAAAACCCACCGGCGAAGCGACGAGCAACACGAAGATCCGTGAGGCTCCGGAATCGCTGGTGGGCCCTGGTCCCTCGGGCAACGGCCCGCAAAACTCCGGCACACGTCCTGGCTTGGTTCAAGGGAGTGCCACCTGACCTATACCTGGTCAGGAAGGTGATGGATTGCTTCAGTTTCCTGCATGGTAAACAAGTATACGTAAAATTCGAGCCGTAACCGGCTCCTGTGTTTCTCGTGAATCGGCTCTGGCCGATTGTCCCATGGTTCGCATTAGATCTACGATAACATGGGGTTTTGCTTCATCATTACAAGTGAAATCGATCTACGATAGTTTAACGTTTTCACGTAATTGGAACATCCTACACGTAATTGAGCCTGGTAGATACAAAAGATAATGGAAAACTAACCCTAGAGAAGGCCTAACAACCGACGTAAAGTCAATTCCCGGAACAACTCCTCTCGAACTAGCAAACCATATCCTCACGTACTACTGGATCGTTCAACCCGTTTGCAAGGCCTGACTACGTGGATATCAAACTAAACCTTGGAGAACAAGGCATACTATAACAGATCAAATCAACTGAATAAAGATCAAGCAAGATGCTACCCTTATACCCGGGAAAAGGTGCAAAGGTAGCTAGGCAACTAGAGGTAGCATAATTAAACAATCATAGCGAAAAGTACTGATGCTAACCTAAACAAATCTATGATAATAGTATTACTCGCCATCAACAAGGCTTCAGTACAAGTAACACCAAATAACGATAGCGATATCGCCTAGATCGCAAGATGCGATCTAGGCAGCATGACACTTACCCGAAAGACACCCTAGAAACAAGGGGTGGCGATGCGCCGAGATAGTGTTTGTTGTGAACGTGATTGTCCTCCTTTTCTCAATAACCCTAGGTACATATTTATAGTCCGGAGACTTTCTATCTTTGGAATAACTCTACAACTCTATCTCTTACTTAAACCGAAACGGAACCTACTACAATATACAGATACACGGGCAATTTAGCCCAAATCCACGCACAAGGCCGATTCAACAACACGTTGCATATATGTATCTTCCAAGCCCATCTTGATTACGGCCCACCTCCTCCTTTGGCCAAAATATGGCGATAACAGGCGGCCAGCCCTTGCCCCTCCTCCAAGCCTATCTCTAGTTTAAAAAATTTAAACTCTCCCTTATCTAGAAATCTTATCTCTAGATTTAAACGATTTAAACTCTCCCTTATCTAGAAATCCTATCTCTAGTTTAAACGAGTTTAAACTTATCTAGGATCGGCTGGGCCCTATGGGGCCTTGTGCCCCTGGCCCAATGCGGCCAGGACACTCCCTCATAGTCCCACGCCCCCCCCCGGAAGGTGGGGCCACGTTGGTCCCTTCGGAAGGTTCTAGAAGCTTCGGCAATACCGATTAATCCGAACAATTCAACTCCAAAACTGCTTTGCCTTATATGAATCTTATTCTCCGGACCATTAGAACCTCTCGTGATATCCCGGATCCCACCCGAGACTCGAACAAAAATTCATAAACCAATTATCCAATCTATCCTAGCGCCGAGACACGTTAAGTGTGTGACCTGGGTTCGAGAATATGCGCATGATCTTCTATCAATAATCAATGGGTGCAGGCACCCATATTGACTCCACACATTCATCGATGATCATATCGGATGAACCACGATGCCGGATTCAATCAATCCCATATATATATTCCTTCGTCTCGCGATATTTTACTTGCTCGAGATTCGATCGTCGATATCGTCATACCTAGTTCAATCTCGTTCACAAGTACTTTACTGTTCCGTAATCCGATATCACTTTGTGATTA
Organism: Avena longiglumis; assembly: GCA_030063025.1. Lineage (NCBI taxonomy): Eukaryota > Viridiplantae > Streptophyta > Magnoliopsida > Poales > Poaceae > Avena > Avena longiglumis. The sequence continues at coordinate 24,712,842 of CP125976.1, forward strand.
ACTCCTTAACCACATGCTTGCAAGCGGTGTTGATATCGACACCGAGTGGGCCCAAGTATATCTCTCCGACTTGGGAGGGACAAATTCCATCTCGATACATACAACCCAACAGATACTTTCCGATCACCTGATAGACACCTTTATGATCACCCTCTCATAGGATGACATTTGATGACCTCAAAGCTTTCTTCCGATACCAGGGAGTTGCATTATCTCATGGTCTAAGGAATACAATATTTGACATAGGAAAAGCTTCGCAAATATGAACACGATGAAACGATCTAATTGCTTCGCTTATTTTGGGTATGTCCATCATATAATTCTCCCAATGATATGATCTCATTATCAATTGACAACTCATGTCTATGGTTAGGAAACCTTAACCATCATTGATCAATGAGCTAGTCCATAGAGGCGTACTAGGGACACGGTGTTGTTTACAAACCACATAAGTATTAAAGTTTCCGCTTAATACAATTCTAGCATGGAACATAAACTTTATCATGAACAAGAATTATAATAATAACATCTTTATTATTGCCTCTAGGGCATAATTCCAACAGTCTCCCACTTGCACTAGAGTCAATAATCTAGTTTACATCTGGCAACAATCTCACACCCATGGCACTGAGGTGTTGATCATGTTTTACACGTGGAAGAGGTTTAGTCAATGGATCTGTGACATTCAGATCCGTATGTACTTTGCTAATCTTCGATTTCCATCTGCTATATAATCCCGGATTATATGAAACTTGCGGTTGATATGCTTGGTCTTTGGATGATATCTTGGCTCCTTAGCGAGTGCTATGGCGCCAGTGTTGTCACACAATATCTCAAGTGGGTCCAATGCACTTGGAACCACGCCAAGCTCATGATGAAGTTTGATCCAAACTCCTTCACTTGACGCTTCGCAGCCATGTATTCCGCTTTCATAGATCCCGCGATCACGCTTTGCTTGCAGCTTCTCCACTCAGCTCCTCCATTCAAAATATAAACGTATCTGTTCGAGATTTGGAATCATCCTTGTCGGTTCGAAACTAGCATCGACGTAACCTTTTACGACAAGTTGTTCATCACCCCCATAGACTAAGAACATTTCTTTAGTTCTATTTAGGTACTTTAGGATGTTCTTCACGGCTGTCCAGTGTTCCACTGGATCACTTTGATATCTCGTCAAACTAAGAGCATTGGACACATCCGGTCTAGTACAAAGATGGCATACATGATGGAACCTATGGCCGAGGCATAAGGCACTTTGCTCATAGCTTCCCTATCATTTCCGTGGCGGACACTGAGCCTTGCTCAATATCTTACCTGACAACATAGGCACTGAACCTTTCTTTGCCTTATCCATTCTGAACCTTTTCAGAACTTTTTCTAGGTATGTAATCTGGCTTAAAGCTATCAGGCGTCTTTGTCTATCTCTATATATTTTGATGCCCAATATATAAGCAGCTTCACCTAGGTCTTTCATTGAAAAACACTTGTTCAAATAACTCTTCACATCGTTAAGCATGTTGATGTCATTTCCAATAATCAATATGTCATCCACATATAGTACCAGAAACGTCACCGAGCTCCCACTCACTTTCTTGTAGATACAAGCTTCATAGCAATTTGGAACAAATCCAAATCTCTTGATCACTTGATCAAAACGAAGGTTCCAACTCCGAGATGCTTGCTTCAGTCCATAAACGGAACGCTGAAGTTTGCATACTTTACTAGCATCCTTAGGATCGACAAAACCTTCGGGTTGCATCATATACAACTCTTCATCAATGTTCCCATCGAGGAAAGCAGTCTTGACATCCATCTGCCATATTTCATACTCATGAAACGCAGCAATTGCTAATAAAATCCGAATGGACTTAAACATCGCTACGGGAGAGAAAGTCTCATCGTAGTCAACACCTTGAACTTGTCGAAAACCTTTTGCGACAAGCCGTGCTTTATAGACGGTAACATTACCATCCGTCCGCTTTTCTTCTTGAATATCCATTTGCACTCAACGGCCTTTGGTCGCTAGGAGGATCCACCAAAGTCCATACTTGGTTTTCTCATGGATCCCAATTGGATTTCATGGCTTCCACCATTTCTCGTAGTCCGGCTCATCATCGCTTCCTCATAGTTCGTAGGTTCACATCTTCTACCAACAAGACAGTCGACAGGTTGCTACCACTCGGGAGGGCACGCGACCTTGTCGACTGCGACGCTCGAGCTGACATCGTCAAGCTTCATGATCCTTGTCATTAGCTTCCTCTATTGTTGGTGCAGGCGGCACTGGAACAATTTTAGATGCTGCGCTACTCTCCAATTCAAGAGAAGGTTCAATAACCTCGTCTAGCTCTACTTTCCTCCCACTCACTTCTTTCGAGAAAACTCCTTCTCAAGAAAGGAACCGTTCTTCGCGACAAACACTTTGCCTTGGTTCGTGATAGAAGGTATACCAATAGTTTCCTTAGGGTATCCTATGAAGACGCATTTCTCCGCTTTGGGTTCGAGCTTGTCGGCATCAACTTCTTGACGTAAGCGCATCCCCAAACTTTAAGAAACAACAACTTAGGTTTAGCACCAAACCACAGTTCATACGGTGTCGTCTCAACGGATTTAGATGGAGCCCTATTTAAAGTGAATGCAGCGGTTTCTAATGCATAACCCCAAAATGATAACGGCAAATCAAGAAGAGACATCATTGATCGGACCATATCTAATAGGGTTCGATTCGGCGCTCAGACACACCATTGCTACTGTGGTGTTCCGTGGCGTGAGTTGTGAAACGATTCCACTTGCTTTAAGATGCGTGAGAAAATCATAACTCAAATATTCACCTCCACGATCGGATCGTAGAAACTTAATCTTTCATACGATGGTTCTCCACTTCATTCGAAATTCTTTGAACTTTTCAAACGTTTCAGATTTATGTTTCATTAAATAGATATACCCATATCTACTTAAGTCATCGGTAAAAGTGAGAAAATAGCGATATCCACCGCGTCGAAACACTCATCGGTCCGCATACATCGGTATGTATGATTTCCAACAAGTCCGTTTTCGCTCCATCATACCGGAGAACGGGTTTTGATCATCTTGCCCATGAGGCATGGTTCATGTGTCAAATGATTCAAAATCAAGAGACTCCAAAAGTCCATCGAATGGAGTTTCTTCATGCGCTTTTACACCAATATGACCTAGACGATTGCCACAAATAAGTAGTATTATCACTGTCTACTTTGCATCTCTTAGCCTCAATGTTATGGATGTGTGTTTCATCCCTTTTAGATTTAGAAGAAATAAACCATTCACAAGAGGTGCATGACCATAAAATATGTTACTCATATAAATAGAACAACCATTATTCTCCGATTTAAATGAATAACCCTCTTGCAATAAACATGATCCGGAAATAATGTTCATGCTCAACGCAGGCACATAATAACATTTATTAAGGTTTAAAACTAATCCCGAAGGTAAAACTAAGGAGAGCGTGTCGACGGCCATCACATCAACTCTTGATCCGTTGCTAACGCCAAGATCGTCACCTCATCCCTCGCAAGCCGTCTATTCCGTAGCTCATTTTGAGTTACAAATATTAGCAACCGAACCGTATCAAATACCTGTGCACTACGAGGATAGTAAGGAAAACATCAATAACATGTATATCAAATATACCTTTGATGGTGCCACCTTCTTGTCCGCTAAGTACTTGGACAGTTATGCTCGATGACCCATGTCCTTGCAATAGAAGCACTCAGTGTCCGGCTTAGGACCAGACCTGAGCTTCTTCTCAGCAGGGGCATTGCGCTTGCCGCCGCCCTTCTTGAAGGGATTCTTTGCTCCCTTATCTTTCTTAAAGGAGGGCTTGTTGACCATCAACACATGATTATCTGTAACACCCTCAGAATCGGACCTATGCAAGTTTCAGCGATTCCCACCAAACCCGCATAGAAACGATTCAAAGGTGCCCACCAGGCACTTTCGTGCGGGTGGAAAACGAAGTAATAACATTACACAACAGTCCTCGATGGAACCCACCGAACAGATATATATACAACACGACTCGATGAGTTAAGATTACAGATATAATATACAAAGATCCAAATCACCTTAAAAACGATAGAGCGTCCAGCTACGGACAAGATGCAAATGGGCTAAGAGCCCTGAAGAATAACCAATGGCGTCCATAACCCTGCCCAGGCCAAGCCGGAAGGGTAACCCTGCTAACGACGCCGACCTCAAAACCTGCTTAAACAAAAGGGGTGCCGACAAAGGGCAAAGGAAAAAGAGCGTCAAGATCGAGGCCGATTACAGCGAGGCTAGAATTCGGGTCCTCGCCACATATGGTGGGTGCGGCAGCGCAGCAAGCACTAAACAACCTATAGAGACTCGATACAACTGGCGGCTATCAGAGAGGGATAAGAAAGACCTATTCGGAACCAACCTGATTCTACCACCAAACAAACCCATCCTGGCGTTTCCCCCTCGAGACCAAACGAGGAAGTCAACCGAGGAACTCACACCGTTGGCAGTTTTACTTATTCGGTTATCGTTGCAGTAATTACTAGTCAGGTATAGATTATCATCCTGATAAAATAATAAGTGGGCACTTTTATTTATTCATTCCGTTGTAGTTGCGACACTTACTAGTCAGATACAAATAGCATGAGATAACCCAAAACCCAGCAGTTGTTGGTACTTTTATTTAGCCATTCCGTTGTAGTTGCAATACTTACTAGTCGGTACAATGGTCGCGACTTACTCAAACGAGCAATTGTGGGCAGTATTATTTAGCCATTCCATTATAGTGAAGCTGATTACTAGTCATTATAAAGTCAAATTTATAGCACTACTTTAGTTATATTTGTCTATGATCGAGATCGTGCTCCAAGTCGTCCATAACCGGACACGGCTTTGAAAGTTTTACCCGGCGGGTGCACCAATAGCAACACACGCCGATCAACCTCGGAAAAACCAAATCAAAACCCAACGAGGCTTTCACGACAAAGCAATCACAGGATTCAGAAATATTTCAGGGGCCACCCCATTAAGCTACCATAGCGAAGTTAGTGACTCAACGGACTCAAGGTTTGGGTATACGGCTGTGAACAACTGGGAACCCAAAACTGGGCTTGTCGACACCGCGGAATCGTGTCCCGATCCTAAACATACAGGTGCTATCTGTCGCACAATTGTAAATACAGTAGTAGCATGGCATAAGTACAGGATAGTAAATAAAACCTCAAACTAGTTTGTGGCCCCAAGAAATAAGACTGAATCAAGCTCTGGCTCAGGGGGGTCCCATATACCTCCCGGATGTGGATAGCGCGATAAATCAAAGAACATGTATCAAGTACTCGGGGTCCTACGGGACACAAGTGGGCGTTCGGAAACCAAATATTTTCTATCACCCACCGATGCCTCTACTTACTTCAATTTTTAGTTATTAAACAGGAATTAAAGTGAACGATAAGTAAAGCCAGGATCATCTCCAACATTCAACATACGGCAATACTCCAACAACTGTGGTTCTTGACGACACGCAACAACACTTGAGCAAGCGACTACGACGCGTAAGTCCATCTATCTACCAAACAACAGGTAATAGGATGTGTCCAAGGCAATATAAGGCTGCGAGGGATATCACGGGTACGAAAAACTAGATCATCGCAACACAGATAGCAATAGATCAACAGGAGGGAATAAATACTATAAAAGTATGATAGGTAGAAAGGGAGAGATGCTCGCCTGAAAACATTGTCGAAGGTTCAACCGAAGATCGGGTCGACACTCGCATCAACTCAACGGCCTTATCCGCGAAGAAGCAAAACACTAGAATAAACACCGGATGCAGTATTTAATACAACGGCAGAAGATCGGCATGATGCATGTATGATGTATGACATGGCAAAGGTGCGATGTAATTAGGTCAATATTAAGTGGAACCGGGGTCCCGACAAATAATTAAATGGTTCATGTTATTTATCTACCCCGCAAATCAAATGTTGTTTGGACATGGCAAAAGATGGTACCGGTTCGCTACACAAATTTAAATGAGGCCAATATGAGACTAGATTTGCCCGCATATGGGCCCCATATTTAATTATATGGTGAATCGGCATAAGGCCCCCAAACCACAGACAAGGATGCATGCGAGTATGACAATTAAATATGCAACAAGTTGTTATTACAATTACAAAATAGGGCTCGAGAAAAGGGGTCACACATAAGGGGGGGTCTCGACGAACTTGAGGTTCCGGGGTTCGGGGTCGTGGTTCGGATCTGGTTCGGCGAGGATCGAGCCGTTGGCTTCCGGAGCAGGGCTCCGTGATCCGAGAGGGAAAACTAGGCGTCCAGGGCCTCGGTGTCCGGGGTCCTCGGATCTGTGAAGTAGACCTTGTCGCACGGTGCACGAGGTAGACGGACTTGGCGTGCATCGGGCGTTCTTGGCGTCGGGTTCTCGATTCCGCAATCGGGGCGAAAGTCTTGTCGCATGTGGGGTTGCCGCTCCGGGAGGTAGATCTTGACGTTCCGGGACGGCGATCTTGGTTCTTGGTATCCGTCTTTTGTCAGTGTTGAACTTCGCGGCCATCGCCAATTGTTTTGTCGAGGTCGATCTTGTCGGTGTTTGGGATTGTTGGACATCACCCAGTGATATCATGAATCCACACATGGATGTCACCACACAGCTACCGATGCATCTACATATCCCTCTTCTCATCAGTACCAAAACGTCTCACTGCAGCAGGCCAACACGTGCACTTGACGGGAACTTGTGGACGCCAACACGAACGGCAGGTGCAGGCCTCGGGGCGACGGGCTCGCCGCTGACAGCGATGATGCGAGGACGGGGTCGTCGGCGGCGACGGTGGCCCGCTGCAGCGGAGGAGGCCGGCTGGGCGAGGGGGGCTCGGAGAAGCTCGGGAGGCCACGGGGTGTTGGAGATGACGACGGCGGGAGGGCGTCAGACGCGACCTAGGGGCTGCTCTGCGGGGAGCTCGCGAGGACACCGGGGATGAGCTCACGCCCGGCGGTCGCTGGCCAGGCGAGGAGGCGACGCGGGGCTCAGGACGCGGCCATCCATGCCAACAGAGGAAGGTCGGGGAGGCGCTCGAGGATGGGGCGGCGAGGCGAGGAGGCTCGCGCAGTGGCCAGGCAGAGGCGAGGCGGAGAAGCTGCGAGGCGGGCTCGGGAGGCGGTGGCGCGAGCTCGGAGGGGCCGAGCAGGAAGCTCAGGAGGGCAGCCCGAGGATGTGGGACGCCATGGAGCGGGAGGGCAGCGAGGGAGAACGTCGAGGGAGGCAGGGCCAGGCGGCGCGATCGGGTCGCATGAGAGGAGAAGGTGAGGCCGCGCCGTGAAGCGAGGTGAGGCGGTGAAGCGGGTGGCGGCGCGGAGGAGGAGGAGACTATTGGCCGGTGGCGGTGGCCGAGGGTGGGAGCCAGGCAGTGAGGCAGGCGGGGTGGCCGGCAGCAGGGAGGCGGGATGAGATGAGGGAGAGGAGGAAGACGAGGGAGGGAGGGCGATGGGGGCGGGGCCGAGCGGGGGTGCCGGTTGGTGTGGGGCCCGCATGGGAGGAGAGATGGGACCGGGGCAGGGAGGTTGGTGCAGGAGGTGGGATCCCGGGGAGATGGGCGCTGGCGGGAAGCAGTGGGGACGGCAGTGTGGGTGTGTCGTGAGTGCATGTGAGGGAGGGAGTAGGTGGCGGCATAGGATTGGTAGAGGGGAGGGAGAGGGTGAGGTGGCGGCATAGGATTGGGTGGGGTGATGTGGAGAGGGGTGAGGGTAGATTAGGTTGGGTAGACCAGGGATTTTTGGGTGGGCCGTTTTTAATTTCTGGGGTGGTCGTTCGGGTCGATTCGGCCCGTGCGACTGCCCCACTAAAAATAATTCAATCTTTTATTTATTTTACATGCACCGTTTGCAAACCGATAGTAGACAAACAAAATATTCCGGCGACCCGGGTTTGAATTTGAAAGCAAGACGGGGCGTTTTTAGAAAACAAAACAGGCTTTGCGAAAATAGTTTTAAACAAACAATGCATGATGATGACGATGCAATGCACAAAACAACGCGATTTTCTAGTAGTGGTTTTGCGGGATGCCACAATTCGACACCACTAACAATGGATCTCGCCCTCGAGATCCGCCTCATGGTATCGGGAAGAAGGCCGGCGGTCTGATCCTTCGCGCTTCGTGTAGATCCTCGCGACACCACTAACAAGAGGTCGTTGTTCGTGATCGTCGGGAGAACACTCCGGATAACAACGGACGAAGTTAAAGGTAAGGCCACCTCTAACTTCCGTGGACGGAGCAAAACTGCTGGATCCACTGATTCGATGTACAAGAGCGAATGTTAAGAGTAGTCGGATGGTGATCAGTCCATCGCGCACCCAAACCATTACTCAGCACACGAATAGGCGGATTATGCAACCAACTCTCGGAATTCAGACTGAAGATCTCGACAACGCGGTTCGGAAACAAAGGAGCGATGCAGACTTTGCATCGGATCTGGCGTAGATGATGTCGTCGCGTCGGAAAACACCGGAAGGCACAAACAAGGAACAAAGAATGGTACCACAGTAGACGGATTCCTCAGTCAGCTTGAACACCGGATGGTAGAACATCGTTCTCAAAGGAGGAAGCGAAACCCTGAAGGTACAACGGAACCCAACCACGGGAAATCCTGGACTCGAAGAGAGAGAAGAGAGCGGATTCAAAACACGTAGAGCTAAGAGGAGAATAGCAGAGGGGTAAGGAATAAAATCAGACCTAATCAGAACTATCCAACCGATTTGCAAAAATAGTTTTGACACTCTACTACGGCCGTTAGCTAGGTTATCCTACAGGCTGGACTTGTGGGTATCAAGCCTTTGAGCTCGATACCACTCTAACACCCTCAGAATCGGACCTATGCAAGTTTCAGCGATTCCCGCCAAACCCGCATAGAAACGATTCAAAGGTGCCCACCAGGCACTTTCGTGCGGCTGGAAAACGAAGTAATAACATTACACAACAGTCCTCGATGGAACCCACCGAACAGATATATATATACAACACGACTCCATGAGTTAAGATTACAGATATAATATACAAAGATCCAAATCACCTTAAAAACGATAGAGCGTCCAGCTACGGACAAGATGCAAATGGGCTAAGAGCCCTGAAGAATAACCAATGGCGTCCATAACCCTGCCCAGGCCAAGCCGGAAGGGTAACCACCTAACGACGCCGACCTCAAAACCTGCTTAAACAAAGGGGTGCCGACAAAGGGCAAAGGAAAAAGAGGGCGTCGATCGAGGCCAGTACACGGCGAGGCTAGAATTCGGCGGTCCTCGCCTACATAGGTATGGTGGACTGCAGCGGCAGCGCAGCAAGCACTAAACAACCTATAGAGACTCGATACAACTGGCGGCTATCAGAGAGGGATAAGAAAGACCTATTCGGAACCAACCTGATTCTACCACCAAACAAACCCATCCTGGCGTTTCCCCCTCGAGACCAAACGAGGAAGTCAACCGAGGAACTCACACCGTTGGCAGTTTTACTTATTCGGTTATCGTTGCAGTAATTACTAGTCAGGTATAGATTATCATCCTGATAAAATAAGAAGTGGGCACTTTTATTTATTCATTCCGTTGTAGTTGCGACACTTACTAGTCAGATACAAATAGCATGAGATAACCCAAAACCCAGCAGTTGTTGGTACTTTTATTTAGCCATTCCGTTGTAGTTGCAATACTTACTAGTCAGGTACAATGGTCGCAAGCGACACTCCAAACGAGCAATTGTGGGCAGTATTATTTAGCCATTCCATTATAGTGAAGCTGATTACTAGTCATTATAAAGTCAAATTTATAGCACTACTTTAGTTATGTTTGTCTATGATCGAGATACTGTGCTCCAAGTCGTCCATAACCGCGGACACGGCTTTCAGAAAGTTTTACCCGGCCGGGGGTGCACCAATAGCAACACACGCTCGATCAACCTCGGAAAAACCAAATCAAAACCCAACGAGGCTTTCACGACAAAGCAATCACAGGATTCAGAAATATTTCAGGGGGCCACCCCATTAAGCTACCATAGCGAAGTTAGACTCGAAATGGACTCAAGGTTTGGGTATACGGCTGTGAACGACTAGGAACCCAAAACTGGGCTTGTCGACACCGCGGAATCGTGTCCCGATCCTAAACAGTACAGGTGCTATCTATCGCACAATTGTAAATACAGTAGTAGCATGGCATAAGTACATGATAGTAAATAAAACCTCAAACTAGTTTGTGGCCCCTAGAAATAAGACTGAATCAAGCTCTGGCTCAGGGGGGGTCCCATATACCTCCCGGATGTGGATAGCGCGATAAATCAAGGAACAGGTATCAAGTACTCGGGGTCCTACGGGACACAAGTGGGCGTTCGGAAACCAAATATTTTCTATCACCCACCGATGAATCTACTTACTTCAATTTTTAGATATTAAACAGGAATTAAAGTGAACGATAAGTAAAGCCAGGATCATCTCTGATGGGGGAATACCAATCGGGGTATACCCACGAAGCGGATTTGCCAGCTGGATCGCCAAAGCGTAGAGGTCGATCGCTTGGATCTGGCATCAGCGTCTTTGGACCCGAACGATGGCGCCGATCGGAGGCCCAAGACGGCGACTCTAATAGAAAGCCCCAAAGCTCTTGTAAACCCTAGCGGCTGCATATATAAATACCAAGGGCACCCCAAAGTGCGTCATATTAGATCAGTCTCCCTCCGCCTACGGCGGCTCCCATGTAAACCAATCTATGATCATATACTGGATTGATAGCAGGACGTAGCGATCCTCCACCGAGGGGACGTGAACCTGGGTACATCGTGTGCCAATCTCGCTCCCGGATTCTCCTACGTCGCCTTGCTCCCTCTACGTAAGCTACCCCCAGTAGCATCTGCCGTGCAATACCACGACAGTTGGCGCCCACCGTGGGGCTAGCGGCGCTTGGAGGGTGATAATCCGGGCGGGATCCTTCGCCATCGCCCACCGCCGATCGCATCTGGATTTCTGTCCAAGGATGCCAATTAAGTGGCCCAGTTGCCTGCCAACGCGACCAACGCGGCCAGTCAACTTCAAGATTTCAAACACGCACACACGCGAGATCGCTTCATACGCCCAGATGAGTTTCCGATTCTGTTTCATTATTCTTGTCTTTTTCCCTACCAATTGATTACTCTATTTGGTTTCATATTGCGTACATGATTGTACGATCTGGCTTGTAAGACTGATCCCAGACGCAGGACAAAACCAGAGTAGCCTTAATTGCTACAGTTTGTTTTGTTGGCCGGCGATCAAGCGGCAAGCTATCACAGTCAAGGGATAAAATCAATCTATCCAACCCGTCATCGATGACGTCTTTTCCCCTTCTAAGTATTAATATGTATATGAGGTACGATTGGGTCTGGTGCAGTGACTAGATCAATGGAAAACAGTACACGTATAACGTGCTTAGATCAGTTATACATTTGTCTACTATGTATCCCCGTTTGCATGATCAAACTTTGCACTCACTGAGATCGTATAAGTAAGCATATGTACTAATCTTTTGCTTTATTTGGCCTATGTACGAGGAACAAATCAATCGACACTGCATGTCCGTATGAGATGGTACAAAAATTCAGGCTCGGCGACTAAAGCGCGCACACGAGCACCTCGGTGGAAACACACCGATAAAGCAGGCTGGACTGACTCCGTCCGACCAATGGTCCGACCCAGCTCGGGAGACTCGCCTCGCCTCTCGCGATTCGCCCCTGTGGACTCGCCACACTCGTGGATCTTCCCTCCGCGGACTCGCCACGCTCGTCGATCCTCCCGCCACGGACTCGCCACGTCCGGCGACCCGTCCATCGCGGACTCGCCATGCTCCGGAACTCACCTAAACGCGGACACGCTTAAACGCGGACTCGTTAGGCTTGGGGACTCATCTGTCGGGACTCACCCAACGCGGTCTCGCCTTCCTCGGGATCGCCATCGCGACCTCGCCCTCGCGGCTCCGCCGCGTCGACTTCGCGATAGCGCGACCTCCGTCCGCCGCGTCGACTCCGTGTCCGCCGCGTCGACTTCGCCATAGCGCGACCTCCGTCCGCCGCGTCGACTCCGTGTCCGCCGCGTCGACTTCGCCATAGCGCGACCTCCGTCCGCCGCGTCGACCCCGTGTCCGCCGCGTCGACTTCGCCATAGCGCGACCTCCGTCCGCCGCGTTGACATCGCCATAGCGCGACCTCCGTCCGCGTCGACTCATCCGTGTCCCGCGTCGACCGCGAAGCGCGACCTCCGTCCGCGCGTCGACTCCGTGTCGCGGCGTCGACTTCGCCATAGCGCGACCTCCGTCCGCCGCGTCGACCCGTGTCCGCGTCGACCGCCATTATAGCGACCTCCGTCCGCCTTGTCGACCCGTGTCCGCCGGCCGACTTTTTCGGCTAAGCGTCGTGCGACCCTGCCGCTATGACAAATGTGCGCCACACCTGCTAAGGGACCTTCATCGTCCGAGTCGCGGAGAGGGTAACGCCACGCTGCATGGACTCACCACTGGGCGTCTCTTTCCCTCGGAACAAATCTATTCGCCTTTGTCAACCTTTGAAAGAGCGACTTGCAATGGCCAAGTAGTGCGGACGAGGACTCGCAAAACGAGCCTCGGATCGTCCACGAAAAAGGCTAACCGAGAGCCATCATTGGAGTCGCCTTGCTCGACTGGCCTTCCGGGCCAAGACAAATGGTTGTGCTACACAAACAGCACCATGTCCTCCTCAACCTTAGACAGTGTGACTCGCACGGCCAAGTACTGCGGACAAGGACTCGCAAACCGAGCCTCGGATCGTCCAGGAAAAACGCCAAGTCGAGAGCCATCTTTGGAGTCGCCATGCGACTGGCCAAGGCGAAGACTCGCTAAAAACAGCGCAATCAACATCATCGCGGACTCGCAATCGCCAGCGGACTCGCCACACTCGGGGACTCTCCCTCGCGGACTCGCAATCGCCAGCGGACTCGCCACACTCGGGGACTCTCCCCTCGCGGACTCGCAATCATCACGGACTCTCCACACTCGGGGACTCTCCCCTCGCGGACTCGCAATCATCACGGACTCGCCACGCTCGGGGACTCGGTGCCCGTCGGTCGCTCGACCTCGCCACTCGACGCGCTCGGGGACTCGGTGCCCGTCGGTCGCTCAACCTCGCAGCTCGCCACGCTCGGCAACAACCACTACTATTTTCAAAATATGAGCCTCGAGTCGCCTCTACAAGCCAACTCGAGCCTCGGGGACTACTCCTAGGCATGCTGCATGTACGCGTGGTTGCACGACCGCGGCTCTCCCTCTTCGATTCGTCACCATGGACTATCCCTCGCGTACTCAACACGCTCGGGGACTCTCCCCTCGCGGACTCGCAATCATCGCGGACTCGCCACACTCGGGGACTCTCCCCTCGCGGACTCGCAATCATCGCGGACTCGCCACACTCGGGGACTCTCCCCTCGCGGACTCGCAATCATCGCGGACTCGCCACACTCGGGGACTCTCCCCCCGGGGCCCGTCGCCTTGCTCGCCGGTCGCTCGACCTCGCCCCTCGCCGCGCTCGGGGACTCGGCGCTTACCGGTCGCTCGGCCTCGCCGCTCGCCACGCTCGGGGACTTGGTGCTCGCCCGACCTCACCACTCGCCAGCTCAGCAGCAACCACTAATATTTTCAAAATACGCATCTCTAAAGAGCCTCAAGTCGCCTCTACAAGCCAACTCGAGCCTCGGGGACTACCCCTAGGCATGCAGTGTGTATGCGTGGTTCCACGACCGCGGCTCGCCCTCGTCGACTCGCAATCATGCACTCGCCCTCGCGTGCTCAACGTGCTCGTCGACTCGCCGCCGTGGATTCGCCCTCGCGTACTCAACACGCTCGGGGACTCGCCGTCGCGGACACTCGCCCTCGCGTGCTCAACGCGCTCGTCGACTCGCTGCCGTGGATTCGCCCTCGCGTGCTCAACGCTCTCGTCGACTCGCCGCCGTGGATTCGCCCTCGCGTACGCCACGCCGGGACTCGCCAGCGGACTCGCCCTCGATACGCCCTACGCTCGCCAGACTCGCGGTCGCCGACCTTGCCACTCGCGCTTCGGGGACTCGGCGAGCTCCACGTTCGAGGACTTCGCCCGCAGCAGCTTCACGCCCTGCGTCTTTTCGCTAACTGCCATCACCGGTAGCTCCCCGACCGCCTCTGTTTCACGGTTCTTTTCTCTATTCAGAGGCTCGTCCCGGCGATTCGCCACGACCCATCGTCAATACTCTCGCGCTTGCCTCAAGCCCGCGTCGAATCAACAACGCTCGAGGGACTCTTGATGGGGAATACCAATCGTATACCACAAGCGGATTTGCCGGTGGATCGTAAGCGTAAGCGGGTCGACTTCCGGATCTGGCGAGCGTGCTGGACCCGAACTGGCCGCCCGGAGGCCCAAGACGGCGACTCTAATAGAAAGCCCACCAAAGCTCTTGTAAACCCTAACTGGCTGCATATATAAAGCCACCAAGGGCACCCCCAAGGGGTACGTCATATTAGATCCAGTCTCTCCCTCCGCCTACGGCGGCTCCCATGTAAACCAATCTATGATCATATACTAGATTGATAGCAGGACGTAGCGATCCTCCACCGAGGGGACGTGAACCTGGGTACATCGTGTGCCAATCTCGCTCCCGGATTCTCCTACGTCGCCTTGCTCCCTCTGCGTAAGCTACCCCCAGTAGCATCTGCCGTGCAATACCACGACAATCTCCAACATTCAACATACGACAATACTCCAACAACTGTGGTTCTTGACGACACGCAACAACACTTGAGCAAGCGACTACGACGCGCAAGTCCATCTATCTACCAAACAACAGGTAATAGGATGTGTCCAAGGCAATATAAGGCTGCGAGGGATATCACGGGTACGAAAAACTAGAGCATCGCAACACAGATAGCAAAAGATCAACAGGGAATAAATACTATAAAAGTATGAGTAGTAGAAAGAGAAGATGAGATGTGAAAAAAAATATCGAAAGGTTTTCGAAAAGTCGGGTTGACACTCAGATCAACTCAACGGCCTTATCCGCGAAGAAGCAAAACACTAGAATAAACACCGGATGCAGTATTTAATACAACGGCAGAAGATCGGCATGATGCATGTATGATGTATGACATGGCAAAGGTGCGATGTAATTAGGTCAATATTAAGTGGAACCGGGGTCCCGACAAATAATTAAATGGTTCATGTTATTTATCTACCCCGCAAATCAAATGTTGTTTGGACATGGCAAAAGATGGTACCGGTTCGCTACACAAATTTAAATGAGGCCAATATGAGACTAGATTTGCCCGCATATGGGCCCCATATTTAATTATATGGTGAATCGGCATAAGGCCCCCAAACCACAGACAAGGATGCATGCGAGTATGACAATTAAATATGCAACAAGTTGTTATTACAATTAT
This sequence comes from Avena longiglumis, assembly GCA_030063025.1. Taxonomy (NCBI): domain Eukaryota; kingdom Viridiplantae; phylum Streptophyta; class Magnoliopsida; order Poales; family Poaceae; genus Avena; species Avena longiglumis. The sequence goes on from CP125976.1 coordinate 24,728,323, forward strand.
AAAATAGGGCTCGAAAGGGTCACACATTAGGGGTCTCGGCGAACTTGAGGTTCGGTTCGGGTCGGGCTCGAGTTGATCTGGGTTCGAGGATCGAGCTTGAGTTCTTCCGAACAGGGCTCGAGATCAAGAGGAAAACTTGGCGTCCAGGGCCTCGGTGTCCGGGGTCCTCGGATCTGTGAAGTAGACCTTGTCGCACAGTGCACGAGGTAGACGGACTTGGCGTATTTGCATCGGCGTTCTTGGCGTTCGGGTTCTCGATTCCGCAATCGGGGCGAAAGTCTTGTCGCATGTGGGGTTGCTGCTCCGGGAGGTAGATCTTGACGTTCCGGGACGGCGATCTTGGTTCTTGGTATCCGTCTTTTGTCGGTGTTGAACTTCACGGCCATCGCCAATTGTTTTGTCGAGGTCGATCTTGTCGGTGTTTGGGATTGTTGGACATCACCCAGTGATATCATGAATCCACACATGGATGTCACCACACAGCTACCGATGCATCTACATATCCCTCTTCTCATCAGTACCAAAACGTCTCACTGCAGCAGGCCAACACGTGCACTTAGCGAACTTGTGGCGCCAACACGAGCGAGTGCAGGCCTCGGGGCGGCAGGCTCGGCCGACCGATAATGATGCGAGGGCGGGGTGCGTCGGCGGCGGTGGCGCTGCAGTGAGGCAGTGGGCGAGGCGGCTCGGAGCTCGGGAGGCCACGGGGTGTTGGAGATGGCGGCGGGAGGCGTCGACGCGACCTAGGGGCTGCTCTGCGAGGGAGCCTGAGGACAGGGATGAGCTCACGCCCGCGGTCGCTAGCGCGAGGCGGCAGGGGGCTCGGACGCGACCATCCATGCCAACAGAGGAAGGTCGGGGCGCTCGAGGATGGGGCGGGCAGGGGCGAGGCTCGGTGTGAGGCAGACTTGACAGGCGGGCGAGGCGAAGCGGGAGGCGGCGAAGGCTGAGGCGGGCTCGAGGGAGGCGGTGGCCTTCGAGGGGATCTCCGAGGAAGCTCAGCGGAGGCAGCCCGAGGATGTGGCGCGGCGGCCGGAGCAGGCGAGGAAGAACGTCGAGGGGAAGCAGCGAGGCGCCAGCTGACGGCGAGTCGCTTGTGGAGAAGGAAGGTGGGCCAGGTGAGGAAGCGGGTGAGGCGAGGCAGCGAAGCAGGTGGGTGGCGGCGAAGGAGGAGGAGACTACTGGGCGGTGGCCGAGGTGGGAGGCGGCGGCTGCAGGCAGACGGCGGCCGCGGCGGGCGAGGCGGGGATGAGACAGTGGGGAGGAGGGAGGAGGAAGAGGAGGAGGCGATGGGGTGGCCGAAGCGGGGGTGCGGTTGGTGTGGGGCCCTTTGGGAGGAGAGATGGGACCAGGGCAGGGAGGTTGGTGCAGGGAGGTGGGTTCGGGGAGATGGGCGGGAAGCAGTGGGGACGGCTGCAGTGTGCGTGAGTGCATGTGAGGGAGGAGAGTAGGTGGCGGCATAGGATTGGTAGAGGGGAGGGAGAGTGTGAGGTGGCGGCATAGGATTGGGTGGGGTGATGTGGAGAGGGGTGAGGGTAGATTAGGTTGGGTAGACCAGGGATTTTTGGGTGGGCCGTTTTTAATTTCTGGGGTGGTCGTTCGGGTCGATCGGCCGCATTTATCCCCTAAAAATAATTCAATCTTTTATTTATTTTACATGCACCGTTTGCAAACCGATAGTAGACAAACAAAATATTCCGGCGACCCGGGTTTGAATTTGAAAGCAAGACGGGGCGTGTTTAGAAAACAAAACAGGCTTTGCGAAAATAGTTTTAAACAAACAATGCATGATGATGACGATGCAATGCACAAAAACAACGCGATTTTCTAGTAGTGGTTTTGCGGGATGCGACATTATCCTTCTTGATGTCCACTTCCGCAGCCTTCAGCTTTGCGAAGAGCTCGGTGATCGTATCAGTGGAACCAATCTGATTATGAGTCACTACAAAACTTTTGTAGCTGGGAGTGTCAATCTTGAGCTCCTCTGGAATCATGCAGTCTAGTTGCTCAAGGCATTGAGTGTATCCCGACATCTTAATGGCGTGCTCACTAACGGAACTCCCTTCCTCCATCTTGTAGTTAAAGAATTTCTTAGAGATCTCATATCTCTCAGAACGGGCTTGAGTCTGAAACATGTTTTTCAGCTCCTCGAGAATCTCAAAGGGCCCGGCGAACTCCTCAAAACGATTTTGAAGATCCGATTCCATAGCATACAACATGACGATCTTAATCAAATCATAATCATCCTTGCGATTGATAAACAACTTTTTCATCGGTAGCGCATCTCTGCAGGGGTTACCTAACGCTTTCTCAAGGACATAGTCCTTTTGTCCGCCAGACAGAATGATTCTTAGATTGCGGAACCAGTTGGTGAAGTTAGACCCATTGTTTCTAAGCTTTTCTTTCTCAGCAAAAACGTTGAAGTTGAAGTTGGACTTGGCCATTGGATCTATAGTATTTGCAAGTACAATTTAGACTATGTTCATGATAAATAGTTCAACTTAATCAAATTACTAGATGAACTCCCACTAAATTCAACATCCCTCAAGTTGTTTAGTGAACACGATCCAAATTCACCACACCTAATCCGATCATCACGAGAAGAGATGTGGTTTCAATGGTGGACAACAAAGTGTCGATCATATCATTCATATGACTCATGCTTAACCTTTCGGTTCTTGTGTTCCGAGGCCATGTGCATACATGCTAGGATCGTCAAGCTAGACCCAAGTATTTCGTGTGCAAAAACTGGCTTGCACCCGTTGTATGTGGCGTAGAGTCTATAGCACCCGATCATCACGTGATGCTTGGACACGACGAACTTTCGCAACGGTGCATACTTGGGGAGAACACAGATTTTATCTTGATCTTTAAGTGAGGAATCATCTTATAATGCTACCGTCGCGATCTAAGCATAATAAGATACATAAAAGGATAAACATCACATGCATATAACTTTATGTGACATGGTATAGCCAATCTTAGCAATGATCTCCATCTTGTGCGTTTCGGCATGATCTCCATCACTCCACCATGATTGCCTCCACCACGAATAGCAACTACAACTATTGCTAACTACTTAGCGATAAAGTAAAGCTATTACATGGCGTATAAGAAGTTGACTCGCAGGTCATACACAATTATAAAGACAACCATATGGCTCTGCGGTTGTGTACTCATCGACATGCAAGTCATGAAACATTACAAAACATGATCATCGCATACAATATACACATCACATCTTGGGCCATACCATATCACGAAAACACTCCTGCAAAAACAAGTTAGGCCTCTACTTTGTTGTTGCATGTTTTACGTGGCTTATGGGAGTAGATGCTAAACGATTCTTACCTACGGAAAGCCACAGCGGTGATATTATGGTTGCCAAACTCGGTGTTAATCCCATGACAACTATAGTGAGGCGGCATCCACCGGCCGCATGTGTGGAACAAGCCACACGTCAAGTGCGGATCCGGTCTCATGACGGCGTCGCGTAAGGTTGGCTGGACCGCTTCAATCTCACTATCCGGCGTCATAAGAAGAACACAAACAAGAGGCTTGCAACAGAAAACATCAACGCGCAATAACCATGTTGCGTTCTACTCGTGAAACACATCTACGCATAGATCTAGCTACGATACCCTTTGAAGGGTTTGGCGGCATAGTAAATCAAAATTTTCTACGGAATGACAGGAGGAAAGCCAAGATCTAATCTAGGAGATGCAAACAACAAGAGAGATTGGATTAGATCTTCATACCCTTGAAGATTACGCGCAGTGAGCGTTAATCGAGCGTGGGTGATGTAGTCGTACTCGCTTCTCCTCCTCGCGATCCGATCCGATCTAGCACCACAAGTGGCGGTGCCTCCGTGAGATACTGCGTGCGCACCTCGGCGTCTCCTCCTTCCTCGGACCAGCGAGTATGGTGGAGAGATAGATTGGATCTACAACACGGCGTGGTGTATATGGTGGAGAATTTCTGCTGAGGGCTTCGCCTACAAGCGATCGGGAGGAGAGAGAGGAAGGTAGCAAGGCTGCTAGGGCTTGGAGGAAGGTGTGTGTGGGGGGGCGCCCCTCTATATATAGAGGGGGCGGCCTTGCCCTCCTCCAAGCCTATCTCTAGTTTAAACAATTTAAACTCTCCCTTATCTAGAAATCTTATCTCTAGATTTAAGCGATTTAAACTCTCCTTATCTAGAAATCCTATCTCTAGTTTAAGCGAGTTTAAACTTATCTAGAATCGGCTGGGCCCTATGGGGCCTTGTGCCCTGGCCCAATGCGGAGACACTCCCTCATAGGCCCATGCCCCTCCCGGAAGGTGGGGCCACGTTGGTCCCCTTAGGAAGGTTCTAAAGCTTCGGTACAATCGATTAACCGGAACAATTCCGAACTCCAAAAACTGCTTTGCCTTATATGAATCTTATTCTCAGGACCATTGGAACCTCGTGATATCCGGATCTCATCGAGACTCGAACAAAAATTCATAAACCAATTATCCAATCTATCCTAGCGTCGAGACACGTTAAGTGTGTGACCCTGAGTTCGAGAATATGAGACATGATCTTCTATCAATAATCAACAGCGGGTGCAGGCACCCATATTGACTCCGGACATTCATCGATGATCATATCGGATGAACCACGATGCGATTCAATCAATCCCATATATATATTCCTTTCGTCTCGCGATATTTTACTTGCTCGAGATTCGATCGTCGGTATCGTCATACCTAGTTCAATCTCGTTCACGAGAAGTACTTTACTCGTTCCGTAATCCGATATCACTTTGTGATTAACTCCTTAACCACATGCTTGCAAGCGGTGTTGATATCGATTACCGAGTGGGCCCGAAGTATATCTCTCCGACTTGGGAGGGACAAATTCCATCTCGATACATAAAACCCAACAGATACTTTCCGATCACCTGAGAGACACCTTTATGATCACCCTCTCATAGGATGACGTTTGATGACCACAAAGCTTTCTTCCGATACCAGGGAGTTGCATTATCTCATGGTCTAAGGAATACAATATTTGACATAGGAAAAGTTTCGCAAAGATGAACACGATGAAACGATCTAATTGCTTCGCTTATTTTGGGTCTGTCCATCATATCATTCTCCCAATGATATGATCTCATTATCAATTGACAACTCATGTCTATGGTTAGGAAACCTTAACCATCATTGATCAATGAGCTAGTCCATAGAGGCGTACTAGGGACACGGTGTTGTTTACAAACCACACAAGTATTAAAGTTTCCGCTTAATACAATTCTAGCATGGAACATAAACTTTATCATGAACAAGAATTATAATAATAACATCTTTATTATTGCCTCTAGGGCATAATTCCAACAGTCTCCCACTTGCACTAGAGTCAATAATCTAGTTTACATCTGGCAACAATCTCACACCCATGGCACTGAGGTGTTGATCATGTTTTACACGTGGAAGAGGTTTAGTCAGTGGATCTGCGACATTCAGATCCGTATGTACTTTGCTAATCTTCAGATCTCCATGTGCTATATAATCCCGGATTATATGAAACTTGCGGTTGATATGCTTGGTCTTTGGATGATATCTTGGCTCCTTAGCGAGTGCTATGGCGCCAGTGTTGTCACACAATATCTCAAGTGGGTCCAATGCACTTGGAACCACGCCACGCCAAGCGAGTGCTATGGCGACAGTGTTGTCAATATCTCCAGTGATTTTGTGGTTGTAGATTTCCACCAATTCTGATAGAGAGAAGCCAGAGTAGATCTGTTTTCCGATAGACGTCGAGTTGTAGATCGCTTTGGTTGGGACCGTCACGATCGCACAATCAGCGCCCCCGATTCCCACAGACGGCGCCAATTGACGAGGTTTGATCTCGTCAATGCCCATTGTTATGGACTTGGGTTTTGGAGAAGATGGGGATGCTGGAGATCGTGGCACGGTTAACAGACAAGCAACTAGGGGACACGAGATTTACAGTTCGGGCCCGGGAAAAACCCTACTCGCTGCGCGCTCTTGATTACGGCGGAACCGAAGGTTACAGGGTGCGCAGATTCGATCTGGCGTGGAGGTGCGTGCGAAAGTATGAGTCGAGAGATCTAGATCTGTAGATCTGTTGTGGTCTAGTCTATCGGAGGTTATGGCGTGTGTAGGTCGTGCCCTCCTCGTTGGACCCTCCTAGCCTTTATATATGGGAAGGCTAGGTCTCAGGTACCGATACGAGTTGGTTACAAGTTGTATTCAAACTCTAGTCTTGAGATATCCTTGTCTTGTGCGCTGGAGTCCGTGTCCATATGTGCCGTGGTGAAAACGTCTTGGGCGTCCTGGACCCTAGCAGGTCGTCGAGTGGGCCTTCCGTCGGGCTGGACCAAGTATGCTAACATCAGGTACCCGTAGGGCGTATCCATGTCAGGAAGTTTCTCTGCACGCCTCATAGCCTCGACATCATGCATATCACGAAAAACGTGTGCGAGAGTCTGGTCGCCACCATAATCAACATGACAGATATGACGAAAGATGGTCCGAAAGCAAGGCACGACCTAATATTCATGGGTATCCGGAAGGAGCTTCACAGAGGACACACTACTCCTGATGATCAGGAAGATGACGATGATCATGAGTCTGAGACGACACAAGGTCGTCGGAAGGGTAAAAAGTTCAAGAAGAACAAATATTACTGCCCTCCTTCTTGTTTCACTCTAATCCAGGATGAGATCAAACAGTTTTTCAAGTGCCTTCTAGGAGTCAAATTTCCTTACGGCTACGCGAGCAAGATAAGCAGATACCTAGACGTGACGGAGGTTGATGGCATGAAGTCTCACGACTGTGTCGTGCTAATGACGCAGGTACTTCCGGTTGCACTAAGAGGGATAATGGACGAGCACGTCCGTGAAACATTATTTGGCCTCTGGAAGTTTTTCGACGTCATCTCTAGGAAGCCGATTGGCGTGAATCAGCTCGGGAGGCTACAGGAGGAGATCGTGGTGATACTATGCGAGCTTTAGGTCTAATTCCCGCCCGCATTCTTCGACATTATGGTGCATCTGCTGGTCCATGTCGTGGATGACATCATCCAACTCGGGCCGATGTTCCTCCGCAGCATGATGGCATTCGAAAGGATGAATGGACACATCAAAGGATACGTTCGCAACAGGTCCCGTCCAGATGGAAGCATAGCCAAGGGCTTTCTGGCCTAAGCGTGCATCTCTTTCTGCACGAATTATCTAGCAATCGAGAACCCTGTCGGTCTTCCCATCAACATGCACCTTGGCAAGCTCGACGGATCTGGTCACCGAGAGGGTCGTCGCATACTGCATGCAGACTTCGATTTTCAACTCGCAGACTTTGATCGAGCAAACCTCGTCACGCTACAGCATTTAGAACTGGTCGATCCTTGGGTACAGAATCACAAAAGGTTAATCGAGAAAAAGTACAGTGACCGGGGCATACAGAGGACGCAGGGAGAAATAATCAAAGAGCACAACTCAGATTTCACGCATTGGTTTAGGCATACGCTCCTTGATAATGCCCCACGATCGCATTCTTCTAACACGGAAAAGGTCATATTCACCTTGTCGCAGGGACCGATGCAAAACCTGGTGACCTATCAGGCGTATGATATCAACGGCTACACATTCTACACGGAGGAAAAGGACAACAAGTGTGATTATCAGAACTCAGGCGTAACGTCTGAATTCTACACTAATGACAACGTGAAGGAAAGATTCTACGGAAGGATCGAGGAGATCTAGGAGCTCGACTACTATGTAGAAAAGGTGCTGATGTTCCATGTCATATGGGCAAAGAGCTTCGAAAGAGAAGACCGGTATTTCACAACCATAGTTATACCCGAAGCGGCCAAATCCAAGGCCGCCGGTGCAAACATGGCCGCAAAAAATGAACCGTGGGTACTGGCTACCAAAGTGGACCAATGTTTTTTTATTACCGACCCGACAAAGCCTAGCCCTGTTGTCTTGAGGAGAGGAAAAAGAAACATCATCGAAATAGATAGAGTCGCCAATGAGCAAGACTTCGACCAGTACGGCGATCCAAAGATTGAAGATGACGACGACTACGATGCAGCAACATACATCACAAGAAGAAAAAGTACATCCCTACCCAAAAAAGGTAGCCCGTTCGAAAGAAGAAACATTAAAGTTCCGGGGCTAAATTATTCAACCGCGACAAAGAAGGGAAAAAATATTGTAAAACGCTAGCTCAAAAAATATTGTAAAACGCGTGGTAAAAAAAGATTGTAATATTCATGGACAAATTATTATGAAATATTTGTATCATGGACAAATTGTTATAACATATTTGAATCTTATTTAATTTGTACCACTTTTATGACATATATTATCACTTTGGGGCATTTTTGGAATATTTAAAAGTATTTTAAAAACAAAAAAACTTTTATGGCATATATCACCACTTTTGAGCATTTTTTGGAACATTTAAAAGTATTTTTAAAATAAAAAAAATGTGGGCACCAGGATTCGAACCTGTGTGCTCATAGGTTTAGAATAGAGAAGTGGGCGGAACCAGTGGGATAAGGCAGTTCTAGTGTTAACTATGGGGGTGGCGGGCCTCTTATCTGACTAGTCCTACCCACTTACGCGTAGCGCACCCTGGCCAAGTGCCCTCTTATCCATTTGGGGACGGCGGGGGCCATCACGCCATAGACAACAATACTGCATGTCGTGCCAGTGATAAGCGGTGCCAAGGCCCCTTACCGCCCTCACTGTCACCTCCACGCGGTGGGTCGGATGATCATGTTGATGATATGCTCATGGCGCAGGATCCGGCCGAGGACGACGAAGACTGGAATGATCACTTCTTCAACACTCAGGTTAGCAACGAAGACCTAGCTGGTGGCCCCACAGAGAAACCCACTATCACCAAGCGTCTTTTTGGTTCCCAGGAGACACCTCCAGCTTGCGCCTTTACAGAGCCAGCTGATATAACCAACCGGCCCTTTATTCTAAGCCTAGACACACTACATAGGGCGGCCGGTGCTCAGATTGTGGTGCCTGTCCGCTCTCCAAAAGGAAAAAAGGGCAGGAAAAGGTGCCATCAGGCTTGGGCTTCGTCGACAATGCCCTGGCGGATCTGTTCTTCCTGCGGTTCGACAACATCTTCAATATGTTCCACCTATACCCACTGCACTATACCATGGTCCGCATGTTTTCTCTCAGACCTGGCCATGCAGATCATTAGAGAGAACACACCGGGAATCGCTATAGTGGACCCCTACTACATGCGTGACAGCTGCTTGGGTTCCCCCGCTGAACGATGTATCGTGGCCTCGTACCTAAAAAGAATCTTCGTGGCGAACAAGACAAAGGAATACATTCTCGTGCCTTACTTTCCCGAGTAAGTCGTTATTCACTCGCCACCTTCGATTGGCTTTATTAGATTATCATCATTATTTTTCCAACACATTCTATTTGAATTTTTTGCGCAGAGATGAACACTGCACGCTCATCTCCTTATCGCCGAAGCATGCGCACGCCATGTATTTCGACTCGGGGAGTCTAGAAAAGAAGAAAAACTACGATAAGATCAAGGAAGTTCTGGATGATGCTCTCACTGGCTATGCCTCGATGGAAGGCACCACCTTCGTGCGTACGAAGGTCAAGTTCGGAAGGCACGTCTTTAACCACGTAACGGAGTTCCCCTACATGAAGCAGCCGGAAAGCAGTAAGAAGGAAGCCTACTACGCACTCCACATGAGGGCGTTCCTACTAGACCAGCAGAATTCTACGCTGCCAGATCATCTCAAACAGTGGGCCGAAGCAAAGGCCAAGATCACCGATTCAGATATTAGACAAGAGATGTATCGCATCCAGCAGCAGTTTGGGGCAATCATCTTTCATGATGTCATGACTTCGGGGGGGGGGGATCTTCTACGGAGGAAATATCCCGAATAACCATGACATAGAAGATCGCCTAGAGATGCAGGGTGACTATAGGAAGTTCATGACGAGACAAGGCGTCCTCCCGTTCCCTAAGCCGGGCCAGAAGGCTTGATGTTGTCCTAGTTGTAGTTCCAAACTATAGATGAACTTTGTGTGTGTTGACAAGTGTACATGCTACTACTTATCTTATTAGGTTTATGAATCATCGCTTACTTATTTTGCTTATTATTATTATATATCAATCAATGCTTGGTTTTTTTCTTACTCTTTGGTCCTTTGCTCACTTTGGTCCTTCTTTTTTTCCTTACTTTATTAGTCTTTTTTCAAGAATAATGCCGATGATTGAAATGTCGTGGCACACTATATATGTGAATGTGCTACGACGGGATTGTGAGCCTTGTGATATGAACAAGTCCAGGTCTTGTGCATCCTACTTGGATCACGGTTCCGTCGTAGCATATTCCTGTGTCCAATGACCTATGTCTATATATGAGGCAGTCTTTTTGATTTACTTTGGTCTTTTTCGAGAATAATGCCAATGATTGAAATGTGGTGGCACAATATATATGTGAATGTGCTACGACGGGATTGTGAGCCTTGTGATATGCACAAGTCCAGGTGTTGTGCATCCTACTTGGCTCACAGTTCCATCGTAGCATATTCATGTGTCCAACGACCTATGTATATATATATGAGGCATTCTTTTCGAGTAACTTTGGTCTTTTTCGAGAATAATGCCAATGATTGAAATTTCGTGGCACACTATATATGTGAATGTGCTACGACGGGATAGTTAGCTTTGTGATATGCACAGGTCCAGGTGTTGTGCATCCTACTTGGCTAATTGTTCCATCGTAGCATATTCCTGTGTCCAACGACCTAGCTAGTTATATATGAGGCATTCTTTTTGAGTTACTTTGGTACTTTTCAAGAATAATGCCGATGATTAAAATGTCGTGGCACACTATATATGTGAATGTGCTACGACGGGATAGTCAACCTTGTGATATGCACAAGTCCAGGTGTTGTGTATCCTACTTGGCTGACCGTTTCGTCATAGCATATTCCTGTGTTCAACGACCTAGTTATATATGAGGCATGAGTTTTGAGTTACTTTGGTCTTTTTTGAGAATGCCGATGATTAAAATGTCGTGGCACACTATATATGTGAATATGCTGCAATGAGATTGTACGCCTTGTGTTATGCACAAGTCCAGGTGCTGTGCATCCTACTTGGCGTACAGTTCCATCGTGAATATTCCTGTGTCCAACAACCTAGTTATATATGAGGCATGATTTTTGAGTTACTTTGGTCTTTTTAAGTTGGGAGTACTTTCTATAAGTGTATCTTTATATGCGACTTTAATTATACATGTTTTTTTTCAATCACCGGTTAATTATTATTGTCAACTTGTAGATTATGTGGTATGTCGTGTACAAGGGACGGGTTTCTAGAGTCTACGATGATTTGGAAGACTACCGGAGACAGTTGCACCATTTCAGCGGCAATAGCTACAAAGGGTACAACACTATGGCGGAGGCGGAAGCTACATACACGTGCTATCTAGCGGGAGTTAGGACGAGGAACCGGATGAAGACCTACACCTTCTTCATGGTGATCATGCTTATCGTCTTTGGTTGTTTATCCCGCGTTTGTGTTTAGCTAGTTTAGATGTCTAGGCGAGCTTCCGAGCTCTAACTTGTTCGAGACACATGTATTCGCATGTCACCAACTACTTTGTAAGTTGATCGAAACAATGTAACTTATACTATGTATCCATGTATGAGACTTATCTATATGTATTTGTTTCAATCTTGTTTTGCAAATTGTGTATTTATATATATAATTTTATATCTTGTATCTCTGTGTGTATATCTGCCTGTAATATTGTATATAATCTATATTGCATATCATCTGGCTCTAAAATTAAAAAAAATACCCGTGGTGCACATGACATAGCTTTTGTGGCGCACTACAGCTAAAGCGCACCTGCGCAGCTTAGTGGCGTACTGCAACGTGCGCCATAGAAGATCCAACGCGTAGCGCACCTGCCCTCCTAGCCGTGGCACACTAGCAGGTTCGCTACGCCTATCTCGACACAACCGTGGCGCACCAGGCAGTGCGCCACGGCTAGGAGATAGCCGCAGCGTGAGGCTAGTGGCGCACTGCTAGTGCGCCACGGAAGGCCTTTTCATGTGCGCCACAAACAGGTGTTTTCCTAGTAGTGTAGCTTGCATTTGCAAATATCTTTGTCCTACTTTCATAAACTGTTTTTGATTTTGTTTGAAAAGATCCCAATTAAGTTAACCCATCAACATTAAAGCAATTAGGAAATTAGAATGAACGAGAAATAAGTCATGACCTCAATATCAAGCAACTCAAATGTCCATAACCGGGGACATGGCTAATAGATTAGTTTATACACCCTGTAGGGGTTAGTACACTTTATCCATGTGACTTGGCCAACCCAGCTCGTACCACCACTCTCATATTGGGTGATGATAGGGATAAGTCCAAGAAGGGACCATTCGGGAAGTAGCTCCCCAAACCCGACACGCACCGTACCAACCTACCAAAATTCTACATCTTTGGCTATGTGGGTTCGAGTTATCACAACCTACTGAGTCCAACCAACCGCCCATTTCATTATTGGCACATGGTTGTACATGTAAGCAACCAAATAAAGAAGTCAATCATTTTCTCTTGATACCTGGGTGTCTTTCCGCAATGATACCACCAAAAAATGTCAATCCCATCACACCCAGGAGGTTCATTGATTAAGTTGTTTTTAGTTTTCACAAACCAACACTTTTAGAAACAACTTTCAGTGATGTAACCCAGCCCTCGTTCATCATAGCACGGCTAAGCACATCTACCAACAGTGGCTCAACTACAAGAGATCCCTACCACATAATACGACATAGCATAGCGATAGTAGTTCCTATCATGCAACTACAAAATACACCACAATGCATTAAAAATAGTAGGACAATAATCATGAACAAATTAGCATATACTTGCCTTGATTTTAGCTGAAGGTTCAAGCACTCGTTGCAATCACACACGTTGCACTCCTCGCAATCTATCAATCAAATAATTGCATACAACATAAAGAATAGCACATAGAGATCAAACAAATGCAACAAATACATGCATGACAATTTAATAATTCACAATGGTTGCTGTTTCAGTTCTCTAAACAATACTGAAGTATATGATGCATGCAAGAGATCGATTAATGCAATGGAGTATTTGTTATTAATAAATACTTGCCAATATAGGGGTTTTAATAGCTCTGTTGTAACGCCTATTCTAACTGCATAATTAAATTTCGATCTGAAGTGTACTGGATAGAGGCCATTAATATGAACCAGTAGGCGTTGGATTCACCCTAATCGGAGTTATAAATCTTTTCTTATGATTTAAATAGTGTGTAATGGTGTTTAAATCATTTAAATAGTTTCTCCTCACTAAAAATCAAACTAAAATCAGATCTGTAATCTACACGGGATTGTGATTCCAGGTACATATTATTTACAATTTTATGAACATTATTTATTTTTTTATGAATTTATTACTCCAAAAAGGGTTTTAACTTGTTTAAATATCTACAGCAAAACCTTACGGTATTTTCCTGAGCAAACTGCAGGTTGATGATCTACATGGAAAGTTCTTTCCATCGGTATATTATTTATATTTTTGTGATATGCAAATAATTTACTATTAATTTAATGATTTCTAAAGCCATTAAAACTAATTAAACTCCTACGGGATAAATATTCCACAAAAGCTAGATCCAACCATGTATTATTAATCTACATTATAGTAGCTTCAATTTGATATATTTTTCATATTTTTTGGAGTTACAGATAATTTCCTATGAATTTATTAACCTAGAAGACCATTAAAACTAATTAAATTACTACAGTAAACTTATATTGTAAAGGTTGTATCTAATTTGATAAGATGATCTACGTAAAATTATCTTCAATTTGATATATTATATGCAATTTTTGGACGTAGTATGAATTTCTAATGAATTTTACAAGTTAGATCTATAATGTACAATTTTAAATTCGAACGGAGTATTCCAGAGAATATTCCGCTAACTGGACAGGTTGACTTTGCATGCTGACTGGGACTAGACGATGACGTGGCATTGATAATGCAGCTGACCGGGACAACGACGTGGCACATACCGGTTTGATTGGATCTCGACCGTCAGGTTGGGATCTGATGGCTAGGAGAGAAGATTGGCTCGATTTTAGCTCATAATACATAAGAAAGAGAGTTGGGATAGAGAGACAAATCCGTAGATCTAATCAAAAACTTTCAACATGAAAGTTGTAGAGATTCATTAGAGCTACCATTTCACCAAGGAATTTGGATTTGAAGAAACGAGCACGAGTACATCTTGGATTTACACCGTCATATCTGAAATATTGCGGTGTGAAATTCTCCGGCTGTGGTGGATGAAAAGAGGTGAGGTTTGTTGGGATTGAAAAATTTCGACGAGATCTACAACTTTTGTGTTTTGGCCAAATGCAAACGACGAAGTCTAGATTGGTGAATTAACTAAATAAGATTTAGACATGTGTAGATTCGGGACTTCGAGAAGGAAAACTCATACAACTATAGCTTCACGGGTATATATGGAGGTTTAGGACGGTGTAGAGATAGGTCTTAAAGTAGGGAACAAGTAGAAACAAACGGAAGTCGATTCAGAGTTGTAGATTAAAAGATGTAAGTGTTTGAATAGAGATAGGTTTGAGAAAAACCAAGTTTACACGCAAATTAAAGCAATCATGGGATTGATACCTTCCCTCCACTGTGTGCGTCCTGGCTGGTTCGGTCTGGTGGGCCGGCCCTTTTAGATTTTTTTCCTTTTCTCTTTTTTCTATTTTGGTATTTTCTTTATATCTTTTTGCATACGAACTCAAAATAATATAATTCTTATTTCTAAAATTTTCTAAAATTGAATATATTATTATAGGATCATATTTGTAATATTTTTACTAGTTTGCAAGTAGTGAAATTATAAATCTTTGTATATTTCATTTTAATTATATTTTTATTTGTTTTTACTTATTCCATAACTTTTTCATAATAGATCCAATTGAGCTCAATTTTGTTTCTAAAATTTTGTAATATTTATTGGATGTTTTTAGCTATAATTTAGCAATAATCGCTTCTTTAGCAACAGTGGGTTTTTATAAATCCAATTTAATTCCTTTTAGGAACAAAGTGGCATATACTATTTAGGGTTTTAATCCTTTATTTCTATTTAGGAATTTTTTATTAATGCAAAAATTCAATGCAATGCTCATGAATGTCATGCAAATGCAATTTTTTTCTGGTCCCAATTTCTAAAATCTTGGGATGTGACAGACTAACCCCCTTAAGATGAATCTCGTCCCGAGATTCGAAATGGCTAGCAAGGTGTGGGTGTTGCTGTCGAGGCTAACCCCCTTAAGAAAATTAAACTTGGCATCTCCAAGGCTAGTTGATAAACTATATCGTGTTCTTCATCCCTCTAGGATTATGAGTGTAGTATCAAGTTGTGCACCAACTATCCGAGCTTCTTATTTAACCATCCAGTCTATGCCTACTATTACTACTATGTCATGTGAATCCAATATAATCTAGCTAGTGGGAAATTTTTATATGCTACAATCTCTATGGTCTAATGGTGGAATTTGTTTTGGGTAGAATAGATGAGTTATAGATAGAAATACTAGAGAAGTAATACTACCCATAACTATATGAAGCAAACAATAGGCATACAAGCAAACAATCATTGCAAACAACACTCAAGCCAAAATAGTTTTGTTTATGTTTCAGAAGTTTTGTTTTAGTGGCATACCATCCACAAAATAGTTTTCCATTGGCTAATATTCATTTGGGGGTGAACCTACAATCATAAAAGCAATGGATAGAATTTGTCCTGAAACTACAGCAGTGTTCACGAATTTTTCTGGGCACCTTAAACTCATCAGGAATTTTAGCCAATTTTTGTACATATAGTACAGGGAATTTCGCACCAAACCCTATTTTTCAGATTTCTTCCAGTTACCAAAAAAATATGAAAAATCGTACATTACAGCTGGTTCAGCAGAAAAATTCAGCGAAACTATCACGAATTTCTAATCAAAACCTTCATTAACATATTATGGAATCCCACAAAAATCTTATGGAACTTTAAGGTATCAAATAGCACAACATAATCACAATAAATCAACTTTCAAACAAGTTCTTGCAATGATCGGTTGCTAGATCTAAACGAGATCATATCAAACTATATGGTGGTCATCATCTAACTATTCTTTAATCTTGCACTTTCTTGCACAAGTGATCTTCAAAAAGTTTGAACAAGATGGGCTTAGAAAAGATAGATAAAGGATCACACGAATCTAATAAGTGCAAAATTATGAGTTCCTTGCTAGAGATGGTCTTCCTTCTATATTTTAAAAGAGAAGAGTATGCAATTGAAATGATAAGAAGATACTAGACAGAAGTGTAAGAAGAGAATAGATAGAATCAAATAGGGTTTATAATTTCATATGGCTTTCCTATTCCATACCTAGGTGACGATCCTACATTCAACGCACTGCTCTGATACCATCCTGTAACACCCTCGCCTGATAAGGCTGAGTTCATGTGTATAGTGCCAATCCCTGGATCGGTTCCTTTGGCACACAATCTGAGATGAATACCAAAGAATTTAACAGTGCATCATAAATAACGAATTGATCTGGAATTTACAATTATTACAATAATTCTTAGCTCAAGGCTAGCTCAATATCAAGTAGCATACAGAAGCATAAACAATTGATAGGCTCCATCTTCAATTGTGCCATAGGCGAACAACTGTTGAGTGGAGTATCGCGACCTATTCGATCACTCAGAATTAGAATAATAACTTGCAACATAAAACATAGCAGCCCCGAAGGGTCAATACTTGGAATGTATGGCAAGTAGAACTATTAAAGGAGACAATAAACCTAGCATCTACATGCTTATTTGGCAAGTGGAGCTGTGGCTAGCTTGCATTTGCAAATATCTTTGTCCTACTTACATAAACAGTTTTTGATTTTCTTTGAAAAGATCCCAATTAAGTTAACCCATCAACATTAAAGCAATTAAGAAATTAGAATGAACGAGAAACATGTCATGAAATCAATATCAAGCAACTCAGATGTCCATAACCGGGGACACGGCTAATCGATTAGTTTATACACCATGCAGGGGTTAGTACACTTTACCCATGTGACTTGGCCAGCCCAGCTCGTACCAACACTCTCATATTGGGTGATGATAGGGAGAAGTCCAAGAAGGGACCGTTCTCCAAACCCGACACGCACCGTACCAACCTACCAAAATTCTACATCTCTGGCTACGTGGGTTCGAGTTACCACAACTTACTAAGTCCAACCAACCGCCCATTTCATTATTGGCACATGGTTGTACACGTAAGCTACCAAATAAAAATCCAATCATTTTCTCTTGATACATGGATGCCTTTCCGCAATGATACCACCAAAAAATGTCAATCCCCATCACACCCAGGAGGTTCATTGATTAAGTTGTTTTTAGTTTTCACAAACCAACACTTTTAGAAACAACTTTCAGTGATGTAACCCAGCCCTCGTTAATCATAGCACGGCTAAGCACATCTACCAATGGTGGCTCAACTACAAGAGATCCCTACCACATAATAGGACATAGCATAGCGATAGTAGTTCCTATCATGCAACTACAAAATACACCACACTGCATTAAAAATAGTAGCACAATAATCATGAAAATATTAGCATCTACTTGCCTTGATTGTAGCTGAAGTCGTTCAAGCACTCATTGAAATCACACACGTTGCACTCCTCGCAATCTATCGATCAAACAATTGCATACAACATAAAGAATAGCACATAGAGATCAAACAAATGCAACAAATACATGCATGACAATTTAATAATTTACAATGGTTGCTGTTTTAGTTCTTTAAACAATACTGAAGTATATGATGCATGCAAGAGATCGATTAATGCAATGGAGTATTTGTTATTAATAAATACTTGCCAATATAGGGGTTTTAATAGTTCTATTGTAACGCCTTTTTTAACTGCAGAATTAAATTTGGATCTGAAGTGTACTGGATAGAGGGCATTAATATGAACTAGTATAGGCATTGGATTCACCCTAATCGGAGTTATAAATCTTTTCTTATGATTTAAATAGTGTGTAATGAAGTTAAAATCATTTAAATAGTTTCTGTTGTCTAAAAATCAAACTAAACTCAGATATGTAATCTCCACGAGATTGTGATTCCAGGTACATATTATTTACAATTTTCTGACCATTAATTATTTTCTTATGAATTTATTACTCCAAAAAGGGTATTAACTTGTTTAAATATCTACAGCAAAACCTTATGGTATTTTCCTGAGCAAACTGCAGGTTAATGATCTACATGGAACGAGCTTTCCATCGGTATATTATTTATATTTTTTTGATATGCAAATAATTTACTATTAATTTAATGATTTATAAAGCCATTAAAGCTAATTAAATTGCTACGGGGTAAATATTCCACAAAATCTAGATCCAACCACGTATTATTAATCTACATTATAGTAGCTTAAATTTGATATATTGTTCATATTTTTCGGAGTTACAGATAATTTCCTATGAATTTATTAACCTAGAAGACCATTAAAACTAACTAAATTACTACAGTAAATGTATACTGTAAATGTTGTATCTAATCTGATAAGATGATACGTAAAGTTATCTTCAATTTGATATATTATATGCAATTTTTGGACGTAGTATGAATTTCTAATGAATTTTACAAGTTAGATCTATAATGTATAATTTTAAATTCGAACGGAATATTTCAGAGAATATTCCGCTGACTGGACAGGTTAACTTTGCATGCTGACTAGGACTAGATGCTGACCTGACGACGACGTGGCGTTGATGAGGCAGCTGACCGGGACAACGACGTGGCACGTACCGGTTTGATTGGATCTCGACCATCGGGTTGGGATCCGATGGCTAGGAGAGGAGATTGGCTCGATTTTAGCTCATAATACATAAGAAAGAGATCTGTGTTACAGAGACAAATCCGTAGATCAAATCAAAAAACTTTCAACATGAAAGTTGTAGAGATTCATTAGAGCTACCTTTTCACCGAAGGAATTTGGATTTGCAGAAACGAACGCGAGTACATCTTGCTGTGCGAAATATCTTAAATATTGCGATACAAAATTCTCCGGCTGTGGTGGATGAAAAGAGGTGAGGTTTGTCGAGATTGAAATATTTTGACGAGATCTACAATTTTCGGGTTTTGGCCAAATGCAAACGACGAAGTATAGATGGGTGAATTAACGAAATAAGAGTTGGACATGTGTAGATTCGGGACTTCGAGAAGTTCTTGAGGACATATGGATCTTTGATCTTGATCCATATGATGTGTTGTGAGTAGTTCGTCTAGTTCTTGAGGACATGGGAGAAGTCATGTTGTTAGTAGTGGATTTGTGTTGAGTTATTATTCAATGGTTTAGTATCTAAGTTGTGGTGCTATTCTTTTAGTGGTGTCATGTGAACGTCGACTACATGATACTTCACAATTTATGGGCCTAGGGGAATGCATTGTGTATTTGGCTACTAATTGTGGGGTTTCCGGAGTGATAGAAACCTGAACCCCCGTTAGGACACCTTTGCACAAGGGAGCGTACGATCTCAGAGTTTAAGGTTGTGGTTAGATTTATATCTTAATTACTTTCCTGTAGTTACGGATGTTTGCAGGGGGTTTAATCACAAGGCTGTATTATTCCTAGGAAGGGCGGTATGTTAGCACATGTTCACCCACACAACACTTACAAAACACCAAAGAAGAGTACTCAGCTATTTGAAGCGAAAGCACTTGACAGAATTCTCATGTGTCCTCGAGAACGTTTGGTCCTTATAAGTATTTCCACCGGATAGTCCTTTGCTAAGAAAGGATTGGGCCACTTGCTCCGTTTGTTCGTTACTTCTGCTACCTGCTCTTTGTTTTGTTGCCTTGTCAGAAAGCCACTAAAAATCCGTTTGCTAAGTGCACTACTAGGAAAACGGCTATAGGTAATCAGCACATCCGTGGCTCACATGGTTGAAGTGCCCCACGGCTAAAACAGGCGTGGCTCACCTGTGGGCAGTGCCCTACTAATAACTAGAACATCCGTGGCGCACATGACCCTAGTGCGCCACAGATATGTGTGGGCCAGGGCCCTGTTGGCCTACGCCAAACACATGGCGCACTACAGCCATGTGCGCCAGTTGTTAGGGTCATCTGTGGCGCGTGTGCATGGTGCGCCACGACTGAGCGCATGCCCACTGCTCTGCGGCCACAAACTTGTGGCGCACTCGCCTAGTGCGCCACAGGACTAAAACATCTGTGCGCACTCCGCCTAGTGCGCCACCAGTTTACTCCCCGTGGCGCACTGGGGCCGTGTGCGCCACGGATGTCGATTTTTAGGACAGCACTTTATGTGCACATGTGTGACCACATCCACCACCCCACACTTCACTTTCCCTTCTTCTTCCTCCTTAGATCTAGTCGGGATCTTCTCCTTCCCACCTCAATTTCTCCACACATTCACCATTTTTAGCATGTAAAACTTGCTTTGGATGTTACATAAGTAATAGAGGAGGTCTCGGTCTCTCATCTATCCGTCTCCGGTCAGCGCACCTCTCCTTTCCATCTTTCTCATGATCGGTCTCTCATCTCGGTAAGTTGTCCATGTAAGGATGTGTTCATGTGTATATGGATGATGCATGTGCTCATATGTATGTAGATGATCGATGCTCATGATGTGTGTATGTGTGGAGGATCGATGGTCATATGTGTGTGTATATGGAGAGTATCGATGATGCTCATGCATGTGTGTATGGAGAGGATAATGATATGTTCATGTGTGTATGGATCGGTCTCTCTCTCTCTTGTGTTTGTATGTGAACAAGTTGCCATTTGTTTTGCCAAAATGTTGATTCATTTCCATTTTGGCAAGACTTTAACATTCGTAAAGGTCCTAATTTTAGGATAGGTCATGCGAAATTTTCTATCGACCATTGCATGCATGCATTCATTATGTGGTTCTAATAGACTTCAAAATTGTACCGTGTACATCGTGCGCAAAAATGGTCCGCATAATGAGCGAAGGCATTGTGGCTAGATTTTTGAAATGTGCGGCCGACATGATACGAAATAACAAGACAGATATAAGATGTCCGTGCGAGAAGATGCAAACTCAACTGGTGATCGATTCAGTTAAAGAATCTGCGCTCCGCCATGGTTTCATGGATGGATACACTCGTTGGATAAGCGATGGCGTAGATGATGGAGACGGTGATCATCATCACGGCGAGAACGGGCGAGATGATGAAGAGGCTCTGGAGATGGTGAAGGTGCAGGCATCCGGGATGATGATGATCTAGATGCGGAGGAGCGGCGGCGATGGAACAACGTCGGGTTGGGTGTGGGACCCTTATGTGCAAGAGCTGCTTCTCAAGCGCATTTAGTAACGCCGAGCTGCGCTAGAGAAAGCCAAGCTTGCGCAACTTGAGAAAGACGCGTTACTCCATTGTATGAAGGATGCAGGCCCGATGATACCCGGTTGAATGTAACGCTCAAGGCTATGGAGATGAAGGCAAAGCACAAATTGAGCGGCGCTTAACGGCGATATGATGGCATTACAGCACGATCGTCTCCGGAGAGAACACATGTCCAACTAGTATCAAGGATGCCAAGAAAATCGTCATCCTCTCGATCTACCGACGTTAGATATCACGTATGCATCAACGATTGCATCATTTATCGGGCGAGGCGCGGAAAAACACATGTCCGGTAAAGTGCGTGAGTCGATACAAGAAAGGGAAAGCACCTCGAAAAGTGGTATGGTACTTTCCTATCACCCCTCGTCTGCAGCGCGCTTATCGCGGACCCTAAAGCGAAGCTCATGCGATGGCATGCGGAAAGGAAGAAGCCGGAGATGATGATGACCCGAAAGGATGAGCTTGACGCACCCTTCAGATGCTAGCGGTGGAAAGCATTGGACCTCGAATTCCAGTCGGTGGAGATTCGAGGAACATCGGGCTTGGTGCGAGCACCGATGGACTCAATCCGTTCGGTAGCGAAGCAGCCTGACGCACTTGGCCTGTGTTTGTATGGATGTACAACCTCCTTCCATGGTTGTGCATGAAGAAGAAGTACATACAAATGAGTATGCTAATTCAAGGGCCGAAACAACCTGGTACCGACATCAATCTGTATCTCGGGCTGTTGAAAGAGGAGCTAGCCACGTTATGGGAATTTGGAGCCAATACTATGTGAGCTTGAGGTCTACTTCCCACCCGCATTCTTCGACATTATGGTGCATCTGCTGGTCCATGTCGTGGAGGACATCGTACAACTCGGGCCGATGTTTCTCCGCAGCATGATGGCGTTCGAAAGGATGAACGGACACATCAAAGGATACGTTCGCAACAGGTCCCGTCCAGATGGAAGCATAGCCAAGGGCTTTACGGCAAGAGTGCATCTCTTCGCACGAATTATCTAGACATCGAGAACCATCGGTCTTCCGTCAGCAGACACCTTGGCAAGCTCGACGGATCTGGTCACCGAGGGTCGTCGCATCTTGCATGAGACTTCGATTTTCGACGCAGACTTTGATCGAGCAAACCTCGTCGCGCACAGCATTTAGAACTGGTCGATCCTTGGGTGCGAAGCACAAAAGGTTAATCGAGAAGAAGTACGATGGCATACAGAGGGCGGGGAGAAATAATCAAAGAGCACAACTCAGATTTCACGCGTTGGTTTAGGGACGCTCCTTGATAATCCCAGCGATCGCATTCTTACGACACGGAAAAGATCATATTCACCTTGTCGCAGGACCGATGCAAAACCTGGTGACCTATCGGTGATGATATCAACGGCTACACATTCTACGGAGGAAAAGGACAACAAGTGTGATTATCGAACTCAGCGTAGCGTCGGAATTCTACACCGATGACAACGTGAAGCAAAGATTCTACGGAAGAATCGAGGAGATCGGGAGCTCGACTACTGTGGAGAAAAGGTGCGATGTTCCGTGTCGATGGGCAAAGAACGTCGAAGAGAAGACCGTATTTCACAACCATGGTTATACCCGGCAGCCAAATCCAAGGCCGCGGTGCAGCGTGGCGAAAAAATGAACCGTGGGTACTGGCTACCAAAGTGGACCAATGTTTTCATTACCGACCCGACAAAGCCTAGCCGTGTTGTGAGAGGAGGAAAAGGAACATCATCGGAATGGATGGAGTCGCCAATGAGCAAGACTTCCAAGACGGCGATCAAATATTGAAGATGGCGGCGACTACGATGCAGCAACATACATCACAAGAAGAAAAAGGACAACCCTACCCAAAAAGGTAGCCGTCGAAAGAAGAAACATTAAAGTGGGGCTAAATTATTCAACCGCGACAAAGAAGGAAAAAGATTGTAAAACGCTAGCTCAAAAAATATTGTAAATTGGTGAAAAAGATTGTAATATTCATGGACAAATTATTATGAAATTTAGTTATAATTTAAATCATATTTTGGGCATTTTTGGAATATTATTACTTTTGGGCATTTTGGAATATTTAAAAGTATTTTAAAATCAAAATAAAACTTCTATGGCATATATCACCACTTTTGGGCATTTTTGGAATATTTAAAAGTATTTTAAAAACAAAACAAAATTTGTATGGCATGTATCACCACTTTTGGAACATTTTAAAGTATTTTTAAAGTAAAATAAAAAGTGGAGCACGATTCGAACACAGGTGCTCATCGTTTGAACTAGAGCTAAGGGCGAACGGTGGGGTAAGACATTACTATTGTTAACTAGTGGGACGACCAAGTACTTATCGATAGTCCACCACACCGCGGCGTAGCACCTGGCTAAGTGCGCTACGGTTATCCGTGCGCGCCTTAGCGAGTGCGCTCTGCGTGTGTGGGTTGGACTAGTCAATCACAAGCGTGAGCCACCCTCCCATCGTCGCCCTCATCGGACACATCGTCCATCCCATCCCCATCCCGCATCCCGGCCGCCGCCGCCACGCCAGAGGAGGCCGCCGCCACGCCACGCCAAGAGGAGGAGGAGGCCGCCACGCCAGGAGGAGGAGGCCGCCACGCCGAGGAGGAGGAGGCCGCCACGCCAGAGGAGGCCGCCACGCCACGCCAAGAGGAGGAGGCCGCCACGCCACGCCGGAGGAGGAGGCCTCACGCTAGGAGGAGGAGGAGGCCGCCTTGCCCGCCAGAGGAGAAGGTTCTGCAGAGTCCGCCGCCCTCGTCGTCGTCATCTCCCTCTCCTCGAGCAATCTCGAGGTGAGCTCGCCCCTCCTCTCCTTCTCCCCTCTCTCTCCTCGGAGGTTAGGGTTGAACAAAATGTCTTGGAAATGGACTGGATAGGGTTAGGCTTGAAATGGACTGGATAAATGAGTTTGCATCTGGTTAGGGTTAGGCTTGAAATGGACTGGATACTTTGGTGTTTGCATCTGGTTAGGGTTAGGCTTGAAATGGTGGATAAATGAGTTGAGCATGTTGGCACTTTCATATTAAGAACTCAATATTCTGTCTCCATGTGAGCATCAATCAATCCAATAAACAACATCACATGTCATCTTGGAATATGGCATCCTTGCCATGTATGCGAGCAGAGGTCTCCTTGTATAAATAAAGTTTGATGTCAAATGAGTTGTTAATCGATCTTGATGGCTCCATTTGTTCAAGTGATGGCTCCATTTGTTCAAGTGATGGCTCCAGTTGTTAATCTTATGCAGAGCCAGCTGCTTCTGAACAGCTGATAGAGACATGTTATGGTGTTGATGTTGAGCTGGTACTTGCTTTTGCAAGCCCCTTATTTTGTTCAAGTGTCCTGTTCCAGCCAGCTAACATCTCCTAAACAAACACCTGCTCACTTTAGCATCTGAAAGTTCTCTGTTAATTTGGTTCTCAGTAATATAAACTTTAGCATCTGTTCTCAGTAATTTGGACCTAATTTTATCTAGGATTCTAGTAATGTTCATATCTAGCTGTGCTCTGATTGCAGAAATAAATTGATAGTTAAACCAACTAGTGCTCAGTAATATAAACTTTAGCATCTGTTCTCAGTAATATAAACTTTAGCATCTGTTCTCAGTAATTTGGACCTAATTTTATCTAGGATTCTAGTAATGTTCATATCTAGCTGTGCTCTGATTGCAGAAATAAATTGATAGTTAAACCAACTAGTGCTCAGTAATATAAACTTTAGCATCTGTTCTCGATAATATAAACTTTAGCATACATTCGATAATTTGGACCTAATTTTATCTAGGATTCTAGTAATGTTCATATCTAGGCGTATACGATTGAAATAAATTGATAGTTAAACCAACTAGTGCTCAGTAATATAAACTTCTCCTATGTGCATCCATTGTTTCAGCTTTTATTTGACTAAGATAGCTTTTGTACATTTTTTACTTAATAGAATGGCCTGCAGTATTTTCTTATTAATAAAATTAGAATGGACTGGATGCTATCATATACTTGTTGTCATATTTGTTGTCATACTTGCTGTCATATACTTGCTGTCATACTTGTTGTCAATGACAGTTGATATAATCTGTGGTGATATAATTGTAGCACTTGAAATTGTGCTTGTGCTTGTATATGAAGAACTTTATTATTTGTGTATGGGTTCTTGTATGAAATGAGTCCGATTTTGCGGAATGTTGATTAACTTCCGTTTGGTAATCAGGCACTCTAGTTTAAGAAAATTAGCAAAGGTCATGCCGTATTTTCCGTGCATTTAACCAATTATTTATTTTTATTAGTGCAAAGATGTGTGACAACAGCAGGCTGGATGTTCTAAGCGCATCATTGAAGGAGAACTCGACCTCGAATAAACAATTGACATTACGGGAGGCGGCCCGGCTAGAAAGCGATGAAGAATACCATCCTTGGAGGCGAGGATGATGAGATGGAAGGCGGAGGAAGAAGCCAAAGGAACGGACGATGAAACCACGATGGCGGCGAGGGCACGAGTGGTAGCCCTCCTAAGAAGAAGCCGAAGGACCGCGCGCAGTCGGCACGGCCAGAGGAGAATCAAGTGAGCCCAACAGGGGTTCCTTTGGAGCCGCCCTTGTCGTCAAAAGTGCGGTGGGCAAGTGGCGGCGATCACCGACAACCATCTCGATCAACACCGAGAATCTCCGGCATAAAGATAATGGCCACTTGCGCACACTCCTCTTCGAGAAGCTGCGCGGATACAAGTTTCCGCTAAGTATCGAACACAAATTATCATGGGAACACAAATTATCTGGCCATTTGGAGAACCGGATAAAGAAGATCTATAAAGAAGGCAAAAGTCTCGAGGAGATCCGGAAGATTGACCCGCAGATCACCGAAGATCAGTTCCGGAGTTCAAGGAGAGGTGTGAATCGAAGAGCCGGCCAATAGTAATCGGGAAAGCCGCAGCGATGAATATAGGTCATCACCATCTCGGATCTGGTGGATCTGAACCGCGGAGGCCAAATGGAATAAGGAGGACGAAGAGTATAGATCCAAGGGATAGAAAACCCTTTGCTAAATTCGAACCGGGCAGGTTCGAAACTTCATCGAGCCCGTTACCATGTGGACCCAAAACCAAACAACTCACCGCGGATCTGCGGTGAAGGAATTCGAGAAATTGTGGTAAGTATAATCTAATTACGGTGATCAACACGATTGCAATCTAATCGATGATCTAAATGATTCACATTACTTCTTCGCGGAGGAGGAAATTGTTGCTAGTCATGGATCCTGGGTTCCTCATCCTGTGGGTCGGCGGCCACCGGTGGGATAACCCTTTTAACAGGCGATGAACGGGCCAAGAAAATAGAGCGATTCTGAAGAAGCCGTCGGTCGGCCGTCTGGCGACCTCGGGGTAAAATTGGGTGGATCATTTTGGTCCACCGAGGAAGCATGTGGCGCCGTCGGGAAGGAGCGAGGAGGAAAGCAGAGAGGTTCAAGAACTTAAGGCACAAGTGGCGCGGATCCCATGATCGTCCAAGACAACTGGCAATCACCCTTACGTCCTTCGCCTACCTTGGTGGAGTCAATAGCGGGGAGTCGGGTGGTCGAGTAGGGCCGTGCCGATTCCAAGCATGGTCGTGACCACTCGAACAACGCGGCGACGAATCAGGCGAACTACGTGTTCGTGACTCCGCCGCTAGCACTGGCGCCGCAAGTGTTGGTGACTACCCTGCCATCACCTTGGCGCGGAGTACATGTTGGTGCCCGCCATCGCCATCGCGGCGGCGGAGCTCAAGCACCCGTCGGTAGGGAGAATACACGGCGGCTGACCGCGCCATCATGCAGCCCCGTCTCTTGCACGCCCGTCGCCAGTATGCGGTGCGTCGACATTAGCCGATCTCGACGCCATCACGGTAAACAAATTTCTTTAATTACCGCCTTTCATGCCATCTATATATTACTCTTGTGGCATCTCGCTCGACGACGCCCGTACATGTTTTCCAGACGGATGTTCCTTGCACTCTCTTATGCTACGTGAACAACGAGGATGTTGCCAAAGGTACCATCGTTCAACCCTTGCAGCGCGCGTTCCACTCAAAGCCGATGCGGATAAGCGTGCACGGGTTAAAATTAGTCGGTGCTAAGGGGCTGCGACGACACGAACCTCCCATTCAACCCCGAGGCGGATGAAGAAGAGTCGTCATCCTCGGTTGCTTGGCTTGTTCATGCTATGGCCAAAGAGCATGATCCGTTTGGGACGGCGGGGCCATCACGCCCAGAACAACAGCACCGCTGTCGTGCCGGCGACAAGCGGTGGCAAAACCTACCGCCCTCGCCGTCACCTCCACGCGGTGGGTTGGATGATCATGTTGATGATATGCACATGGCGCGAGATCCGCCGAGGACTTCAAGATCGGAATGATCACTTCTTCAGCACTCGGTTTGGCGAAGAAGACCTAGCGGGTGGCCCCTGAGAAAGCCACTATCACCAAGCGTCTGTTTGGTTCTCGAGACGCCTCCTTGCGCCTTCTGAGCCGGTGATATAACCAACGCCCTTTATTCTAAGCCGACACACTACATAGGGCGGCGGTGCTCGATGCAGTGCTGCCCGCTCTCCAAAAGGAAAAAGGCGGAAAAAATCTAGCTCGAGCCAGCGGTGGCGTCAACAACTGAATCCGATCAGGTTTGGGGCCAGCCACCAAGACCGAGGGTATTATGTGGAGGATTCATGTGGCGGGTGAGCCCATGCTACCTAAGAATTTAGGCTTCGCGATTCGGAGCTGCAGAGTGTGCATGGCGGCGTCTTGACGATAGAGAGCGCCTTCTATCGGAGAAAGATCCCTCGCACCGGTATTCGTGGTTAAGGTGCCACCAGGCTTGGGCTTCGTCGACATTGCCTTGCGGATCTGTTCTTCCTGCGGTTCGAGGACATCTTCAATATGTTCCACCTATACCGCGCTGCACTATACCATGGTCCGTCTCTTTTCTCTCGGCGCCACGCAAATCATTAGAGAGAACACAGCATCGCTATAGTGGACCCCTACTACATGCGTGACGGTTGCTTGGGTTCCCCCGCCGAACGACGTATCGTGGCCTCGTACCTAAAAAGAATCCTCGTGGCGAACAAGACAAAGGAATACATTCTCGTGCCTTACTTTCCCGAGTAAGTCGTTATTCACTCGCCACCGTCGATTGGCTTTATTAGATCATCATCATTCTTTTTCAACACATTCCATTTGAATTTTTTGCGCAGAGATGAACACTGCACGCTCATCTCCTTATCGCCGAAGCATTCCCACGCCACGTATTTCGACTCGGGGAGTCTAGAAAAGAAGAAAAACTACGACAAGATCAAGGAAGTTCTGGATGATGCTCTCACTGGCTTTGCCTCGACGGAAGCCACCGGCTTACGTGCGTAAGAAGGTCAAGTTCGAGCGTCTTCAACCGCATGTGAGTTCCCTGCATGAAGCGGCCGGAAAACAGAAGAAGGAAGCCTACGCACTCCATCACATGAGGGCGTTCCTACTTGACCAGCAGAATTCTACGCTGCCAGATCATCTCAAACAGTGGGCCGAAGCAAAGGCCAAGATCAATGATTCGGATATTAGACAAGAGATGTATCGCATCCAGCAGCAGTTTGGGGCAATCATCTTTCGTGATGTCATGACTTCGGGGGGGATCTTCTACGGAGGAAATATCCCAAATAAGTGACATAGAAGATCGCCTAGAGATGCGGGGTGACTATAGGAAGTTCATGGCGAGGCGTCCTCCGTTCCCTAAGCCGAGCGAGAAGGCTTGATGTTGGCCTAGTTGTAGTTGCAAACTATAGATGACCTTTATTGTGTGTGGACGACAAGTGTACTTATCTTATTAGGTTTATGAATCACCGCTTACTTATTTTGCTTATTATTATTATATATCAATCAATGCTTGGTTTTTTGCTTACTCTTTGGTTTTTGCTTACTCTTTGGTTCTCGGACGACAAGTGTGAGTTATTTTGTCTTTTCGAGAATATGCCGATGATTGAAATGTCGTGGCACAATATATATGTGAATGTGCTATGACGGGATTGTCGACCTTGTGATATGCACAAGTCCGAGGTGTGCATCCTACTTGGTACGGTCCGTCATAAGCAATCTGTGTCCAACGACCTAGCTAGTTATATATGAGGCATGCTTTTGAGTTATTTTGTCTTTTCGAGAATATGCCGATGATTGAAATGTCGTGGCACAATATATATGTCAATGTGCTATGACGGGATTGTTAGCCTTGTGATATGCACAAGTCCGGAATTGTGCATCCTACTTGGCTAACGGTCCCGTCATAAGCAATTCCTGTCCAACGACCTAGCTAGTTATATATGAGGCATGCTTTTGAGTTATTTTTGTCTTTTCGAGAATATGCCGATGATTGAAATGTCGTGGCACAATATATATGTGAATGTGCTATGGCGGGATTGTGCCTTGTGATATGCACAAGTCCGGAATTGTGCATCCTACTTGGCTCAGGTCCGTCATAAGCATCCTGTGTCCAACGACCTAGCTAGTTATATATGAGGCATGCTTTTGAGTTATTTTTGTCTTTTCGAGAATATGCCGATGATTGAAATGTCATGGCACAATATATATGTGAATGTGCTATGGCGGGATTGTGCCTTGTGATATGCACAAGTCCGGAATTGTGCATCCTACTTGGCTCACGGTCCGTCATAAGCAATTCGTGTCCAACGACCTAGCTAGTTATATATGAGGCATGCTTTTCGAGTTATTTTGTCTTTTTCGAGAATATGCCGATGATTGAAATGTCGTGGCACAATATATATGTGAATGTGCTATGACGGATTGTTAGCCTTGTGATATGCACAAGTCCGAATTGTGCATCCTACTTGGCTAACAATTCCGTCATAAGCAATTCTGTCCAACGACCTAGCTAGTTATATATGAGGCATGCTTTTGAGTTTGCTCTTTTGATTTAAGAGTACTTTCTATAAGTGTATCTTCATATCGACTTTAATTATACATGTTTTTTCAATCACCGGTTAGTTATTATTGTCAACTTGTAGATGGCGGTACGTCGTGTACAAGGGACGGAGTTCCCTGAGTCTCGATGATTGGGAAGACTGGGACAGTGCACCGTTTCATGACAATAGCTACAAAGGGTACAACACTATGGCGGAGGCGGAAGATAGATACACGCGCTATCTAGCGGGAGTTAGGACAAGGAAGGATGAAGACCTACACCTTCGTCATGGCGGTGATCATGCTTATCTTCTTTGGTTATTTATCCGCGTTTGTGTCTAGCTAGCTAGTTTAGATGTCTAAGCGAGCTTCCGAGCTCTAACTTGTTCGATCGACACATGTATTCGCATGTCACCAACTACTACTTTGTAACATGATCAAAACAATGTAACTTGGACTATGTATTCATGTATGAGACTTATCTATATGTATTTGTTTCAATCTTGTTTTTCATATCAGTATTTATATATATAATTGTATATCTTGTATCGTGTGTGTATATCTCTGTAATATTGTATATAATCTGTATTGCATATAATCTGGCTTGGAAATTAAAAAGAAACAAAAATACATCCGTGCGCACATGTTCTACCTTCATGGCGCACTACACCTAAAGCGCACCATGGATGTTTAGTGGCGCCTTGGGTAGTGCGCCACGGATCCAAGGCGTGGCGCACCATGCCAAACCGTGGCGCACTGGGTGGTGCGCTCGCCTATCTCTACACAACCGTGGCGCACTAGGCGGCGCCCGAGGCTGAATAACCGTAGCGCAAGGCCCGTGGCGCACTACTGGTGCGCCACGGATGGGCCTTTCAGGTGCGCCACAAACGACCATTTTCCTAGTAGTGGTGTTCACAGGGATTTCCTGCTCCATACCACTGTTCAGCACCTTCTGCTCCTTGTTGGGATCGACACTCCTATTTATTGAAAGTACTACAATACACCCACTATACTTGTGGGTCATGAAGACTATTTTCTAGCGCCGTTGCCGGGGAGTGAAGCGCTATTGAAGAGTGGAACTGGTAAAGGAAAATTTTACTATGAGTATTGCTTTTGTTACTGCTTGTTACTTTGTTTCCAATATGGATAACCCACTTGGTTTTCTGTTTGGGAAAACTACTACCACTTCTAGGGTAGTAGATGAACCACCTCATGTTGAGATAGATCCTTTTAAGATACCTACAAGTATTGTTAATCGTGTTATGGATAATTATTATTTTAGAGATGGAACTGTCCATCCCGGTGATCACTTGCTTTTTATCCATGAATTATGCGGGTTGTTTATGTGTGCAGGTATCACAATTGAACAGGTGAAGAAGAAGTTACTCTCCATATCCTTGAAAGGGAGAGCTGAAGAATGGTATAAGATGCTGAAGAATGGACAATCCATGGAATGGGAGGAGATGGCATCTCTCTTTTACTCTAAATTTTATCCTCCCAGTGAGATTCATAAGGATAGGAATCTTATATATAACTTTTGGCCTCTTGATGGAGAGAGTACAGCTCAATCTTGGGGGAGATTAAAGTTACTAATGCTTAAATGTCCTATTCATGAACTCCCTAACAATATTATTCTCAATAAATTTTATGCTAGGCTTTCTCTTCATGATAAAGATTTACTAGATGCTTCTTGTGCTGGATCATTCACACGTATGAAGGAAGAAGCTAAATGGGATCTTCTAGATCGTATTCAAGAGAACACTGAAGCTTGGGAGAATGACAAAGGAAGAAAGTCAGGTATAAACTATGATTATGATTGCATTAAATCTTTTATGGAAACTGATGACTTCCGTGATATTAGTAATGAGTTTGGTCTTGATTCCCAAAGTCTTGCCAACTGTTTTAAGGCCTTTGCCTCTTACATTGAAATTCCCAAGAAGAAGTGGAACAAGTACCATGCTCCTTATAAAGATGTTGTTAATCATGTTCCAGTTAGAAGTACTCAAGTTTGTACTACTAGTCATATTATGCATGAACCTCATGTTGCGAATATGCCTTTCCCGGCTAAGGTAAAGGAGTATTCTATGATTATTAGTGCAAATGAAAAAGGTACAATGAAAACTGTGGAGTCTGGTAAGCATTTGAGTGATGAACATGTGGTAGCTATTGTGAAAGACACTGTCACTAGAAATATAGAGGATGAGCACATTGTCTTCTATGAAGACGCTTCTAATATTATCTCTCATCCTAGTAAGGCTAGAAAAGCTAGTGTTCATATGCTTTCTATTAAAATTGGTGATCATTTCTACTATGGTTTATGTTATATTGGTGCTAGTTCTAGTGTTATTCCTTATGAGCTTTATAGGCAAATTATGCATGAGATTGGTCCTTGTGAGCTTGAGGACATTGATGTGGTTATTCACCTTGCTAACAAGGAGACCATTTGCCCCATTGGCATTATAAGAGATGTGGAGGTTCTCTGTGGTAAGATTAAGTATCCTGCTGATTTTCTAGTGCTTAATTCAGCAGCTAGCAAAACTTGTCCTATCATTTTTGGTAGACCTTTCTTGAACACTTGTGGAGCTATTATTGATTGTAAGAAGGAAAAAAGTTTTAACTAAGTTTGATGGAGAATATTATGAGTTTAACTTTTCCAAATTTTCTAAAGCTCCTTGTGAAAATAGCTTGCCTAATAAAGATTTCTGTATGGAACAACTTGCTTCTATTGATCCAGTCTATGACCTTGGACCTCTTTTTGGTGACTGTAACTATGCTTTTCAGATGATAAAGTTGTTTTCAGTGATAGTTATATTGTAAACTTTATTCAAAGTGCTAGTGAAAGTTATTATGAGAGAGGGAAACACGGTTTTATGCATCCCAATGATGTTTAGTTTCCCCGTTTTATGTTGAAAGCTTTGAAGTTGCATTTGTTTTGTCTTCCTATGCTAGTGTCTTTTTGTTTCAACAATTCGTTTTCTCATGATACCCCCATGCACAGGAAGTGGGTTAGACTCAAGTGTGTTGGTTATTTGCTTCTTGATGCTCTCTTTCATTTCAGATATATATCTCCCTTGTGAGCATCTTTGGAAGTTTCAAGCCTAACTTAAAGGCATTAAAGAAAAGTACTTGTTGGGAGATAAACCAAGATTTTTGTCGAGTCTTGGAAGTTATTACCTTAGTAATAACCGCTCCTTATCCTTTTTGTTTTGGTTTTTGTGTCAAGTTCAACTACTTTTGTGAAGTAGAGGAGTTGTGAAAAGTGGCTGTCTTGGGACAGATTTTTTGTGCTGCATTGTAAAAATTCGTGAGAAAGCTCAGTACTTCGGATGGAGTTGCATTTTTCTGAGCTTGTTCTCCAAGTTGTTACCCAACTTTCATCAGTTCTGCACTTTTTTATTTGAGCAACAAAAGGTCTTCTAAAAAATCAATCTTTACCTGCTGGTCTGTTTTGATAGATTTCTGCCATCATTTGCATTAGCCTCTTACAGAAGCTTTTGTTTTGATGGGTTTTCAGTTGAAGTGTTTACCAAAGGTTTATTGTTTTTTCTTACACTAATGTTGTCATTGAGTTCGTGCAAAAGTTCTGTATGAAGGAAATTATCATGAGAAAGAGAGAAGGAATCTGCAGAGTTCGTCTTTGAATAGGTAAAACTGGTGAAAACAGAAGGTTCGTGAAACCCTAATCTTTTTATATTTTTTATGTTTTTAATACATAAGGGAAGTAACGAGACGAAACTGGAGAGGAAAAGGATCCCGGGGTGGACAAACCCACCCCACCCTGGCCACGCCTGAGGGGGGTGTTCCCCCCTCGAACTCCGTCTCTGCCTCGTTTCCGTGTCAAAACCTTCCTTACGCGTTGAAACTTCGTAATATATAACCCCCCGGATCCCCCGAGGTTCGTGCATCGTGTTTTCGTTTCAATTTGTTTCGGTCGGGAAATATTCTCAAGTTTAGAGCACCATGGTATCCGCAACGACAAAGGCAAGGAGCCCGAGAAAGAAGAACCTCAAGTCCCCAAGGAGGAGGAGATTTCGGTAGGGTATGAAGGTGACATGGAGGAGGACAAGCAACCGGACACTCGCGCTACCGTCGCAAGCATTGGTTTGGTGGCACAACCTACCCAGCTTAGGAGGACAGCATGGATGTCTACAGGAGGGAGAACCGCGTCATATCCTCGCTCCGCGCACACTTCCTCCTAGTACCCCTTGTTCTAACCGTGCAGGAAAGAAACACTCTAATTTGGAAGAATGGAGAAAGAATAACAAGGACTGGGATCCTCGGTCTGAGTTGATCATGGGCTGCATTGAGCATAATTCGGAGTTAATTCGTACTCTGACCTTCGATATGGAGGATTTAAAGAAATTTATTAAGGAGCTTATCAAGAGAACACCACCACCACCGAAGGAGTAATTCGTCATCAGCTTTGGCATCCCCTTGGCTTGTTCCAAGCTTGGGGGAGTGCCGCGGTATCACCACCATTATCTTTTATCTTTTACCTTTTTAGTGGATTCATATCTGTGGTAGAGAGCTTATCTTATAGTTTGGTTTGCATATGGAAGTATCTCTCCTTTAGTTGATTATCTATGTATCCCTTGGTGTAAGTGCCTTTATTGGAATATTAATGAGAGGTCTCATCTTTTACTTTTTTCACTTCTTATTTTAGTTTGCAATCTCTATTATATGATGGATCTTTTTGATCATCATTGGCACCACTTTGGGATCATCGAGTGGATCTAAATTGGTTTTGGCAAACCGAGTTCTGGTCAGTGGCATTAGTTTGAAAAAGAAAGAAAGCAAAATCTTACAGGTATTTGGTATCATTTTTTTTTCTTTCTTGTTGGATCATAAGATTAGTATTCTTTATTTAAGATTCTTTTGTGTCTTCAAGGAAGATTGCATGTTTGTCTTTATTACTTGTATGTTTGCTTGTTTCTTTCAACTCTCTTTCTTGCTAACCAGCCTTGCTAGCCAAAAACCTGTTTTGAGAAGGCATACTTCTCATGTTTCCAAAATCCTTTGAACCAAAACTTTTGCCACTTGTGTCCACCATATATACCTAGTAGCTTTTGCTATTCCAAGCAAATTCTCAAGCTTCATCTACCTTTCGAATTAAAAAGTATTTTGTTCTATGAAAACTAGTTAGTAAATTTCTCACGAACTTTATGGCACACCTTATTTCCTTGCCCCTAATAGACTTGAACCATTGTGAACATCGAAGTTGTATATGCTTGCATCTATACGTTGGAATTAGCAGAACCGTGCTGTCACGGGGAACGTTTTCAACATTGCACTTGTACTCTGTACAAAGTTGATATCGTGGTCTTTTGTCTATGGATGTTAAGGGTGTGAAATAAAGAGGGAACTTGTAGTCCATGGATTTTGTATCCTGTGTTAGAGAAACGCCTAGGCCGCTAGCCTAAGCCATGCTTAATCATGGTGGAAACTTGCAGCATCACCATAGTGAGTCATCTATGAAGCATCCTCAATAAAAATCTATACACATAGTAAATAAAAAGATCGTTGAGATGCTCATTGTCGGCTTGCCTTGTCATTTTGGTTATGGGAAGGCTCCTGTACCATGTGCAAGGGGTACCCCGTTGGCGGTTCTCAATGATATGCAAATACTACAATGACAAGAACTTACCTGGGCCCAAATTTGAGTATGCATGAGGAGTGGCCCTCATATTCAAGGGACATGAGATTGCCAACTTATATTTCGTCAAGCATATACTCCACCTTTGTTCACTCTAACCTTAATCATCTCAAGATGCTTATGATAGGGGCAATGAGGGATCAAAGATAGTAAGTACCATAATCTTTTGGAAGATCTTTATGACTTGTAATCCCTTATACCCTCTAAGAAGGGACCTTTCTCCTAGTTACCAGTTGAGTCAGTAAACCTACTTCCTCTCTATATCCAGCAAGATTTTGAGTTGTTGTGTTTCAACCATTCATATGGTGATTTATTCAATCATGTTCTCTATCTTCCTTGTTTGCACAAAACTCTTATCTATTGAGTATTACTTTGAAAGCCTTCACTTGTGAAAAACCTTTTTGAGTCAGGAGTGCTCCTATCTTGAAACTTCTACAAAAAGCTTTTGTGAAACTGTTTGCTAGGTGTTATCTGACCAAGAACAAGTTTGCCAATTTCGATTATGATTTATCTTTATGCATCTCTATTGTGACTGTTGTACTTGGTTGCAAGCTAAGTTATATAATGGTGAGTTGCCTAGGCGTGGAACAACTGCAGCAAGTGGCCCAATCCTTTCTTAGCAAAGGACAAGCCGGTGGAAATACTTATAAGGACCAAACGTTCTCGAGGACACATGGGAATTCTGTCAAGTGCTTTCGCTTTGAATAGCTGAGTACTCTTCTTTGGTGTTGTAAGTGTTGTGTGGGTGAACCTGTGCTAATGTACCGACCTTACTTGGACTAATACATACTTGTGATTAAATCCCCTACAAGCATCCGCAACTATAGGAAAGTAATTAAGATATAAACCTAACCACAGCCTTAAACTCTGAGATCCTACACTCCCTTGTGCAAAGGTGTCCTAACGGGGGTTTAGGTTTCTATCACTCCGGCAACCTCACAATTAGCAGCAAAATATACAATGCATTCCCCTAGGCCCATAAATGGTGAAGTATCATGTAGTCGACGTTCACATGACACCACTAGAAGAATAGCACCACAACTTAAATACTAAACCATTGAATAATAACTCAACACAAATCCACTACTAACAACATGACTTCTCCCATGTCCTCAAGAACTAGACGAACTACTCACAACACATCATATGGATCAAGATCAAAGATGATATTGTGATGGATAAAAATATGAACATAAACAATAATCCAATGGTTCCACTCACAAGCATCAACTACAATAGTAATTAACACCGGGAAAGTTTCCCCCAAGAACTATGCAAGTATTCAACACAATTGTTACAGCGGTATGGAGTGGTGATGATGGTGCTGGTGGAGATGATGGTGTGGATGATGATGATACCGATGAATCCTAGCTTGATGACGATGGTGATGGCGACGATATTCCCTCTCCGGGAAGGAATTTCCCTGGTAAAAATCTGTCTGCCAGAGAGCTCTTTCTCTCTCGGTGTTTTCCGCCCCGCAGAGGCGGCGGAAATCTTTTTGTGGTCGCTCCATGATAACTGCAGCAGCACTTCGTTGGGAGACCCCAAGCAGAAGGTATGATGCAGTACAACAGACAAGTTTCCCTCAGTAAGAAACCGACATTATCGAACAGTAGGAGGAAGGAAACGTCCCAAAGGTGCTGCAAGCAACGTGGATACCTGCACAACACAAACTCAAGACTTTGCCCCAACTAACATTGAGGTTGTCAATCTCACCGGTTGCTATAACAAAGTATTAATTATATGGTGTGGAAGGTGATGATGGTTTGCAGCAAGTAAACAGTAACATTGGAAGATGTATCAATGGTAAAGATTGGACCTGGGTCCATAGTTCACTAGAGGTGCTCTCCTTAGATAAACAACATGGAATGAAGGGTAAACAAATTTACAGCAGGGCAATTGACAGGAACTGAGCAAGGCATAACAATGCAATACCAGACAAAAAGGTCCTATGATATTCGATTGGGCAATACAACAATATACATAGACCGCCATCCAATTGCATCTATGACTAGAAGTCCACCTTCAGGTTATCATCCGAACTCCCTCCAGTATTAAGTTGCAACAAATAGACAACTCCTTTAAGCAAAGTGTGTAAGGTAAACAATCCACTTGTTCCATGAACAAGAGACCGGTGTTTTCTCCCTATTGGTAACATCACTTCTACAACCGAAGAGATTTCTGTCACTTCCCTTGGAAACTAGAGGCATGAACCCATTATCGAGCATAAATACCCCCTCTTGGAGTCACTAGCAACTACTTGGCCAAGATAGCTACTAACAACGGAGAGCATGCAATATCACAAACAACATAGACATGATAGAATCAAATAGACAAAACCATTAATCAATCTGACATAGTAATCTCAATATCCATCGGATCCCCGCAAACACAACATGCATGATTACAAATAGATTAGATCTTCATCATGCACGAAGCTCACAAGATCTATACATGAAAACACAAAGGAGGAGATACAACCATCTAGCTACTACATGGAGTCGTTGTCCAAGGTGGAACTACTCACGCTTCATACCGGAGGCTGGCATGATGAAGAAAAAGGCCTCCGGGGTGATCTCCCCTCCGGCAGGGTGCCGGGAAGAACTTCAGATCCCCCCGATCTAGGGACGATGGTGGCGGTGGCTACATATGGTTTCGTGGAGTTTTGATCGGGTCCTAGGGTTTCTGCCTCGGGGGCTTCTTATAGGCGAAAGGGCGAGCCAGGGGGGCCACCAGGGTGGCTGCACCCCCCCATGCGCGGGGTGGGCCCACCCATGTGGCCAGGGGTGTGGCCTCCTGGTGAGCCTTCTCCGTCTTGTCTTCTGCCTTCGTGTTGCCCATGGTAAAATATTTACTTTGGCTTTTGTCCCGTCCAATTCCGAGAATATTGATTTTCCGCCTTTCTGGAACCAAAAATAGAAGAAAACAGGCAACTGGCACCGTGGCAACTTCTTAATAGGTTAGTTATAGAAAACATATAAAAACACCTCAAAGTGTAGACAAAGCAAAGCAAAATAGATACTAAACAAGCATGGAACATCAAAAATTATAGATACGTTTACGACGTATCACTCCCCTGGTAGTAGGGTTCCGAGAGGAAGATATAGGCGAGAGGGCGGAGTCGGAGGCCGTCCAGGTGGACCACACCTTCCCTAGGCGCGGCCCAGGGGGGACCCGCGCCTAGGGGGTGTGGGCCCCCTGTGGCCCAGCTACGCCTCCCCTTCTGGCTTCCTTCGTCTTCTGGGAAAATATAATTTTCCAATATTTTCTAGTATTTTTCCGATCTTTGCAAAATTGCATCAAAACACCTCTTTTTCCATCAGAAACCTGACTCTGGCAGTCCATCCTCCAAGAATCATCCAACATGCAAAAAGAGAGGAAAAGACATAAATAACACCTCATAATAAGACACATATCAATGAATAGAGGCAAATTATGATATAGAATGGTGATGCAAATTGGACGTATCATGCTCCTCCTCGGCCTCGGCCTCCTCCTCCTTGTCGGCAGAGTCTGCCTAGAGTTAGCACCGTAGGTTGTCGGACTCCATGGAAGCTGTGTCCAACATGGAGGGAGGTGGTAGTGGTGTCGATACCATCCATTCAGAGGTGGGGGTCTTCTTAGAAGCATCCTTACCCTGCTCCCAGAATGTCTGCGCCGATGGGCGAAGGTGCTCCCCAAGGTCAGACCTTTTTCCCTCCCAGTGTCGTCGATCCCGGCTGGGCGCAGAGGCGAGGACAAGGGATGTGGCTTCGCCCTCCAGAACGATGCTTACCTCAGGGGCGATGGCGCTTACCTCAGGGGCGGTGAGGCTACGGCGTTCTATGACCTCCGTCTCGTCATCTCTGTGTTTAGGAGGTCACCATGTTGCATGTGCATCTCATGGGGAAGAATTGATGAACTCATTACTCCGTGCAAAGTGTTTATGGTCCCACATGTCATAGACCCACCATCCCACCACCTTCTCTATACACTCTTGCTTCCACCCATTTGTGCTCCTGCTCCCCATGCGCTTGCCACCCCATCCATCCAAGTACATCCCGAAGCCAACCTGGCAAGCAAGTCTGCTGAAGTGGATGAATCTGAGGAGACAGTAGAATGACAGTTTAGTAGAAGGAGCATTGCCGCACCATTGTATTAGAGTATAGGTCGGTTAGAGTTAGGCATGGCCGGTTCGGCTCCCTACCTCTTTGAATTGTAATCTATCTATATTAGTCCTTGGAGGCCAAGTCTTGTAATCTATAAACAGCCCTTCGAGGCCTTAATCAATACTATTATTCTTCTCCCAATATCCCAAAATATCATGGTATCAGATGCCTAGGTTTTCTGCACCTGGCATAGAACCTCCGCTAGCGCCGCTGCCCTTGCCGACTCGGCCCCTCCTCTCCCTGGCCGAGTTCCGCGCCACCGGTGCCCCTTCTTCTTCTTTTTCCTCTCCAACTACCCAAACAACCCCTCCCCAAATCCCAATGATATTCCTAGCCGACACCATTGCCAATTTCTCCCTATTTATCCCGATCTCGTTAGATCTCAGCGCCCACAACTACTACAATTGATGCCACCTCTTCAACATCCACCTCGGCCGCTGCAGCCTCCGCCACCACATAGATCCATCATATCCTCCGTAGCCCACCGATTCTCGCTGGGTGAAATATGATCTCGCCATCATCTAGTGGATTTACACACACATCTCCACGGAGTTCTTCAATCTGGTCTCCTCCGACGATGCCACCACCGCCGAGCTCTGGGCCTCCCTTCAATAGCTGTTCCAGGACAACTCCGGCGCACGCATCAACACGCTCAACACCGAGGTACGCACCACCACCCAGGGAGATGCCCCGGTCACCGTCTTCTGCCAGCGGATCAAGGCCATCGGCGATGAACTCAGTGAACTCGACGATCACGTCGAGGAACTCACACTCATCAACGCCCTCCTCGTCGGCCTCGGTGATCAGTTCGAGAAGTAGCAGTCCTTCATCCCCATGCTCAAGCCGTACCTCACCTTCAAGGAGGTATGCTCCCTCCTCTAGCAAGAATAGAAGAACCAAACTCGCAAGGTGCAACGGGCGTCGCAGGTGTTCCACGCTGCCGCTCCCTCTGCCACGTCAGCGATTCGCGCCGCTGAGCTACCCTGCCTCCACCTCCTGTCGCGGCAGCTGCGGCTCCCCAACCGCCCCCAGGTTGGCGCCCGAGCCCCAACTACAGGGGCAAGAACCCGATCTACCGGCCTCCTCAACCTCGCCCTGCCAGCTCTGCACCTGCTTCGTCATTGATCGCCCAGTCACCCCCCGCTCTAGCGTCGTGGCCTCCTCAGCATGACCACTGGATTGGTCTTGTGTAGGTTTGGTCAATGCCCTGGTCGTCCCCTTCGCCATACGTCGCCCTCCTGCATACACGGGCACGTGGAGCCCCGGTCTTTGTCCAGCCACCGTCGCCCTCCTCGCATGTCTACACCATCTCCCGACGCACCAGGACTCCTGCCAAACTACTACAACATACCGGCCTCCTACGGCAACATGCATGCTCCGTACGCGTACAACCAGGTACCACCTCTCCCCTACGTCAACATGCAAGCTCCTGGACCCTCTGCTCCACAACAGCCGGCCTGGGACCAAGCCGCCTTCATCAACGCCATGAACAAGTTTACCCTAAATAACGAAGGTACGGATTGGATTTTTTATTCTGGTGCATCCTCGCATATGTCTTCAAATATGAATTTTCTATCATCCTGTTTTCCCTCTACTTTCTCTATAGTCACTATTGGCGACGGCTCCACAATTCCTGTTTCTTGCACTGGAAATTCTTACATATCTTCCACTTGTGCCAATTTTCTTCTATGCAATATTCTTGTTGTCCCTTCCTTAATCAAAAATCTGATTTTTGTTCGACAATTCTGCATTGACAATAAAGTTATTCTGGCTTTTGACCCTTTTGTTTTGTCTATGAAGGATCTGAAAATGGGGGAGGTTCTCCCTCGGAACAATAGCACGGACGATCTTTATCCTCTTCATGGTGCGCCTACATTCACTCCCTGCTCCATGCTTGCATCAGTTGATTTGTGGCATCGTCATCTAGGCCACCCCAATAAAACCACTCTGTCATCTTTGCTTCAAGATTTTTGTATCCCTAGTTCTAATGCTCCTCATAATCCCTCTCTCTGTAATGTCTGCCAATGCGGCAAACATGTTAGATTACCCTTTGGGACATCTACTACCATTACCACTTTTCTGTTTGAGCTACTTCATTGCGATCTATGGACCTCTCTAGTCCCTAGTGTTTCTGGTTATAAATATTATCTTGTGATCTTGGATGATTATTCTCATTATATTTGGACTTTTCCTATTCGTGCTAAATCTGACGTACATGCAATTTTTAGCAATTTTCGGCAGTATGTTCTTATCCACTTTGGCTTGGCAATTCAATTTATTCAATGTGATAATGGTCATGAATTTGATAACACTCAAAACCATAAATTCTTTCTCTCTCAAGGCATTCTTCTTCGTTTTTCATGTCCTTATACTTCTTCTCAAAACGGTAAAGCTGAATGTTCTCTTCATTCCATTAACGACATTCTTTGCAAATTGCTTTTACAAGCTTCTATTCCTTCTTGTTTTTGGGATGAAGCTCTTCGCACCGCCACACTACTTATAAACATTCGACCAACCAAAACATGCCCTCTTTACTCGACTTTTCAATCTCTTTTTCTTTCTCACCCTGACTACTCTCTTTTGCGTGTTTTTGGTTTTCTATATTTTCCCAACACTGCCTCTACCGCCCCCAATAAACTAGAACCACGCTCACTACCTTGCATTTACCTTGGTCTTTCTGATGATCACAAAGGATATCATTGTTTTGATCCCTCTTCTGGTCGTGTTCTTGTGTCTCGACATGTTACATTCGATGAAAATAATTTTCCTTACGCTGCCACCAAAACCACCCAACCAACCAACCCCACCAACACAACCTCTCCCTTAGTTCATCCTGCCATCATCTCTGTCGTGGCAGAATTTTGCCCTGTTTCTCTGTCACGGTAGCCTGCCGCGGCAGACTTTACCCCCGTTTCTCTGCCACGACAGCCCTCTACTGCACCCTAGTCTCCTGCCGCGATAGACTTTTCTGCCGATTCGCTACCGCGACAGCCTTCCGAAACCCACATCCCTGCCGTGACAAACTTTAGCGCCACCTCTATGCCGTGGCAGATCCCGGAGCACCCCACTTATTACTCCTATGTGTCAACCACCGAAACACCTAGCCCTACCACAGAGCCCTCTTCCACACCACCTCTACCACCTAATGTTGTACCTATCCAACAACCGACAAATGATCATGTCATGTGTACCCATGGAAAACAAGGGTTTCTTCTTCCTACTAAACGCCTAAATCTTACAGCCGCCCCCACAATTTCCCCTATACCCACATCTTACAAATGCGCTCTTCTTAATCCTCTTTGGATTTCAGCTATGCGTGATAAACTTGATGCTCTTCAGCAAAATAATACATGGACTCTTGTTCCAAAACCATCTGGTGTTAATGTTGTTTCAGGCAAATGGGTTTTTCGACATAAATTTCATGTTGCCGGTACTCTTGCTCGTTACAAAGCTTGATGGGTTTGTCGTGGTTTTTCACAGTAACATGGCATTGATTTTGATGAGACTTTCTCTCGCATTGTCAAACCAAGCACTATTCGCGTTTTTCTTAGTCTTGATGTTTCCTCCTCTTGGCCTATTCATCAACTTGACGTTAAAAATGCTTTTCTTCATGGCACTCTTAATGAAACAGTCTATTGTCAGCAACCCTCTGGTTTTGAGCATCCCTTTCTCCCAATCTCGTTTGTTTACTAAAAAATCACTTTATGGTCTCAAACAGGCTGCTCGCGCCTGGTTTTAATGTTTTGCCGCCTACATTCACACCATTGGTTTTATTTCCTCCAAATATGACTTCTCTCTCTTTATTTTTAGATCTTCTAAACATACTGCCTATCTTTTTCTTTATGTTGATGATATAATTCTCACTGCTAGTTCTGATTCTTTTCTTAACCATATAATGTCTTCTCTTAATCATGAATTTTCCATGACTGATCTTGGTCCTCTTAATCATTTTCTTGAAATTAATGTTTCTCGTACCAGGTCTACACTCTTTCTTTCTCAACGTCAATATCTTTTAGATTTGCTTTCTCGTTTTGAAATGTCTGATTGTCAACCCTCTCGTACTCTGGCCGACATTGGTGCTAAATTGTCGGCTGATGGTGATCCTGTTTCTGACCCCACTTTCTATCGCAGCATCACTGGTGCTTTCCAATATGCCACCCTTACTCGCCCCGACATCTCTTACTCGGTTCAGCAAGCCTATCTTTTTATGCATGATCCTCTCGCTCCTCATCTTGCTCACATCAAATGCATTCTTCATTATTTAAAAGGCACTCTTTATCATGGTCTTCTTCTTAACTCTTCATCTCCAACAAGCTTGACAGTTTATTCTGATGCAGACTGGGCAGGTTGTCCAGATACTCGAAGGTCCACATCCGGATTTTGTGTTTATTTGGGTGATAATCTTGTTTATTGGTGTTCTAAAAGGCATGTAACAGTTTCCAGGTCTTCTGCTGAGGCTGAGTATAGGTCGGTTGCTCATGTTGTGTC
Source organism: Avena longiglumis (assembly GCA_030063025.1). Classification (NCBI taxonomy): domain Eukaryota; kingdom Viridiplantae; phylum Streptophyta; class Magnoliopsida; order Poales; family Poaceae; genus Avena; species Avena longiglumis. The sequence continues at coordinate 24,773,038 of CP125976.1, forward strand.
CGAGGTGGTGTGGCTGCGCTAGCTTCTCGTTGAGCTTCATCGACCACTTGAGCATGCTACCATTTTTTATTGTGATAATATTTTTGCAGTCTACATGGCCTCTTATCCAGTTCAGCAAAGCATATTGAGATTGACATACACTTCGTTCGTGAGAAGGTGGCTCTTGGCGAAGTTCGTGTTCTCCATGTTCGTACAAGTTCTCAATTTGCTGATATTTTTACCAAAGGGCTCCCGACTGCATCGTTCACTGACATACGCTCCAGACTCAATATTGTTACTCCTGACGTTGAGACTGCGGGGGGATATTAGAGCATAGGTCGGTTAGGATTAGGCCTGACCAGTTTAGCCTCCCTCCCTCTTTCAATTGTAATCTATCTCTATTAGTCCTTGGAGGCCAAGTCTTGTAATCTATATAAACAGCCCTTCGAGGCCTCAATCAATACTATTGTTATTCTCTCAATATCCCCAAATATCACATTGGACGATCATTGTGCTCAATAATGGCCTCTAGTGAGGAAATATAGTTATCCTTTAGTCACCCATGGGCATGGATTCCTAGTTGGACTTAGATGCCTAATTGGGAGCGGTAGTGCCCAACTTGAAGCCATAGTTGGCGGAGATTCTTGATTGTAATCCGAGGGAGATAGGAGGTAGCGCAACGGAGGTGAGACGGCAGAGAAGGGTGGGTGGCATCGGGTGTGGTCACATGCACGGCAAGAAAATAGGTCACACTAAGCTTTGGGTTTATGCTTATCAATTTGGGCATGGTAACTTTTCGATTTGGATTTCGTTTGTAAAGAAGTTTATAATATGTGACACATTAGTAGTTGATGGACAAAGGACTTCTGGATAGACTGAGCAGTCTCATAAGAGCGCGACTCGACTTGAAGCTATTCTTGGTTGTGATAGTGTGTTGCGAGGTGATGGGAGAAGAGTAGTGCAGCAAATGTGGACGACAATGAGGAAGATGAGGCAGCGACCACAACAAGAGGCGCCCCAATCCTAGGTGTAAATTCATTCCTAAAGGGGTTTACGGTAGAATGTGAAAAGACGGTTAAACAAACACGAAATCACGGCATGATCTATGTATATGTATGAAATCGTAAATTTATAGATAGCACGAGTTCAACTTAAGGACGGCATGTCGCATTGGGCGAGGAGATGAACGGAGTAGCAGAAAGAGGGAGGAAGGAAATAAACAGTGAAGAGAGGGAGGGAGGGAGGGAGGGAGCTAGCGGGGTGGAAGAGGTATGCGGTCGGAGGGGGACACACAGTCAAACCCTTGCGTGCGTGAAGATATGATTCTGTTTTCTTTAAAAAAAATTGAACGTGTTCTGTTTTCTATAATAGGATTTGCAATCGGAATCTTAGTGTCAGTCCAATGTAAGTAAGTGCACAGCAGCACTCGGTTAGAGCAAGTTATAAGAAATTGTCACGTCAATAGCAAACTATAAATATGTATTTTTTAATATATAATCCATCTTCCACTCTTACAAACAATTTAGGAGCCTCTGTTTGCACACTCTTATTATTTTTTCTTGTCTCTCTCGTTCAAATAAACAAAAGTACCATGCATGTATAAGCCGACAATAAGCGAGAATTACAGTGCGACTCCCGGGTGCTACGAAAATTTAAAAAAGGTAAAGAATCGACCTTTTTGAAAATCAAAGATGACCAGGTCTGCTACTTGCATAAAAATATTTCCCTAAGAAATTTCTTTTATTGCATCCTGGGTAAAAAAATCAAAACGCCTCATTACCAGGTATTATTTTTCTTTTTGCCCTGATGACCATGCGAAACATTTCCTTTTCAGATATTTTTATACGAATAGCATACCTGGTCATCTTTGATTTCCAAAAAAAAACGATTTTTTTAAAAAAATTATTATTTTTTCAAGTATGAAGGTGTAGCATCCGAGAGCCAAAAGTCCACGTTAGAGTACTATAAGCCCACTATTGTACTCTGTCTTAAAAAAAAAAAGAAAGAACCGAAAGGCGAAAGCCATACACATGACCGGTCGGTGGAGGGGTATGCACGGTACATATGTGAGCACCGATGAGTTTTTGGGCCAGGTCGGATATTAATTAGTACCAAAAAGAGATGCACCAGATACGTATATATATAGCCATCTATTAGCACCACGTATATTTAGCAGCAGAATAAGTATTGCCGTGAAATTAAAGGAGAATACTTATCCATCTATCCATTTACATAAATATTGCCGTGAAATATTGCAGAATAAATATTGCCTACTATACAGTACAATGTATTGTGTATGAATCCTTATCCATCTATCCGTTTACATACAAATTTTAATTCTGTTCCGAGCGGTTACATGTAACTACTAATTAGGATGTAAAACCAAGATGGTTTGAAACCATCTCTCTCAGCTGTTCCCGCGCTGGGTTTCCATTTTTGGCTCAGTCAAAACAGTATAGTAGGCACCTAATTAACAAAACGGAGACGCGCGTCAGATCGGCCAAGCTACAAATACCCCTACCACCGGCGGCCACCCACAATCCATCGAGCTCTCATATTCCTGCCTTTGCCTTCTTGCATCCATCAAGCTAGCTCAAGGATTGCAACAATGGCGGGCATGACCGTGCGCGACGTGTTGTACATGTACAGCGTGGCACGACAGGCATACGAGCGTTTCATCTCAATCTGTGGCAACCCAGAGCAGGCCAGCAACGCGGTGGCGCTGCTGGTGTGGCTGGACCAGGGCACCGTCTCTGCCATCCACCATGTCCCGAGCATCAGCCCCACTGCCGTTGCCACCGTTGCCGCCGAGGCGAACGGTATCCTCGAGTGCCTCCGTCACCAGGAGGCCATGCTCCCTGCCATCCCGCTCATCTCCGCGCTCTGCCAGGATGACAACATCGACCCGCGCTTCTTCGCATTCCACCAGGACCTTGTTGTCAGGGGAGTTGCTGAGATCCTAGACGGCGTCGGCAAGCTCATCTTTGATGATCGTTTGCACGTGCTTCTCCGGAGGTACCAGACTGGGTTGGTCGGCAACCCGCCAGAGCTGATGGCGCCCTACAGCTCTGAGCCGGTGGCCGTGCCAGAAGACTGCCGCTCCATGTTCATCACCTTCTCCAAGGGCATGCCCATCGACCGAGAAGAGATCTTCCAATACTTCAGGCAGTAAGTACATCATTCTAAATTTCTAAGTTTATATACACGTATAGGAAAATCACAATCTATATTGGTTTAGTTACATCCATCATCTCATATACAAGTACTGGTCTCTGTATCATACTTATATTAAAATTGACACACAGGAAGTGGGGTGACTGCGTGGTGAGGGTGCTGATGGAAAAGACATCGGGTGGCAACGCCCCGATGTATGGTCGGATCATCTTCAAGAGTGAGGCGTTCATCAGGCTTGTTCTCAATGGCCAGAGGCTCATCAAGATCACACTCGGGCTCCGTCAGATCTGGCTCCGCAAGTACGCCCCGAGGCCGGCCAATGACTGAGATCAACAACTCATTCTTTCTAAATGCCCAAGTGCCGGACTTGGAGTGCGCATGATTGATCTATCTTCTTACAGTTATATCGATGAATATCCATGTTGCTAGATAGTCATTGTCAAGGTTAATTTACTACTAGGTCTTTAGATCTAGTATATATCTATTCATATGTAATGCACTGAAAATTTATTCGAAAGGTTTTAAATTTGTGCCTTAGCAAAACAAATAATCAGAATAAACAGAAAATCCACCATTACATGCTCCTCGACGGTCACCCATGTTGAGATATAAATCCGAAGTGAGTCATCAATGTGAAAATGAGACTCGACCATGCACCTTCATGCCCCGTCCCCTCCCCCTGGCTTGCCCATCAAATTCTTGTTCGCGTCCTCCCTATATATTTTATATTCCTCTCTTGTTCATCACTCGTCACATCGCTGGGAATTCCGCAACTAGTTGCCCCTGCACCCCATTATCGTAATGCATTTCCGGGTTTTCAAAAAATGTGAAATAAATTATGCATATTGGTTATGTTGTATTGTGAGCTTCTAGAAAGTTTCATTCCATAAAATACCATACGTGACCTATGTAAAAAAAGAAAGACCTAAGTGAATAGTAATAGTATCCTCTATTATTCACAAATCAATTTTTGTTTTTGTGCAGGCCACATATTCTATTTTTTCTTGAAAATTTGTAGATACACATGAAACAACATAAGCTATGCCCATGATTTATTTCACTTTTTCTAACTTGGAAGTAAGACATGCACAATTGGACCGGTGGGTTTCTCGCCTCGAATGCACATGCCAAGTTAAGCTTGTTGCTCCATTTCGGTCATGCAAAGAAACATATCATCCCCTCATTATCCTTCAACTATGTGGCTTTCCCACTCAAAACCTACACAAAGGTTATATTTTAATTTGAAACTACATATTTGCATAACACATTAATTCTTTATTCCATGCACAAATTAAAATAGTACCAAAACGTGGTTTTGACTTTTGGATCAAGAAGCGTAGAGATATAGCACACATACATTGTACATTCTTTTTACTTATGTGTGCTTCGTCGCACGTGTGCATTGCCTTTGTATATGTTATATGTGAATCTGTAATCTCTCCGCCCCTGCGATCCATCTGCTCTACACTACTTATTAAAAGTTATTCAAATGTAAATGTATGCTTTAGTGAAAGGAAAAGAGTTGTATAACACCGAAAAAATGCTCGACCGTATAAATAAGTACCCTTATACAATGGCCACCCTTTTTGGAACATAGATCCCATAAAATTGGTTCCATTATTAATTTAGACCACACCCAACCATTATAAATATGTACCCGTTACACAATGATCACCATGTCACGACATAGAGTTTCTAAGAACCGGTCCGGCCCATTATTAATTTGGACATAGACCACATCGTACACCATCCCACCGAGCGACCCAGTCCATTCCCACTATCATTAATCCTCTCTATAGACCTTGATCTTCCTTGCATTCTTTCAACGCGTGACACCTCATTTTCTCTGCTCAAAGGAGTAGATATACCTAATTAAATTTGCTAGTACCTTCTTGAAAAGGAAGAAACTGCATGTCGTTTATTGGTATCCTCCCTCCTAGACGCGTTAAGGTTATAGGTTTAGATTTCAAATTGTTCACCCGCAAGCACCTTGAGCATCAAATTCTTGCTTACACCGCTTCAAATAGTAATGGACAAGGTTTGACCGTTTGATCAAGCCATGTACGTACATTCCAAAAGTAACATATGTTTTATAGTTTTATATACTTGTAATGCTGCACGTGTTCTTTTTTGTAATTTTACAATCTCATGTATGCATCCTACATTCCTCATTTGCTTCCCGCCTCACGACGGCTTTGGAACGTTAGATCAAGGGACACACATGTGTGTGCATGTTATGCATTACCTGTTTTTTACTTTTTTTATCCACGTCTGGATTGTAACCTTGATGTGCATTTACATTTAGTACTTGTAATGCAGATGTAACGTGTTGGAAATATATCCCGGAGAAAATAACAAATGTTTTATTATTATATCTCCATGTTTATGATTATGTTTATATTTTGTGTTATAACTGTATTAGTTCATGAATATGAGTTTCAGAGGAAAACATAATTACTTGTGTGGAAATATAAACCTAATTGTATTAGTTCCTGCTTGAGGGAATTTCCCTAATGTCTTTGAGTAGACATGCTCCTTGTTAGGTTTCATGTTATTTTGTGTTGGGATTTTGGTCCACGGCAAGGGTTTATGACATAGCTTGGAGATGTGCACTAATGCATTTGGTTTCAGGCTTTTCTTTTGTAGGCCGATTATTTCGGTCTTGATTGATGCTTGGCTTATTTTCTATTAAAGTATTAATATATGCACCCTGCAGAGTCAGCGAGGCCTGTCATTCTTGTTAAAAACTAGTAGTATACATAAATATTTTGTTCCCCATGGTCTTTAAGTGAAAAATGGATCACTTATATAAGTATTTGAAGAAGGCAACATGTCACATGTCTACCATGATAAACATAGAAGTCTTTCTAGAACTCACACATACCTCTATTGCTTCTTTTGGTCACTATGTGACTAGAGGTCAAGGTATTGCATGGTGATCGTTGTGATTTTTTGGGGAACCCAGCATGGAGAATATAGAAGGGATTTGGTGCAGTTGTCCGAGACAGTGGATTTGAGTTTGCGAGGAGTGGTCTAGAGTGTCGGTGTTTTGGGTCGCAGTGTTTTTGGTGTGTTGGTCAGGCTCTTGCAGTGAAGGGATAGATCTTGGTGGGTCAGATGACGACAATGGCAATCAACCGATGGTGTGCCAATGTAACATCTAGATATTTTCCAAATTTTAGAACGCTAAATTAATAAAATAAGTTGGTTGAAACTAAAACTTTCGAGGTCTTATTTAAACTTTTCTCAACAATGCTCAAAACATTCAAGAATGGATTAATACGACTATCCAACACTCAAAATCTTGGTTGGGAATATTTATACAAATCTAACTTGTTGTATTTGATTTTATTTCAACCATTTGTATTTTGTAGTTACATTTAAAATACTTATTCAACCTTTGCTTATGATGGAATAATTTGACTTTCCCAATTATGGCAAAGTAGTATTTTAATAAGTTCAATTTAACTCCTAAAGTCTCTACTTGAGTTTGCAATCTTTAAAATATCTCCCAACACTAATTTTACTAGAGGATAAATAACATGAAATTTCCAAACATAATAAACAAGTTTGATGAACTGTTTTTGCTATAAAATTTCTGGCGAGGTCTGTCTTTTTATTTCTGTTTATTCAACAAGTTTTTTGCCATAGTAAAAAAGGCAGTATTGGGGGCACAAAAGAAGGACAGGTTTCACGTTGTCGGCCTGGGCGATTCATGATTTTTATCCCCTAGGGGAAGCATAGTACTCCCTGATTCATAATCGCAAAAATAGTGTTTTGCGACATATTTTTTGTAAGTGTAGCTATCTCCAACAATTTGCAAAAGGGACGCAAATGTTGATGGTGAACGATATTCAGATAAACTGAAGGAAAAAGTATAAGGTGCACTTTGTAATAGTCCTGACACTGTTATAAAGAAGTATTTTGTACGCGTGAGAAGAAGAATGCCAAGTTCTAGGGTTCCACCCTAGCCACCGTCATCATCTGCATGATATGCACCATTTTTAATAGGGAATTGACATGTCCCCGCCTCCTCTATTTATCGCTCACGTGGCAGCATAGGGGGGTAGTGGGGGGGGGGGGGCGGCTCGCACCTATGCTCGGTGCAATAGTAAGCTCCCTAAACATAGAGGTGATTAAACAGTAGTGTTATGGTGGCGTTGCACGAGAAAAGAATAAGGTATACCTTCCTCCTCGCCCACGTCGTCGGCCGCATCTCGCCAGTGGAATTGAGGAGGGTGGGAAATCATATGGTTGTTACTCACGCGGATGGTGAATATTCCTTAGTCTATGTGTGTTACAAGTGTGCTATTATAAAATTTAGATCAATTAAGTTTTCAATGGTGATGACTTCAGCTCTAGGGAACATGTCCTTAGGAGAACATACACGAAAACTTTCTAGGTGTCATAAAAAACGACAGACCTCGGCTCTATTAGGGGATCTATGACAACGGCACGTGATGGATCTAGCCTACATGGATACTAATTCATTGGGACTCCAAGCGTAGAGTGATGTAGCAAGTGTATTTTTTCCACAAGGATGAATTGTGGGTTTATATCGAACTATCAGGGAAACAATAATTGCACTCTTTCCTCTTCAAACAACCTATAAACACAAAGATGGTTGTCATGTGTCCTCAAGTCCACCAAGTGGTTGTCAAGCACAAGGTTTCGTATTAGAATTTAAAACAAATATTTAAATAAATTACTAAATTAAATATGCAGCAACTAAAGTAAACTAAATGCAATATGAAAGATACGATTAATCCAATGAAATAAAGTGGTATGGTCATGGTAGTGTGTAAACTTATATGATAGAACTAAATGCAAGAGTGGTAGATATTTTGGTATTTTTGCATTAAATGAGTACTGAAAATAAAAATACTTGTAAATGCAAGTAATAGTGTTTTTATGATTAAAAATGGACCACGACCATAGGTTCACTTGTATACTCTCTCATAAACATGGTGGGATAAAAAAACATCCTCTCATAAGTATAATATTGATCTATTTTCATTAATTGTTTAATAATCATTCATATGGGCATCACATCCTATATTTGAGAAGATGCAACACATATCACTAATACTCCACTAGTAAGATAAAACTCTATAAACTAGTATTAAGAATAAATAGAGTATTGTGTTTACTTTGATGACATGATGTTGAACACATAGCACTACCTCACATTACATGAACTCACCTAAGATTTTCACTAGCCAATAGTAATACATGCATTCATTTATACCTAGTGAGGTAACAAAAAAAAGGTAAAAACCATAGTAGGACCCAAACTTTATATCACTGTACGGTTTCATACTACCATGTTACCCAAAATAGTACACACGTTCCCCATCACACGCCCCATCATACTTAGTGGATCAGAACAAATAATCAGAAACGGGGTATAAAATATGCATCTACTTATACATCAAACACATTATGAAAATACCAGTATCAAATACTCAATTCATAAAAACCAAAGATCCACCACAAGGGGATTACAAATAGATGCCATAATCATGTTGAGAATATCATATGGCACTAGAACTTTGATAGCATGAGAGAGAGAACAAATGATGTCTCGGTTCCTGCACCAACAACAGGGTTATTGCAGTACGTGTAGCAGCAAATATTTATTGGAAAGTTCGTTCCACAGAAGCTTTGAAAATGGAAATAGCATAGCCCCACAACTGCATTTTCAGACACAATCACGATTCACACCCAAACCATGGTTTCAAAATAGCCTATTCTATAAGTCACCAGAATAGCGATAGTTGAGAGATTATGAAGAACTACTTGAAAAAAAGTAAAGTAAACAAGAATTGAAAGTAAACTAGAGGGAATGTAATTGTAGGACTGAATAGAATAATGATAGTGTCTAGGCTTTTGGTCTCACTAGTACTAGAGGGGCACTATGTGGCCATATATAAGAATTACACAAGATACCCCTTTAGACGAATAAACGATCCCCTATGATTACCGGGTTGTCACTAGGTCTGTAATACATACATCCACATGTCGTTTTTACACGCGCAAGTCAGTAATACATGTGCAAGTCAATAATACACTTCGGACCAAAGGATCACATGAAATCCTCGATCTCCTCTTTGTCACTAGAACATGGAGTAATATACTAGATAAAGCCACAAATTATAATGTTGCATACTAGCTCATACCTCAAACTAGAACCGAATCAATTACTCAAACATAGATAAATATAAATACAAATAACAATCCATGGAAATCATCATGTCCACTCTTCCAAATACAAGATCTAAAATAAGGGAGAGAGAGATATGGAGGCACCGATGGAGATGACGATGGTGAAGAATGGTACACGTGGTGAAGGTGAGGGCGCCTCCTTCTCTTACTTTTGCTTGGATGGTCAGGAGGTGTTGATGGAGATGTAGATATGATGGAGATGTGGCGGCGATAGGGCTCCGCCATGGAAGTCTATGGAGATGATACTTCTCCATTGACTCCTCCCTCCTTTATATAAGGCCTAGGAAGGTCCCCAATAGCCCCTCATACATTCCCTATGACCTGGAGGCTGGAGAAAGGTTTAGGAATAGACGGGGGAAGGTAAAGAAACACGCAAGTTCTTGGAGGTTTTCGTTGCCTAGAACCCATGGTACGGATGGGCCGTATGGACGGGCCCTGCCCGTAACGATGCATGTTAAAGCTTTAGACTCTTTGGTATTTTAGCCACCATTTTATCATATGAACTTAGATTTGGGTGTTCTTCAGCTTGTTGGATTCGTATGTACGAGTGATATACCACCATGGTATTGGATCTTTATTTTGAGTTAATGGAAAAATATCAATTCTTCCACTCCTCAAATGTCTAAGTCTGGTGCCTACATCTCATACATATTGTCCTCTCTTTGCTCCTTTTGCTTTTATTAATCCATAATTGTCCATAACACCTACACACATGCCAAAGACAAGAAAAAGTAATAAAATCCTAATTAAACTAATAGCTATGAAACACTCATATGAAAATGAGTAAGAACTTGTAATCATGCATAACACGCATAGTAATAACTAGAAGGAGCATGTTATGAGTGGTTTAATTCACATTCTACATACTTAAAAGTGTACATATTTGCCACTCATCAATAAGATACTTCCATAAACCCATAGTACGGGGGTGGACTACTTCCTCTTCATCATGGTGATGAAGGAGATGTTGTTGGAGAGGTTGGAGATGCGATTCGTTGGTGTTCCAGTGGAATTCCCCCTCCAATCTTCGCATTATCTCCTCTATTTTGTGTTTCTGTATCCATGGTGTGACGTACTCCGAGATTGCGATTGGGGAAGTATATATAGGCATTTTTAGGTCAAAACAAAGTCATGGGCAAAAAGATCGAGGCTCTAGATGGGCCCCATAGAATGACAGGGGGTATCTGGCCGTGCCATGGGACCTATCTTGGGCCTCCAAGGTGCGGTCTAGGTGATCTAGGCCTTTGTTTAGATGAAGAACTTTAGTAGAAAAATCCCAGGTCCTTTTGGAGTTTACGAAGGTCCATGAATGTCCAAAATAGTGTTTTCCTGCCTACCGGGTTATAGTACAAATAAAAGGGATCTTTTAGGAAAATCTCCAAAATCATTCTAAAACATGATTGTAGCATCTCATATGAATCAATTATTAAGGAACAAGGCATAATAAACTACAAAGATCATAGATGCATTTAACATGAATCATCATCCCCAACCTTAACCTATGTTCATCCTCGAGCATAAAGGTGTTAAATAAATGAGCTTTGGAGTTTATTATCAATAGAAGCACAATATAAAATGCATGATCATTGCTACACAAAGTATGGTAGTTCATTAACAAGTAAATAAAAACAAGCAATCGCCAAATTATCAAGTGAAACAAATAATAAACATCAAATATGAATAAGAATAAAAACATGTTGCATAATAGAAAATGAACATGTACTATGGTCAATTAAGAAAATTAGAATTGAAGATATAAAAGTTTAAAATTTGTTCCTATATTTTAGTCTTATAATAGAGATATTTTTCTTGAGAAACTTCGTTTCACTTGACTCGATAGGAAGTAAAAAGTAAGCATGGATTAAACATGTGCAGGATATCTAACTTCCAGACCATATTTGTTAAGGGAATGATTTGTCCACAGTTCACCATTAATGTTTGGTTCCATTGCCCCTATCATTGATATCTTCTATTATAGCATAATTTAAAGTGGTAGTTAATATCCCATTATACCATTGACATTATTAAGTTGAGTGTCTCATATTACTTGAACACATTTACTAGTTACTCGTGTTTCAATAATAGTTCGTCATGATATGTATAAAGATGTCATCCAGGTGGCATCAAGGTACTTCCCGACCCTCCATATGGTTAATCCTTGCCCCCGAGCTCTGAGGTGGAGCACACATACTTTAGTGACAGGACAAGCAGACATATGAGCACTCTTTGTGCTAAGTTCCTTGCAAGCTTTATAATTTAGTGCTTCATGAAATGATCATGCTGTAAATTTCCACCGTGAAAACATGGCTGGTGCCCAACGCTCCTTATCATCGTAAATACATACTCGAAAGTATTATATCTTTGACTAGTCTGTTACAACATTGCCTAATAGCCACAACCAAAGAGTTTGTGATATCAACATGTTGCTATAAAGTTAAAAGCTTTTACCACGTTGGCCTGGTTGAGATAATAACTTAACTCATCATGTCAAGTGTGCAATGAACATATTTCCCATAACTATGTCAGGTATACTTATTATTTTTGCTCCTGTTCGTGGTCACCCCACAATTAACTTCTCTATGTCAAGCACCAACTAAAGCAATATCATTTGGAATCTAAATAAATAGCACTGAGAATATACTAGGAATAACATGAATGCTATATAGTAGATATAGTGGACACCACTGAAAATATCTTGGTTCGAAGGTTTATGGATGCACAAGCTTTGCTTGAACTCTTTGTAGAAAGGCTAGCAATAGGGAGAATTTTACCACTAGGAAAAAGTATGAAAAAGTGTACATAGTACTACTCATTACCTACCACGAAAGATAAACTTAAACATACATGAGGTAAATGACTACTAGTAACACATGTGACACCTGCAAGATATCATAAACTCAATAATAAAAGATCACACAAATCATATAACTAGCCATGAGTTCCTTTTATGCAAGTATTCATCCCTTCACCTCTCTTTAATATCCTTTGGACTTTAACTTATTCTAGTACGTAAATGATATTAAACAATTAAGCACATATTCATGTTCTTTGATTTAGATCCAAGATCTAATCAAAACTTTAAAACAAAAACTAGATACACACGTTCTAAATTTATGCAATTGTTTAATGTTGCTCGGAAACAAAGTTTAGAGGTTTTCCAACCGTGAATTTAATAGGTCCAGTGAGGTGCCGTGGGCATCCAAAAGCTTATGGTTTTCACCATTATTGGATAACTTATAGCACGATGCTCCTCGTTTCCTTGTCAAAAAACTTGAACACAAAACCTTCTTCATTTCTTTTATGTGGTGTGACAATAGTGGCATAAAGATAATATCCAAGCTGCTATCCAAACTTCAAATAAAATGGAATATAAATTTCTAGAGATTTGCTTTAGTGTATAACATTCAAAATACTCAAAAACAATCAAATCAAACTCAAAAAGGCTACTCTTGCATCACAAGACAAAATCTATCTAGAAAAGCAACTGTTGGAAAACATACATAACTAAGCCACATAAAAATGTCAGGAATTTTTTCTTATTTTTTGCATATAGAGGATGCAAAGTTATAACTACGGTAGAAAATTTAGCTCAATGGGAACTACCAATAAAATTCTAGAAAATTTCTCATGAATAGCAGCATGTAGGAACCTGTAGCTCCGTATATGTGTTATCACTATTAATATCCAAAATAGGTAAAAATTGGCACTTTATTCAAAACTCTAGTAGCTAAAAAAATAAAGAATCTCTTTATATAGAAAGAACTCAAAGTAAAAACCAAAACAAAACAACCGGTTTGCCTCCCATAAACGCTTTCTTTATAGCCATATAGGTCGGCTTCAAACCTTTGTTTTTAAGAAGGGGTAGAGATCATGTGGGAGCTTTGTCTTTGGAAATACCTCCTTATTCCTTAGGAAGTGATCCATTCACTCATTGTATAGAAATGAAACTTTGTATTTCCTTCCTTGGAATTAATTATAGTGCATGTGGTTCTTAAAAAGGGTCTTCCAAGTATTATAGGACTATAGGATTCACTTCCCATGTCCATACAATAAAATCCGCTGGTACAAATGTCATATATAACTCAACCATAATATTATTGACTCTACCTAAAGCATATTTAGTTCAGAAATTAGTAATTCAATTTCATACTTTTCCATGGCACCTATTTCAAGTTTTATCATAAAGATCTTTAGAATTTGCAGAAACGCTAGATCCTAGATCTAGAATAGCATGCCAAGTTAATTTCCTAATAGTAATTTGTATCTTTGGGCTATAGATCCCCAAGATTAGGTGGAATCATGGATTCCTTATTATTTCTATTCAAATTTTTTGAAGTACACGATTTGCAATATAAGAACCAAAACCTACTTGATGAACACTAATAGATGGATCATTAACATACTTTTGCAAAATAGATAAAAGTTCATTCAAGCTACATTTTCAAGATCAATGAGAGGTTCTTTAATAGTTTCACTAAGCATCTTAATCTCCTCTAATTTTTTTTTAGTACCATCTTATTTAATATCATTAAGAACTCCTTTGAGAAAACTACTAAAACATATCTCATGCTTTTTGAAAGTGGTTGCATGTTGTAAAGTCTGGCATATCATATATATTATATCATGTGCATCATCAATGGACTTAACATATTCTAGTATAGATTCCTCATGATTGTTCCAATGGATATTTCAATGTTAGGAATAAAATCTTGACTAAAAAGTTCTAAATAATCAAGGTTCCTTTTAGCAGGTATCCTTTTAGCACATTTTTCTAGCCTCGTTTTAAAAGATTTCAATATCGTGTCCATTTCTTCTACATATTTCTTATTCACAACACTAGCTCCTGAAATATTTTAATTACTAATACAACTTCTTCAGGTCATGCCAATATAAAACTTCCCTAAAGGCAAAATCTGGAACATTTTTACTCCAGGTTTCTAATCCAAAGTAGATGTTTCAATTTAGTTTAGCCTCACTACATGGGTTGGGATCTTCATCATGTAATTCATATATTATTATCCAAGAATCTTCTAGAGATTCCCCAAAGTTATGTTCAAAGATGAAGTACGATTTTGAAAAAGCGTGGCCTTTTTCTTGACATCAAATTGTTTTTATCCATGCTTGAAATATTAAGGCGATTAAGATCCTACAATTTTTAGCTTTTTTATGCAAATTGAAGAAAATGCAAAATTCAAAGTAAATTTGCAAAACTAAAAGTACTTATGCAAGCATAAAAAACTAAAGAAATGAAAGGAAAGAGAGACAAACACAAATGATTTAAAAATCTAAAGGGAAAGAAAATCTCATAGAGGTGCACTTCCCCAAGCTTGGCTTGTTGCAAAATGGTGAAGGCGCAGGAAAATCTCTAATAGCTGATGTGGAAGTTTATCCTTTGTTAGATGTACTTCTGTCTCCCCTACAATGGTGCTAGAAAATCTCTGGCAGTTATCGTGGGAAATATTCAGGCACCACCCTTTGTGAAATCTTCTTGCTGTCTCCCCGGCAACATCGCCAGAAAATATCTTGATGAAAAAAAACTACATGGACACCAATTAGTTGGGACTCCAAGTGTGGAGTGATATAGCAATCGTATTTTTCCCACAAGGTGACTCGAGGGTTTATATCGAACTCTCGGGGAAATAGTAGTAGTACCATTTTATCTTTTCTCTTCAAACAACATATACAACAAATATGGTTTCCTTGTATCCCCAACTCCACCAAGTGGTTGTCAAGCACAAGGCTTCATATTAGAATTGAAAACAAATGATTAAATAAAATAACTGAAGTAAATATGCAACAACTAAAGTAAACTAAATGCAATATGAAAGATAAATGCAATGCAAAAGTAAAGTGGTATGGTGATGGTAGTGTGTAAACTTATATGAAAGAACTAAATGCATATAGTAGATTTTTTGTATGTTCGCATTAAATCAGTATTGGGAGTAAAAAGACTAGTGAATGCAAATAGAAGGTGTTTTTTATGATTAAAACATACCAGGGTTCATAGGTTCACCTGTCTACTCTCTCATAAGCATGGTGGGATCAAAAGTATCCTCTCATAATTATATAATATTGATGAATCTTCATTAAGTGTTTAATAAGCATTCATATGGGTATCACGTCCTACATTTTAGATGATGCAACACATCTCACTAATACTTCACTAGTAAGATAAAACTCTACAAAGTATCATTAAGAATAAATAAAGTATTGCCTTTACTTTGATGACATCATGCTGAATGCATAACACTACCTCACATTACATGAGCTCACCTAAGATTGCCACTACACAATAGTAATACATGCATTCATGTATCCCTAGTGAGGTAACAAAAGAAATATAAAAACCATAGTAGGACCCAAACTTTCTATCACCGTCCAGTTTCATACTACCAATTTGCTCCAACTAATATACATGTTCCCCCTCACAAGCCCCATCATACTTAGTTGGTACAGAACAAGTAATCAAGAACGCGATACATACTTTGCAACTACTTATACAGCAAACACAATCTGAAATTACCAATCTCAAATACTCAAATCATAAAAACCAAAGATCCACCACAAGGGGATTACAAATAGATTTCCATAATCATGTTGGGAAGCTCATATGGTACCAGAACTTTGATAGCATTAGAGAGAGATATAGAACAAAATAGTTCCACAAACCCATAGTCTGGGGGTGGTCTACTCCCTCTTCATCATGATGATGAAGGAGATGTTGTTGAAAAGGTTCGAGATGCGAGCCGACGGTGTTCTGGTGGCGTTTTCCCCTCCAATCTTTGTAGAATCTCCTTTGTTTCATGATTTTGTGTATGTAGTGCGTCGTACTCTGAGGTCATGATCAGGGTAGTATTTATAGAAATTTTTAGGTCAAGACAAAATCGTGGGTGAAAAGATTGACGACAACAGATCCTCGAGGATCCAGACGCCCCATGGCGTGACATGAGTATTTGGCCACACCATGAGCCCTATCGTTGGCCTCCTGCTGCTCTAGGTGAGGTCCAGGTGCTTGAGGCCTTCGTGTCGATGAAAATCTTCATTAGAAAAATCCTAGCTCATTTTGAGTCCACAAAGGTCCATGAAAGTCCAAAATATGCAAAACAGGGTTTTCCTATCTAAAGAGTTATAATACAAATAAAAGGGATTTTTTGGGAAAATCCCGAAATCATCCTCATATGAATCAATTATGAAGGAATAAGGCATAATAAACTACAAAGATCATAGATGCATTTTACAAGCATCAGCATCTCGTCGCCTTGCTCTGGTGGCGATAGTGGTCATTAGGTGGTCAAAGGATCTCAGTGTAACTTCTATTTTGTTTTGAACACTTTATACTTCATGTGAACTTTTATAATAGATTTGTATCCTTCTTGCAAAAAATAAAGAAGTATTTTTTAACAATAGTATTTACATTTTTTTGCAAAAATTCTATAGATCTATTCATAATCCTCAACACGGTCATGGAATTCCAAAGTAATAAAAATCACAAACATGTCTTTGGACCACTTAATCGAACCGAAAGCGCGCCACCATCCTCGCCACTCCCTCATTGGAATCGGACAAAACTTGTCGTTGTACAGCCTATTTATAGACACAGAGGAAGGTCATCATGCTAAGGCCCCAAAGGACTAGCACACGAGAGCAACAATCGACGTCGATGAAGAGAAGCGTAGATCAGAAGGAATATCGTCCAAAACCAGGGAGGTCCCCGAGATACATCCCCACCACATGCCCTCCAGCGACGCTATATACACACCACCGCGACGCCATGTGATGCATCTCGCATAATGTGTCTCGAATAGCAGAACCTGTGCTGTCTCGAGTA
This sequence comes from Avena longiglumis, assembly GCA_030063025.1. Classification (NCBI taxonomy): domain Eukaryota; kingdom Viridiplantae; phylum Streptophyta; class Magnoliopsida; order Poales; family Poaceae; genus Avena; species Avena longiglumis. The sequence continues at coordinate 24,790,244 of CP125976.1, forward strand.
GCCTTTTTTCTAGTAGTGGGACAAATACCCTAACCAAACATTAAAAAAAAACATCAAAAAACAAAGACTCCGCCGACAAGGACCAAGATCCACTGCTCCTCCGTGACCGTAAGTCCAGAGGAGACGGGGCAAATCGGCGGCGCGGACAGGAGGCATGTAACCCTAGCCCGTGGGTCTCCCGAGCGCTGGGAACACAAGTGTGTACATTTGTTGTGCTTATTGCAGAAACCTTCTCACAATATTTAAGTTTCACAAATTAGTCCCCCCACCTCTCTAGCACTGAAACCTGACTTGGTAAGAGCAACTTCAGCAGATCCCCCATATCCAATTGCTTGGTGCAGCAAGGTAGAGCACAGATGCAGGAGCGGAAGTACCCACTCCGCAAGGGAAACGTGGCCAACATGGACAAGTTGATTGCTGGAGCATTCATTCGACTGGTACCCGGAAATGGTCTGTCGAGCAGCTGCTATGGCCGAACTCTGCTCGGGTGTTGAGGAATTCCGTCATGGTGAAGTTCCTGTATCTTGCCGGCTTTTCCAGTGTGACGAGCTCCGGGAGTGGCCCAAGCAATCGGGAGTCTCCGCACTTGGCGGGATTGAAGAAGGTGGCAACAGAGACCCTGGGATCTACACTTGATTTGATCCTCACCCTGTGCTCCACGCTCTTGTACTCATCGTTCGAAACTAGCTGTAAATTATAGTGGAAGCAGATCAAATTTACTACTCCGTAGATGCAGATTTGCAAAGGTGACCACCACCGAAATGCATTGGTATTTGGAAGCGGCCTACCTTGAGCACGTCCCCGATGTTGACCAGAAGAGCGCCGGGCACCTGCACGTCCGCCCACCCTCCGTCGTGGAGGCGCACCTGGAGCCCTCCGACGTGGTCCTGGGCCAGGACGGTGTACATGGAGGGGTCGGTGTGCTCCGCTGCCCCCACAACCCGCTCGGGCTCCGGGCAAGGCGGGTAGTAGTGGCCCGTCATCACCCAAGCCTCGACCTGCGTGGCCATGTGCAGCCGCTCCGCGCCCACACCAAGGGCCTCGGACAGCAGCCCAGTAATCTCCTTCCCGAACTCATCGATGCGCCGGCGGTACTCCATCATAGCGTGCCGGCAAAACGCGGGGATACGGCCGACGTCGGGCGGCGGCGAGTTCTGCAATAAAACACGGAGGTAGTCGCGCCAGCTGAGGAGACGATCGGCGTACTGGCCGCCCGTGTTGGGAACGGTGGAGTAGCAGATGCCCCCAACCGGCATCAGCGTGTAGAGCGCTGAGCGCACGGCGCGAGGCAACTCGTGGAAGGCCTGGACGGCCGACACGACGGCGCCGTCGTCGACGCCGTGGTTGATGACATTGAAGAAGCCGCAGGACCGTGCGGCTGCTCCGACGGCCGCCACGGTGGCTGAGCGTGGACCAGAGAGGTCAACAGTTGGGATGGACAAGTTGGTCGAGAGAGCCGTTGTGGAGTCGCTGCAGGGCTCCTCAAAGAAGGGTGGAACGGAGGTGACACCGGACTCAACCAGGCCGCGAACGCCGGCGCCGGTTTCGAGGAACTCGGCCATCGATGCCGGGATACCGTACTTGCCGGCTCCGGCCATTTTTTCCCTTGCCCAAAGTTGAAACCAATATGTTCTTATTCTTACACAAGTGGAGATCAATGTACAATCTAACCAATATATACATAATGTGGACGCATAGATGCCATTGGGGATGGTGGTGAATAAATATTGACGTATGCAGAAAAATTCACATTCCACGTCATCGTGGAGAGGCATCGATACTTGAGGACATGAGAACATTTTGGCATGTCAAATATTCTAAGTAAGGCTTGCATTTAGATGGATTTAAAATTGTTCCTCTTATATCGCCAATCACGTCTGACGAAATATCCATCCTGGGCAGACATATCCCCATTAAATTAGGGAAAATGATACCGTACCCTGGGGATAATAGGAATCGATCCCCCGGGTCGTCGCTGCTAGCACGTACCTCCAGACGCACGACGCCCGCTGAAATAACTGCCTTATCTTCTACCTACAGATCACGCCGCCGCGCGCCCGTGCCCAGGATCCCTGCCGCTCGTGTGTTGTCCGCCACGCTCTCTCACCGGCGGTTGGCCATTGACGACGACGACTATCTTTCCATGGAAGCCTCCTGATCCACTGTCTCCCATGGCACAAGCCCCTCTCTGCTTCTTCTCATGGTGTCCGCCTCCAATTCCTCTGGGACAAGAGCCCCAAGCCCCTCCGCACGTGCTCCGGCGCTAAAACTCCTCCGCCACGGTCGACGACGACGACCATCACCTCATAGCATCTGCCTGCTCCGCGGCCAAGTTCACCGGTGCGGACACGGCGTCTTTTGCTACCTGTGACGAGTGTCATTGCTACTTGCGGCGAGCAACCTTGCTACCTACGGCGAGTGACGTTGCTAGCTGCGGCCAAGGCCTCCGGCAAAATTATATTTGTTATATTAGCAGATATTTTTTGCTACAACTTTTTTTGTTTTTGCTACAATAGCATATAGCTTTTGCTACATGATTTTTTTGGTCCCGGTGAAAGTCTCCGGCGATGTCTCTGATGAAGTCTGTTTTTTTGCTACATGTGCTAATTTCTTTTGCTAAATCTGTTTAATGGTTTTGCTACAATATTGTAATTTTTTTGCTACAAGTTCTTCGGCGAGATATTCCGGCGAAAGTCTCCAGCGAGTCTCCGGCGACATCGGTTTTGCTACATTAGAACGAAACTTCTGCTACAAAGTCCCCGGCGAGGTCTCCGGCGAGGACGGTCTTTTTTGTTCTATTTTCTAGGCGAACCGTTTTTTGCTACAATGTAGCAAAAGCGGGACCAATATAGCAAAAGCGGGATATAACAAAAACGAGTAAAGGACGGAACGTGAAGATCTGGACCATCGATCTGCGCTGATCTAACGGCTGGGGACCCGGGGGATAGAAAGTTTTCATCCCCCGGGGCACGCCTAGCATTGCCCTTAAATTAGACACTTTTAACAGACTCTCTCAGTATACAAGTACAGAAACTCATCTCGCTGATCCTGCAGAAGCTAAAAGCCCAATAGTGAACTGTGTTTCTTGTAATGATCGATCAAGTTTGTAGGTCACGACAATGAGATGCCGGCCAATTATCCATTACTCGTACTATCTTTTTAGCTATGCACTACTGTCCATGGCTACACACATTTGTTTATGGCTGTCTCACTGTCCATATTTAAACCTCACGTCCATGTTTATGACTTTATATCATGTACTCCTATTATTGAGGCCGTACCAAGACAAGGTGGAGAGAAAACCCTTTTACAAAGCAGGTCATTAGAAAAACGAATCGAGGGAGTAGCGAAGAATGTGATCAACTCCAAGTCAGGAAAGAAAACCGACGAAGCTACACTTGGCAGACTTGCCACTAGGCAACCTATACACTGCTGAGCAGAAACCAAACAACACCTCATGAGAAAACCATGCGAAGGAATTGTTGGAGAGGATTTAGATTCAATTTCCTTAAATAAGAGCTTAGTGACGAGAAGCACCCTTACTTTACTCGCCGAAGACCAGTCGATGACATGACAGGCGTGGTCAGTAGTATAGCATGTCAGACAAGAGACCCGCCAATGGCCACGCTAAACTCTGACCATTACAGTTCACAACTGTCAGATATTTTCTATGAAGAAGCACATGGATATGACATCACTGACCAATTGTTCTGACGTTTGCTTAACCGAACTATTTAGAGACTTTTGTCAGCCGTGACGCTTAGCTCTTGACTCTGTTTTCTCTTGACTTTGTATTTGAGAAAAACACAAAGGATAATGTAATTTGCGCTTACTAAAGTTAAATAGACTTTTTGTACTAAAAAACTTACATGTGTTTTTATTTCAATGTTCTACTTTTTTTATTGTATATATAGACAATAAGAAGCCCAATATATACTAGAAATATGGCTTTTACTAGCAGCGGAGAACTTAAGCCTCCAGTCTATTCGCCAGCTAAGGATATCCCCACGTCATGCAAATAAAGCATAAATTAAGTACCTCATATAAAAAATAACTAGTTAGTAGCTAATATAGCAAAAGCAATTAAGTGTGACATAAACACCTAATCATTAATCAACGTTCAATTACCTTGTCTGTCAAGTGGACGATGATGACCCACAAAAAAAAAAGTGGAAGATGATGAATACTACCTTGACATATAAGTACATGGATTACGTAAATCATTGATTAGTAGCCAATAATATATATGTAGTAAGTTACAATGAAGTGATCCATAATGTTTTCCCATTCTTGGTGGGAAATTCCCGTAGTTTTCTTAATTTTCTAGAGTGTAAGGTCATACCCGTGGTCATCAATAACCTCTATGGTCATGGTGCCAAAAGAAAGACCGAAATAATTCATGCAGTAGATTTAATAACCAACGAAGTTGTGCAGTATGTTTTTTGGCAATAGAATGAAGTTTATTTGGCATGCTTTTTCTAAACAGAGGTGAAACCCCAGCTTCTGTTGGATTATTAGGCATAATTTCCACGATTAATTCCAGAATATAAATCATGACAAAACCAGCTACTAGCTCATGTAACTCGAACATACTAGATGTACTAAACAACAGGATGATCGTAAACAAACAGCAGCTAACATGTACTACAGAACATGATGAATAACCAAACAGGATCACGTAGCAACTGCCGTTCGGTTGTCGTAGTAGAAACTTTGGGAAAGAGGATCGCAGCAGATGGTGGCGAAAGGCGGTAGGCAGCACCGCTGACTTGGATGGAAGGCGACCCGTGATGAAGAACTCGAGCGATCGCGCAGAGCACTTCCAAAAACCTTATTCGCCTCTCCCGTCACAGGATCACAAGGCGAGTGGTTCCGAGACCTGCTCCCGTCTGGTGCACGCCGGCAAGCGGGATGGAGTAGACTACGGTGTGGCGCAAGTAGAGAGGAAGGCAAAACCCTAGATTGGTTTTCGGTGGTGTTGTGGCGGTAGCAGCGCAGACTTTATATAGGCTCGAAACCCTAACGGAGGCGTGGGCGAGTCCACGTTACGCACGAAATAAAGCTTCTCGTGAGATTCCAACCAGCAGCCTTGTGTCGCGTCGTGACGAGCGTCGCGTCTGCGGCGTCGTCGGAGGAGGCGTGTGTATCTCTCTTATTCCACTCACTTACAAAGTGGTGCAACACTCCACCTTATAAGGTGGTGCAACTCTCCTCCAACTTTCCATGGGACTAAACTTTAGCTCACTCCACTCCCATGTGATCTGCCACAAACATGGGCCCAAACACATATGGGCTGCCACAAATTTGGGCTTTGAGATTTAGGAAAATCTGAAATACTCATGGGCCTAAATGGATTAGCCCCATTATTTCTAACAATCCCCACCATATCAAATGCCCATTTGAAGATTTGCCAATCCTTGCTACTTGTTTATATACGGTGTTTCAGCAAGAGTTAAGTTGAACTTCCGCCTAGAATCTTGAACTACGTCTATCAACAACTTGAACAATGGACGAACCTTGAATTGCAAGTTTGGTGTCAATAGATTTCGCTCAAAATCATAACTAGTACTTGGCTGTCGTTAGCCTACCCATGGGTTGGAGCATATCGTCATACTCCCGGTCTCTTCATGAGTTTACTAGAGATCACCCGGATCTCATAGACCGCGACGTTCTGATCGAGCTCATATAGGTGTGTTCTTTCAAGAATGCCTGAGGGCGACATCTTTGCTAATTAAAGCCAAGAAACACATTAAGGCATGTTGCCAACCTGCCTTCTGATTATGAGAGTCATCCATCTTCACATAGAGAGGGTTTTCAAAATACTCTCCTCGGTCAAACCACTAGCTTGTTCTTCCTGTGTCCTAATTCACGGGATCTCCGATCACATAGGTTGGGTTACCACTAAGGTGTGACATCCATGGGTCTCAACCCCATCTCCTCGATGCACTTTCTATCACATTTCGTGATAGTCCCTTTGTAAAGGATCCGCCAGTTTTTGTCTGTTTGAATATACGTATGCTTATTACTCCGGAGTTTCTCAATTTCCTGACAGATTTCAAACGTCTCTTCACGTGTCTTGATGACTTCGCGTTATCCTTAGAATTGTTCACTTTGACAATAACAGTTTGGTTGTCACAATTCAGAAGGATTGCCGGCACAGGTTTCTCAACCACAGGCAAGTCCATCAAGAGCTCACGCAGCCATTCTGACTCAACAGTGGCTGTGTCCAAAGCAGTAAGTTCTGCTTCCATAGTTGACCTCGTCAATATGGTTTGTCTACGAGACCTCCATGACACTGCGTCACCTCCAAGGGTAAACACATACCCGCTCGTGGCGTAAAGTTAATCAACGTCAGAGATCCAATTCGAATCACTATATCCTTCAAGCACAGCAGGATTTCCTGAATAGTGAATCCCATAGCTCATTGTACCACATAGATAGCGCATGACCCTTTCAAGTGCATGCCAATGATCAATACCCGGGTTAGACATGAACCTACTCAACTTGCTCACAGCAAAGAGATATCGGGTCTTAGCGCTTGCTAAGTACATGAGAGAACCAACAACTTGTGAATATTTCAGGTGATCTGTTGGTTCCTTCTTATTCTTCGTAATGTCAAGCGGGATCATAAGGTGTTGGAGAAGTCTTGCCATCATTAAAGCCAAATCGGCTCAAGACCTTCTCAACATAATGAGATTGCGTTAAAGTAATCCCATTCTCGTTCTTAATAAGCTTGATATTAGAATGACATCGCCTCTCCCGGATCTTTCATATCAAAACTCTTTGTGAAACACTTGACTTCATTTATCACTTTCATGTTTGTACCAAAGATCGAATGTCATCCACGTACAAACATAATATAACTTATCGCCCCCACCATGGCGATAGTAAACACCTATCGGCCTCACTAATGACAAAGCCAGAAAGTAGAGTTCATCAAACTTCTCATGCCATTGCTTAGGTGCTTGTTTCAGGCCATATAAAGATTTCAATAACACACACCTTTGTCTCTTCACCTTTTACCACAAACCCATCCTATTGATCCATATAGATCTCCTCTTCCAACTCTCCATTAAGGAAAAGTCTTCACGTCCATTTGATGAGCAGAAGACCATAAGAGGCGCCAGGATGGTAGTACTCGAATGGTGGTCGGTCTAGCGACGGTGAATAGGTGTCAAAGTAATCTTCGCCTTCTTTCGTGTGTAGCTCTTAGCTACAAGCCGTGCCTTGTACTTCTCAATAGTACCATCGGCCTTAGCTTCTTCTTGAACACCCACTTACATCCCACAGGTTTACAACCATAGGGTTTCGATAATTCCCAAGTTCCATTAGAAAGAATCGAGTCCATCTCATTTTGGACAGCTTCTTTCCAATCATCTCATCGGGAGATGCATATGCCTCGATAATGGATCCGGGAGTATCATCCACAAGGTACACAATGAAATCATTGCCAAAGGATTTTGCAACCCTCTTACTCCTCGTGAGAGGTTCATCGTCATCCTTCTCAAGAAATTCCTCATGTGGTTGTTCGAATTATCAATAGATGCACTAGATTAGGAAGTATTTGAAGAAATCCTACCAATGCTATGCATATCTTTCATAGGAAAAATATTCTCAAAGAATGTTGCATCACGAGATTCCATTATAGTATCAACATGCATATCGGTACCTCAGTTTAACCACTAGAAATCTATAGCCTACACTCGTGGAGCATATCCTAGAAAGATACAATCCACTGTCTTGGGTCCGAGCTTGCGTTTCTTGGGAATCGGTATGTTGACCTTCAAACACCCCAAATGCCTAGATCTGAAAGTGATGGTTTTCTCCCAACCCACTCCTCATAAGGGGTCTTTTCTTTATTCTTGTTAGGAACTCTATTCAGGACATGACATGAAGTCAACAAAGCCTCCCCCCACCATGCCTTTGATAAACCAGCAGTGGCTAACATGGAATTCACCAAGTCAGTCAGCGTGCGGTTTTTCCTCTCGGCAACCCCGTTTGATTGGGGCGAGTAGGGAGGCGTCCTCTCATGAATAATTCCGTGTTCCTGACAGAATTCATCAAATATTTTGGGAAAATACTCACCACCACGATCCGACCTAAGACGCTTGATCTTTCTCTCTAGTTGATTTTCAACTTCGGCCTTATAGATTTTAAAGTAGTCTAAAGCCTCATCTTTAGTTTGCAACAAGTAAACATAGCAGAATTTAGTAGCATCATCTATCAACGTCATGAAATATCTCTTTTCACCTTTTGTCAACACACCATTCATCTCACATAGATCAGAATGTATGAGTTCTAGAGGTGCCAAGTTTCTCTCCTCGGCAGCCTTGTGAGGCTTTCGAGGTTGCTTTGATGCACACAACTATGGCACTTAGAACCTTTGGCAATAGTGAAATTCGAATTAAACTCATCTTTGGACATCCGAGACATCAAACCAAAATTAATGTGACATAAACGAGAATGCCAAACACTGGTATCATCATTAACACCACCACAAATATGATTCACGGATTTATTACAAAACTACGAAAGTGAAAACCGGAACAAGCCTCGAACTCATAACCTTTACCAATAAATTGTCCATGTTTCAAACAACGACTTTATTAGACTCTAAGACAACCTTAAACCCATCTCTGCAAAGAAGGGAGCCACTAACGAGATTCTTGTTCATAGTAGGGACATCTCACGTTCCTCGGTGCACGATCTTTCCGAAGTAAACTTGATCCACCGTGCCAACACCACGAGCGAAGCATGTGATCCATTCCCCATTAGGACGGATGAATCCGGCGACACGATAAGAAGTGAACATAGAGATGTCGGCACACACATGAACATTAGCACCCGTATCAAGCCACCAACACGGTGATTGAAATCTGAAAGAAACGATAAATAAATTACCATACCCATCAAGTATTGCTAGCGGTCACGACGTTGTGATCTTGGACTTTTCCTCTGCGATGCTGCGCGTTGGACAGTCCTTGGAAAAATGGCGGGCTCTCCACAAGTGTAACAAGACAGTTCACTCTTGTCCCTGTTCGTCTTCTTCTTCTTGAAGGTTGTAGTCTTCTGAGCTTGTTAAAGGAGGGTTTGAAGTTCCCTTTGTTCTTGCCTCTGGTTGCCTTTCTTCACAAAGTTAGCGATAGCAAGACCCTCTCCTTTCTCGGTAGTGTCCTTAGCCCGAGCCTTCTCCTCAACATCAAGGGGCCATCAGTTTTCAACGATATCTCCTGTCTCTTGTGTTTGAGAGTTGTGGCAAAGTTCCTCCATGAAGGGGCAACTTAGCAATAATGCATCCCGCCACAAACTTGTCCGGTAAGGTACACTTAAGGAGTTCGAGCTCCTTGGCAATGCACTTGTATCTCATGAGCTTGTTGAACCACAGGAAGGTCCTTAGTCATCTTAAAATCATGAAAGCTCTCCATGATATACAGTTCCTTTGCCAAAGATCTGACACCAAACTTGGCATCGTGCATCGAGCTCCTTTCCGTCTTTTATGTGCATAAACACATCACACGGGCAGTCGAAGAATGCTCAGAATATATCCCACAAAGACAGTGTTAGCATCCTCGAACTTCTTCTGATCCTCGTCAGATATAGTTCCCTCAGGTTTGCCTTTACTGATGTGGAACACTTTCATCGTGGTCAGCCAAAGCTCAGCCTTGTACTGCCACCTCTTAAAGTGCACACCGGTAAACTTATCCGGCCTCAGTGCATCGGTAAACCAGCCATTGTTAATTCAGGAAACTGCCAACAATAAGGTTTTTGGATTGTTGGATTATTAGGCATAATTTCCACGATTAATTCCAGAATATAAATCATGAAAAAAAACCAGCTACTAGCTCATGTAACTCGAACATACTAGATGTACTAAACAACAAGATGATCGGAAACAAACAGCAGCCTAACATGTACTCGCAGAACATGATGAATAACCAAACAGGATCACGTAGTGCACGTTCGGTTGTCGTAGTAGAAACTTTGGGGAAGAGGGATCGCGGATGGCGAAGGCGGCGGTGAAACCGCGCGACTTGGATGGAAGGCGACCGTGATGAAGAACTTCGAAGCGATCGCTAGAGCGCTTCCAAAACCTTATTCGCCCTCTCCACAGGATCACAAGGCGAGTGGTTCCGAGACCTGCTCTCCCGTCCGTGCACGCCGGCAAGCGGGATGGAGTAGACTACGGTGGCGCATAAGTAGAGAGGAAGGCAAAACCCTAGATTGGTTTTCGGTGGTGTTGTGGCGGCCAGCGCAGACTTTATATAGCGGCTCAGAAACCCTAACGGAGGTGAGCGTGGGCGAGTCCGTTACGCGCGTTCAGGTCGATTCTGATGTACGATCCGGGAGCGACCCGAATAAGCTAACCGTTTGACACGTCTGTCAATTTTCCTGAGCAGCAAAATAAAGCTCGGCTCGGCGAGATTCCCGCAACCCGCGGCGCGCGCGCGTCGTGACGAGGCGAGCGTGCGTGCGAGCGGCGGCGTCGTCGGAGGAGGAGCGCGCGTGTGTATCTCTCTTATTCCCACTCACTTACAAAGTGGTGCAACACTCCACCTTATAAGGTGGTGCAACTCTCCTCCAACTTTCCATGTGGGACTAAACTTTAGCTCCCACTCCACTCCCATGTGAGCTGCCACAAACATGGGCCCAAACACATATGGGCTGCCACAAATTTGGGCTTTGAGATTTAGGGAAAATCTGAAATACTCATGGGCCTAAATGGATTAGCCCCATTATTTCTAATAGCTTCTTCATCAAAATGATGCTCATGACCTTCTTTATTTATCATTCAATATAGCCTCATAAAGAAAATACATAGAACAATCCAAAGCCACCTCACTAATGAAAGCTACCGCAACACCTACAATCTTGATGAAGGGGTGGCCATGACGGGGCAAACGACCTGACCTCACACCTATGCACACCATGATAAAAAAGGGTGCCTCACCAAACCGCCTAATGGAAAACTAGGAGTATAAATTGGTCTAGTAGACCCTTTGCGCACACTAGTACACGCACTACGAAAGTCGTTGTCATCATCTTCCATCGACCCATCTTCAGTACAAAGATCAAAGTACTGACCTTGTTAGAGCCTGCCATCGATGCCACCATCGACAGCGTCACCTCTGCGTAAAGGTCCATCGTTGATACCCCTTTGTGCCACACAGCCGAGACTCGATGATGTCGATGCGGTAGATGCAATACCGCTCCACCTCTTGCCTCCCCCATCCAGCAACAGCTCCAAAAACAATGCCCCCATGAGGGAGAATGACACCGAAGTGCCTCCATCGTTCGATACAGTATACCTAGATCTTGGGTTCCCCGAGAAAGCACGAGTGAGTAGACAATGGATACAACAACGATGTATTCAACATGGTAATGACGCGTAAATTCCGCCATCGCCCGCCATGACTAGAGTCGGAGCTTAGTTTTAACCAGTAACCTCGTGTACCCACTCGCCATCGGGCCAAATGTGGGATCAAAGATCCACCACAACTGGTCGGCCGGCCAACTCCAGCGAAGGAGGAGGCAACCACTGCCATGACTGAGGTTGATGCCCTAGACGTCCTTGTGCTGCTGATGGAGATGACGAGATGGAGAAGGTACAACCATAGTGGCCCATCCAGGCCCAAACCAAGATTGGACGTGCCGATCATCGCCACCTGCTGCCATGATCTGCCAGACCGAAGCATCGCCATTGACGAGTTTGGTGTGCGGTGCCGCCGCTGTCGCGCCATATCTTCAATAGAGGATCTATGCTGCCTCCGCGCCCATATGCTTTGCTGGACGACGACTTCAACGGTGGCGGGAGGAGTGTTAGACTATATATACGTAGCGTGTCTTTATATAACTGTATATGAATTGTACTGTACCTCTTGGTACTTCTATATAATGAGACAGCCGCACCCACGTTTAGGGTGTCGAGCAGTTCCCCAAACACATTGTTTTACATGGTATCAGATTAGGTTACGATGTCGTCTTCGGCTGCCCTAACCCTAGTCGCTGCCGCCTCATCCGCTGTCGCGTCGGCCCTAGCCGCCGCTCCTCGCCTTGTTGCCTCTATCCTTCCTATCCCTTCCTCTCCTCCCCTCGCGTGGTGGCAGGTCTCCCAGGTCGCTCCTCGGTGCAGCCCTCGATGGGATCGGGCCTGGTGCGAGGCGATCCGCCGGCGCCTCCTCCGGCCCGTCTTCCTCGACCAACGTGGCCGCGCCGCCACCCCCTGGTGGCCCTGCGCCCGCCCCCTACGGTGCTCGCCCGACGCCGACCTACGACGCCCCGCCCGCGCCGGCCTACAACGTGTAGGGTTTCGTAGCATGGAAAACAAAAATTTTCTATTGCATACAAACAAACAAGCCAAGATCTATCTACTAGATTGTAGCAACGAGTCGATGGAATAACTTACCCTCGAAGATTACAAAGTGTTTAACGAGAGCGGATTCTCGTGGGTGATGTAGTCGTACTCTTCCCGATCTCAAGATCGCGTGACGATCCTTCCGTATGCGTTAAACAGCGTTCCTGATCGGTCACCGCGTTCGGTACTCGGAAGACCTTCCTCTCCTTGTTCCAGTGACGGAGGCTGTAGCACTCTCCTCGCAATTTCGGCGACTGGCGTGGTACAGGAAGTAGAGGAGATCTCGTGAGCTTCACCTTAAGCGGGCGAGTATGGTGGAGTATGAGAGAGTCCTCGGTGTTCTAGGGTTTAGACACACCAAGGAGGGATGCTAGAGCCGGTGGCTAGGGTTAGGGACACCAAATCGTGGCTAGGGCAAAACCCTAGGGCGGCGGCTATGGTGGGCTGACTTCTAGGGTTTGAGGTGAGGACTTGTGTGTCAGAGGAGGAGCCCTGCCCCTTATATAGGTGGAGGGCCGGCCAGGGGAGGGAGGAGTCCCTCCCCAACTCGGCTTGGAGGCCGGGTTGGAGGAGGATTCCCTCCCAACTCGGTTTCCACTTCCTCCTCTTTTCCTCTTTCCAATTTTAGCCGTTTGACTTTTCAAACTAGCTATTTGACTTTTCAAACTAGGATTTGATTTAATCCTTTATTTGGAACAGCGATGACACTTAGTACATGATGCAATCATTTCAACTTGCAATGACACATTCATGTACCCTTCCTCCGAGTCTTGGACATTCCGGAACCTTCTAGAACATTCCGATGAAAACAGGAATCATTCCCCAACTCAAACGGGACTTTCCTTATATGAATCTTATTCTCGGACCATTCCGAATCACCTCGTGATATCCGGATCCCATCCGAGACTCAGAACAACATTCGGTCTCTTTCTCATAATACCATAACTACTCAAACAACGTCGAATCCTTAAGTGTGTCTCCCTACGGTTCGTGAATTATGCGGACATGATCGAGACACTTCTCGAACAATAACCAATAGAGGAATCTGGAAATTCATATGGCTCCACATATTTCTCGATTACTTTGCGATCGAATGAACCACTTACATACGATACCAATTTCCCTTTGTCTCACGATAGTTTACTTATCCGAGGTTATGATCGTCGGTATCTCTGCATACCTAGTTCAACCTCGTTACCGATAAGTACTCTTTTCTCGTTCCCATGATATGTGATCCCTTGTGAGCCAGTCACATGCTTGCAAGCTAATTTGATGACATTCCACCGAGAGGGCCCAGAGTATATCTATCCGTCATATGGATGGACAAATCCCACTCTTGATCCATGTGTCTCAACCAATACTTCCCGAACACTCAATGCCACCTTTATAGCCACCCAGTTACGGTGTGGTGTTTGATTTCATCAAAGCATCCATCCGGTAAAGGTGATATGCATGATCTCATGGTCTAAGGAATTAGGTTACTATGTATCAGAAAGCATATAGCAATTGAACTATTAAAATGACTTGATCTTTATGCTACACTTATCTATAGGAGTATGTCCACCATATCGTTCTCCTAACGATATGATCTTGTTGTTGATAACATCTCAATGTTCATGATAGGGAAACCACAATCATTTATCAACCAACAAGCTAGTGATGTATAGAGGCTATACTAGGGACTTCAATTAAGTTTACAAATCACACAAGCATCAATGTTTCCTTGTTAATACTATTATAGCATGAATGTAAACATTTATCATAAACACAAAGATATAATAATAACTACATTTATTATTGCCTCTAGGGCATATATCCAACACAACGTGCCTCCCGCGTCGGCCTACGGCGCCCCGCCCGCGTCGCACTACGTCCCTCCTACCTATGGGGCCCTACCGACGCCGCCGTCCTCCTGGTTGGCGCCTCCGTATGGTGCGCCGCCTCTGCAGCCCTACGCCGCGCCTACGGTGCCGCACTACGGGGCCCCACCCGTGTCGCCCTTTGGGGCCCCACCTGCATCGACCTACTGCGCCTACTTCTCGTCAGCGTATGATGGTGCGGTGCCTGCTGCCCCTGCACCGTCCATGGAGACGGCGCCACCGATGGGCTACTACGCACCTCAGCCATCCTCTCACGTTGATCATGATGCGCCGCCGTCGCCCTTCTACTTCTCTCACCTCATCCCGGTGAAGCTCACGCCCGACAATTACTTGTCTTGGCGTGCACAGGTGCTGCCGCTCCTTCGGAGCCACTACCTGGAGGGCTACGTCGACGACACACTTCAGTGCCCGCCGGTGTATCATCCAGCGTACCATACATGGGTGGCCCAGGATCAGGCCATCCAGTCATCGCTCACTCCGAGTGTCTCGTCGTCGCTGGTCCTCTTCGCCTCTACGTCGTGAGATGCGTGGACGGCTCTCCACACCAGCTTCGCCTCTCAGTCTCATGCTCGTGCTCATGCTATCCGCACCAAACTAGGCGAGACGAAGCTCCATGATAGCAACATCACGGACTACTTCAACAAGATGACCGGCCTCTCCGACATGCTGGCCTCCATTGGCCAGCCACTTCGCCCCGAGGACTTCACCACCTACGTCCTGAATGGCCTCGACGACGACTATGATAATCTCATTGAGAACATCAATGGTCGCGACGTTCCGCTTCAGCCTCGTGAGCTCTACTCACGCCTCCTCGGCCGCGAACATCATGTCAAAGCGCGCCACACCTCCCCGAGATTCTCCGCCGCCAACGCCGCAGCCCGCGACAAACCTCAGAAGCCGCCAGCTGGCGGCAAGGTGTGACCGCCCTCGGCCCAGCGCGCTGCGTCTCCGTCATGGCGGGGTCGCCGCGTGCCTGCCCCTGCGCGCTCGGCAGCTTGTCGACTGCGGTCTTGAGGGTCACATCGCCTCCCGCTGTCATCGACGCTTCAAGAAGGACTTCCTCGGCATTGGAAACAATGGCAAGGGTAATGACAAGAAGGCGGCGTCCTACTCCATTGATCCGGCATGGTACATGGATACGGGAGCTACCAATCACCTGACGAGTGAGATGGGCAAGCTCTCCACCCAGGAGCCATACCGCGGTCATGATCAGGTTCGCACCGCCAACGGAGTAGGTATGCGCATCTCACATCTTGGTCAGGCCGCTCTTCTTACACACAATTCTAGAAAACCGCACCTTCGTAATGTTCTTCGTGTTCATTCTGCTACACGTAGTCTGTTATCTGTTCCTCAGCTTACTCGTGATAATCCTATCTTCGCTGAATTTCATCGTTTCTTCTTTTTTATTAAGGATCGGGACACGAGAGCCGTTCTGCTTAGAGGTTGTCTTCTCCATGGCCTTTGTGCGCTTGATGCGCCACCTGCACCTCATGCGCCGCATGCCCCCCAAGTGTTCACTGGTGTTCGCCTGTCGTCTTCACACTGGCATGCGCGCCTTGGTCATCCTGCTGCTCCCATAGTTCGTCATGTTCTGCATCGTCATGAATTTCCAGTTGTGTCCAATAAAATTGCTGAAACTGTCTGTGATGCCTGTCAGCAAGGCAAGAGTCATCAGCTTCCATTTTCTGAGTCTAGTCGTGTCGTTAAACAGCCTCTTGAGCTAGTGTTTTCTGATGTATGGGGTCATGCCCAAACCTCTATCAGTGGCAATAATTATTATGTCAGTTTTATTGGTGCTTATAGTCGATTTACATGGCTTTATCTTATCAAGCGTAAATCTGATGTGTTCGATGTTTTTATTCAGCTTCAAGCACATGTTGAGCGTCTCCTTAAGCATAAGATTCTTCATGTTCAGTCGGATTGGGGGGTGAATATCATCATCTCAATTCGTTCTTTAACAAGCTTAGGATCTCGCACCGTGTGTCTTGTCCTCATACACATCAGCAGAATGGCGCCGCTGAACGTAAGCATCATCATCTTGTAGAAACTAGCCTTACTTTACTAGCTCATGCCTCCGTTCCGTTTCGGTTTTGGAGTGATGCTTTCTCCACAGCCTGTTTTTTAAGAAATAGGCTTCCTTCACGACTCTTGCAAATAAAAACTCCTCTTGAACTCTTGCTCAATGAACTCCCAGACTACACTTTTCTGAAGGTTTTTGGATGTGCATGTTGGCCTCACCTTCGTCCGTACAATAAACATAAGCTAGAGTTTTGGTCTAAAAAGTGTGTTTTTCTTGGGTATAGTTTCCTTCATAAAGGGTACAAGTGCCTTCACGTTCCCACCAATCGTGTTTATATATCTCGTGATGTCGTGTTTGATGAGAGCGTGTTCCCTTTTTCTGCATTTCCGAACAACTCTACTACTCCTGCACCACCCGTGCACTCCACTTTACCTTCGCCTGATCAATTTTTAGATGTTGCATATGCTCCTGTGTTGCTTCCTAACAATGTTGCAGGTATTGGACGTGGTGCTCGCCTTGAGCTTCTGGATGATTAGACGACCGACGTCGATCACGCTGGCGTCGTCGATCCCGTGCATGGCGCATGCACACCGGGTCGCGCCCTTGACCCATTCGCCGTGTGGCCCGTGGCTCACCCGCCGCCCGGCCCGAGCCAGCTGGGCTCACCCGCCAACCTTCCGCCTCCTCGTCGCCTGGCCCCCTGGCCAGCTCTGCCCCGGCTCCGAGCGGGCCGGCCTTGCCTGGCCCTTCAGCGCTAGCCTCGCTAGTGAAGGACGGCGGCGTCGCCGGCCGCCTCGCCTCGCCACGGCTCGGCGTCGTCACCAGCCTCGTCGCCCGGCGTCACCTCCTGCGTGGCTCTTCGCCCTCGTACACGTAGTCAGGCTGGTGTCTTTCGTCCAAAGGAGCGCACTGATGGGACTATTGCATGGATTGCTTCTTGTGTTGCCCATGCCGTTGCTGATCCCACTGCTGAGCCTCGACACTTTCAGGCTGCTCTCGGTATTCCTCCTTTGGCTGCTATGGAGGAGGAACTTGGCTCTCTGAAGAATGATATGGCGACTCGTTCCTCCTGTTTCTGGGGTCAATATTATTGATTCCAAGTGGGTCTTCAAGGTCAAGAAGCATGCTGATGGTTCCATTGAATGCTACAAGGCACGGTTAGTTGCTAAGGGCTTCAAACAGAGGTATGGTCTTGATTATGAAGACACATTCAGTCCAGTTGTCAAGCCTACTACCATTCGTTTGCTGCTCTCTTTGGCCGTAACTCGAGGATGGTCTCTCCGTCAGCTTGATGTGCAGAACGCTTTTCTGCACGGAGTTCTGGAGTAGGAGGTTTATATGCGCCAGCCACCTGGTTTTGTTGATCTGCGTCCTCGGCATCTCATGCGCTGGTGAAGGCTCTCTATGGACTGAAGCAGGCTCCTCGTGCATGGGATGCACGCCTTGGCACGGTTCTTCGGGCTCACGGTTTTGTTCCCTCCACGGCTGACACATCGTTGTTCCTTCTGCAGCGTCCTGAGGTCACGATGTACATGCTGGTCTATGTGGATGATATCATCCTTATTAGCTCGTCTGATGCTGCTGCCGTCTTGTTTCTGCTTCAGTGGAGATTTTCTTTGTCAAGGATTTGGGTGCTGCACTACTTCCTTGGTGCGGAGGTCTCACGGTCTTCTGCTGGTCGACTCTCATTCAGCATAAGTACTCTCTAGACTTGTTGCGTCTTTGGTATGTTGAAGTGCAAGCATGCTACCACTCCTATATACGCCATCGATCGGTTGTCTGCGCTTGATGGAGATCCTCTTTACTTTGATGATGCTACCGAGTACCGCAGCCTCGTTGGTGGTCTGCAATACCTCACTATCACCAGACCGGATGTCTCTTATGCAGTCAACCGTGTATGCCAGTACCTTCATGCACCCAGGACGTCTCATTGGTCAGCTGTGAAGCGGATTCTACGCTATGTCTGTCTGACCGCCTCGTATGGATTGCTCCTTCAGCCTGCTCCATATTGTGAGCTTTTGGCCTTCTCAGATGCAGATTGGGCTGGTAGTCCTGATGACAGGCAATCCACGAGGCTATCGGTATTCTTTGGTCCTAATTTGATCGCTGGAATGCTACTTAAGCGAGGTATCTCATGATAATCTTGAAGCTGAATACAAGGCGGTTGCTAATTCCACAGCTGAGCTCATATGGGTACAGTCTTTGTTGAGAGAGTTGGGAGTCTCTCAAGATCAGCCTCCGATACTTTGGTGTGACAACATCGGTGCTAAATACCTCTCTTCGAATCCAGTATTTCATGCCCGAACAAAACACATCGAATTTGATTATCACTTTGTCAGGGAACGCGTTACACAGAAGCTACTCCGTATCAAGTTCATATCTTCCAAGGATCAACTTGCTGACATCTTCACGAAGCCTCTTCCACAGCCTCAGTTTGATGTAGGCACAATCTTAACTTGCTTTGTACTTCAGGCCACGGTTAAGATTGAGGGAGGGTGTTAGACTGTAGATACGTAGCGTGTTTGTATATAACTGTATATGACTTGTACTATACCTCTTGGTACTTCTATATAATGAGACAGCCGCACCCATGTTTAGGGTGTCGAGTAGTTTCCCAAACACATTGTTTTACAAAGAGAGGAAGTGAAATGGGTGGCTAGAAGGGGCGACGGAGCCCTCTGCTGCGGACCGGCATGGCCACACGTGAGGGGTCCTAGTTTTGGTGAGTTGGAGGAGAGACCTCTACCTTGTTATGCATGTATTTCCTGTATTCAGGATAAGTTAGAATTTTGTATATTTTGAGCTTGAGCTCCGTATTTTATCTAGGACCCGAATTGCATTCTTCCATTGGGATTTGATTTTGAAATATCTTTACGATGAACTGTAGTAATATTCTTTGTATATAAACTATGCATGAATATGTAAGTTTATACTCCTTTTCTGATGAACTATCAGCTTATTTTTTGTATTGTGTTTGTGTTTGAAATTTGTAAAATTATGTAGATCAATGTCAAGTATGCAGTCCTGCCATAAACTCGATCAAGATCAGCAAGCAGAAAAATTGCAGACCTGTCTACGTAAAATGAACGCCGACTCGCACTTGTAAAACATACACACGTGATGACACGACACACACCACCACCCACCCACACGCGTCCCCTAGCAGACGTTTAGAATTGAGCGAGCATCACTAGAAGGTAAAATGAATGGAATTATACACTTAAATTAACTCGGCCACCCTGACGGAGAGGCGCCTGTGTGCGCCCGTGCACGCTCCGCGCGGTGGAAAGCGCGGCGCCCGTGCCTGTGCGGCGGAGGCTCCATCCGCTGGATCTCCTCCAGTGCCGCGACGACCTCGGCCATGGAGGGCCGGTTCTTGGGGTCGCCGGAGAGGCAGCTCAGTGTGAGCTGCGCGGCGCTCAGAGCGGCGGCGGACGTGTACTGCCCCTCCAGGCGCGGGTCCACCAGCTGCGCCACCTTCCGCCGGTCGGTCAGGTACGGCTTGGCCCAGTGAACCAGGTTGACCTGCGGCGCCGGCCGGGCCGTGTCGAGCGCGCGCATGCCGGTGAGCAACGATTTTTTTATAAATATGCCCCCCTGCAACAATGCATCGCCAGAACTGCCCCCCTCTCACTGTAAATGGCAAAAGTGCCCTGGCGGGAGGCTAGAAATGTGACGCGTGTCACATCCCGCCAGGGCTGGTGGCGGGACAAGCTTCCAGCCTTGGCGGTGGCGGGAGGCGCTTTCCGCCCTAGGGACAGGCGGGATGCGGCGGGCCCCACCACGCGGGCCAGCGGGATGTCCACTTCACGCTGGCGGGAAACGGGCCGTCCTTTCCGCCTCGGGACTCGGCGGGATGAGCCTGCCGCCTCGGGCCACGGCGGGATGCTCCTGCCCTTACCGCCTCAGGACACGACGGGATGCCCCTGACACGTCTGCCTGCTCCAATATTCCCAACACCACGAGTGACGTTTCCTATTGCTAAACAGTCCGATAACCACCGAAAGCCGCATTCGTTGAAACTTGTGACCGTTTCTTGAAACTTGATTGTTGGCAGATAGTGCAGCTCCGTTTCTTTAAATACGGCGGCAGGCATCCTCAGAACCACTGCGACTTCTATCGATCCATTTGCTGCCTCTTCTCTCTATCTCTTTGCTTATACAGTCACACTCAGAATCGCTCGAGGCTGCTGAAACAAGCCTGCACCAATATTCGGAGGCTGAGAACGGGTAGCCATTGATCAAGGTGAGTTGTTTCGGTTGAAAGCTTTGCATGTTGTATATATTAGTCAGCTAATTAGGACATAATTTTCCATGCAATGCTTGAACTATTAATTAGCTTTGCAACTTAGTTAGCTCGTGTAGAAATATTTGAGCTCTTGTCATAATATTTCAGCAAAGTAACCTAATTAGATCGTGTAGTAATATTTTAGCTATGCAATTTAATTAGGTCATGTAGAAATATTTTAGCTCATGTAGTAATATTTTAGCTAAGCAACATAATTACATCGTGTAGAAATATTTGTGTTCGTGTAGTAATATTTTAGGTATGCAACTTAACTAGAAGGTGTAGAAATATTTTAGCTCATGTAGTAATATTTTAGCTATGCAACGTAATTAGGTAATGCAGAAATATTTGTGCTCTGTAGCAATATTTAGGTATGCAACTTAACTAGAACATGTAGAAATATTTTAGCTTATGTAATAATATTTTAGATATGTAACGTAATTAGGTCGTGTAGAAATATTTGTCCTCTTATAGTAATATAGAAATATTTGTGCTCTTGTAGCAATATTTAGGTATGCAACTTAAGTAGAACGTGTAGAAATATTTTAGCTCATGTAGTAATATTTTAGCTATGCAACGTAATTAGGTAATACAGAAATATTTTAAAAAGTGTAGTAATATTTTAGCTATGCAAAGTAATTAGATCGTGTAGAAATATTTTAGACTCTTGTAGCAATATATTAGGTATACCACTTACATATGTCGTTTCCAAATATTTGAACTCGTAATAATATTTCTTACACGTTAGGTTAGACAATTAATGTATTTTGTCAATATAAATAATTATATTAATGAACTATCATTAAGATTATATATAATTAATATGGTTATATTAATTTGATGCGCGTAGGTGCGATGAACACTTTGTATATTTTTTATGGTGTGGACATCACCCGCGATGGGCCGTCGGGCTTGATCTGTCGTTGTGAGACAAAAATGTCATAGTGGAAGAATTGGTGAATGCTAGTTTCACGGACATTAGAAGGCATCCGCGCAGAATTTGGGCGAAGATGGCGAAAAAGATGACCGTTGAAGCGGTCGTTTGCAAGAGAGTGGGAGAAGACTACCGGTGGGCACTTCGCCAGGTTAAAGGCGAAAATTCGTGGGGTTCATACATGAAATTTGCAAGCACACCAATGCTGCCATGTATGGGCAACCGATGGTGTATGTGCAGTTTGTTGATGCCGACATACACGGTAGCGACCTTGCAGATGAGATCAACTATCCATCTCCGCAATGGCTATAGATTCGGAGGCGGTGGAGGAGACATGTGGAAGATGCATTTTTTCCCAGCCAGAATAATGGACCTTATTCCATGGCAATTGTCGACCTCAATGAACGGATTGAGGGACAGTCAGACGAGCTTGATTCTGGTGACGACGATCGTGAATCGTCAGATGATGATGAAGGAGGCGGTCCGAGTCAAGTGAGAGCAGTGGCGCCAGCAATGGCACCTGGGGACATAGAGGCTCTTGTCATCGGTCACGATGATACCTCTGTCCGTGGAGTCGGAGCTACCATCCTAGAAGAAAACCAGCAGTTCCCGAGCAAGGAGGCTGTGGACATGGCGATCAGAAGATATGCGTTCTCCATTTCCCGAGAACATAAAGTGAAGAAATCTGACAAACATTTGTTGAAGGTTCTCGATAGAGTCTGGTTGTCCTGGAAGAGTCGTCGCTCGTCAACCAGTGGGAATATGCAAGCCTTGGACGATAACTCGCATGGTTCCCCACAGTTGTGATCTAACTGGCACTCTTCCTGAACACTGCAATGGCGATTACGCATATGTGCAGGTCATTGCACCCATGAAAAAGATAAGATCGATATCGGTGAAGGCGTTACAAGACGGTGCGCAGATGCGATAGGCTTCCGGTGAGCTATGGCAAGGCCAAAGTGCTAAGGAGTCTGTTTTAGAGGGGATGTATGGCACATATACGGAGGCTTACAACATGGTTCCGAGAATGCTACATCAGAATACTGAAGCCAACCCTGGAACGGTCACCTATAGGATGGAAAGGAACCACCCGAGTGGCACTCCTGATCATTTCATCCTGGACCGTATCTTCTGGGCGTTCAGCCAAACTATCCAAGCATTCCACCACTACCGGCCGGTGATATCAATTGATGGTACCTTCCTCACCGGACAATATAAGGGTACTCTCTTGGTAGCTGTGGCATCGATGCAAATAACCAGCCTTCTTCCTATTGCATACGCACTCGTTGAGTCCGAGAGCACGTTAAGTTGGTTGTGGTTTACGCAATGCTTGAAGGATGGTGTTGTGAAAGATAGACCTGATGTATGCATCATTTCGATCGCAACCAAGGGCTTCTCGGCACTAGAAAAATGAAGCACGATGTATCGATGGAGTTCCTTTGGCCTGATCTTGAAACTAGGTGGTGCATGAGACATCTAGCAGCAAACTTTTACTCTCGCTTCCGGAACAAGGAATGTTTCAAGGCCTTCAAAGTGATGTGTATGCAGAACCAACCGCGGAAATTTGATGCCCACTGGATGGCATTGAATGCTGCAACGACCGCAATTTCTGGCGATGCACCGTGAGCAATGGTGCAGGAAATCACAGGAGGGCCGGAATATGGTTGAGTGGGTGAATGTTAATTGTCCGGATGTTCGGAAGGCTTCGGCTCATGACAATGGTGCTCGCTATGGCATAATGACCACCAACATGTCAGAGGTATACAATGCAGTGCTTAAAGGTGTCCGAGACCTCCCTATTACTGCACTAGTTGCTGAAACATGGTCCCGCACAGTGGCATACTTTGCAGATAGAGTTCAACTAGCGCATGCACGAGTGCAGATGAACAAACAATGGTCTGAAGCTATGCAAGATCACTTGGCTATAAAAATAGAAAAAGCAAAGACTCATGGTAGCAGAGTGGTGGACTCACTTAGGAAGAGGTGGGAGATCAGAACAAGGCAAAAATACGTGCGTGGCTACTTGAGAGGGGATACAAAGCAAGAGGTCACACTCAATCCAACGACATGCGAATGCACCTGCAAAAAGCCTTTGCTTTATCATTACCCATGTAGCCATGTCCTTACAGCGGCAGCAGGCCAGAGGATTGCCGTTGACGGATATATCTCCCCATACTTCAGCATGCATAATCTTATGAAGACCTGGGATGGCGAGTTCTGGGCATGGGGTGTTAAGGAGCATCACAGCACTATTTGGTATGGTGGACCAACATGGTGGCCCAACCCTGCGCTCAAGCGAACCGTTAAGGGACGTCGTCAAACTAGGCGATTTAGAAATGACATGGACCATAGCCAGGCCGGAGAAGGACGGAGGTGTAAGACTTGTAAAATTCCTGGCCACACGGCGAGAAATTGCCCACACAAGCTATAATGTTGTATTTGTATTTCAGTGTTGTAACGTACTATATTTTGAATTTGTATTTCAATGTTGTAATGTACTATGTATTTCAATATTGTAATGTACTATGTATTTCAATGTTGTAATGTACTATGTTTTAAATTTGTATTTCGATGTTGTAATATACTATGTTTTAACTTTGTATTTATCTCATTTGTATAGACTATGGCGGATTTACCTCCTCTCTTGGATGGGCAGTACGATTCTACCCACCGGTGCCAACAATGGATTAACCCCGAAGGTCCACTAGGAGGGCCAAGTACTTTCAGGTGTCGAGGTCCATCGAACCGATGGATTCTTGATGAGCGGTTTGTGCCTTATCTTTCTCGTAGCGGACTACTTCCGTTCGCTAGGATGACATCCTCGCCTCAGTTATTTAAACTGGACCCTTGTCTTCTGACATCACTTGTTGACCGGTGGAGACCGGAGACACACACCTTCCACTTTCGGTGGGGAGAGATGACACCGACACTTCAGGATGTATCCATGATCACTGGGTTGCCACTTTGTGGTATTCCTCTCGTATTGCCACCAGCACGGGCATCCTGGAAGGAAGATTTTGAACAACCGATGGGTCAACTTATCCCGAGAACTCGTACTGATAAGTTAGCTCGAGGTGTCCCCATCAGTTGGCTAGTAAATTTTATTGGCTTCCCAACCGGAGTTTCTGAGGAAGTAGTACGTCGACACCTGATTGCATACTTACTCTACCTATTTGGCATGTTGTTCCCATCGGGAAATGGTGAAGTAGTCAACCCAATTTTTATTAGACTAGCAGAACACATAGCCCTTCCTCTGGACAATGTAGAGATCACCCAGTACAACATCGGTTCGGCGATGCTATGTCGACTTCTGAGGGGTTATGACGCCTCATATAGGAGAAAGAAGGTGAGTGTAGCCCCAATTCTATGTGTATGCTATATTTTCCTCCGGTTGTGGTCTTGGGAGCACATACCCGCTTGACGACCAATGATAGAAGATCCAGTGCACCCATATAGTGGTCACGACGTCCTTTAATTGCGCGACCATGGGTACCGGTGGACATATGGCGACACGTTGGGCCCGTGATTTGGCTTCGAAGTGTTATCCTCTTTACCATGAAGATTTCGAGACCATACATCATTCTTCTATCACATGGAATGCATGGCATGACGATTATGTAAAGCACATGGCCGGGGATAGGGGTTTAGCAATTGATTGCTACCGAGACCAGGAGCTTTGGTGGACACGTTGTCATCTCGTGTGCCTGTATATGGTGGAGCCACAGAACCCCGAGCGTGTGATGCGGCAACTTGATCTCTACCAGGAGGTTTCTCCTCCGCCTCCCAACTGTGTCGAGTCTACATTTCACGAGTACGTTCTCAATTTTAAATCAGGGTAATTTTATACAATGTTTTTTATCAAATATTATAACAATGGTTATGCGCATTTCAGACAAAGCAATCAAGGGAAAAAGAATCATAATTGGCTGCACACCCAGAGGCTATGGATAGATCAATGGAATTCGAACAAGCTTACGAACATAGTTCCAGAAAATAGGTAGTTTTTTAGATTATTTAAATTCTTATTGGTATTCTTATGACACTGAACATGCAGGGTGTTTTCCAATAGTACGTGGGATGCTTATATGACATGGTACAACGCGAGCACACGTTCCAAGCTCACCCGCACTCCAACGGATAGACCAGCACACCGCACACGTCAAGAGCAGCTAGAGGGAGGGATAGAACGTACTGCAGCGAACCTCCGCGATGACACGGTATATATATTTTTAGCACTGTATTTATAATTCTATGTTTACGAGAATAACATTGGTCGTTATTTTCAGCTAAGTAGGCAGCACAGCATAATGGCGGATGTGCGTGAAATAGTTAGAGAGAACCCTCGATCCATGTCGAATACCATCAAGAGTAGATTGAGGAGCATTTTTCAGAATGCTTTACATACCGCTACTAACTGGAGTTGTGGCCGAGCGGATGATGTTATGCTACGACAGTACAACATGCCTGAGTCTTTCTCGTCGCGGCCAAGTGAAGCGAGAGCAAGTCTAGGAAATCCAGCACGCAGCGCCTCTATGCGTGAGAATGTACGTATTTCCTATATTTAAAATCTGTTTTAGAAAAATAATTATTTATAATGTTTTTGTGCTGACAGACTAGAACACGACAAGACTCTACTCTTATGCGTACATCATCGAGAAATACCGTGGAACCCTCTAGGCCTGAATCTTCAAGACAACCACCACGCGTGAGTTCGATACTTTTTAATCCATATCTGTTGTAATAATTGAATTCTAACATGGAGACCATTTTTTAGATTGATTTCGGTTCAACGATCAACCAGCACCTAGAGGAATATTCCGGAAATTACAAGAGAACTATTTCAGGAAACACCGGTACGCATTTTTATAATCACACTAATTTATTATTATATTTTACTCATTCTAATACTTATTATTCCTATACAGACCACTCCTGACGATGCATGGGACGATGATGATGCTGGATTTAATTCCAACATGCCACCTCCTCACCCATCTATAGGCCATGGCAGTTACTACACATATGATCAGCCATACGATCAACCTCAATCTTCATACAACCCTGGACCATCACAACCAACATATGATCCAATGATGGATTTCTTATATACTGATGTTGGTACGAGTCAAATTCCTGACAGTCAACAAGATACAGAAACCAGGGGACCATTTTATACCATCACCGCCAAATCTCCGCACAAATCCCAGGCCAACGGACCCATGGAGTTATCCTTCAGATCACATATACGGAGGACGTGCAAGGAAACAACCGAGACAATAAGACGATTATTGTAACTCCGACGGTGTAGCCGGTTTCTATTTGAACATTAATGTATCGTTCTATATTTGTGAGATACATATTACTATTATCTTGTCATGCTGTTCAAAAAAAAAATCAAAAAAAAATTCACAAATATTTAAGATATAACTAAAATAAAAATACTTAGATACTTATTTTCATTACCACGCGGTACAGCAGAAATTAGGATACATTTAAATGCATAGATTAAAATACGAGTACTTTAATTAAGATACAATGCGAGGCGTGGATTCAGACACTAGGACAAAAGTCTAGTCGTCTTGCGTCCAGCGTGGCCATTTCCCTGTCTTATCACCGCGTTCTTCAGCTGCCCTTGCCTCAGCAGCCCTTTCTCTCAGAGTCCGCTCAGATGCCTCCCTAGCTCGTTCCTCCTCCTCCCTAAGCCGCCGTTCCTCTCTCTCTGCCTCCGTAGCTCCTCTAACCGACGCTGTTGCTCTGCCCGCCCACGCTCTTCCGCCTCTTTCTCACGACGCCGTCCTCATGAAAGTTTTGCCACGCGACTCCTCTTTCTATCTCACGAGCGCCATTCGGGCTGCTCCGTGTCAATCCAACGATACCACATGCACAAGGGTGGAGGAGACTGCATCATAAATAAAAACATAGTAAATATTCCATAAAACAAAAATATAATATTTTGTTATAGATGAAACATACCGAGGCCTGTTGTAACTCGAGGAGCTGGATCATACGAGATAGTTGGGACACATGAAAAACTTCATGCCCATTTTATCAGAAAAATCTGTGGACTCCTTCACCTTGCAAAGAGTCCCGCACCAACACCGAAGATGTTCCACACCAGGAGGCAAACTTGCATCCTTCATATTTCTCGGCCTGTAGTCTTGGTCAGAGCAAGGCAAACTCATAGCCACCAAGAAAATAGCAAACAAAGGAAGAAACGAAGAAGGATGCATCTGTGAAGAGCGTGATACTACTCCTTTTATAAGCCAGCCTTCTCCCTCTACTAGCGGGACAAATTGACATGCGAGTGCGCTGTAAAGTTCGGTAATCAATTTGCTGTATCGGTGCTCTTCGGCGGTCTATTTTCCGTAGCTCGATGCCTAATTACTGTGTAGTCTAATCATGTCGAATCGCTGCAAGGCAGCACAAACCGACACAGCCTAGGGCGGCACAATAGGCTCCGCCACCGTCGCTGTCCCAAAGCTGCATGCGCGTTCCGCCATAGCCCAAGGCGAAAAGGGCATCCCGCCTAGTCCCGAGGCGGAAAGGACGGCCCGGACATCCCGCTGGCCCGCGTGGTGGGGCCCGCCGCGTCCCGCCAGTCCCTAGGGCGGAAAGCACCTCCCTCCACCGCCTAAGGCTGGAAGCTTGTCCCGCCACCGGCCCTGGCGGGATATGACACGCGTCACATTTCTAGCCTCCCGCCAGGGCACTTTTGCCATTTGCAGTGAGAGGGGGGCAGTTCTGGCGATGCATTGTTGCAGGGGGGCATATTTGTAAAAAAATCGTGAGCAACTCCCGGAGCACCACGCCGAACCCATACACGTCGCTCTTCACGTACATGTGACCTGCACCAAGACACACAAATTAGCCTTTGGCGTCAGATGCGTGGACACGTGTGCGATCGACGACGGTGGGCATGGTTGGTAGGTACCTGAGGAAACGTACTCCGGCGCGGCGTAGCCGAAGGTGCACATGACTCGGGTAGTGACGTGGCTGTGGCCGTCGGCCGGGCCGTTCTTCGCGAGGCCGAAGTCAGAGATCTTGGCGTTGTAGTGCTGCATGCAATGCAACCCGAGGGAAAACATACACGTGTCAATTACTTGGCCAGACCGTCTCGGCTGTGTTTGTTTTCTTAGTGTAACGATCGCATACCGTGTCGAGGAGAATGTTCGAGGACTTGAAGTCTCGGTAGATCACATGTGTCTCCGACATGTGCAGGAAGGCGAGGCCGCGTGCGGCACCAATGGCGACCCGTAACCGTAAGCCCCAAGAGATGGGTTGGACGGATCCGCCTTCTCCTATCAAGAATCATCTATTATCAGTTACACCTCAATTTTGATAGTCTTGTACTCTAGAAACTTCTTGCAAGTTATTTGCTATATTTATAAACTCTACAAGGATTTGTAGGTAGTATCGATAATGTTGACTTGCTTAGATTTATAGTGAAATTCATTGTAGTTAGCGATATTTTGGAACATATCAAACTAAACAAGAAAAATATTTTTTGGACAAAAAGTCAAACCTAATATAAGAAATAAAATTATATTTGTAATAATATATTGAAGGTGCGAAAAATATGTCTTGAATAAATGAAACATATTACATTGTAAATTCTCCTATATATATATTGGAAAATAGTATTCAAGATGATATAACATATGGTAATATATCAATAACAATACCATTCCATTAACCTATGTGAGTTATGATGAGATCAAAAAATACAGTATTAATGTATGAGAACTTTTAACTCGTTTTGAACCCATTGTCTAGCCATAAAACTAGAATAATGTAAAGACGTGCTTCGTCACACTAGTGTAATCAAGTATTTGATGGTAGGGTGATTTGTCACACGTTCATTTTGATATATATTGGGTAGAGTTATTTGTTATATGGGTGGTATATCTAAGAGGCAACATTTTTCAAGTCAGACTAATCTAGACATTTTGGGGACTCGGTCTCTTATACAAAAGAGCAACCAAAATATATAGATAGAAAAAAGCTACAACAACAATCTGCAATTTCACACGAGAGTATTCATTATCTTTTGTTGCTTAAACTACACAAGGAGCTATGACATACCACTTGTATAGCACAAATGGAAAAAAATATATACATCTTGTACAACGGAGCCAAAATATCATTAAGTTTAGCAACGAAGACATTGTACATCATAAAAATATCTCTAACTAAGCCAACTAGAGACAACACATAACCAAGACCCCAGTGACACAAGATAATCTTTTATCGCCATCACATCCACACATAATCAAACTCAATCATTCATATGGACGTGTATCTTTCGAAAGCATACACACATTGTTTGTCTCCTAGTGCATGTAAACACATCCCTAAGTCCGAGCACACTAATAACCTAATGAAATACCACAACATAAGCATTACTATATTAAGAAGTGTGCAAAAAAGGAGACCAACTATCTTCATTAACAACAGAATGTAGGGAAATAAGTGATTATGGATAATGATTACAAGGTCTCAAGGAGAGTCCATAAATGGTGATGATTGGGAGAAAAGGGGGTCATCGACGCTATGTCTAGGAAGTAAATCGCCAACGAATGAGAAGGAAGGTGACACCTTAACCTTTCAATTTGTCAACGACATGTGCTTGAATTTGAAGAACCTTCCCACCATACTGTCCGCACACAATGAGGATCGTCAATAGTATGCCGGAGAGAATGAGAAGGAGTGGATGTCGAGCCCCCTCCAAGAGCCCATGAGAGAAAGAAAGAGAGGAAATAACTTTTTTCCCTTACTACAGCATTAGCACAACACACGAGAGAGGATGCGACCACACTTGGAAGACTAATTTAGTCAGCCATACAAAGTGTAGGTGTACAAGTTAGTGATGTAAGCGAACCAACACACTATGAAAAATTGTCACAACAGTCGAGGGCACCCGAGAAGAGGCCGCACTTTTAGCTGGCCACGATATCTTTATATATGATATGATTTTACTTAAATAGTATGTACTTCTAACTCAACAACGCGGAAGTCTCTAATTATTTTGTATTGATTAACAGTATCTCGTAAAGACTAAGTTTCAAAACTCTATAAGAACTAAGTAGTAGTAAGAGCTAAATATATGCGAGGAATACTTCATGGGTGCAGATTAGCGTATATACCCCTAGACAACTAAGACAAGTACGTGGTCGGCTGAGATCTCACCGCGTGTCCTGCTACGAATGCGAGCATATACTATGTCATAATGAGGCAATATGTTTTGGCAGTGGTTTTCGTTAGTACTTTAATGACGACCATTTGCACTACGTGAAAGTTTATTTTTGTTTTGTGCGGGCAGACCGTCCCAACACACTTTAACTTAGACAATACTAGCTGAATACCCGTGCGTTGCCACGGATCGTCAAGTTTTTTGCGCGATGACATTTACAAATTTTAATTAGCACTTTTCAAAGGAAAACGATAACAATAACAACATGTAGTTTGGGTCTCCCTCATTAGACATAGAATAAATAATGAATTTTCTTATAGAATATTTTCTTGCCAGAATGTGTAAATTGGCAAAGAATACAACAACTCTTTATGGTATGCAAGTGAAATGCATAAAGCATGAACTGCAAGATGACCTGATTGTACATCCTCCAACATTTGAATAACTTTTTCCACCGCAGACTACTACACCTGAACGAATTGTGAGCAGTATGTGCTAAGCACAAAACAATTATTACCTAGTAGTTGTACGAACTGGAGTTCGGTCATGAGATTCTAAATCTTCATCTCCAATGTGGTCAGGTCATCGTCCTGTGACTTATGTTGCAGTTCAATGTCTTTCTCCCTTTACAGCTGCATCACATAGTCAGGCAAGAACTAAATCAAAAAATCAGTAAGAACGGTTAAAAAAGATTATGTGCCTAAGTTATACACGTAGTAGTTGATGTTTCTCTCTTTAAACAAAAATACACGTATTATCTTATTTTGTCATTTTACCCGAAACTTGATTCAGCTGCACTTCAAGCTTCATGAGCTCAAAATGCATGACTTCTTTGCAGTAAGTTAAGTATAGATAGAAATGTATACTGCAGATGTAGTGCTGTAAATTTAATTCTTAATAATCTGCACCCCAAAAGGAAGATGTTTCATCACTTGCAGGGAAAAGAGTTCACCACCAGATGTATGTATCGACCTAATACAAGTTGTTAATCTACTTAATCCAATTCTGACTCATCCCAAGATCTTACTGTCTATAATTTCACTTGCAAAAAATTCTCAGCCACTACGTAGCATTCTAAATCGTGTATTGAATTTTTAAATATGCCAGTTGAAATACATTTAGGTTCCTCTTCAACAGTTTTTGAGTGACCATATTTAGACCGCTAAAGTTCTGGGGAAATAACCAGGCCAAGTCAAATCTGGGATGACTAATTAAACATGGAATGCATTATTCTGTGTTATTTTAGCTTGCAGCCCTGCTCTTCGGTAGAAGATGAACATGACATCATTATTTAGTAAACAAAATCGACATCAAACATTTTACCTTTGTCCTAATAATGTTACTTATGTAGAAGTTACAATGGTCATGTTAATGTTACTTGCCAAAGGTAACATTGCTGTTTGTTTCAAAAAGTAGTCACTCATAAAAGGAAGAAAGAAGGAAACATCAGATTAGTGTTCATTCCAAGTTGAATGACAGGGCGTGGAAGATTACGTTGAATGAGCAATTAAAAATCATCAGCAGCGCAAAACGAGCATGATGCACTCACAATAGTTTTAAAATTGATGCACTGATAACTCGAGGCATAAAATAAATCTACAAGTGACCAACAAAGAACTTACTATTGAAATACTCGGACGTAAAGCTGATAATGGACAACATTGAAGTAGCAAGATGTACACACTTTAAGTTGACCTCTCAGAATCCAAGCATCTAAATGGATAGGCTTTGCACTTTTAGAGGTAGGCTCGATTCCAAAAACATTGACATCACTTTTTGTTATCTTGCTCTGCTTTCTCATGAACTTGGCACGCACAAGACGCTCATCCTCTTAAGCAGCAACCTGTTTGGCCTCAATGTCATGAATAAACTCCAAAGCTCAGCCTACTTATGAACACATTGTCGAAGGCCGGCAATGCTAAAATTTATTGCCCTTTCTGTCGGTATTCTCGTGATCTCCTTACTCACAGTATGAAATTAGTGGGGAAAAGAACTTTGTAAATTTCTCTCCAAAATTCGTCAAGCCTTACTCTATCTAACAGAACTAAGCAAGCAATCCATTAGACAAAGGAAAAAACAGAAAGTAGGAAGCAGCACCTTGAGAAAATGACGGTGCCTTGCAGACGGACTGCCACCAGGATGGTATTGTCCGGTCAGTGATGATGCAGCGTTAGATGTGGATGAGGAAGTGGCATCACCTGCAGAGTCAGCCGAGGAGGGAGGCATATCTAGCCACAGCGAGCCATCAACGCGCCGCCCGGCTGCAGCCACCGCCCTCCGATGCCCCCTCCTGGCCTCTCCTCCCTCATATCGACGCGCGCCCCTCCAATCTCCCCCGACGCGTCTTTCCAGCCCTCCCCTCCTCCTCTTCCATGTTGCGAGCACCGCCACCGAAAAGGGCAAATATCTAGATGGACAAACCCCTCCGCCACCTCCAATCACTCGCCGCTGCAGGCCCCATCGGTACTGCAGGCCACATAGACGTGAAGTGGTACTTTATTTGGAGGAGGCGATGCGAGGCCGGCCTCACCGTCAAACCCATCTCTCCCATCCGTGGAGGCGTCGTCCGTCAGGGGTTTGGTGGCTCCTGCGTGAGAGAGGAAGAGAGCCATGGGGAGAGGGCCGAAGAGAAAACCAATGGCGAGGAGGTGCGCTGGGAAGCAACGGCAACTGGGACGAGCGAGGGCGAGTGGAGTTACGAGGGCGGCGGCGGAGACTTGCAGGTTGCAGACGATGGGAGGTACCGCTGGTCTGTTCCTTCGTGCGTACAACGAACCATTGACTATGCGGTGGCAAACCATGTAAATTGTCCAAACACACAGGGGCAAAACGGGAAACAGAAAAATCGGAACGAAAATTTCCGGGGAGGACGAACCTACCTGTCTGTAAATTAGTAGATAGATATCTAGAGTTAAATACAGTAGAAGTCCTTGTACTTGAACAGCTGACTCGATTTAGTCCTTCCACTCGCGAATTGCAGAATCGTAGCCCTGAACTTGTCAATTTGACTCAATTTCGTCCTAATCGAGCTTTGCCCTCGAAATCGTCGTGACGTGGACGACACGTGGACATGTGGACATGCGCAGGAGGCCACCACGGTGTGGTTTTTGCTTGTAGCCCTTATGCGGTTTCTAAACAATCGCCTGCCGCTCCATACTCCACTGCTTTGTTCGGGAGCCACCCGCATCGCTCGGCGGCGCCGGAGAGAGAAAGGAGGCGACGGTTCCGGTGATCGTTGGACCCCGACGAGGACCGACTGCTCGTGGAGGGGAGACACTGGCGAGGCGACACCGGCAGCCACATTGATCGCGGCGGCGATGGCCCCCATCCGTCGCCATGAAGGGGAACCCCCGCCCTGTTTTGGTACGCCCCCACCTCGAGTAATCCGCCCTAGCTGCCTGTAATCTACTGTAGGGTACTTTACTTTTCTTCGATTAGAAACGACGTGTGCCTGATTGTAGCCTTGTTGGTGATCTCTGATGAAAAAAAGTAGGGTTTTTTCGATCCCCACTAATTGAGGGTTTTTGATTGATTAATTTAGGGGGAAATTCGAGTATGTTCACTGTTATGTTCTTTCATGGGGGATTCTTTGTTGGGGATCAACAGAACCAAGTTTATGTGGATGGAAAAACTGCCTGGTTTGACTACTGTGATGTTGAATCACTGTCAGTTGCTAAGGTTAATGATATTGTAGAAGAACCGGGTTATGAAGCGGTTGTGGTGAAGTCAGCATCGGTGTTTGCTCGAAGATGGTAGGTGATAGTGGTGCTCTTAGATGCATATGGCAGGAGCATGACATTGCAGCTATAGTTCAAAGTGTCAAGTCTGGCAATAAGTTTGTTGTCATTTACATTGATCATGATGAAACTCTAGGATCTTTTGATCTTGATGATGTAGCAGCTTATGCACCTGCACATCTCCCTTCAGTGATCATGAGTC
Source organism: Avena longiglumis (assembly GCA_030063025.1). Classification (NCBI taxonomy): domain Eukaryota; kingdom Viridiplantae; phylum Streptophyta; class Magnoliopsida; order Poales; family Poaceae; genus Avena; species Avena longiglumis. The sequence continues at coordinate 24,824,846 of CP125976.1, forward strand.
CATCTAAAGTGCAACCACAGCAGGAGAAGGAGCATACTGGTAATGTAATTGATGTGCCAATTATTGATGCTGCTCCAGGGAGAAGATCTAGTAGATGCAGAGTTGTACTTGATGAAGTGGATGATAGTAGTGGTGCTGAGGAGTCAGATAAGGAAGATGCAGATTATGTGCCAGATTTGGTTGATAGTGACAATGATATTTCAGGAGATGATGATGATCTTCTAGAGGACCAGCTGATGGCAGAAGTCAAAAAGAAATGCAAGAGTGCTGACATTGCTTTGAAAGATAAGGGCAAACAACTTGCTGAAGATTCAGATGAAGAGGAGCACCTACAAGAACCAGATTAAGATGATGAAGCAGTAAAGTACAACTTTGCTGAATTTGGTGAAGAAGACATGGCAAATCCAACATTTAAAGCTGGCCAAAATTTGCAAGCATTGACATATTGAGGCATATAAAAGAGTACAAGCAAAGGTATCAGATCAAGATGCCCAAAAATGATAGGACAAGGATATCTGCTATTTGTATGGGAAATGTTGATGACAAGACAAAGCCTCCTTGCACATGGTTACTGAAAGCTTCTTATGATGGCAGAGCCAAGTGTATAGCTGTGAAGAAGTTATGCATTAAGCATACTTGCTCTAGGAAATGGAAAGTAAATGCATTCACATCTACCTTTCTTGCTGAAAAATATCTTGAGCACTTTAGAGCAGATGATAAAATGTCTTTGAAGAATTTTTCCAGAATTGTGCAAAAATAATGGAACATGACTCCAACAAGATCCCAGCTAGTAAGGGCTAAGAGAGCAGCAATGAGGGTCATACATGGTGATGAGGTAGAGCAGTATAATCTTCTCTGGTCCTATGCATCTGAGCTGAGAAGATCAAACCCAGGCAGTTCCTTCTTTCTGAATGTTGATGACAGTGGCAGATTCAGTAGTTGCTACTTTTCTTTTGATGCATGCAAAAGAGGATTTTTAGTTGGTTGCAGGCCAGTTATCTATCTAGATGGAGCACATTTGAAAACCAAATTTGGTGGAGTTCTTCTCACTACAATAGGTATAGATCCTAATGATTGCATCTTCCCTGTGTCTTTTGCAATTGTTGAAGTGGAGGACACAAATACCTGGAAATGGTTCTTATCTACTCTGAAAGAAGATTTGTCCATTGTCAACACATCAGCTTGGACAATCATGTCTGATAAGCAGAAAGTAAGTATCTTGTTTCAACATTGCTTTTGCTTGTCCATTATTACATTACTACATTAATGCTAGCTATTGACACCTAATGTGGATGCTTTACTATTGTAGGGATTAATAAATGCTGTTACAACATTATTTCCTGACTCAGAACATAGATTCTGTGTGAGGCACATGTATCAAAACTTTAGAGAGAAGTTCAAAGGAGAAATTCTGAAGAAGCAATTGTGGAAATGTACAAGAAGCACACAAGTTGTTCAATGGCAGGAAGTAATGGAAGAGATGAGAGTGTTGAATAGTGAGGCACATGCATGGTTAGAAGAACTAGACCCTAGGACATGGACCAGAGCCTTTCAATCAGAGCTTCCTAAATGTGATATTCTCCTAAATAATAGTTGTGAGGTTTTCAACAAGTGAGTTTCTTGTACTTTGTTTTTTGTACTCAATCTTGTACTTTGTTTTTTGTACTCAATCTTGCACTTGGTTATGGTTGCTCAATATTGCACTTGTTTTTGTAGATACATCCTAGAAGCTAGGGAACTACCTGTGATTAGCATGATTGAGAAGTTGAAACAACAACTAACTATGAGGAAGTACAATAAGAGGCAAGAAGAACTGAAGTGGGAATCTGGCCTCTGTCCTAAGATAATGAAGAAGCTTTCAAAGAATGTAGAATTTTCTGCCAGCTGCCAAGTTGTTCCATCAGATGTAGGGATCTTTGATGTGGAATTTAGAGGCAAGCACTACTTGGTTAACTTGCTTACCAATACATGTGCTTGCAGAAGATGGGACATGAGTGGTATCCCATGTAACCATGCAATTGCATGTATGAGACATGAGAACATCTTGCCAGAAGATAGGGTTCATGCTTGCTACTCCATTGCCCAGTTCAGAGAAGCATATAGCCACATCATATATCCTTGTAGAGACAGAACTGAGTGGCCAAAGGTGAATGCAAGATCAGTTTTGCCACCAATGTATGAGAAGAAAGTTGGTAGGCCAACAAAGAATAGAAGGAAGCAACCTGAGGAGAAAGAAGGTCCAAATGGTGAAAAAATAATGTCAAGGCATGGCAGGATTATGCATTGCAGCCATTGTGGAGGTAGCAATCATAACAAAAATGGTTGTTATTACTACAAAAATGGGATTGATCCAAAGATGAAAGAAGGAACAAGGATTGGTATTCAACAACATGTGGTTGAAATTGAAGATGATCCAGTGATCATACAAGATCACAACATATTTGAGCCTACCACAATGCCATCAGATAGTGTTATCTCAAGTTTGATTGATGAGGTAAAGTTACAATCTTATTTTAATTGCTTCATTGCAGTCACAAGCTCATGATTGCTTTAATTGCTTTCTTACTTTAATTGCTTCATTGCAGTCACAAGCTCATCAATCACAGAGAGTGCAAGCTCAGCCTCCTCTTCCAGATTGCCAGTTCATTGCAAGTCAAGTGGACTTGACCACACAAAGGCCCATGCCACCTACACAAGCACAGGTGGCAGAAGAGAAGAGGCATGCAAAGATGAAGGCTGCTGCAGAAAAGAAAGAAGCTGAACAGGTTAAGAAGCTGCAAGCTGCTGAACAGAGAGCAAAAGCAGCAGAAGAGAAGAGGCAGGCACTAGCACAGCAGAGAGCACAGGAAGCGTAAAGAGGCAGGCATCGGCACGTAAAAGAGCACAAGATGAAGCTAGAAAGGTGGTCAGCAGAAAAGGCTAGCTGCTGCTGAGAAGAAAGCCCAAGCAGAGCATGCAAAGAAACAAGCTTTGGCAGAGAAGAAGTCCCAGGCAGAGCAGGCTAGGAAGAAAGGAAAATCACAGCAGCAGCATAAGAGGACAAGGGATGATTTCACAACAAGGCCTGCAAAGAAAGTTTCTATGTTTGATGAGTTTAGAGATCCTCCAAGATCATCTAACTTGCAAGCAGATGAATAGATCAGATCAGATCAGTGTTTATGCATGATGTAGTGACCATGTTATGCATGATGTAGTGACCAGTTGTGTCCTTTTGGTACCTAAACATGATGTGTCCTTTTGGTATCTAAACATGATGTAGTGACCATGTTATCTCTACTGTATTTGTCAGTGTAATGCAACTTAAGAACTGGATCAGAGCACTGAGATGATTTGTCCTTTTGGTGCATATGTTATCTCTACTGCATTTACATTGAAATTTTACACATAATTGTCAACTAAGTTTGCACTGCACAAAACTGTCATTTTAAACTTAATTTTATTCATTGCCATCATCACAGATACAAAGGTTCTTTCCCAGATAAAAGCACAAGGCCTACACATTCACTAATTCCTAACACACAGGCCTATCATCTGAACTACAAGAACAAGGCCTACAATAGCACAGATCATCTTCAGTACTGCTAAAATATCCTTGCCTACATCAAACAATGCCAGCATCAACAGAGACATCTTCTGTGCAGCTTCCCTTGAATTTGCTTGAATCAATTCAGCTTCTATATCTTCCCTTTTGGCTTCAAAGTTCACATTTTGCTTCACATTTTGCTGCTACATGTTGAAATCCTCTTTCAAAGGGGGCAAAACCCCATTGTGCACTAGGAATTCTTCATAAACATCTGCCTGAAGGGAATATGCCCTGAGAGGCAATAATAAATTGTTTATTATGTGTATTCCAAGTATATGATAGATGTTTATTTTGCATGCTATAATTGTATTAATACGGAAACGTTAATACATGTGTGTTTAATAAACAAATGTAAAAGTTCCTAGTTAAGCCTCTCTCATAAACTAGCTCGTTGATTAACAAGATGATCAAGGTTTCACGATCATGGACATTGGATGTTGTTAATAACGGGATCACAACATTAGTGTAATGATGTGATGAACATTCATCCAAGTATAGCATTACGATCAAAGTCATTAAGTTTATATTGCTATAACAACTTACGAAGTGATCCTAATCCTTAGACCATGAGATCATGTCAATCACTAACACCTAAGAGTTTCTTGATAACATCAAACGTCACACCGTAACAGGGTGATTATAAAGATGGGTTCAGAACTAATAAAGTGTTATGTTGAGGCTCATGGATCGAGAGTGGAATTTGTTCATCCCGATGACGGATAGATATACTCTGGGCCCTCTCGGTGATATCACATTGATTAGCTTGCAAGCAAGTGATTTGATCACTAGAATGTTATATCATGGGAACGAGAAAAGAGTGCATGTCGGTAACGAGATCAAACTAGTTATGGAGATACCGATGATCGAATCTCGGACATGTAATATATCGTGAAACGAAGGGATTAAGATACTAGCGTAAAAGGTTCCGACGATCACAAGAAAGTCATCGTTGAATGTGTGGGAGTCAGTATGGGTCTCCAGATCCCGCTTCTGATTATTGATCTGAGAGGGGTCTCGATCATGTCCGCATTATTCACGAACCGTAGGGTGACACACTTAAGAGACACCGACATCCAATTGGAGAAAAAGTTTCATGCCGAAAGAATAAACAAGCGCAGGAATTTATTTCACTAGATCAAAAAGCAGGTTTTGGTGAAATTGCATAAAGTGGTTATGCATGTGAAATAGAATTCTAGCAAGGGTCTATTTGTGAATGTTTGTCATTAAAGTAATTGACAAAATTCTGAATAAAATAAAAGAGTTTTATTTAATGAGAGTTTGCATTAAATTTGGTGGAAATTTAATGGGATCTTTGAGTGGGATTTTGAGTGGAGGAATTTGGAGGAGTTTTGTGAGTGGAGTGTCCACCCACATGAAGAGGGGAGGGCAAGGGGGCAGCCCCATGCGCCACCCCTTGGGGTTCCCCCTCCTCCTATAAAAGGAGCCCTCCTCTCACTTCTCACTCACACCTCCTCGTGAAGGATCTCTCCCCTCTAGAATTTATCCCCATGGTCTCGGACTAGCGAGATACATGTTCCCGGTGGCTATTCGGCAAGAAAGAGTTGTGCTTCCGCTGCATCGCTGGAGCGAGGAGGCGGAGGTTGCTCGGTGCCTCGAACGTGTGTGCGAGCACGGATGCGCCGCTGATTTGCGGCGCTAGGACTTCCTCTCGATCTTGAGATCGGCAAGAGATCGTCTACATCAACCACGAGTTTGGACTCGTTAAACTTTGTCGGTCTTCAAGGGTATGTTCTCTACGGATATACATCCGCCCGTTGTTTGTATCTAGTATAAATAGATCTTGGTATATAGTTCACATCGTAGGAAAAATTTTGTTTTCTATGTTGCGAACCCTTAAGTGGTATCAGAGCCGGATCTATGCGTAGATACTTTACACGGGTAGTACACATATGAGTATGTGGGCGATGATGATCATGTTGTTGCTCCTTTCTTGTGATTTTGGATATTGGTGGCATAGTGGGATGAAGCGGCCCGGACAAACTTTACATGTCCTCGCACATGAGACCTGTTCCACGCTTGACATGCAACTAGTTTGCATAAGTGGCTAGCGGTGTCTGTCTCTCCTACTATAGTCAATATCTATTTTAAAGCGAGTTGTCAACAATTTGATTATCCTCGTTAGGTTCATGTTAGTAAGAACGGTTCTATCTCGAAAGCCCTCACCACGTAAAACTTGCAATGGATAAATTAGAGGCGTCTAGTTTAGATTGTTCTTGGGCTAGTGTTATGATATGGTAGTGTTGTAAGTAGAAGTATGAGATGATACTCTTACAACACACATTGTAAAATCCATAGACCGTGGATTTACACATATAGGTATGATAGTGATCATACCACGATGCACATGATAGAGATCATCTCCGAACCATATAATTTCACTAATAAACATATGATGTTTGATTGCATCTTATATTGCTTATTTAGCGCTTTGTTAAGCATAATAAGATGATCCCTCATTTAAATATCAAGATAAGAATGTGTTCTTCCTTTAGTATGCACCGATTATGTTTTCGCCGCTCCAAGACATCACGTGATGATCGGGTGTACTTGGATCCTCGACCATACTTGGTGTAAAGCGATTACACGCAAAATACTAAGGTTCTAACTTGGCGAGCCTAGCATGTACAGACATGGCCTCGAACACGACCGAAAGGTTAAGCATGAGTCATATAGTTGATATGATGCCCATTTGATGCTCGCCTTTGAAGCTATACCGACTCACGTGATGATCGGACTTGGTGTAGTGGATTTGGTTCATGTAATCACCAAAAGGACACGGGGATGTCGCTGAGTGGGAGTTCATTCGTAATATAGATTAGTTGAACTCAATCTATCATACACTTAGTCTAAACTTTACAAATTCTGTTGTAGATGGCACCACCGCTTTTAATTTCAATGCGTTCATGGAGAAAGAGAAACTAGCAACGAACGGTAGCAACTTTCTTGAATGGGCCATGAATTTGAGGATTCTCCTCTCTTTGCACAAAAGCAATATGTGCTAGAAGCGCCGTTAGGCCCCACCTTTGACGATGCCTGACGAGGAGAAGAATGTCTATCGACTCGTCGAGGACCACAACTTAGTTCATTGCGGCATATTGTATGGGCTAGAGCGAACTTGAAAGCGTTTCAAAACGGCAATGCTTTTGATACAATGGGTGAGTTGAAAATGATTTTCAACACACATGCTTTCAGAGAAACTACAATGCTTGAGAAAAGTTCTTTAGCTGCATGATGGAAGAGAACACTCTGTTAGTGAGCATGTACTCAAGATGTCGTTACGCCGATAAGCTTGTGTCCTTGGGAATAACGATTCCCATTGACTTAGGCATCCATCGTGTTCTGCGGTCCGCCACCTAGCTATAAGAGCTTCGTGATGAACTATAATATGCAAGGCATGAAGAAGTCTCTCCCGAGCTTACACAATGCTTAAAACTGCAGAAGTGGAGATCAAAAAGGAACATCAAGTGTTGATGATCAATAGGAACACTGGTTTCAAGAAAGACAAGAACGGAAAACGGAAGGGAAGTAAGGACGGCAAGCCTGTTGCCGCGCCTGAAAAGAAACCCGAGTTGGACCTAAGTCGATACCGAGTGCTACTATTGTAAGAGGATCGCCATCGAAGCGCAATCGCCCCAAGTATCTCGCATAAGAAGGCGGCAAGGCAAACAAAGGTATATATGATATACATGTTATTGATGTGTACTTGACTAGTGCTCGCAGTAGCACCGTATTTGATACCGTTGATTGCTAATATTTGTAACTCGAATCGGAGGTGCGGAAGCGACCGCTAGCAAGGGTGAGGTCAAGATGCGTGTCGGCAATGGATCAAGTGTTGATGTGATCGCCGTAACGCTACCTCTCCACTTACCATCGGGATTAGTCATAAACTTAAATAATCATTATTTGGTGCCTGCGAGCATGAACATTGTATGTCTGGATCATGTTTGATGCAAAGTGGTTTTTCATTCAAATCGAGAACAATGGTTGTTCCATTTATATGAATGAAATCTTTTATGGTCATGCACCAATGTTGAATGGTTTATTTCTGGATCTCGATGATAATGTTACACATATTCATAATGTTGATGCTAAAAGGATTAAACTTGATGATGATATATCCGCATATATGTGGTAATCGCGCTCAGGTCATATTGGCATTAAGCATGAAGAAGCTCCATTCGGATGGACTTTTGGAATCACTTGATTATGAATCATTTGATACATGTGAGCCATGCCTTATGGGCAAGATGACTAGAACGCCGTTTTCGGTTCAATGGAGCAGGACAGTTTATTGGAAATCATACATTCGATGTATGTGGTCCAATGAGTGTGTCGTATGAGGTGGATATCGTTATTTTGTTACTTTCACGGATGATTTGAGTAGATACGGTTATATCTACTTAATGAAACAAAAGTCTGAAACCTTTGAAAAGTTCAAGGAATTTCGAATGAAGTGGAAAATCATCGTAATAGAAAGATCAAATTTCTTGATGCCGACCGTGGAGGTGAGTATCTAAGTTACGAGTTTAGCACTCACATGAAAGAGTGTGGAATTGTTTCACAACTCACACTGCGAACACCACAATGAAATGGTGTGTCGGAACGTCAGAATCGCACTTTATTAGATATGGTTCGATCTATGATGTCTCGGCGGACTTGCCGTGTCATTTTGGGGTTATGCACTAGAAAGCTGCATTCACTTTAAATCGGGCACCATCTAAATCCGCTGAAACGACCAGTATGAATTGTGGTTTGGAAACAAACCTAAGTCATTCTTAAAGTTTGGGGTTGCGATGTTTATGTGAAGAAACTTCAACCGGATAAACTCGAACCCAAAGCGGAAAAATGCGTCTTCATAGGATACCCTAAAGAAACTATTGGGTATTCCTTCTATCACGCATCCGAGGGCAAGGTTTTTGTTGCCAGAATGGATCCTTTCTAGAGAAAGAGTTTCTCGCGAAGGTGTGAGTAGTCGGAAGGTAGAACTCGAAGAGGTTGTGGAACCTTCTCTTCAAAGTATGGCGAGTAGCGCCTTGTAGGAAGTTGTTCGGAGTTGGCTCCACTGTTGAAGAGGGAACTAATGATAATGATCATGAAACTCGAAGAGAATACTACCGAACCTCGCAGTCAAACAGACGCTGCAGCTCCAGTCAGACGGAAATCCTGTCATAAATTTCATGGTTGATGAAAATAATGACCTGCTGACGTATGAAGAAGCGATGATGAGCCCGATTCCAACAAATGGTTAGAAGCCATGAAATCCGAGATGGAATCCATGTATGAAAATCAAGTTTGGAACTTGGTGGAATTACCTCACGACCGAAAGGCCGTGGAGAACAAATGGATTTTCAAAAGGAAACCGATCTCGATGGTAATGTGACCATCTATAAAGCTCGACTTGTCGCAAAGGGGTTTCGACAAATTCAAGGAGTTGACTACGATGAGACTTTCTCTCCGTAGCGATGCTAAAGTCGATTAGGATTATGTTAGCAATTGCATATTTCGATTATGAAATATGGCGGATGGATGTCAAAACCGCGTTTCTCAATGGTAATATTGAAGAAGAGTTGTATATGATACAACCAAAGGGTTTTGTCGATCCTAAGGATGCTAACAAGGTGTGTAAGCTTCAGCGATCCATCTATGGATTGAAGCAAGCATCACGGTTGGAATCTCCGCTTTGATGAGGTGATCAAAGAGTTTGGATTTGTCCAAACTTATGGAGAAGCTTGTATTTACAAGAAAGTGAGTGGGAGCAATGTGGCATTTACGATATTATATGTGGATGACATATTATTGATCGAAATGATATAGAACTTTAACAAAGTGTTAAAAGTTATCTAAGCGACAAATTTTCAATGAAGGACCTAGGTGAGCGTCATACATATTAGGCATAAAGATCTATAGAGATAGATCTAGGCGCCTAATAGGGCTATCGCAAAGTACATACCTTGATAAGATTTTAAAGAAGTTTAAAATGGACGGAAGTAAGAAGGGGTTCTTACCTATGTTGCAAGGCAAGACATTGAGTAAGACTCAAAGTCCGGCTACGGCGGAAGAAAGAGATAAAATGGACAAAGTCCCTATGCTTGACCATAGGCTCTATAATGCACGCCATGCTATGTACAAGACCGGATGTGGCACACGCTATTAGTTTGACTAGTAGGTACCAATCGGATCCGTGTTGAACCTTTGGATAGCGGTCAAGAATATCCTTAAGTACTTACGAAGAACTAAGGATATGTTTCTTGTATACGGAGGTGAAGAAGAGCTCGTCGCTAAGTGTTATGTCGACGCTAGCTTTGATAATCGATCCGGATGACTCTAAGTCTCAATCCGGATACGTTTTCTCATGAATGACGGAGCGGTTAGTTGGAGGAGCTCCAAACAACCTGTGGTAGCGGGATCAACAACGAGGCGAATATGTTCTCGCTTGAGCGGCTCGAAGCGATTTGGATGAAGGAGTTCATATCCGAACTAGGAGTTGTGGCAAGCGTTGGACCCAATGGTGATCTATTGTGACAACAATGGTGCCATTGCCAATGCCAAAGAGCCAAGGTCTCACAAGCATTCCAAGCATATTAAGCGCCGGTTTCACTCCATCCGCGAGCATGTCAAGGATGGAGATATAAAGATTTGTAAAGTACATACGGATCTCAATGTAGCAGATCCGTTGACTAAAACTCTACCTAGAGCAAAACATGATCAACACCAGAACTCAATGGGTGTTAGATATATTACTATGTAACTAGATTATTGTCTCTAGTGCAAGTGGGAGATCAAGGAATATGCGAGAGGCAATAATAAATTGTTTATTATGTGTATTCCAAGTATATGATAGATGTTTATTTTGCATGCTATAATTGTATTAATACGGAAACGTTAATACATGTGTGTTTAATAAACAAACAGAAAGTTCCTAGTTAAGCCTCTCTCATAAACTAGCTCGTTGATTAACAAGATGATCAAAGTTTCCTGATCATGGACATTGGATGTTGTTAATAACGGGATCACAACATTAGTGTAATGATGTGATGAACATTCATCCGAAGTATAGCATTACGATCAAAGTCATTAAGTTTATATTGCTATAACAACTTACGAAGTGATCCTAATCCTTAGACCATGAGATCATGTCAATCACTAACACCGGAAGAGTTTCTTGATAACATCAAGCGTCACACCGTAACGGTGATTATAAAGATGGGTTCAGAACTAATAAAGTGTTATGTTGAGGCTCATGGATCGAGTGGAATTTGTTCATCCCGATGACGGATAGATATACTCGGGCCCTCTCGGTGATATCACATTGATTAGCTTGCAAGCAAGTGATTTGATCACTAGAATGTTATATCACGGGAGCGAGAAAAGAGTGCATGTCGGTATGAGATCAAACTAGGTATGGAGATACCGATGATCGAATCTCGGACATGTAATATATCGTGAAACAAAGGGATTAAGATACTAGCGTAAAAGGTTCCGACGATCACAAGAAAGTCTTCGTTGAATGTGTGAGTCGGTGGGTCTCGGATCCCGCCGATTATTGATCCGAGGGGTCTCGATCATGTCCGCATTATTCACGAACCGTAGGGTGACACACTTAAGAGACACCGACATCCAATTGGAGCAAAAGTTTCATGCCGAAAGAATAAACAAGCGCGGAATTTATTTCACTAGATAAAACAGGTTTGGTGAAATTGCATAAAGTGGTTATGCATGTGAAATAGAATTCTAGCAAGGGTTATTGTGAATGTTTGTCATTAAAGTAATTGACAAAATTCTGAATAAAATAAAAGAGTTTTATTTAATGAGAGTTTGCATTAAATTTGGTGGAAATTTAATGGGATCTTTGAGTGGGATTTTGAGTGGAGGAATTTGGAGGAGTTTTGTGAGTGGAGTGTCCACCCACATGAAGAGGGGAGGGCAAGGGGGCAGCCCCCATGCGCCGGCCACCCCCTTGGGGTTCCCCCCCTCCTCCTATAAAAGTAGCCCCTCCTCTCACTTCTCACTCACACCTCCTCGTGAAGGATCTCTCTCCCCCTCTAGAATTTATCCCCCATGGTCTCGGACTAGCGAGATACATGTTCCCGGTGGCTATTCGGCAAGAAAGAGTTGTGCTTCCGCTGCATCGCTGGAGAGAGGAGGCGGAGGTTGCTCGGTGCCTCGAACGTGTGTGCGAGCACGGATGCGCTGCTGATTTGCGGCGCTAGGACTTCCTCTCGATCTTGAGATCGGCAAGAGATCGTCTACATCAACCACGAGTTTGGACTCGTTAAACTTTGTCGGTCTTCAAGGGTATGTTCTCTACGGATATACATCCGCCCGTTGTTTGTATCTAGTATAAATAGATCTTGGTATATAGTTCACATCGTAGGAAAATTTTTGTTTTCTATGTTGCGAACCCTTAACTGCCCACTTCCAAAAATCACATCCACCGGGCTACATTACCCAAAGGAACGAAATTCAGCTCAAATTGAAAAGAAAAACAGAGAGAATTTTGGATCGAAATTCATATCAGCTCATTCCAACTTACCCTGTGATTTGGACACTTGTAGAAGTCCCTGTCCCTGTTGCCATGGATGTCGGTCTGGGTCGTCCATTTCTCCACGTTCCGGAGCTTGCAACGATCACACTTCACGATGGGGAGCTCCCTCGTCGGCTCACGGTACCTTTTGGTGCTCGCGCTGGAACCACGGGAGCCGCTTGCCATGCTCGGGGGAACCACGGGCGGCGCAGGAGAAGAATCGGGAGAACCACGGGCGGCGCTGGCTGGAGAAGAACTAGGGTTAGGGATTGACAGGGGAATTTGGGGTTAGAAAATAGTAGCTCAGAAAGAACGGGGGGGTTTTCCCCATAATTTCATATGCTAACGACCGAGTTGGCCTCCTGCGCATGTCCACATGTCCACGTGTCGTCCACGTCACGACGATTTCGAGGACAAAGCTCGATTAGGACGAAATTGAGTCAAATTGACAAGTTTAGGGCTACGATTCTGCAATTCGCGAGTGGAAGGACTAAATCGAGTCAGCTGTTCAAGTACAAGGACTTCTACTGTATTTAACTCATATAAATAAGATCGTAATCAAAATGTCACAATCATGAAATCAAACAAGCAAAGCTGCAAAGGAAAAGGACGGGAAGAAATTCAAAGACCAGACGATCTGCGAGCCATAGTAATCGCATGAGGACTCACTTCTGAAGAGATGATTCTCCAAGCTCCCCTTGGCCATGAACTCGTATACAAGCAGGAGCTCACTGTCCTCCATGCAGTACCCCAGCAGCCTCACCAGGTTTGGATGCGACATCCTCCCGAGGAAGTTCACCTCAGACTGCAAAAGTATTAATTGGTGCCTATAAGAAAAGTTTATAAGTTCATACTAGTACATGCTAGTCTGTTCTTCCTGGATCAGCTATATATACTTACGCACGTATACGTATACCTGCCATTCTTGCAGACCCGGCCTGCCGGCTCTCCGGATTGAGCCTCTTGACGGCAATAACCATGGCGATTCCAGTGCCGCTGTTCGAGGCGTTCGTCGTCCTCTCGTCGATCCAGCCCTTGTAAACCTGCCCAAACCCACCCTCGCCAAGGATGTTGCCCTGCTTGAAGTTCCTGGTCGCGGCCTTGAGCTCGGCGAACGTGAAGATGCGCAGGTTGGGTACCTCCAGGATCATGCCCTCCTCCAGGTCCGGCCGGCCTGCCGAGCTGCTTCCACTGTTGATGCTGCTGATCATGGACGAGACAGAGGGGACATGCTCTACGCTCATGGCGACATGCGCGTCGGGCGGTACCATGGGAGGAAATGGATCACCGGGTGAAGAAGTGGTATTGCATTGGGATTTGGGTTGTCCATGGCTTTGGCCCGGTGTCGTCGTCACAGCCCCCATTTCTCCTTGCTCGCAGCAGAAGAAGTTCCACATGGAATCAACCAACCGCAGCAAGCTCATTGTGGATCAATGGTTTCCGTATCTGTTCTTCTCTACCTAGAGATTATGTTTTACGGGAAGAGATGCCTTCTTGCTGCTTCTTCTCTGTTATAAAAAGACTCGCCTCTGCTCGTCCGTTTCTTGGGCCAAATGATCGAAGTGCACGATTCAAACAGCCTGTGCGAATTTACTTTAGCAAGTCCAACAATCCAACTGGCCCCATCATAGTCGTTATTTCGTTACTCCCCTCAATTGATTTGACCATCAATGACACGGTCGTATCGGTCATATGCTTCCTTCCAGGCAACTCGCAGGGAGAAAGGGGAGCAGGGTGATTTTTGATTGCAAAAAAAGAAAAGGTGATTTCGAGAGCGACATGCAGGTCGGCTCTAGGTGGAAGAATCTCACCTGCTAGACAATTAGATTGACAAGGCATTTTCATTGACATTCCATCTTGATATAGATCCAGAGATATGCTTGAGAACTATTCTCACCGTTTTAAAATATAAGATGTTTTAGTTTTTTCTGAAAATTATATATTTACACGTCTTTTAGTACGTAGGTTCATTTTGCTCAGAACCTACACACTAAAAGATTTTAGATACACGTGTTTCAGAAAAACCATCTTATAATTTAAAACGGAGGAAGTAGCATGTTGTATTCGGCTATTTTTTTTAAATAATACATTTTTTATTCAATTTCACAAATAATACATGAAATGGAAATTTTGCAAATCTAACGGGCCGTCTTCTTTAAGACGACGAGAGCTGGTCTTTATTTGAGAAGATGACGGACGCTCGCCTTTAATTGGAAAGACGACCGGGAGCTGGTCTTTATTTGAAAAGACGACCGGCGCCGTCCTCTTTCGAAATGACGACGCTGGATTGGATCCGTTGAGTTGGCACAAAAACACATGCAATTAGTATGAATCATGAGTGAGCGAGGACGCGGTTCTAGATGCAAGAGGACACCGATGAAGGGTTCGCAGCATAGGAAACAAAAAAAAATTCTATGATGGGAACTAAGTACCAAGATCTATCTACTAGATACAAACAACGGGCGGATGTATATCCGTAGAGAACATACCCTTCAAGACCGACAAAGCTTAACGAGTTGAACTCGTGGTTGATGTAGACGATCTCTTACCGATCTCAAGATCGAGAGGAAGTCCTAGAGCCGCAAAGTAGCAGCGCATCCGTGCTCGCACACATGTACAAGACACCGAGCAACCTCCGCCTCCTCGCTCCAGTGATGCAGCGGAAGCACAACCCTTTCTTGCCGAATAGCCATCGAAAACATGTATCTCGCTAGTCCGAGACCATGGGGGATAAATTTTACAGGGAGAGAGAGATCCTTCACGAGGAGGTGTGAGTGAGAGAGAGGGAGAGGGGTGCCTTTTATAGGAGAGGGGGGACCCCATGGGGGTGGCCGGCGCATGGGGGCTGCCCCCTTGCCCTACCCTCATTCATGTGGGTGGACACTCCACTCACAAAAACCTCTTCAATTTCCTCCACTCAAAATTTCTCTTAAATTTCCACCAAATTTAATGCAAACTCTCATTAAATAAAACTCTTTTTATTTATTCAGAATTTTGTAAATTACTTTAATGATAAACATTCACATATAACCCCTTGCTTGAATTCCATTTCACATGCAAAAACACTTTCTGCAATTTCACCCGAAAACCTGTTTCGGTATCTAGTGAAATAAATTTCTGCGCTTGTTATTCTTTCCGGCATGAAACTTTTGCTCCAATTGGATGTCAGTCTCCCTTAAGTATGTCACCCTACGATTCGCGAATAATTCGGACATGATCGAGACCCTTCTCCGATCAATAATCAGAAGTGGGACCTGGAGATCCATACTGACTCCCACACATTCAACGATGACTTTCCTGTGATCGTCGGAACATTTTACGCTAGTATCTTAATCCCTTTGTTTCACGATATATTACATGTCCGAGATTCGATCATCGGTATCTCCATACCTAGTTTGATCTTGTTACTGACATGCACTCTTTTCTCGTTTCCGTGATATAACATTCTAGTGATCAAATCACTTGCTTGCAAGCTAACCAATGTGATATCACCGAGAGGGCCCAGAGTATATCTATCCGTCATTAGGATGAACAAATTCCACTCTTGATCCATGAGCCTCAACATAACACTTTAGTAGTTTTGAAGCCATATTTATAATCACCCAATTACGGTGTGATGTTTGATGTCATCAAGAAACTCTTCCGTGTTAGTGATTGACATGATCTCATGGTCTAAGGATTAGGATCACTTCGTAAGTTGTTATAGCAATATAAACTCAATGACTTTGATCGTAATGCTATACTTCGGATGAATGTTCATCACACCATTACACTAATGTTGTGATCCCGTTATTAACAACATCCAATGTCCATGATCAGGAAACCTTGATCATCTTGTTAATCAACGAGCTAGTGTATGAAAGAGGCATAACTAGGAACTTTCTGTTTGTTTATTAAACACACATGTATTAATGTTTTCGTATTAATACAATTATATCATGCAAAATAAACATCTATCATATACTTGGAATACACATAATAAACACTTTATTATTGCCTCTCAGGTCATATTCCCTTCAATTTATATGAGAGAGTGTTCACTAGTGAAAGTATGATACCTAGGCCTTGTTTCTAAGCATTGAAACACCGTTTTCATCTAGATCTGTTGCATGTTTGCTTGTTGTAGTCTTTACCTCACCGTCAAGCTCTTTTCTGGCACCGTTACCTCTTGTATTTCACTCTCTCTTTCGGAATTTCATGATCATTATCATTAGTTTCCTCTTCAACTGGTGAAGCCAACTCCGGAACGACTTCCGGCGCTGTGCTACTCGCCATACTTTGAAGAGAAGGTTCAATAACCTCTTCGAGTTCTACCTTCCGACTACTCACACCTTTCGTGAGAAACTCTTTCTCTAGAAAGGATCCATTCTTGGCAACAAAAACCTTGCCCTCGGATCTATGATAGAAGGAATACCCAATACTTTACTTAGGGTTGTTGGAGATATGCCCTAGAGGCAATAATAAATGTAGTTATTATTATATATTTGTGTTTATGATAAATGTTTACATCATGCTATAACAGTATTAACAAGGAAACATTAATACGTGTGTGATTTGTAAACTAAATTAGAGTCCTAGTAAAGCCTCTTTATAATACTAGCTTGTTGGTTAATAAATGATTGAGGTTTCTCTATCATGAACATTGAGATGTTATTAACAACAAGATCATATCGTTAGGAGAATGATATGATGGACATACTCCTATAGATAAGCGTAGCATAAAGATCAAGTCATTTTAATAGTTCAATTGCTATATGCTTTCTGATACGTAGTAACCTAATTCCTTCGACCATGAGATCATGCATATCACCATCACCGGAAGGATGCTTTGATGACATCAAACACCACACTATAACTGGGTGGTTATAAAGGTGGCATTGAGTGTTCGGAAAGTATCGGTTGAGACACATGGATCAAGAGTGGGATTTGTCCATCCATATGACGGATAGATATACTCTGGGCCCTCTCGGTGGAATGTCATCCAATTGGCTTGCAAGCATGTGACTGGCTCACAAGGTATCACATATCACGGGAACGAGAAAAGAGTACTTATCGATGCGAGGTTGAACTAGGTATGCAGAGATACCGATGATCAAAACCTCGGATAAGTAAACTATCGTGAGACAAAGGGAAATTGGTATCGTATGTAAGTGGTTCATTCGATCGCAAAGTAATCGTAGAAATATGTGGGAGCCATATGAATGTCCAGATTCCTCTATTGGTTATTGTTTGGAGAAGTGTCTCGATCATGTCCGCATAATTCACGAACCGTAGGGAGACATACTTAAGGATTCGATGTTGTTGAGTAGTTATGGAATGATGAGTAAGAGACAGAATGTTGTTAGGAGTCTCGGATGGGATTCGGGATATCACGAGGAGATCCAAAATGGTCCGGAGAATAAGATTCATATAAGGAAAGTCATGTTTCGGGGTTGGAGAATGATTCCGATGTTTTCATCGGGAATGTTCTAGAAGGGTCCGGAAGTTCCGGCACTCCGGAGGGGAAGGGTACATGAATGTGCCATAACAATTTGGAATGGTTGCATCATGTACTAGGTGTCATCGCTGAGCAAAATAAAGGGATAAATCAAATCCTAGTTTGAAAAGTCAAACGCCAATTTGAAAAGTCAAACTGCAAGTTTGCTTGGTGGAGGGAGAGTAGGAAACCTAATTGGGGAGGAGTTCCTCTCCCTCACCCGCCGGCCTTGGAGGCCGACTTGGGGGAGGACTCTCCTCCCCTGGCCGGCGCCCTCCCACCTATAAAAGGAGGGGCAGGGTTGCCCCTCTAGACCTACACCTTGCCCCACTAAAACCCTAGCCCTAGCCTTGGCCCGTCTTGTACCGCCGCCTAGGGCAAACCCTAGCCGACTTGGGGCTCTCCTTTTCCCTAGCCGGCCCTAGCCCTCTCTCCTTGGTGCCTCTAAACCCTAGATCGCCAAGGCCTCTCTCATAGTCCACCATACTCGCCCGCTTAAGGCGAAGCCTGCGAGATCTCCCTCTACTTGGGTACCACGCCGTCGTCTTCGCCGGAATCGCGATGAGTGCTACAACCTCCGCTTTCTGGAACAAGGGAGAGGAAGGTCTTCATCGAAAACCGAACATGTGACCGATTGCCGGCAGGAGCCTTGTAGCCGGAAGGATCGTCTACACGATCTTGAGATCGGAAAGAGTGCGACTACATCACCCACGAGAATCCGCTCTCTTTAAACACTTTGGAATCTTCGAGGGTGAGTTATTCTATCGACTCGTTGCTACAATCTAGTAGATAGATCTTGGCTTGTTTATATGCGGTAGAATTTTTTTGCTTTCCATGCTACGAACCCCTATAGTGGTATCAGAGCCGTGTCTATATGTAGATCTGTTGCACGAGTAGAACACAATGGTCATTGTGGGCGGTGGTGCTTTTGTTATCAATTGCTTCTTGTGTACTTTGCATCTTGCGGTATGATGGGATGAAGCGGCCCTGGCTAACCTTACATGACATCGTTCATGAGACTTGCTCCACGCTCAACATGCAACTTGTATTGCATAAGTGGCTTTGCGGGTGTCTATCTCTCCCATTATAGTATAGATCCAATTTATAACAGGCACTTGATAGTTCAAACATAAACGTTGTGGTTCTTGTTCGTAAGTTAGATCGACACTTATTGAAAGCCCCAAACCACGTAAAATATGCAAAGAAATTAGAGGCGTCTAACTTTGTTTTGCAGGGGTGTGTTGTGATGTGATATGGCCATGATTGTGATTATATTTGATGTATGCAATGTTCCTTATTGTAAGTTGACAACCGGCAGGAGCCATATGGTTGTCTTTAATTTTTGTTAAGATCCGCGTGTCTATTCAAAGTAGTTGTAATAGTTGAAGCTGGTGGACGACAATCATGGAGCAGCGTCATTGACCTTGATGCAATGCCGGTGATGATGGAGATCATGTTCGTGCTTGAAGATGGAGATCGGAAGCACAAAGAAGAAAGGCCATATCATATCACATATTATGAATTGCATGTGATGTTAATCCTTTATGCATCTTGTATTTCTTAGTTAACGATGGTAGCATTATAAGATGATCCCTCATGCACATAAATTTCAAGTTCTAAAGTGTTCATCCTTAGTAAGCACCGTTGCTAAAGCTTGTTGTTTCGAAGCACCACGTGATGATCGGGTGTGTTAGATTCTGCAAGTGTATACAACGTGAGCAAGCCAGATTTTCTCATGCGGAAGCTAAGGTTTGATCTTGACGAGCCTAGCATTTACAGACATGGTCTTAGAACACGGATCACCGAAAGGTAAAGCATGAATCATATAGTAGATATGATGAACATGTCGATTGTTCGCCATTGAAGCTACATCAACTCTCGTGATGATCGGTTTTGATGTGGTGGATTTGGTTCATGTGATCACTAAAACAATGTGAGGGATATTGTTTTGAGTGGGAGTTCACCTAGATTAATTTAACTATTAATTAGAACTCAATTTGTCATAAACTTAGTCTAAACTATTGCAAATATGTTGTAGATCAATGGCGGGCCCTACCATAAATTTTAATGCGTTCCTAGAGAAAGAAAAGTTGAAAAACAATGGAAGAAACTTCGCGGATTGGTTCCGCAATTTGAGGATTGTCCTCAATGCTGGTAATTTGACCTATGTGCTGGATGCACCGCTGGGTGACCCGCCTGCAGCTATAGCTACCGATGAAGTAAAGAATGTTTACCTCACTCGGAAGAATCAGTACTCCACAGTTTAGTGTGCTATCTTGTATGGTTTGGAATCGGAGCTTCAGAAAAGGTTTGAGAATTCAGACCCACATGATATTGTCCGTGAACTCAAATTGATATTTGAGACTCACGCGGCAGTTGACAGCTATGAGGCTTCTGAAAAGTTCTTTAACTGCAAGATGGAAGAGGGCAGCTCCGTCAGTGAGCATGTGCTTAAGATGTCTGGGCACGCAAACAAACTCCAAATCTTGGGTATAGTGATTCCTAATGCTTTGGGGATTTACTGTGTCCTCCAACCACTACCACCAAGTTACAAGAACTTTGTGATGAACTACAATATGCAAAGCATGAACAAGCAGTTGCCAGAACTCTTCTCCATGTTAAAATCTGCAGAAGTGGACATCAAGAAAGAGCACCAAGTGTTGATGGTCAATAAGACCACCAAATTCAAGAAAGGCAAGTCTAAGCAAAAGGGACACTTCAAGAAGGGTGGTAAGAAAGTTGCCGCACCGACGAAGAAGACAAAGGCTAGACCTAAGCCTGATACTGAGTTCTTTAACTGCAAGGGAGAAGGTTACTGGAAGCGGAATTTCCCAAAGTACTTGGCGGATTTGAAGAACGACAACATCAAGAAGAAAGGTATATCCGATATACATGTTATTGATGTGTATCTCACTAGTACTTGTAGTAGTGCCTGGGTATTTGATACTGGTTTGGTTACTCATATTTGTAACTCGAAACAGGTGCTACAGAATAAACAGAAGCTAGCGAAGAACGAGGTGACGATGCGCGTTGGAAATGGATCAAAGGTTGATGTGATCGCGGTCGGCACGCTACCTCTTCATCTACCATCGGGATTAATTTTATACTTAAATAATTGTTATTTGGTTCCTGCGTTAAGCATGGACATTATATCGAGATCTTGTTTATTGCGAGACGGTTACTTGTTTAAGTCCGAGAATAATGGTTGCTCGATTTATAATATGTTTTATGCACATGCACCTTTGATAGATGGTCTATTCTTATTGAATCTCAATAGTGGAAATACACATATTAATAACATTGAAGCTAAAAGTTTGAAATTGAGCGATAACTCGACCTATATGTGGCACTGTCGTCTTGGTCACATTGGAGTGAAGCATATGAAGAAACTCCATTCTGATGGACTTCTTGAATCACTTGATTTCGAATCACTTGAAAGATGAGAAGCATGTCTGATGGGTAAAATGACTAAGACTCCATTTTCTGGTATGATGGAGCGAGCTACGGACTTATTGGAAATCATACATACCGATGTGTCTGGTCCAATGAGTGTAGCATCGCGCGGTGGTTATCGTTATGTTCTTACCTTCACGGATGACTTAAGTAGATATGGGTATATCTATTTCATGAAACATAAGTCCGAAACTTTCGAGAAGTTTAAGGAATTTCAAAGTAAGGTGGAGAATCAACGTAACAAGAAGATTAAATTTCTATGTTCTGATCGTGGAGGTGAATATCTAAGTTACGAGTTTGGCGAGCATTTGAAGAAATGCGGAATACTTTCACAATTGACACCGCCGGGAACACAACAGCGTAATGGTGTGTCCGAACGTCGTAATCGAACTCTCTTAGATATGGTTCTATGATGTCATGATGTACTTATTTACCACTATCATTTTGGGGTTATGCATTAGAAACAGCCGCATTCACTTTAAATAGGGCACCATCTAAATCCGTTGAAACGACACCATATGAATTATGGTTTGGGAACAAACCTAAATTGTCGTTTCTTAAAGTTTGGGGTTGCGAAGCCTATGTAAATAAGTTACAGCCGGACAAGCTTGAACCCAAAGCGGAAAAATGCGTCTTCATAGGATACCCAAAGGAAACTATTGGGTATACTTTCTATCATAGATCCGAAGGCAAAGTCTTCGTTGCCAAGAATGGATCCTTTCTAGAGAAGGATTTTCTCTCGAAAGAAGTGACTGGAAGGAAAGTAGAACTCGACGAGGTTGTCGAACCTTCTCTCGAACTTGCGAGTAGCACAGCACTGGAAGAAGTTCCTGTGGTGCCTGCACCAGTAAGAGAGGAAGCTAATGATAATGATCATGAACTTCGGTTGAAGTTGCTACAGAGCCTCGCAGGTCAACGAGAACTCGTACCACTCATGATTGGTATGATCCCGTTATGAGTGTCATGTTGGTGGGCAACACCGATGACCCTGCGACATATGAGGAAGCAATGATGAGCCCAGATTCCAATAAATGGCAAGAAGCCATGAAATCCGAGATTGGATCCATGTACGAAAACCAAGTATGGACTTTGGTGGACTTACCGGATGGCCGGAAGGCTGTCGAGAACAAATGGATTTTCAAGAAGAAAACATATGTTGATGGTAATGTTACTGTCTATAAAGCTCGACTTGTCGCAAAAGGGTTTCGAGAAATTCAAGGAGTTGACTACGATGAGACTTTCTCACCAGTAGCGAAGCTAAAGTCTGTGAGGATTTTGTTAGCAATCGCTGCATATTATGATTATGAGATATGGCAGATGGATGTCAAAACAGCGTTCCTCAATGGAGACATTGATGAAGAGTTGTATATGATGCAACCCAAAGGTTTTGTTGATCCTAAATATGCTAACAAGGTATGAAAACTTCAACGGTCCATATATGGATTGAAGCAAGCATCCCGAAGTTGGAATCAACGTTTTGATAAGGTAATCAAAAGTTTTGGTTTTATACAAACTTATGGAGAAGCTTGTATTTACAAGAAAGTGAGTGGGAGCTCTGTAGCATTCTTAATACTATATGTAGATGACATATTGTTGATTGGGAATGATGTAGACCTTCTTAATAGTGTCAAGGAATATTTGAATAATAGTTTTTCAATGAAAGATCTTGGCAAAGCAGCTTACATATTAGGCATAAAGATTTATAGAGATAGATCGAGACGCCTAATATCATTGTCACAAAGTTTATATTTGGACAAAGTTCTAAAGAGGTTTGGAATGGAAGATAGCAAGAAAGGGTTCTTGCCCATGTTGCCCAACACGACCTTGAGTAAAACTCAATGTCCAGCAATGGCAGAAGATAGAGAAAGGATGAGTAAGACTCCCTATGCCTCAGCCATAGGATCTCTAATGTATGCCATGCTATGTACTAGACCCGACATTGCATATGTTGTTAGTTTGACTAGCAGATATCAAAGTGATCCAGGAGTGGATCATTGACAATGATCAAAAAATCCTAAGTACTTGAGAAGAACTAAGGATATGTTTCTTTACGCTTATGGAGGTGATGAACAACTCGTTGTTAATGGTTACACCGATGCTAGTTGGAACACCGATCCGGATGATTCTAAATCTCAACGATACGTATTTACTTTGAATGGTGCATTAGCTTAGCGGAGGAGTGCAAAGCAAAGCGTTGTGGCGAGATCTTCAATGAATCGAATACATAGTCGCCGGAGGCTTCACAAGAAGCGATATGGATGAAGGAGTTCATTAAAGAGCTCGGTGTGGTTCCAAGTGCACTGGACCCAATGTCTATCTACTGCGATAACATGGGCGCCATAGCCAATGCGCAAGAACCAAGGTCACACAAGAAGCTGAAGCACATCAAGCTACGTTTTCACGCTATTCGAGAACATGTCCAAGATGGTGACATAAAGATTTGCAAAGTACACACACATCTGAATGTGGCGGATCCGTTGACTAAACCTCTCCCGAGGGCAAAACATGACCAACACCAAACTGCCATGGGTGTTCGACCTACTTGGGGAGGAGTTCCTCTCCCTCCACCCGCCGGCCTTGGAGGCCGACTTGGGGGAGGACTCTCCTCCCCTGGCCGGCGCCCTCCCACCTATGAAAGGAGGGACAGGGCTGCCCCTCTAGACCTACACCTTGCCCCACTAAAACCCCAGCCCTAGCCGTCGGCCCCTCTTGTAGCCGCCGCCGCCCTAGGGCAAACCCTAGCCACCGACTTGGGGCTCTACTCTTGCCCTAGCCTCCGGCCTAGCCCTCTCTCCTTGGTGCCTCTAAACCCTAGATCGCCAAGGCCTCTCTCATAGTCCACCATACTCGCTCCGGCTTAAGGCGAAGCCCTGCGAGATCTCCCCTCTACTTCCGGTACCACGTCATCATGTCGGAATCGCGAGGAGAGTGCTACAACCTCCACCGCTTTGGAACAAGGAGAGTAAGGTCTTCATCGAAAATTTAACGATGTGACCGATAGGAAGCGCTCAGGAATGCACGGGGAAGGATCGTCTATACGATCTTGAGATCGGCAAGAGTACGACTACATCACCCACGAGAATCCGCTCTCGTTAAACACTTGGGAATCTTCGAGGGTGAGTTATTCTATCGACTAGTTGCTACAATCTAGTAGATAGATCTTGGCTTGTTTGTTTGTATGCGGTAGAATTTTTTTGTTATCCATGCTACGAACCCCTACAAGGGTATACTATGAAGACGCATTTTTCCGCTTTGGGTTCGAGTTTATCCGGTTGAAGTTTCTTCACATAAACATCGCATCCCCAAACTTTAAGAAATGACAGCTTAGGTTTGTTTCCAAACCATAATTCATACGGTGTCTTTTCAACGGATTTAGATGGTGCCCGATTGAAGTGAATGCAGCAGTTTCTAGTGCATAACCCCAAAATGACAACGGCAAGTCCGTCAGAGACATCATAGATCAAACCATATCCAATAAAGTACGATTACGATGTTCTGACACACCATTTTTCTGTGGTGTTCCGGCAGGTGTGATTTGTGAAACAATTCCACACTCTTTCATGTGAGTGCTTAACTCGTAACTTAGATACTCACCTCCACAGTCGGACCGTAGAAATTTGATCTTTCTATTACAATGATTTTCCACTTCATTATAAAGTTCCTTGAACTTTTCAAAGGTTTCTGACTTGTGTTTCATCAAGTAGATATAACCGTATCTACTCAAATCATCCGTGAAAGTAACAAAATAACGATATCCACCTCGCGCCGACACACTCATTGGACCACATATATCAGAATGTATGATTTCCAATAAATCTGTCGCCCGTTCCATTGAACCGGAAAACGGCGTTCTAGTCATCTTGCCCATAAGGCATGGCTCACATGTATCAAATGATTCAAAGTCACATGATTCCAAAAGTCCATCCAAATGGAGCTTCTTCATGCGTTTAACGCCAATATGACCTAGACGGCAGTGCCACATATATGCGGATATATCATCATTAAGTTTAATCCTTTTAGCATCAACATTATGAATATGTGTAACATTATTATCGAGATTGAATAGAAATAAACCATTCATCATCGGTGCATGACCATAAAATATTTCATTCATATAAATATAACAACCATTATTCTCGGATTTAAATGAATAACCACTTCGCATCAAACACGATCCAGATAAAATGTTCATGCTCAGTGCTGGCACCAGATAACAATTATTCAAGTTTATTACTAATCCCGATGGCAAGTGGAGAGGTAACATTCCGACGGTGATCATATCAACGCTTTATCCATAACCGACACGCATCTTGACCTCACCCCTTGCTAGCGGTCGCTTGTTCCACAGCCCCTGATTCGAGTTACAAATATTAGCAACTGAACCAGTATCAAATACCCAGGTGCTACTGCGAGCACTAGTCAAGTACACATCAATAACATGTATATCATATATACCTTTGTTTGCCTTATGGCCTTCTTGTCGCCAAATACTTGGGGCGATTATGCCCAAAGGGATCCGTTACAATAGTAGCACTCGGTATCAGACTTAGGCCAACTCGGGGTTTCTTTTCAGGCACGGCAACCGGCTTGCCGCCCTTACTTCCCTTCCATTTTCTCTTCTTGTATTTCTTGAAACCAGTGTTCTAATTGATCATCAAAACTTGATGTTCCTTTTTGATCTCCACTTCTGCAGTTTTAAGCATTGACAGAAGCTCGGGGAGAGACTTCTTCATGCCTTGCATATTATAGTTCATCACGAAGCTCTTATAGCTAGATGGAAGAGACTGCAGAACACGATGGATGCCTAAGTCAATGGGAATCGATATTCCAAAGGACACAAGCTTATCGGCGTAACCCGACATCTTGAGTACTTGCTCACTAACGGAGTTGTGCTCTTCCATCATGCAGCTAAAGAACTTTTCTGAAGCATTGTAGCTATCTACAGCAGCATGTGTGTCAAAAATCATTTTCAACTCACCCATTGTATCAAATGCATTGTCGTTTTCGAAACGCTTTCGAAGTTCCGCCTCTAGCCCATACAATATGCCGTAATGGACTAAGTTGTGGTCCTCCTGACGAGTATGATAGACATTCTTCTTGTCAGGGGCATCCTCAAAAGGTGGGGGGCCTAGCGGCGCTTCTAGCACATATTGCTTTTGTGCAGCAGAGAGGAGAATCCTAAAATTCCTGGCCCATTCGGTAAAGTTGCTACCGTTCATTGCAAGTTTCTCTTTCTCCATGAACACATTGAAATTAAAAGCAGGTGGTGCCATCTACAACAGAATTTGTAAAGTTTAGACTAAGTTTATGATAGATTGAGTTCAACTAATCCACATTACGAATGAACTCCCACTCAAAAACGACATCCCTCGTGACTTTTTGGTGATTACATGAACCAAATCCACTACACCAAGTCCGATATCACGCGAGTCGGTGTAGCTTCAAAGGCGAGCATCAAATGGGCATCATATCTACTATATGACTCATGCTTAATATTTCGGTCCATGTTTCGAGGCCATGTCTGTAGATGCTAGTCTCGTCAAGTTAGAACCTTAGTATTCATGTGTGTAACTGTCTTACACCCGAAATATGGTCGTGGATCCAAGAACACCCGATCATCACGTGATGCCTTGGAGCGACGAAAACATAATCGGTGCATACTAAAGAAAGAACACATTCTTATCTTGATATTTAAATGAGGGGTCATCTTATTATGCTAATAAAGCACTAAACAAGCAATATAAGATGCTATCAAACATCACATGTTTATTAGTGAAATGATATGGTTCCCGCATATGATCTATATCATGTGCATCGTGGTATGATCACTATCATACCTTTATGTGTAAGGCCAAGGTCTATGAAACTCACACGTTATGTGTGTTTTAAAAGTATCATCTCATACTTCTACTTACAACAACACCATATCCTAACACTAGCCCAGCAACAATCTAAACTAGACACCTCTAATTTATCAATTGCAAGTTTTACGTGGCTTAGGGCTTTCAAAGATAGAACCGTTCTTACCTACGAACATGAACCACAACGAGGATAACCAAATTGTTGACAACTCATTGCAAAATAGATATTGACTATAGTAGGAGAGACAGACACCCGCTAAGCAAACTAGTTGCATGTCAAGCGTGAAACAAGTCTCATGTGCGAGGACATGTAAAGTTTGTTCGGGCCACTTCATCCCACTATGCCACCAATATCCAAAATTACAACTAAGAAGCAACAACATGATCATCATCGCCCACATACTCATATGTGTAATACCCGTGTAAAGCATCTACGCATAGATCCGGCTCTGATACCACTGAAGGGTTCGCAACATAGAAAACAAAAATTTTCCTACGATGGGAACTAAGTACCAAGATCTATCTACTAGATAAAAACAACGGGCGGATGTATATCTGTATAGAACATACCCTTCAAGACCGACAAAGTTTAACGAGTTGAACTCGTGGTTGATGTAGACGATCTCTTGCCGATCTCAAGATCGAGAGGAAGTCCTAGCGCCGCAAAGCAGCAGCGCATCCATGCTCGCACACACGTACAAGACACCGAGCAACCTCCGCCTCCTCGCTCCAGTGATGCAGCGGAAGCACAACCCTTTCTTGCCGAATAGCCACCGGGAACATGTATCTCGCTAGTCCGAGACCATGGGGGATAAATTCTAGAGGGGGAGAGAGATCCTTCATGAGGAGGTGTGAGTGAGAGAGAGAGGGGTGACTTTTATAGGATAGGGGGAACCCCAAGGGGGTGGCCGGCGCATGGGGGATGCCCCCTTGCCCTCCCCTCATTCATGTGGGTGGACACTCCACTCACAAAAACCTCTTCAATTTCCTCCACACAAAATCCCACTCAAAATTGCTATTAAATTTTCACTAAATTTAATGCAAACTTTCATTAAATAAAACTCTTTTTATTTATTAAGAATTTTGTCAATTACTTTAACGAAAAACATTCACATATAACCCCTTGCTATAATTCCATTTCACATGCAAAAACACTTTCTACAATTTCAACCGAAAACCTGTTTCGGTATCTAGTGAAATAAATTCTTACGCTTGTTATTCTTTCTGGCATGAAACTTTTGCTCCAATTGGATGTCAGTGTCCCTTAAGTGTGTCACCCTATGGTTCGCGAATAATGCGGACATGATCGAGACCCTTCTCCGATCAATAATCAGAAGCGGGACCTAGAGATCTATACCGACTCCCACACATTCAATGATGACTTTCCTGTGACCATCGGAACCTTTTACGCTAGTATCTTAATCCCTTTGTTTCACTATATATTACATGTCCGAGATTCGATCATCGGTATCTCCATACCTAGTTTGATCTCGTTACAGACAAGCACTCTTTTCTCATTCCCATGATATAACATTCTAGTGATAAAATCACTTGCTTGCAAGCTAACCAATGTGATATCACCGAGAGGGCCCATAGTATATCTCCGTCATTGGGATGAACAAATTCCACTCTTGATCCATGAGCCTCAACATAACACTTTAGTAGTTTTGAAGGCATCATTATAATCACCCAGTTACGGTGTGATGTTTGATGTCATCAAGAAACTCTTCTGTGTTAGTGATTGACATGATCTCATGGTCTAAGGATTAGGATCACTTCGTAAGTTTTTTATAGCAATATAAACTCAATGACTTTGATCGTAATGCTATACTTCGGATGAATGTTCATCACATCATTACACTAATGTTGTGATCTCGTTATTAACAACATCCAATGTCTATGATTAGGAAATTGTGATCATCTTGTTAATCAACGAGCTAGTTAATGAGAGAGGCATAACTAGGAACTTTCTGTTTGTTTATTAAAAACACATGTATTAACGTTTCGGTATTAATACAATTATATCATGCCAAATAAAGATCTATCATATACTTGGAATACACATAATAAACACTTTATTATTGCCTCCCAGGGCATATTCCCTTCAACCGCTAGCTTAGTTCCAACCAAACACCATCACGCACTGACCTACCTACCTATCTAGCTCGCTCCAGCGTCGTCATTTCGAAAGACGACGGTGGCGGTCGTCTTTTCAAATAAAAAACAGCTCCTGGTCATCTTTTAAATTAAAGACGACGCTCGTCGTCTTATCAAATAAAGACCAGCTCCTGTCGTCTTTTGAAAAGAAAACGGCCCATTAGATTTGCAAAATTTTCATTTCGTGTATTATTTATGAAATTCAATAAAAAATATATGTTATTAAAAATTTAGCTTGTATTCGAGTGAACAAATTTCTTAAAAGGAAAAGGTGATTTCGGATTCTTCGTAAAAAAGGTGATTTCGTAGAGGGTGGCATGTGGCCAGAGATAGGCACCTGCTGAAAAGTTCAATAGCGATATGCTCTCTTGATTTAGGAGGAGAGACAGGCCAAGAAATCTTGAACTATTGTAGGAAATACTATCTAAACTAGTAGATGATGATCGTGTTTCCGTTACACTACTGGAAAAACCATCTTCGGTTCGATCACTGGAAGCCCAGCAGTCCCGGCCCGTCACGAACCCCGGTCCGTGAGGCCTCCAACGGCTAGAAATGGCCATAAGCATTAGTCCCGGGCCGGACCAGAGCATTAGTCCCGGTCCGTAATGCGGCCCGAGACTAATAAGCTGGAGCGGGGCAACAGCTCTTTTCGGGGACTATTAGTCCCGGGTCGTATCACGGCCCGGGACTAATTGTCCATCACTATATATACAGCTCCCTGGCCAGCTGCCCTAAAGCATATGGTGGCCATTTTTCTCAAAGAAAGCAAGAGAGTTCATGCCATTTTTTTTCTCGAGATTTGTCAAGATTTAGTTTGCAACACCTAAATCCAAAGCTTTAAAAGGTTAGAACTTCATTCTTTCATCTCTTATTGCTACTTTAGCTCTATATAATGCTCTAGAAGTATAGAGATATGGATCAAATGCATGCATGCTCTAGAAGTAGCTAGAAGGATTTTGATATATATGTAACAAATTTTGATTAGGCACATAGTTCTGAAAATTGAAATGTGTATTTTAGAGTTTCAGAGCTTAGAATGGAATGAGGTTTTCACTGATGGAACAATAATAAAAAACTCCACATTTATCATGTTGATTGTTTTCTCCAATTCACAAATTGGTGCATGTAAAATTTTCAAAATTCAAAATTAATGCTCTAGAAGCTCTCAATATAACTTGTAATAATTTTATCATGTTGTGTAATGGTTTTTGATATACTTTTACTATAATGCAGATGGTCCGGAATGGATATGTGTCTTGACCGACGCTCTGGCGAGTTCATTAATGGCGTGCATGAATTCATCCGTGTTGCTGATGCAAACAAGCACAATGGTTTTGTATTCTGTCCATGTAATGGATGTAGGAATCAGAAGGATTACTCTGACTCAAAAACCCTTCACAGCCACCTGTTGAAGTCCGGCTTCATGCCCAGTTATAATTGTTGGACCAAGCACGGAGAGAGAGGGTTATAATGGAATACAATGAAGAAGAGGAGGAGTATGACAACTATCATGGTTTCCCTGAGTACGGAGATACTTCCATGGGGGATGCTGAAGGGGAGGATGAAGAAGAGACACATGATGAACCCGCTGAGATGTCAAGCGCAACATCATTCTATGGAATAAGAAGTACATCAAGTTTCCAGGCTCGGCGCCAAGGCCACCGACTCCAAGGAATCCAAATCCACCCCGCATCGAATATCGTCAACCTCCAAGTCCACGCCAACCCGATTATCGCCAACCTCCAAGTCCACCCCAACCTGATTATCGCCAACCTCCAAGTCCACCCGCCCGACGATCGCGCAGCAGAGTACATCAACTCGATCTCCGCCTCCGCCTCCGTGCAATACTACTACCTCGTCGAAGAAACGGAAGTTCGACGGTCCCCCGCGCCCCACATCGAAGAAAGGTCAAACGCCGAAGATAGTCGATATCCCGCCGGCTCTTCCAAAGAGACCTTATGACAAGACCGACGAGGAAACTAACGCGGATGTGGATGCCCAAGTTAAGGCGCATTTTGCACCCAAAAAGCTTGAGCCAAAGCCGGTATATAACAAAAAAACAAAAAAGTGGGCTAAGTCCTTTATTGAGCAACCATCCCAGATATCTATGAATCTGGAATCAGACTATGACCGGGAGATTATTAAGCAAGCACAGAAGAAAAAAATCACAAGTGCAAAAGGTGGGAAGCAAGTTGCCCATCTCGAAGCACAGAAGAATCAATCGGTCGCCCCGATCAAAGTCATTTCAGAGCTCGACAAGGCCTTCAGAGCTGAAATGGATATGGACATGCAAATAATGGACCCTAGAGCCCGTAATAATGCTGCACTTATGGGAATCACTGTATCGGAGGCCAAAGCACTTGCTAACGAAGCAAATATGTCTCTTGGTCAATATTTAGGCTATGAAGATACGCCAGTGGGTCAGATAGTACGGCAGTATGTCCAAGGGCAGCCTCTAGTCAGTAATGAGGAGCTCGCGCGTCTATCCACACATATGCGAAATCTGCATGAATGGTACATGTCGCAAGCAGAAAAAAGCATCATAAAGATTGGTTTCCGGTGGACGTTAGAAAGGAGCATCACTTCAAACCATACTCGATACAGGTTCAAATGACCGAACTGTTTCAGTTATACAACCAGCGCGCCCTCGACAAATCTATCATTGGTTGCTACTGTCTGTAAGTTATTTATTTCTATAATTAAGTTTGTAGCTTTAGCTCGTTCATTGCATTTAATATATTATCCTAACTATATATCCTTTTGTATGATGATATTATATTCCGCAGAATGAAGATGCTTGAATGCAAAAGAGCTAGAAGATACGACGTTGGGTTCATTGACCCATATATCATTAATGAATATACGTTAAAGAATTACCCCAAAGACGTGGAGGAAGACCTGTCCAGGTTCTTAACCGAGCATAATTTTGTTAAGGAAATACTATTTCCTTACAACTTCAAGTGAGTGTTTATATCTTGTACACATTTTATTTTTGCTTACTAAATGAGCTATGCATGTATGCTTATGTAAATGTCCGCAGATTCCACAGGATCTTGCTAAACATTCAAGTTGACAAGTCCCTAGTCGAAGTCCGCGACTCATTAAGTTGGGACCAAGAGAAGTGGAGCGACATGAAAGCAATGCTCCATAAGTAATTTCAATCATTATCGCATTCTATTGTCCTCTTTCATTTATTTCCTGATATCAAGTAACTAATAACTCCTTTGTTCATTTTCTTTGCCGAGCAGGTGTTGGACACGGTTCAGACAGAAAATACCAGGTCCATTCAAAGTGGAGCTAACTTATAAAATGGCGAAGAGTTTACATCAGCCACCGGAAACTCATTTATGTGGATACTACGTCTGCGAGTACATCCGCGAGTTGACCAGTGAGCAGAAAGTTGACTCACATTATATTTATGATTTGCGGGAGACACTAGAGCCAGACCAGCGCATAAGAGCAATTTAAGAGGAGCTGGCGGGATTTATGATGAAGGAAGTCCTTGATGTACATGGAGAGCATTATGCGGATGACGTAGAACTCGATTTGCCTTAGTCATCTCCATGTAGCTCATATGATATATATATTCATCAATGACCATGTAATTTTCAAAACATTTCTTCCTTTTGATATGATTGATTATATGTATGCTTGCAAGGGATCGATCTTATATAAATGCATCAACGTGTAGTGTGTGTATGTAGTAGCGTATAATATGTCTACTGAAATATATGTTTGTTATAGTGAAACACAAAACGAAAAAGGAACAAAATGGCAAAAAAAGGAAATACAATCTCGCCGGTAGAAATGTGGTGTTCTTCGCCATGCAGAAACCTTTTAGTCCCGGGTGGTGTTACAGTCCGGGACTAGAGGGTTCCGTCCCCCGCGGCTTTGAAACAACCACGTGGCTGTTATCACTCGCGGGCCTTTGCGAGCCGGGACTAGAGGGGGGGCTCTAGTCCCGTTTTCGCAGTCCCGGGCCCAAAACCGGGACTAGAGCCCGTTGCGGCCCGGGACTAGAGCCCCTTTTTTCACCAGTGTTAGAATGGTAGACTATTATTGTATATAAAATACTCTCTCGTTCTAAAAAAATATTTACGAATAGTATCTATAGATTCTAGATTCTAGATAAATTTGTGTGCATTCGTATCTATAGATTCTCTAAAACGTATTTAGAGACATACGAATCTAGATAAATTTATAATATTTTTTCAGAACGAGAGAGTATTCTATATACGATAATAGTCTACCATTCTAACGGAAACACGATCATCATCTACTAGTTTAGATAGTAGTTCCTACAATAGTTCAAGATTTCTTGGCTTGTCTCTCCTCCTAAATCAAGAGAGCATATCGCTATTGAACTTTTCAGCAGGTGCCTACCTCTGGCCACATGCCACCCTCTACGAAATCACCTTTTTTACGAAGAATCCGAAATCACCTTTTTCCTTTTAAGAATTTTGTTCACTCGAATACAAGCTAAATTTTTTTAATAACATATATTTTTCATTGAATTTCATAAATAATACATGAAATGAAAATTTTGCAAATCTAACGGGCCATTTTCTTTTCAAAAGACGACGGGAGCTGGTCTTTATTTGAGAAGACGACGAGCGTCGTCTTTAATTGAAAAGACGACCGGGAGCTGTTTTTTATTTGAAAAGACGACCGGCGCCATCGTCTTTCGAAATGACGACGGTGTAGCGAGCCAGATAGGTAGGTAGGTCAGTGCGCGATGGTGTTTGGTTGGAGCTAAGCTAGCGGTTGAAGGGAATATGCCCTGAGAGGCAATAATAAAGTGTTTATTATGTGTATTCCAAGTATATGATAGATGTTTATTTTGCATGCTATAATTGTATTAATACCGAAATGTTAATACATGTGTCTTTAATAAACAAACATAAAGTTCCTAGTTATGCCTCTCTCATAAACTAGTTCGTTGATTAACAAGATGATCATAGTTTATTGATCATAGACATTGGATGCTGTTAATAACGAGATCACAACATTAGTGTAATGATGTGATGAAAATTCATCCGAATTATAGCATTACGATCAAAGTCATTGAGTTTATATTGCTATAAACAACTTACGGAGTGATCCTAATCCTTAGACCATGAGATCATGTCAATCACTAATACGGAAGAGTTTCTTGATGGCATCAAACGTCACACCGTAACTGGGTGATTATAAAGATGGCTTCAAAACTACTAAAGTGTTATGTTGAGGCTCATGGATCAAGAGTGGAATTCTTTCATCCCAATGACGGATAGATATACTCTGGGCCCTCTCGGTGATATCACATTGATTAGCTTGCAAGCAAGTGATTTGATCACTAAAATGTTATATCACGGAAACGAGAAAAGAGTGCATGTCGGTAACAAGATCAAACTAGGTATGGAGATACCGATGATCGAATCTCGGACATGTAATATATCGTGAAACAAAGGGATTAAGATACTAGCGTAAAAGGTTTCGTCGATCACAGGAAAGTCATCATTGAATGTGTGGGAGTCGGTATGGATCTCCAGGTCCCGCTTTTGATTATTGATCGGAGAAGGGGCTCGATCATGTCCGCATTATTCGCGAAGCTT
Organism: Avena longiglumis; assembly: GCA_030063025.1. NCBI lineage: Eukaryota > Viridiplantae > Streptophyta > Magnoliopsida > Poales > Poaceae > Avena > Avena longiglumis. Next base: position 24,859,515 of record CP125976.1, read on the forward strand.
AGGGTGACACACTTAAGGGACACTGACATCCAATTAGATCAAAGGTTTCATGCCGGAAAGAATAACAAGCGCAGGAATTTATTTCACTAGATACCGAAACAGGGTTTTGGGTGAAATTGCAGAAAGTGTTTTTGCATGTGAAATGGAATTCTAGCAAGGGGTTATATGTGAATGTTTGTCATTAAAGTAATTGACAAAATTCTGAATAAATAAAAAGAGTTTTATTTAATGAGAGTTTGCATTAAATTTGGTGGAAATTTAATAGCAATTTTGAGTGGGATTTTGAGTGGAGGAAATTGAAGAGGTTTTTGTGAGTGGAGTGTCCACCCACATGAATGAGGGGAGGGCAAGGGGCAGCCCCCATGCGCTGGCACCCCCTTGGGGTTCCCCCTTTCCTATAAAAGGCACCCCTCTCCCTCCCTCTCTCTCACTCACACCTCCTCGTGAAGGATCTCTCTCCCCCTCTAGAATTTATCCCACATGGTCTCGGACTAGCGAGATACATGTTTTCGGTGGCTATTCGGCAATAAAGGGTTGTGCTTCCGCTACATCGCTGGAGCGAGGAGGCGGAGGTTGCTCGGTGTCTTGTACGTGTGTGCGAGCACGGATGCGCTGCTGTTTTGCGGCGCTTGGACTTCCTCTCGATCTTGAGATCGGCAAGAGATCGTCTACATCAATCACGAGTTCAACTCGTTAAGCTTTGTCGGTCTTGAAGGGTATGTTCTCTACGAATATACATCCGCCCGTTTTTTGTATCTAGTAGATAGATCTTGGTACTTAGTTCCCATCGTAGGAAAATTTTTGTTTTCTATGCTGCGAACCCTTCAGGAAGAACTTCAGATCCCCCTCGGTCTAGGGACGATGGTGGCGGCGGCTACAGACGGTTTCGTGTATTTCTGATCGGGTACTCAGGGTTTCTACATCGGGGACTTCTTATAGGCGAAGGGGCGAGATCGGGAGGCGGCCAGGGTCACCAAACCCTAGCCAGGCGCGGGCCTGAAGGGAATATGCTCGAGAGGCAATAATAAAGTGGTTATTATCGTATTCCTTATATATGATAAATGTTTATTTTGCATGCTATAATTGTATTAATACGGAAACGTTAATACATGTGTGTTTAATAAACAAAAAGGAAGTTCCTAGTTATGCCTCTCTCATAAACTAGCTCGTTGATTAACAAGATGATCAAGGTTTCCTGATCATGAACATTGGATGTTGTTAATAATGAGGTCGCAACATTAGTGTAATGGTGTGATGAACATTCATCCGAAGTATAGCATTACGATCAAAGTCATTGAGTTTATATTGCTATAACAACTTACGAAGTGATCCTAATCCTTAGACCATGAGATCATGTCAATCACTAACACCGGAAGAGTTTCTTGATAACATCAAACGTCACACCGTAACAGGGTGATTATAAAGATGGATTCAGAACTAATAAAGTGTTATGTTGAGGCTCATGTATCGAGAGTGGAATTTGTTCATCCCGATGACGGATAGATATACTCTGGGCCCTCTCGGTGATATCACATTGATTAGCTTGCAAGCAAGTGATTTGATCACTAGAATGTTATATCACGGGAACAAGAAAAGAGTGCATGTGAATGAGATCAAACTAGGTATGGAGATACCGATGATCGAATCTCGGACATGTAAAATATCGTGAAATAAAGGGATTAAGATACTAGCATAAAAGGTTCCACCGATCACAGGAAAGTCATCGTTGAATGTGTGGGAGTCAGTATGGGTCTCCAGATCCCGCTTCTGATTATTGATCCGAGAGGGTCTCGATCATGTCCGCATTATTCACGAACCGTAGGGTGACACACTTAAGAGACACCGACATCCAATTGGAGCAAAAGTTTCATGCCGAAAGAATGAACAAGCGCAGGAATTTATTTCACTAGATACCGAAACAGGTTTTCGGGTGAAATTGCATAAAGTGGTTATGCATGTGAAATGGAATTCTAGCAAGGGGTTATTTGTGAATGTTTGTCATTAAAGTAATTGACAAAATTCTGAATAAAATAAAAGAGTTTTATTTAATGAGAGTTTGCATTAAATTTGGTGGAAATTTAATGGGAATTTGAGTGGACTTTTGAGTGGAGGGAATTTAAAGGACATTTTGTGAGTGGAGTGTCCACACACATGAATGAAGGAAGGGAGGGGGCAGCCCCATGGCCGGCGGCCACCCCCTTGGGTGCCCCCCTCCTCCTATAAAAGGAGCCCCCCTCCTCACTTGTCTCTCACACCTCCTCATGAAGGATCTCTCTCCCCCTCTAGAATTTATCCCCCATGGTCTCGGACTAGCGAGATACATGTTCCCGGTGGCTATTCGTCAAGAAAGAGTTGTTATTCCGCTGCATCGCTGGAGCGAGGAGGCGGAGGTTTCTCGGTGCCTCAAACGTGTGTGCGAGCCCGGATGCGCTGTTGTTTTGCGGCGCTAGGACTTCCTCTCGATCTTGAGATCGGCAAGAGATCGTACATCAACCACGTTTGGACTCGTTAAGCTTGTCGGTCTTCAAGGGTATGTTCTCTACGATATACATCCGCCCATTGTTTGTATCTAGTAGATAGATCTTGGTACATAGTTGTTCCCATCGAGGAAATTTTTGTTTTCTATGTCGCGAACCCTACAAAGGGTATCGAGCCGGATCTATGCGTAGATAATTTGCACGGGTAGTACACATATGAGTATGTGGGCGATGATGATCATTTTATTGCTTCTTAGTTGTATTTTGGATATTGGTGGCATAGTGGGATGAAGTGGCCCGGACAAACTTTACATGTCCTCGCACATGAGACCTGTTCCACGCTTGACATGCAACTAGTTTGCATAAGTGGCTAGCGGGTGTCTGTCTCTCCTACTATAGTCATTATCTAATTTGCAACGAGTTATCAACAATTTGGTTATCCTCGTTGTGGTTCATGTTCGTAGGTAAGAACGGTTCTATCTCGAGAGCCCTAAGCCACGTAAAATTTGCAATGGATAAATTTGAGGCGTCTAGTTTAGATTGTTGCTGGGCTAGTGTTATGATATGGTGATGTTGTAAGTAGAAGTATGAGATGATACTCTTACAACACACATAACGTGTAATCTCTATAGACCTTGGACTTACACATATAGGTATGATAGTGATCATACCACGGCGCACATGATACAGATCATATGCGGGAACCATATCATTCCACTAATAAACATGTGATGTTTGATAGCATCTTATATTGCTTGTTTGGCGTTTTATTAGCATAATAAGATGGTCCCTCATTTAGATATCAAGATAAAAATGTGTTCTTCCTTAAGTATGCACCGACAATGTTTCGTCGCTTCAAGACATCACGTGATGATTGGGTGTACTTGAATCCACGAGCATATCTCGGGTGTAAGACAGTTACACACGCGAATACTAAGGTTCTTACTTGGCGAGCCTAGCATGTACAGACATGGCCTCGGAACACGGACCGAAAGGTTAAGCATGAGTCATATAGTTGATATGATTCCCATTTGATGCTCACCTTTGAAGCTATACCGACTCACGTGATGATCGGACTTGGTATAGTGGATTTGGTTCATGTAATCACCAAAAAGACACGAGGGATGTCGTTTTTGAGTGGGAGTTCATTTCTAATTTGGATTAGTAGAACTCAATTTATCATAAATTAAATCAAAGTGAATTTGCATAATTTGTTGTAGTCATTGGCATTCGTTCACCACCTTATGCATAGTTGTAATTGAGATAATAGAACTATAGAATTCTGGATATATACTTTACGAACTGGTATCGTATTGTGTTGAGTGTCAATCTAAAGTTTAAAGTCCTATTGCAAACTTTCAGCAAACTCTATTTACTCCGTGAAATTTAATAGTTGGTATTAAATCGAGAGTAACAATTCCAGTGTTAGTATCTTAAGTATCATTTTTTCCTCCATGATTCTTGATTGTTTTAATATCGAGATTATCTAGGAGTTGAAAGAATTGTTTCAGAAACCATGATGTGTGGCAGATATAACGATATCTGAAACAATGTTTTGGTTGCAATATGATAGAGTATAATATATGTTCTCATATTGGATGAGAATTTACAAAGGTTGGAGATGCTAGACATCCTAATCATCCAAAAGGGTTTTGGAAAGTAATGTTATACTCACGATTTGCCTTTATAAGCTAAAGTAGCTTGATCATGAAAGTCTTCATGATAAGGGTGAATAGAAAATGTATGTAAAATGTTTACTGCACTAAAAGATTACTAAAGAATGGATTTTGAAAGAATACCGATCATTTTGATGATGGTGATCTACTTCAAAGTGCAAGTCCAAAGGTATTATTATTTGAATATACACGCTTTGGACTATGTGTCATGTATATGGCGCCACTTTTGATGTTGATAGATTCTTTTAAAAAGGAAAAGGAAATGCTGAAAGAGAATCTATAAAATATATTTGGCAGAAAAGAAAAGATTGGAAATATCCAATTTAGGTATATATATATGATATACATGTTATGGTTGTATTCTTTGCTTGTTAAACAATGTGGTTCTTGGGTATTGGATACCGAATTGGTTGGTATGAAATTTCATACAGAACGACGCAATTCATGAACCACAATGGCCTAAGTAACTAGCAAGAGAATATGTGATGATGTTCATCGAAACAAAACAAACCGTTGTTTGTATTTCGCTGACATCAAAGCTTGACTTCAAGATTTGTTTTAATAATTGTTATTTGAATCAGGTATTATGAGAACAAAAGTTGTTCAAATAATTACCGTATTCCATATAAGATGGATGATTTACAAATCTAGTTGGAGAAGTCACATCCATAAAGCCTAATGCTAAAATGTCGCAAGACAAATGATTGAAAGATCACTTACGAAGTGACATCGCCGTTTAAATTATATTGGAAAGAAAACATGAAGAATCCCCATATTCATGGATTTTTGGAGTCTTTGATTTGATCAAGTGACTTGAGACTTTCCTGGATAATTAAAAACTTCGTTCAAAGGCCAAAGAAGAACGAACGACTAAAATATTGGAATTTATACATATCGATGTATGTAGTCCATTATTTATAGTCGTAAGCGATGGGTTTCAACTTCATATACTTTCTCCGGAAATTTGAGTGAATATTCACTTAATGAGAAAGAAGTATGAAATATTTGAAAATGTTTCAAAGACTTTCAAGATGAAGTGAAAAATCATTGTAACAAGAAAATAAATAGTTTATGATTTTATCATAAGGTATTTATTTGAGTTACAAGTGTAACAAGAAAATAAATGAATTATGATTTTATCATAAAGGGGTTTATTTGAGTTGCAAGTTTAGCAAAACACCTAGATTTACATCTCCCGAAACACCATAGGAGTATGGAGTGTTTGAGATTTGTAATGAAACCTTGTTTGACATGGTTGGATCAAAGGTGTTATTTATAAAACTGCCATTATGTTTTAAAAGATTAAAGCTTTAGAGACTACCGCTTTTACACTAAAAAGAGCTCCATCTTGATCCGTTGAAATGACACCATGGAAGTTATGGTTTGGGGTAAAACCCAAGTTGTCATTTCTTAAATTTTGGTATGCTAAACATAAGTAAGATGTTTACAACCGAAGTCGGATGAGCATGTCTTTCTAGGTTATTTCGAATAACAATTGGTTATTCCTTCATAACACCAAGGACAAAAGGGTTTGTCGCTTGAAACGTGAAGTTTCTTGGAGAAGGAATTTTTCGTAAAAGTTAAGTGGGAGGAAAATAGAACTTTGATAAGGTTAACGAACCTTAGCTATATGTGCTGAGTTGCGCAGCGCCGGAAATCGTTCTAAAGGCTGCCATAATGCTCATAGCTTATGTGCCTCAAAGGTTGTGGTCACGGAGATCTAAGTTCCTATTGAACCAAGTAGGTCGGTTAAACAATCAAATGCTAAGATTTGAGAGTAAATCATTATTGTTTGACAATGATGAACCGAATACATACAAATAAGCAATGATGGGCCCTAACTCCGTCAAATGGCTTGAAGCCATAAAATCCATGATAAGTCCATACACGATAAATCAAGTTTTGAACTTGGAAGACCCTCCGGAAAGGTGTAAAAACCTATCGGTCGTATTTGGATCTATAAAGAAACAAACATGGATGTTTCACATCTATGAAATAGTCGACATGTCGTAAAGTATTTTATGACAATGTTCAAGGAGTTGACTATGACAAGATTTGATCTTTCATAGCGATATTTAGTCTGGACGGATTAAAGTAGCAACCACTACATATAATTTGGTATATGGTAGATGAATAAAAAAAACAAAGTTCTTCTAATAGAATGGTTACCTAGGACGTGTACATGACACGGTCCAAAGGGTTTTGTTAAATTCAAAGGATGCTAAAAGGGCGTGGAAACTTCAATGGTTGAAGTAAGCATCGCGGAGTTGGAATCTTCACCATAATGAAAAAGGAGTTTTTCATCAGGAGACGATGAAGATGCTTGCATTTTCAAGAAATTAAGTGGGAGCGCTAAGACATATTTCTAATACATTATGTGGAGGAGATCTTGTTGATTAGAAATGATGTATCTTTTATTGACAAAGGTTAAGAATTTCATTTCGATGAAAGACTTAGGCAAAACCCTAATATTTAGCATGAATGTCTATAGTGTATAGACTGTGACGCTAATATGGTTGTGCCAAACGTACATATATGAGATATTGAAGGAGTTCAATATAGAAACGACTAGAAACGGTTCTTGTCGCATGGAAATGAATTGAATCAAGATTCAAGTGCATCGACACTTGATAAGTGAAACAAGATTCAAGTGCTTTGACACTTGATGAGTGAAATCACGAGAATGTTTTGATCAATAATACCATGATATGTACACATCCAGATATGTCCTATGCTCTAAGTGTTATGAGCATATACCAGAATGAATCATAAAATGATCATTGGACTATAGTAAGGATATTCTTATGGTCTTTTGGAAGAACTAAGAATATATTTGTGTAGAGGTGACAAACAATTACAAATAGTTCATTGTAAAGCGTTACATTGATACTAGTTTTGTCACAAGATACAAATTAAGTTTATCTCAATTTAAACTATGGGTGGCACAATGAAATGGAAAGAAAGTTTCCATGATGGATTTGGAAGAGTTCCAAAGTTAAGACATTGTGATGAATACCACAACAAAAGGCTAAGTATATAACTGCTATAGTAGCAGCAAAGGAGGGAATTTATGTCAAGTAGTTTGTTATCAAACTAAGGTGTGGTTCGCAATGGGCTAACACTAAAGATATATTGTATGACAATAGTATCAACGTGTTTTAACCCCAAGGAACTAAAAGTCTCACCAAAAGACCAAATTTATACAATGCCATCTCATTGGAGAATGAGTGATGCGTGAAGACGCAAAGACATGCAGATACACACGGACCTGAAAGCGTCAGATTCGTAGATTATGTTAACCACTTGAAGTTGCGTATATGGAACACCAGAAATCCATATGTGTTCAATACGCAAAGTTTTCAAACTAGATTATTGTCTCTAGTGCAAGTGGGAGACTGAAGGGAATATGCCCGAGAGGCAATAATAAAGTGGTTATTATCGTATTCCTTATTTATGATAAATGTTTATTTTGCATGCTATAATTGTATTAATACGGAAACGTTAATACATGTGTGTTTAATAAACAAAAAGGAAGTTCCTAGTTATGCCTCTCTCATAAACTAGCTCGTTGATTAACAAGATGATCAAGGTTTCCTGATCATGGACATTGGATGTTGTTAATAATGAGGTCACAACATTAGTGTAATGGTGTGATGAACATTCATCCGAAGTATAGCATTACGATCAACGTCATTGAGTTTATATTGCTATAACAACTTACGAAGTGATCCTAATCCTTAGACCATGAGATCATGTCAATCACTAACACCGGAAGAGTTTCTTGATAACATCAAACGTCACACCGTAACAGGGTGATTATAAAGATGGATTCAGAACTAATAAAGTGTTATGTTGAGGCTCATGGATCGAGAGTGGAATTTGTTCATCCCGATGACGGATAGATATAACATTGATTAGCTTGCAAGCAAGTGATTTGATCACTAGAATGTTATATCACGAACAAGAAAAGAGTGCATGTCGATGCGAGATCAAACTAGGTATGGAGATACCGATGATCGAATCTCGGACATGTAATATATCGTGAAACAAAGGGATTAAGATACTAGCGTAAAAGGTTCCGACGATCACAAGAAAGTCATCGTTGAATGTGTGGGAGTCGATGGGTCTCAGATCCCGCTTCGATTATTGATCCGAGAGGGTCTCGATCATGTCCGCATTATTCACGAACCGTAGGGTGACACACTTAAGAGACACCGACATCCAATTGGAGCAAAAGTTTCATGCAAAAGAATGAACAAGCAGGAATTTATTTCACTAGATAAACAAAGTTTTCGTGAAATTGCATAAAGTGGTTATGCATGTGAAATGGAATTCTAGCAAGGGTTATTTGTGAATGTTTGTCATTAAAGTAATTGACAAAATTCTGAATAAAATAAAAGAGTTTTATTTAATGAGAGTTTGCATTAAATTTGGTGGAAATTTAATGGGAATTTGAGTGGACTTTTGAGTGGAGGGAATTTAAAGGAAATTTTGTGAGTGGAGTGTCCACCCACATGAATGAAGGAAGGGAGGGGGCAGCCCCCATGGCCGGCGGCCACCCCCTTGGGTGCCCCCCCCTCCTTCTATAAAAGGAGCCCCCCTCCTCACTTGTCTCTCACACCTCCTCGTGAAGGATCTCTCTCCCCCTCTAGAATTTATCCCCATGGTTTCGGACTAGCGAGATACATGTTCCCGGTGCTATTCGTCAAGAAAGAGTTGTGCTTCCGCTGCATCGCTGGAGCGAGGAGGCGGAGGTTGCTCGGTGCCTCGAACGTGTGTGCGAGCACGGGTGCGCTGTTGTTTTGCGGCGCTAGGACTTCCTCTCGATCTTGAGATCGGCAAGAGATCGTCTACATCAACCACGAGTTTGGACTCGTTAAGCTTTGTCGGTCTTCAAGGGTATGTTCTCTACGAATATACATCCGCCCGTTGTTTGTATCTAGTAGATAGATCTTGGTACATAGTTGTTCCCATCGTAGGAAATTTTTTGTTTTCTATGCTGCGAACCCTACAGGGCCCACCTGCCCCCTCGCCTGGGGTGGGTCTGGCCCCCCTGGCTGGCCCCTCCGGCTCTCCTCCGGACTTCTTGTTCTCCATGGAAAGTAATTGACTTTGACGTTTATCCCGTCCAATTCCGAGAATATTTCTTTACTGACTTTTCTGAAACTAAAAACAGCAGAAAACAGGCATTTGGCACTGTTGCAACTTGTTAATAGGTTAGTACCAGAAAACATGTAAAAACACCTCAAAGTATAGACAAGCAAAGAAAAGTAGATACAGAACAAGCATGGAGCATAAAAAATTATAGATACGTTTCCAACGTATCAGGATGGCCTCGGCCTTGCCGACTAGGTGGGTTCTTAGGGGACCAAACGTATCATAAGGAGGAGGCGGTGGAGTGGAATGAGACTGAATAAAGATTTATACTGCGTTGGCTGGTGAACCGAGTGGCTCCGAAATTTCGACGAACATGTTACAGAGATCGGGGATGGCATCAGGTGCTAAACCTCCTATGGCTTCCTATGCTCGGATCCTGACGAGCCGGTCACTGGAGTGGTGTTCAGGTCTATGTTAGGATTTGCTAGGAAACAGTGCTTGCCAACCTCTAATGACGTGTCCCTCAAGCCGGAGAACCAAGACGATGCTGATATGTTCCCTTGACTTCACGGATGAGCCAGAGTGTGTTGCACCTCCCAGAGCACTGGTTTGTGCCTTCTCCTTGAGCATGAGCACAGCATGAGAGGCAGCTTGAGAAGCGATGGCATCGGCATCGGCACGGGCCTAAATGGCGATAGTGTGCTCCAAGGCCTTCGCCCTTTCTTGGGCCGCTGGGGTAGAGGTCAGCCGGTTCCTGACATTGTCTCTATGGCCGACTCGCTTCCTCGAACCCAAGTCTCCAATGACCTCTGCTCTAGTGTCATCTACTTTTATAGTTTGACGACAACACCGGACGTTGTGGCGTTTCTTGGGCTATCATGGCCTGCGGGAACCCCAGCGATGGTAGTCGCATGTACGCCACGACTGTATTCGCGGGCATGACAACTCTGCACGGTCCGTTTGCAGGACACCATTGGGCTTTGCCCGTTGTCTGGTCGGACATATTCGTACGGCCTCCATTCGTTTGTGAACCATACTTGGAGTTGTCTTTATAAACATGGCAATTACTATCCCTTTGGGAACATCCGATAAAACATGGTCATCACTTTCGTTGTATTTCTTCAACTATTTATTTTACAATAAATGATCTGAAACATGTAGCTTACTCCTAGTCATAGTGGAAGTAACATTACTAATAACATAAAAATATATGCAGTGCCAACTAGATATTTTGATAACATGACATACCATTAAATGAGTAGTTATGTTACCATAACATCACACATATTAAGGTAATATGAGTCTGTAGCCTAATAAATAAGCACTTCTATGACACTAATTCTATATTAGTATGCACTATAATAAAGGTAGTAATAGACTAGTGTCATATCCATGAGTTGATATTACTCTGCACTATGAGTACCGTCCTTCACTACAGGAATGGTCAGATGCGCCGACGGCCAAACGTCGGGACCGCACCACTGTGCCAGCCCAACAGGCCAGCCTCGGCGTAGCCCAGCCGGGCGAGTATGCACTACACCGACGGTCACCTCGGCGTGTGAGGCCTCGGCGAGTATGCACATGCCGCCAGACGGACGGCGCTAATCTTGTCGTTGCTAGCCGACGACCCTAAGATAGCATACCACGGCCACCCTCGGCATTATCAAAGTACGGACGGTCACCCTCGGCGAGTTTATGTATTTTTCATTTATTTTGTATTTGTATCAATTATTTATATATTTTTTATTAACTGGATAATTTACTTTTGAATAGCAAATACACGTCCACATGAAATGTCGCTTGAATCTTCTCACACCCCGAGAAATTTCTATATGTTTGTAAGTGTTATTATCGCATGTGGTTCTCACTAGCACTCACCACGACCACATGAAGTGTTTGCATGTGTCCCCCCTCGCATGCATGCGCTCTAACCTAGAGGCGAAGGTTCCGTATCCGTATAAGGGGGGAATCTCCCCGTTTAGGTGAAACCGGGTAGGATAATTCCCCAACTTATGAACCAACATGGTTTTACATCACACTATGAGCTAAACAAACACAAAACAAGAGAGAGCTACTGGCTACCTCGTCGAGGAGCCTAGGGGTAGACGATCAGTGTGCACAGAGATCGTGGTTTCACGGAGGAAGACCACGAGAACATCGGAATCAGACGAGAACTTGCATGTGTCCCTAGCATATGTTTGTGAGTGTGGTGAGAGGTTGGTATAGGTGCTTGCATGTGTCCCCCCTCGCATGCATGCACTCTAACCTAGAGGCGAAGGTTCCGTACCCCCGTATAAGGGGGGAATCTCCCCGTTTAGGTGAAACCGGGTAGGATAGCGCCCCAACTTGTGAACCAACATGGTTTTACATCACCCTATGACCTAAACAAACACAAAACAAGAGAGAGCTACGCCGGCTACCTGTCGAGGAACGCCTAGGGGTAGACGATCCGAGTGTGCACAGAGATCGAGGTTTCACGGGAGGAAGACCACGAACATCGGAATCGATGAGAACTTGCATGTGTCCCTAACATATGTGTGTGAGTGTGGTGAGAGGTTGGTATAGGTGCTTGCATGTGTCCCCCTCGCATGCATGCGCCTAACCTAGAGGCGAAGGTTTCGTACCAGATAAGGGGAATCTCCGCTTAGGTGAAACCGGTAGGATAGTGCCCCAACTTGTGAACCAACATGGTTTTACATCACCCTATGACCTAAACAAACACAAAACAAGAGAGAGCTACCGGGCTACCCACTGGAGGAACGTCTAGGGGGTAGGTGACGATCAGTGTGCAGAGATCGTGGTTTCGCCGGAGGAAGACCACGAGAACATCGGAATCAGACGAGAACTTGCATGTGTCCCTAGAATATGTGTGTGAGTGTGGTGAGAGGTTGGTATAGGTGCTTGCATGTGACCCCCCTCGCATGCATGCGCTCTAACCTAGAGGTTCTGTACCATAAGGAATCTCCCGTTAGGTGAAACCGGTAGGATAGTGCCCCAACTTGTGAACCAACATGGTTTTACATCACCCTATGACCTAAACAAACACAAAACAAGAGAGAGCTACTGGCTACCTGTCGGAGGAACGTCTAGGGGGAGACGATCCAGGTGTGCACTGAGATCGTGGTTTCATGGGAGGAAGACCAGGAGAACATCGGAATCAGATGAGAACTTGCATGTGTCCCTAGCATATGTGTGTGAGTGTGGTGAGAGGTTGGTATAGGTGCTTGCATGTGTCCCCCCTCGCATGCATGCGCTCTAACCTAGAGGCGAAGGTTCCGTACCAGTATAAGGGGGGAATCTCCCCGTTTAGGTGAAACCGGGTAGGATAGTGCCCCAACTTGTGAACCAACATGGTTTTACATCACCCTATGACCTAAACAAACACAAAACAAGAGAGAGATACGCTGGGCTACCCCTGTCAGAGGAACGTCTAGGGGGGTAGACGATCCGAGTGTGCACAGAGATCAGGGTTTCGCCGGAGGAAGACCACGAGAACACCGGAATCAGACGAGAACTTGCATGTGTCCCTAGCATATGTGTGTGAGTGTGATGAGAGGTTGGTATAGGTTCTTGCATGTGTCCCCCCTCGCATGCATGTTTAATATGAGCATATGTGATCTTGTATGACTGATGTGCTGCTGTGAGTGCTGCATGTGTGCTGCTGTGGAAAAAAAACTGTGAGTGCTGTTGCTGCTACTGTGAAAAAAAACTATGAAGGTGCTACGCCGACGACAATGCCCTCGGCGTAGCCCTATGCCATGTGCCATATGGTCAGGGCTACGCCGAGGGCACTGCCGTCGGCGTAGCACCTGCACCTACGCCGAGGGTCAGCCGTCGGCCTAGCGCCAGCCTGGGAGGCGCAGGCGGTGGACACGCGTTCACATACGCCGAGGGCGAGGCCGTCGTAGCCTCTCTGGGGAGGCCAGTGGTGCTGCGTGGCCACCATACGCCGAGGTAGGGCCGTCGGCGTGTCGGTGCGCCGTTAGCGCCGTCTAATGGCAGCGCCGCCGTTCGCCGACGGCCGTTACCGACAGGCCGCCTCCGTCGGCGTGAAACGCCGACGGTTTTCTGCTACGTCGACGGCCGTTTTTGCTCCGCCGAGGGAGACCTTCGCCGAGGGGGCTACGCCGACGGCAGCCCTCGGCGTAGCGTATGCCGACGGCAAAGCTGTCTACGCCGAGGGCTTTTTGCCGTCGGCGTAGCCGTCGCGTGCTGTAGTGCTTCTTGTTGTTAGTTAGTTATATGCTTGGAAGCCATGCCACATGGGAAAAAGTGTCAATACAAGCATACTCCTTTTTCGGCTAGGCTGGTTGCGAAGATGCCCTATTCGGTTGATCCAAAGGCTCGATGAGGTTGCGTAGCAAGTTGCGTGAAGAGCTTGCTATTTTTGTTTGCTATATTTTTCCTAACTGTTCCTTTTGCAGTAATTCAATAGAAACATATAGCTTAAGCAAGCTAAGAGCATCTCCACTTGTCCCTCTATAAGGCCTTCGGTGTGGCCTGATTTTAGGCCGTGTTGGAGGGGGCACCGGATTGGTTCACGATTTGGAGGGGGTTGACTCCTATGCGTGTCCTTAAAAAAAACAATCATTCAAACACTTCAATTTACATTCGGACACTTCAATTTATATAGAAAGGAAAAGATAAAAACTAACGCCTCCGGCGGCCAGAGGCGCTGCTCTCGCCAGGAGGGCGCAGCGGCAGTGGCCCTCTGGCGACACCGCACATGTCAAATATCGAGTTATATCTCGCTCGCTGCGTCTTGATCTCCTCCTTTGCTCGATCGCGACCGGCATGTAAGTCAGCATCACCGGGTATATGCGCGGCGCACAAAGGAAACACATGTGGACATCGTGGAGTTGTTGCATCCGTATGTGCTCTGACAGGAAAACTTCGCAGAAGATGTCCCACTCGTAATGCTTGCCGGTGGTCCGGTAAGCCAGCCCGTGGGGTATTGGCAGCCGCGAAAGCGCTCGTCGGTGCTCACCTCGAATACGGCAATTGGTCACCCGCTATTCGAGTGGCTCGTCAGACTCGGGGTAGGAACTGGCCTAGCCCAGCTACTCGGTGTTGGCTATGTCAGAGTTATCGAAGTCGATCCACTCCATGTCAAAGCACTTCGAGTCGGTGTGTGGTTGGGTCAGGGAGAGGCGGAAACGGGTGCCACGGCTCTTCTGCGGATAGTGGGCGCCCCCGCGGAACCACGGCGGCCAGGCATGGCTGTGCGCCGGCCCAACTGGCGAAAGCAGCACCTCTGTTCGCCGCCCTAGATATTGTGGGAAAGGTGTGAGGTCTGGTCATGGTGTAGGTCTGCAATGGCGATGGTCGCCGCGCCAATATATAGCGAGAAAAGGGCGGGAAGCGGTTTAAAGGGCGAAAAGGGCATGCGGGAGAACGCACTGGCAAGCAATTTCGCCGCCGCTCGGGAGACGAGTCATCTATCTCACTGCCAGAAATGACCCGTGTCGTTTCGTTTTCATTTGACGCCTCCGCTTTCTCCCCCACCCCCCATCCACACACACACACCACCACCACCACCACTCGATGTTCGTCATGGGGTGCCAGATAAGAAAACGAGTCGTGCCCACGCAAAAAAAAAGATTGAGAAGCCGGCTAGAAGCAATTTTGAGCGCCAGCACCCCTATAACTCTTTAGGAAGGTTTTAAGCCCCCGAGTGGAGATGCTCTGAGCTCATTGGAGCTTGTGTTGTTAATTAGCTATCCATTGAAACCATGCCACATGGGGAATAAGTGTCATACATTCTTCCGTCGGTGAAACGATTGCGACGTAAACTGCACATGTTTGCAATTTTATAACCCATGCTTTGTCAGGCGCCGGAACTAACCTAACACGGTAAGACCTAAGAAGATCAAAGCTCATTCAACTGGGACCAGATGCAGAACACATGGGCCGTTCTTCTCTTGGATATATACGCGGGACCCGCTTTCCCCGTTTAACCTCAAGCTCATTGGATTTCATAGTAACTAAAGTAGGTGGCCTTGGTTAAGCTAATACGAATGCACCGTTCTGTATTTGACTACTTGGGGTAAAGGCCCGGACCGGACGGGACTGATGCAATCTTAGGTCAATCTGCGTGTTGATTAATTTACAGCAGACCAACAACACGGTTTGTGGGTCGTTAATCGGACTGGTGCATGCATATTATCAACGCGTGTGTATGATCCTGCTTCCTTTATTTATGCACTATTCACTATAGCACGTCCGGCATTTAGAGGCACTAAAAAATGACACTAGTAGTTAAATTAGCGCCACAAATGATTTTTTGAGGCATTATAAAAAATACCGGGAACGGACGTGTAGGTAAAAGTTATTAGAGGTAGTTTTAAAAAGTGCCTCAAAATTCTAATTATTTGAGGCACTTTTAAGAGTGCCATTAAAAGTAAATATTTGAGGCACTTTAAATAGTGCATTTAAATCTAACCATTTGAGACACTATTAAGAGTGCCTTTAGAGCCAACCATTTGGGGCAGGCACTCTAAATAGTGCCTCAAAAAGACAACCATTTGAGACACTATCGAGAATGTCTCTAAATCCAACCATTTGAGGCACTCTTGATTGTGCGTCTCACCATTTAAGGCATTCTCAAGAGTGCCTCCAAAGATTAATTATTTGAGGCACTGGAAATTAACAAATGAAGTTTCTATAGAAATTTTTTATAATATAGGTAATTAGAAATCACAACAATAGCTATATCACATGCTAAAACTTCATATCACACAGCAATACAAATCACAAGTTCAAATATAGCTGCAGTCACGTTACACCATCTGTGATCACAAATGTCCATCCATTAACTATGATAGCTTCTTCATCTTGTAACTATGAACCAACACACCTTTGTGCCGCAAGCTTATAAATGCATCTATATTTTATAAATATAGATGCATCTACAACAACAACAAAAAGGGCACCACTATGAATCGGATGCCGATTTGTTGCTTTCCGTCGGACCACTCTATGACCGTAGGATTGGAGGCAACCCAACCGTAAGAATTTATATAGATCCGTGCTTCAGTTTCCGTTGACTGAGGATTAATTGCATGCTTCCGTAAACTGATACTCTCTCGTGTGCCTCTTTCGTGATTCAAGAAAATATTTGCATGCTTCTATTTAAACTACTTCCGTGATGCATGCCCGGTCTATCAAAAAAATCTATTTCTTTAGGAGATAATTTCAGGTAATTACGTCTTATTTCTAACTAATAAAATACTACCTCCGATCCTAAATAAGTGTCGCCATTTTTAACTAGAGCTAGTTCAAAACCGTGACACTTATTTAGGATCGGAGGGAGTAGAAGAAATCAATTCTACTTTTTCATTCAGTACAATATAGTTTTAGGCGACAAAATCATTGATTTTTCAACATTGGAAGCACGTAAATATTCTTGCTAATTCCTTGAGATAATCATGGCAGACCCAACTAGTATTTCTAGCCGAGAATTTTTTTCTAGTAAACTTTGTTTCCTAACAAAAATGTTGTGCTTCCCTTGGACAGCTCAATTGACACTAGTAGAAAACAGGCCATCCGTCCACGCCCCCTCAGAGCACTAGTTCCGGTTGCGCCACCAACCGACTAATCTGCTGCACGTCCGGTTGGAGCGGCACGCCAGGGGCATGGGTCCCGTTGGTAGGGGCATGCGTCGGTTGGAGCCACCAACCGACTAAAGGTTTGGCCACAACCACGTGCAGACGCACCTTTAGTCCCGGTTGCTGGCTCCAACCGACTAAAGATCCTCGCCTCTATAAATGCAACGCCCAGCCCCTCCGCCTCCACTCTCTTTTTTCGAATGGTGTAAGGTGTGAGGGTGTGCTAGTTTTTCTCATGCATGCATTGAAGGTGTTTGTTGAAATGTTTGAGTGAAAAATCCAGTTGAATTTCTCATAGAACAAAAATATAGAAGGTGTCCGAGACGCACTTGAACTTTCTCCTCTTTATTTCCCTCGATCGAGGTTAGCAATCCTATCTTTTCTAGGTCATTGATACAATTCATGTGTCGGTGTGAATTGGTTATTTCACTGTTTACGATGTCCTGTTTTTTGATAAACTTACTTATATGATGCAGATGAACGGTCGGGAATGGATGTACGGTGACCGGGTAGCCGGTATATCAAAGGCATGGATAAATTTATCGATGTGGCTACGGCAAACAAAGAGAATGGATTTATACGTTGTCCATGTGTTCAATGTCGGAACAACAAGGAGTACTCTTCCTCGAAAATCATTCGGCCACCGATTATGAAAGGTTTCATGCCCAACTATAATTGCTGGACCAAGCACGGGAAAGAGGGGTTATGATGGAAGATGGTGAAGAAGAAGATGATGATAACAACTATCATCATATGTTTCCGAATACGGTGATACCGCTATGGAAGACAATGGAGAGGAAAAGGTGAAGAACGGCATCGATGAGCCGGTGATGAACTTGGTAGGGTCATTTCGATGCAAAGCGAGACCGTGAAATGTAAAATGAGAAGTTGAAGTTAGAGGGCATGTTAGAAGATCACAAGAAATTGTTGTACCCAAATTGTGAAGATTGCAGCACAAAGCTCGGTACATTAATCGAATTGTTGCGATGGAAGGCGAGTGTGGTCTAACCGACTCCTCATTTGAAAAGATGCTGAAAATAATGAAGCCAAGTTTCCAAAACATAACGAACTTCCCGAGAGTACCTCTGAAGCAAAGAAGACTCTACGTCCTCCGGGATTAGATGTGCAAAATATACATGCATGCATTAATGATCGCATCCTCTACCATGTAAGGAGTATGAGAATTTAGATAAATGCCCGGTATGCAACGCTGTGTATAAGATCGCACGAGATGACCCCGGTGTGATGTTGAGGGAGAGCCTCCGGAAGAGGGTTCTGCTAAGGTTATGTGGTATGCTCCTATAGTACCAAGGTTGAAACGCATGTTCAAAACAAAGAGCATGCCAGTTGTTGCGATGGCACAAAGAAGACCGTAAGAAAGACGGGAGTTGAGACACCTCACGATGGGTCACAAAGGAGAAAAATCGAGAGAGACTTCCCGACTTTGCGGTGAAGCAAGGAACTTATGGTTTGGTCTAAGTACGGATGGCATGAATCCTTTTGGGGAGCAGAGCTGCAGTCAAAGACCTGCCCGTGACTCTATGTATCTACAACCTGCCTCCTTGGTTGTGCATGAAGCATAAGTTCATTATGATGCCAAGTGCTCATCCAAGGCCCAAGCAACCGGCAACGACATTGATGTGTACCTTAGGCCATTAGTTGAAGAACTCTTACAGGTTGTGGGGCAAACCAGGTGTACGTGTGTGGGATGAGAACAAACAGAGCCATTTAATCTACGAGGGTTGTTATTCAGAACATCAATGATTGGCCTGCTCTTAGTAACCTTCGTGACAGACAAACAAAGGATATAAGGCATGCAACCACTGTTTAGATAAGACCGAATGTACATATTTGCATAAATGCAAGAAGGTTGTGTACCTAGCGAATCGACGATTTCTTCCACCAATCATCCCGTAAGAAAGAAAGTCAAGCATTTCAAAGGTGAGGCGATCACGGAAGAAGCTGAACTCCCACCGGTGATGATGTATTTGGTATGGTCAAGGACATAGAAGTAATCTTTGAAAGGGTCCCGCGGTCAATGTCGCTACAGGACACGCACCATGTGGAAGAAGAAATCTATATTTTGGGAGCTGCCATATTGGAAAGTCCTATGGTCCGCTCTTCAATCGACGTGATGCACGTGACGAAGAATCTCTGTGTGAACCTGCTAGGATTCCTAGGCGTGTATGGGAAGACAAAAGATACACCAAGCACGGAGGACCAACAAATTATGAAAGACCCAAAGAACATGCATACAGATAACAAGACGGATAAAGGGCGTCACTTAAGTCGTGCCGGCTATGCTCTTACCAAAGCGAGAAGGAAATCTTTTTGAAGTCCTTTAGATCAAGGTGCCGGGCTTCTCATCTAATATAAAGGGATAATAAATATGGCAGAAAAAGTTCCAAAACCTGAAGTCTCATGACATCACGTGATTATGATGCATTTCCCGATTGCATTGAGGGGCTTCTACCGAAAATGTTCGAGTACCCATTGTGAAGCATGCATTCCTCAATGCAATATCTCGGAAGGTAATCAATCGGATATTCCGCCAAGGTTACGTAGGATGTGGTACAATGTCTTGTTAGTTTTGAATTGGTGTTCCCACCATCCTTCTTCAATATTATGACGCATCTCTGGTTCATCTAGTGGAAGAGATTGCCATTTTCGGTCCGTATTTCTGCACAATATGTTCCCTTTGAGAGGTTCATGGGAGTCTTAAAGAAATATGTTCATAACGTGCTAGACCAGAAGGAAGCATCTCCAAGGGATATGGAACATAGGAGGTCATTGAGTTTTGTGTTGACTTTATTCCTGACCTTAAGCCGATTGGTGTTTCGACTCATGCATGAGGGAAGACTATGGGAAAAGGCACTGGGAAAGAAAGCACCGATATGTAGGGACGGGATTCTTTCACTAAAGCACACTACACGCTTCTACATAATTCCACCTTGGCAGCTCAGATATGGAGGAACACAAGAATATTGTACGCCCAAAAACCCGGGAAGCTCGAATCATGGATTAGATGAACACATGAAGTCTCGCGGTGGTTGGATGCGGACACATCTCTTGAATGACACCACCGTTGGAGATCAACTATACTTGTTGGCGGTCACCATCTTCATCAGTATTGAATTTCCAAGGGTACGAAATAAATGGGAATACATTCTACACGATCGCCCAAGATAAAAAGAGCACCAACCAAAATAGTGGTGTCCGCTTTGATGCAATAGACGAGAATGGACAAAAGGACACATATTATGGTTACATAGAGGAGATAT
Organism: Avena longiglumis; assembly: GCA_030063025.1. Classification (NCBI taxonomy): domain Eukaryota; kingdom Viridiplantae; phylum Streptophyta; class Magnoliopsida; order Poales; family Poaceae; genus Avena; species Avena longiglumis. The sequence goes on from CP125976.1 coordinate 24,879,653, forward strand.
GGGAACTAGACTATGGAGTCTCTTTTAAGGTCCCTTTGTTTCACCGCAAATGGGTCAACTGAATGGGAAGGGTAAAGATAGACCAGGTTATGCGGAATGACAACAGTGGATCTCAACAATCTTGGTTATAGAGATGAACCATTCGTCTAGCCAATGATGTGTCTCGTGTTTTCTATGTGAAGGACATGTCCTCCATCAAAAAAGAAAAAAATATGCAAACGAATACATCATATGATGATCCAAAGCCACATAGTTCTTTCAGGAAAAGAAACATCGTGGGAATCGAGGGCAAGATGTATATGTCAAGATTATAATAAGTTTGATGAAATTCCGCCCTTCACAAAGGAAAACGACCCAAGCATTCCGTTAAGTAAAGAAGATGCTCCATGGTTACGTCAAGCGGTCATAAGGAATGACATATGCCAAGAAGTTCATGCTCATATTATGTAACTCTAGTTCATGTCTTTTCGGTTTGTGGCTTGACGAAGGATATCTTCGCGGTTTGTGGCCTTTAGTCCCGGTTTTGTGTAGTCTCGCTTTTAATATTAATAAATGTCTTGAGTGTTAGTCCCATTTTGTGGCTGGACCGTGCCTCTATGACCAGTTTTCGAGATGCCGGAGGACTGGGCTCCGTCGGCATCTCCACAAACTGGCGCGATGGTGTCCCGCCTCAAAACCATCTTGCAGCTTGTAACTTCACTAACTAGATCAATACTCCTGAGCTAACTAATTTCACATATTAGGAGTGCCTCTATGACAGTTTCTCGGAGATGCCGGAGGACTGGGCTCAAGGCATCTCCCTCGAAACTGGCCGCAGATGGTGTCCCTCGCCTCAAAACCATCTTGCAGCTTGTAACTTCACTAACTAGATCAATACGCCTCGAGCTAACTAATTTCACATATTAGAGTGCCTTATGACAGTTTCTGAGATGCCGAGGAGGATCGGGCTCCGTCGGCATCTCCTCGAATCTGGCCGTAGTGGTGTCCTGCTCTCTAAAACCATCTTGGAGATGCCTCAAAGCCGGAGGATCGGACTCACAAGGATGCATATTTATAGTACAAGCAGCTCGGCATAATGTCGACACTCACGACATAATGTCGACTCACCCCTATTATTAGTGCCGACTCATTTTAGTCCCGGTTGGTGTCTCCAACCGACTAAAGGTTCATCTTAGTCCCGGTTGGTGACACCATCCGGACAAGGTACAAGCCGCACGGCATAATGTCGACACTCACCCCTATTATTAGTGTTGTTCGCCCACTGTCAATCCCTTTAGTCGGTTTGTGACTACATCCGGACTAAATGTGTGCCGAACAATGATCATGTGTGTGTGGACATTGGTATGTAGAACAATGTTGCAAGAGGAAGTTTTCCTTTTTGTCGCACGGAAAATCCCTTTTCCATTTTCCGAGCGCAAAAAACGGGTCGTTTTGTGAAGTAACCACCAAAATGCCGTTTCAGAATGCTACCGTCCTATTTTCCTAAAATACTAGACCACCTTACATGGACTATATCCCAACCGGTACATCTCAAACCTTTTCGTCCATCCTGGGTAAAAGGACAAATGCTCGCCGAATCGGCAGAAGTGGGTCCGGTTTGTACTACAGTACATGATCTATCGCCTGTGATTTTTGAAAAATCATTTTTAGACTCGCAATATGTGGTTTCTTCAGAGATCCAATGCAAGTTCTAACAATGCCCATCCCTATCTTCATGCACACCGTTCGACCATAGTTAGAAATTCAAATAATTCAAACGGGCATAATAAATTCAAAAAATCCGAACAATGAAAATCCTTGGCGTGGTGTCATATTATGTTACATAGTTGAAAGGAAAAATACGGACTTGGTATATTGATCATGTTTCAAAAACCTTCACAAAATGACCTATCATGTTCGAGGTTTCATGGCTTTCGGTCCAAATGACCGATGTTATGTGCTGAATCACGGCATAGTTTGTGATGTTGTGCCCATATTATGCATGTGTGTGGACATTGGTATGGAGAACAATGTTGCAGGAGGAAGTTTTCCTTTTTGTCGCACGGAAAAGCCCTTTTCCATTTTCCGAGCGCAAAAAACGGGTCGTTTTGTGAAGTAACCACCAAAATGCCGTTTCAGAATGCTACCGTCCTATTTTCCTAAAATACTAGACCACCTTACATGGACTATATCCCAACCGGTGCATCTCAAACCTTTTCGTCCATCCCGGGTAAAAAGGACAAATGTCTGCCGAATCCAGAAGTGGGTCGGTTTGTACTAAGGTACATGATCTATCGCCTGATTTTTGAAAAATCATTTTAGACTCGCAATATGTGGTTTCTTCAGAGATCCAATGCAAGTTCTAACAATGCCCGTCCCTATCTTCATGCACACCGTTCGACCATAGTTAGAAATTCAAATAATTCAAAACGGGCATAATAAATTCAAAAAATCCGAACAATGAAAATCCTTTGCGTGGTGTCATATTATGTTACATAGTTGAAAGGAAAAATACTAGACTTGGTATATTGATCATGTTTCAAAAACCTTCACAAAATGACCTATCATGTTCGAGGTTTCATGGCTTTCGGTCCAAATGACCGATGTTATGTCTGAATCACGGCATAGTTTGTGATGTTGTGCCCATATTATGCATGTGTGTGGACATTGGTATGGAGAACAATGTTGCAGAGGAAGTTTTCCTTTTGTCGCACGGAAAAGCCCTTTTCCATTTTCCGAGCGCAAAAACGGGTCGCTTTGTGAAGTAACCACCAAAATGCCGTTTCGAATGCTACCGCCTATTTTACTAAAATACTAGACCACCTTACATGGACTATATCACAACCGTGCATCTCAAACCTTTTCGTCCATCCCGGTAAAAGGACAAATGTCTGTAGAATCCAGGAAGTGGGTCCGGTTTGTACTACAGTACATGATCTATCGCCTGTGATTTTTGAAAAATCATTTTAGACTCGCAATATGTGGTTTCTTCAGAGATCCAATGCAAGTTCTAACAATGCCCGCCCCTATCTTCATGCACACCGTTCGACCATAGTTAGAAATTCAAATAATTCAAAACGGGCATAATAAATTCAAAAAAATCCGAACAATGAAAATCCTTGGCATGGTGTCATATTATGTTACATAGTTGAAAGGAAAAATACCACTTGGTATATTGATCATGTTTCAAAAACCTTCACAAAATGACCTATCATGTTCGAGGTTTCATGGCTTTCGGTCCAAATGACCGATGTTATGTCTTGAATCACGGCATAGTTTGTGATGTTGTGCCCATATTATGCATGTGTGTGGACATTGGTATGGAGAACAATGTTGCAGGAGGAAGTTTTCCTTTTGTGCAACGGAAAAGCCCTTTTCCATTTTCCTCGAAAAAAAGCGGGTCGTGAAGTTTATAACCAAAAATGCCTTTTTGAATGCTACCGTCCTATTTTCCTAAAATACTAGACCACCTTACATGGACTATATCCCAAACGGTGCATCTCAATCCTTTTCGTCCATCCCGGTAAAAGGACAAATGTCTCTAGATCGGCGGAAGTGGGTCCGGTTTGTACTACAGTACATGATCTATCGCCCGTGATTTTTGAAAAATAATTTTAGACTCAATATGTGGTTTCTTCAGAGATCCAATGCAAGTTCTAACAATGCCCGTCCCCTATCTTCATGCACACCGGTTCGACCATAGTTAGAAATTCAAATAATTCAAAACGGGCATAATAAATTCAAAAAATCCGAACAATGAAAATCCTTAGCGTGGTGTCATATTATGTTACATAGTTGAAAGGAAAAATACGGACTTGGTATATTGATCAAATCCAAACACTTTTATGTTTAAAGTTTTTCTAAATTCCAAATTGATATTAAAAAAATAAAAGTTAATTCATTTTTAATTGTAAATGGTTCATATTTTAATGGTTACATTAATTGTTTTTGAAAACAGAAAATGGTTTTGAATTATTTATTCAAATCCAAACACTTTTTATGTTTAAAGTTTTTCTAAATTCCAAATTGATATTAAAAAAATAAAAGTTAATTCATTTTTAATTGTAAATGGTTCATATTTTAAATGGTTACATTAATTATTTTTTAAAACAGAAAATGGTTTTGAATTATTTATTCAAATCCAAACACTTTTTATGTTTAAAGTTTTTCTAAATTCCAAATTAATTATCATTTAAAAAACAATACAAATTTAAACCCCAAAATAAAAAATTAGTCGGGAACAGAGAGAAAACACCTGAATTTTTTTGAAAACAGGGGAATATGTCCCGGTTGGAGCCACCAACCGACTAAAGACCTCAAGGCCAACGCTGGGCTGAAATTTTGAGTATAGGTCCTACGGTGGCTCCAACCGACGTATGCCACCAACCGACTAAAGGTCCTTCCTTTATAATCGCGACGCTTCTTCTTCTTCCCTTCTCCATTCTCACCCAACACGCCAAGCATAGAGACGCCGCCGATCCCGGACCGGCAGGCTGCCCCATCCTTGGCCCGGTGTCGCCACGACCGCCGCCCACCCTTCATCTCCGTCCATCGCTGCGCCGCGATCCTCCGTACCAGCGCCGGCCCTCCGTCTGCCAGCACCGCGCCGCCTCCATCCTCCACGTGCCAGTAGCCTCGCGCCTACCGCCGCCACCTCGGTAATACCGCCTCATCACCGCCGCCAGGTCGCCACCGTCGCCACCGAGGCCCCTTTTTAGTTTTTAGTTGATTTTGGTGTTGATTATTTTAGGTGTATTAGTTGTTAGATGATTTATTTGTTAGATGATTTAGTTGTTAGATGATATAGGTGTATTTAGATGATGTAGATGATTTAGGTGTATTTAGATGATGTAGATGATTTAGTTGATGATTATTTTAGGTGTATGTGTAGATGATTATTTAGTTGTTAGATGATTTCGTTGTTAGATGATTTAGTTGTTTGGTTATAACTCGACGCCTTGCCGCTCGGCTCGATTTGAGGCGACGCCCGTGACCAAGAAGGAGCGGCGCCGCCTCTCTCTAACGCGCGGTGAGCCTCTGCACCTCCCAGTGCCCTCCGTTTGCCCGCTTGCTTGTTGTAGCCGCCACAGCGCCGTCCCCGGTGAGCACCCGACGGTGGCCGCCGAGATGATGTCACCCCGGCGTCACGCTGACGTGGCCCACGGGCCCGCTGACCTTTGACCACCACGGTGGCTTGCTGATGTGGCATAGGGCCCAGCACTCAGTGACAGTGGCTAGGTTCTGTCTTGGTAAAAAAAAACCCAACCCTTTGCTGATGTCATATTGACACAGTAATTCAATTTTAAATGATTTAATAATTCCGAAATTGATATAAACTTGTAAATTCAATATCTTTTATTTATAAGTCGAAAAATACAAATAATATATCAAATTGTTCAAAAATGAAACCTATCTATTTATCCTATAATCATGCATTGTTCAACAATTTAAATGACAAGTATAATTAGAAGAACAAATGCACCCTCTCATATGTTCCGAGTTTCCGAGTTAGGTTTTCACCCGTTTAACCCCGATTAAATCGTCGAGCATGTCTTAGGGTTACATTCCAATGCAATTAACTTGTCATATCATCATTTGCTTGAGCATTGCATCGATGCCATGTGTTGATTGTTTCCCTTTCTTTCGGTGTTTCGATTATTAGGTTTATTATTAGTTAGGTATTATTAGGTTTATTAATTAGTTTGGTATTATTGGTCTTGCCCCATCGGTCACCAATGTGGGTAGCTGCACCGATTCACATTGCCATCACTGTGGTTAGATAAGGAATCATTAATACCCTTAGGTGCATGTGGGTTCCTCTCATATGCATCGGAGGTTTCTCGAACTAGGTTACACCCTCGAACTCCGAATATTGATAATCGTTGATTTTAGCTAGAGTTACCTATCTACTACACGGTTTCCTTTTGTAGCTAGGTTTAGGTTTCTCTTCATTTTATTATTGTGTATGTATATATCGGTTTCTCCTTAACTTTCTCCTTTAGCCGCTTTGACTTATTCGCTTTTCCACCTATGCGTAAAATATGGATCCACACGCCGAGACGAAGAAAAGGAAGAGTTGATCCAAGGTGTGATCCGTGGGGAAGATAATTTAGACGTATCAACGTCGAACAACTCCGTGAGGGTGATCCTCTTTTACGGAGTAGACAACTTGTTTGAGTTTGAAGGTGTTGCCTTCCGCGAGGGAGAAGGCGATGCCTTGTGTAACCGAGAAGACTATCGCCCGGCGAGGTGCATGTAATATAAATCAATTCATTAATTAATCATCTGCTATCTATATAGAAATAGTAACGATGATCTTTCTTCTTTAGCCCTCCGGATCAAGGAATCCATTGAATGAGCGACGAGGCCCAACCAAAAGTTGGAAGACCATGAGAGGTTCAGGATCAAGATGTCGTAGACGGCAGAATCGACCGCTTCCGAAGTTGTCGCAACCAAATTTGTGGCACAATGCGGAGTAATCGTTAGGGACTTAATCCCGATCACCATTAGAAATTGGAATAGGCCTGCTAATGCGGATGAAGAGGGAACATGTTTATTTGTCCCTAACCACGCCAAAGATTTATCGTGGAAGAGGCTCATGGTTAATTTCAAACTACCGAAGATAGAGCTGGATCCAAATGCGGAGGATCCATTGAGGACGCCTTACAACATGGGAGAGCCATGGAGGCTAAGGTCGTGGAGTGGGCTTTGAAGAAGATGGCCCATGTTTCACCAACTCGGAAGAAAAGATTGCACCTTGACTATGTCGTGAAAGAGAAGACTCGATTTCAAGAAGACTCGGTTTGAGAAGATAAAACCATTCTGGCTGAGTTTGTGGAATACAAGACATCGAAAAAGCTAAGGAAATGTCGCAAAGAATAAGCTGAATGTCGCTAACAAGAAGTATCACCATACTATGGGGCAAGGTGGCTACAGGTGGCATTCCTAAGTGGGAGAAACTTGAGCAGAACTGCGTGATAAAATATCACCCGCAGATGTATTTATTGGGTAGAACGCAAGGAATTGGTTTTACGGGCATGGGGCACGTTGGACTCGGAAGGGAGGTGTATATATACCATACATATAATAAGACCCTTGCCAATCGAGAGGATGAGAAAAGCAAGAAGGTCTGTTAAAGATGGGGACTTCATTCCCGATAGAGAGAATGATGAGCTCACACTGCCTTGGAAATAAGGAACATGATGGACGAACACGAGGCACAATAGGCTCCCAATCATGGAGGACTGGGTTTCAAGAGAGGAAGAAATATCCCGATAGAAGCCGTCGAGGAGTAAGGACAGGCGGCTTGAAGCAGAAAGTCGAAGAGCGAATGCGTTTAATTGAAGAACGATTAAAGCAACAACAAGATGAAATTAACTCACTTAAAGAGCAAAGTACTACGGCGCCCCATCTCAAGAAGACACTTTGCATTCGATGCTACCGCCTATCGAATAATCGAAAAGCATGTGGCTTCCACCGAGGTCCCGGTGATGACAATGGCGATGCCGATGATGCACCGACGATGGCTCCTGCTATACCCAGTGGATGATATCACGAGATGACACACCGCGAGCTACATGTCAAAGTTGTGAACATATCAATGAAGGTGGCGGCTATGCCTTACCAATTGGACCCACACCAACTTACCACCGTTCGTTCCGAGGGCTACGTTGTTGTCGGCGTGGATGAAATCATGCCCACCTTTGAGGTTTTGGATCTTCACTACCCCGCGGTGAAGGGGATGTGATCGGCTGTGTGACGCAAAAACGCCACCATTCTATGGTCAAGGATTGTATCGCTTCAAATCACACGCCAAGGCCATCTTCGCCGCCGCCTCACCCGCTCCAGCCGAGGTCGCCGCCGCCGCGGCAGCCGCCTTCGTCGCCTCGCCCGCCGCCTCACCCGTCTCGTGCAGCCATCGCCGGGAGCCATCGCCGCCTCGGGATAAAAAGCGAAGCGCATCGCCATCGCGGCATCGTTTATCGCCAAACGTAAACAAGAGCCTCTTCCAAAAGTACCAACGGTTCCTCCCAAGAGAGCTTATGATCAGATCTGAAGAGGAGACCGCTCGGGTTGATGCGGAAACGACAGTTTTTCGCTAAGTCGAGGCGGCCGAAAGAGCGAGTTCCCAAAGACCAAAGAAGAAAAAGGCAAAGTGTTGAAAATGCTAAAGACTCTTCATCAACCCGAGCCAAAGCTGTCATCGACTATGAGCGTTCTATTCTCAAGTCACATGCGCACAAAAAGCCTCAAGAGCAAGATCGATGCAAGCGGAAATCTGCCCAGCTGGAGAACAAGCAAACAGACTTGCGCCTCTCAAGGTGATTTCTCAAACCAATGTGGGGTCGAGCAAATATGGGGTCAAGAGCAAGATGATCCGTAGGTAGTTGCACACGGAGAAGCCGCCGCTGCTCAAGGTATGAGTATTGCACAAGATTTATCCCGCTTAGAGTTCTTCCCGTGAGTGAAGTAGCATACAAATACCAAGACGGCAAACCTCTCGTCAAACCCGAGGAGGTAAATAATCTTTCAACAAAATGCGAAGATTGCATAACTGGTACATGCACGCCACAAGTGCCGGGCTAACTGGATAGTGCCGAGGGTTACAAAAAGCATCATGGGAAAGAAAGTGATGACATGATATCCATTGAATTTGTTGAGCTATTTCAATTATTCAATCAAGACGCCTTGGACAAATCGCTCATCGATTGCCTATTGTGCGTAAGTACTAATTCTGTAATTAACTTAGTCTCCAGCTATCTCACTTTGTTTATTGCATGTATATAATCATACTGTAATATGCGTAATGAAGATTCTCGAATGCAGCAGAGGACAAATCTATGATATTGGCTTCATTGACCCATATTGGGTTCATGAAGCTAATCTCAAAATAAGCCCCTGTGATACGGAGGATAATATAGTACGCAAGTAAGGTTTCAAGAAACCAAAAGGGAAATACTTTTTCCTTACAACTTCGAGTGAGTGTTATTGTCTTGTATACACTTTCTATTTCGCTTACTCGATGTTAAGTATATAATTGATTAGTTATGCATTCGCAGCTTCCACTATATTCTGTTAATCATTCAACTTGACAAAGGGCGTACTAGTCATGGACTCGAAACATAAACCCTTGAGACGTGGAAGGACATGCAGATACTTCTCCAGCGGTAATTCTAATCATTACGACACTATATTGGCAACGTCGTGAATTTTATGATATCAAGTACTTAATAACTTTTATTCGCTTTTCACGGGCAGCTTGGAAACGGTTCACCAAGAAGGCTAGGGTGTTTGGAAAGAGGATCTTACATTTCAACCACTAGATGTAAGCACCACTAGCTATATCCGCGCATCTCTTTGATTCTAGTTTTGATACGCTTATTATCATGCTTGATTATTATTTTGATTGAACTATGTTCTTGTGAAGTGCGACACGGGGACGGTAACAATCTCTGTGGATACTATGTTTGCGAAGTTCATCCGCAGACGTGCGATGAGAAGGGCAGAAATTTAGAGCAACTCCATTATGTAAACAATTTCTATAGTTTTATTTTCAAACAAATTGTGTTTAGTTTCATTCATATAGACTCCTTTTTAAATCAGATCGAACGTCTACGGACGGTCTTCGCCAAAGGATCGCGTCACGAGCAATTCAGGAGGAATTGGCGGATTCTTGGATGCAGAAGTCCTAGACCCGAAAGGGGAGTACTATTCGCTGTGTATAGACAATAGGGATTGTAAAATAGCAACTCGATCCGTATAGACAAGGGAATACTTTTGTATGTAGTGCATGAACTCGATCCGTGTATTGAATGTAATATTGTCATGATGATCTTGTGTAATATAAGGTTCCTTCATTGATAAGTGCAAAACACTAAATAAACAATAAAACAACCTAAATGAATTCTACGCGGCACAAAAAGTGGCGAAATGCTGCCGCGGCAACAAAATGTGCAATGAATTCTACGCATGCAGAAATGGGCCAAATCGCCATGGCAGAAGGTTATTAGTCCCGGTTCAGATATTACGAACCGACTAAAGCCCTCCTCGCACGTTGCAGCTGCCACGTGTATGATCTTTTGTCCCGGTTGGTGGGGCAACCGGGACTAAAGGTTCGGGCTTTAGTCCCGATTGCCCCGTCCCGGTTGGGAAACCGGGACTAATGCCGCTTACCAACCGGGACGCATGGGGTTGTTTCCACCAGTGTGATTCATAAATAAATTGGAGGTTGTTACATTCTATTCTTTTAATTACACCATAGAAAAGACGCAACAAATATTTGTCTGTATCAAGATTGCTTCCAACAGATAATATAATTTGTGTACACAATAAATAGTGTTTGTTTCCAAACAAACAATTGCTTCTATTAACGTGGGTTGTAAGAAAACATATAATTTTCTTCCATTTGAAACAATATATGCTTCAGTGAAAGAAATATTTGCTTCCTATATACAGAGGACATAATTTTCTTCCAAATAAAATAGATTTTGCCTCAAGTAATATCATAATTTCCTTCTACATACAATAGGAATCAATCATAGGGTGTATCTCATCTAGCATGATGCCCACGGTCCATCTCTCATAGCAATGACACATGCACGCCGACGAGGAACATCAGAGTTGTTGATGACTTGCAATGGCGACCTCATGTCACTTCTGGTAACCCTCCCTACTTCTGGAGTTCCTACACCCGCTGGTACACCGTCCTGCTTCCGACATCATAAAGAAATTGCTCGCTCCACCGGTGGTGCTTCACACACGAGAAATCAACCAGCAAAATCTCGATGTGCTCATCATGAACATTCTTATAGCCAAAAGGTAATATGTAAAGTGTCGACTTGAAACATGAGCAGATATATGAGAAAATATAGGAAGCATGGGGCAATGTTAAAAAAAATACTATGTTACTGATAATTTAAACAACAAATAGAAGAAATGTAGAAGCATGGTTCTATTTATGAAAACAAGGTAGAAGCATGGTTCTATTTATGAAAACTTATAGAAAGAAACAGATACAACTTTGGAAGCATTAGTGTTATGTATACTATCTTAACATAAACTAGTACTATGTACCACGTAAAATCTTTGAAGCTTGAAACATAGCTAGTACCAGGCGAACAATATTTAAATTACATTGGTGTTGAAACTGATAATACCAAGAATCTAAAAGGGAGAAGCATGGTTATATGAAGAAATACAATGTACATGTGAAGCGCAATAATTTCAAAGCAATGATTAGCCACCGCAAAACGACTCTTCACCATACAATCTGGTTCGCATCCTTCACCATATTGGAGATGTGTGCTGCAACTAGAGCTCGGAAGCATGCAACAATATTATATTGTTGAAACTTATGTAGAAGCAAAAAAAATGTTTATGCAGCTTATAGAAACAAAAATTCAGTAGTTATGAAACATATGAACAATAACTAGGAAGCATGAAACAATAGAAGCATCGGTTTGTTTGTGCGCAACATACTACAATATACGTAGAAGCAGACAAATTTGAAAAGTACAATATACAATGGTTGCTCCCAATCCAAATACATCATCATGTCATAATTCTTGAGAAACATGGTATACTCGAAGCATGAGTATAAACTCCACATAGCAAAACAAGCATCTCACTGAAGCATATAAAAATATACATGGACCAGCTAGTAAAATTGATTTCATATGGTAGCCTACCAGATCACGGAAAGCAGCAAAACATGAAGCGCATCAAAGCCAAACATTGGTACCGTGTCTCTGTACAAAGAACACTAGCAGATGCAAGAGATGGCCACATGGATATGTAAGGGAATCCATGGATTTAATGTCTGAAAATGCAGTAAAAAGGAACACAATGAGATCTAGATCAGCGGATATTACCCTCTTCCAGAGGGATCGAGATGGCTCCAGTCAGCGGTTGAAGCAGCCAACGAACAACTCCCTCGGACAGATCGAAGCCCGGGTGAAAGAACATGTGGGCCCCCATGTGTGGTTTTGGTAATTAATGACAATCTTTATGCACTAATGTGTGTATTAAGTTGTACTTGTAGGAATTGTCCATTGGCATCGCTTGGAGCATATGTTGGCTTCAAGGTCGATGAAATGCGAAGAAGATATGTTTTGCAAGATCAATATGCGCCATCTACATAATATATCATGTTTGATGCTTGCCATCCTCGGTGATCATGGATCGATGATGAGGAATTAAGAAAGGCGTTCCATCTTGAGAAGTGCAAGATTGTCTACATCGAGCTCAAGTGGAATGCTCAAGGCAAAGGTATAATCTTGATAGGTTTTCCCTTTTGTCGGTCTCTTGTTGTGTGTAGGAGACCGGGTTTAGGATAGATAACCGTACTATCAAGAGGGGCTCTCGAATGAGTAACTCGTTCACTTTGTTCGGAGAGAGCTCAAACCTTTGAATATTTGCATCATCATATTTGGTTGTTATTTGGTCTTATCCATGTGAGGATATAGAGCTTGTGGTAATCTCCATAACAAGCTCTTGTTCATCAAAATCGGATCTTCCGTATGTATCTTGTTGCGATTTTGATCTTGGCGGCTTTTCGGTTTCTCACCAAGTGAGGTATCTCACATTATTATACATGATACATTATCACTTGGTGATAACCAATATTTTCACCTTTCATAGGGCAGCTCATGTCGTCCTTTTTCCAACGCAATTGGAATCGGGTCAATCGGAGTTACCAATCAAAAGTTATAGAGGTTTGAATTTTCCTAGGTACCAAAATGCGGTAGTACCGCATTTTAGTACCTAGCGCGGTGTGGCATCCCGCAAAACCACTACTAGAAAATCGCGTTGAATTTGTGCATTGCGTCGTCATCATCATGCATTGTTTGCCAAAACTAAGTTTGCAAAACCCGTCTTTGTTTTCTAAACGCCCATCTTTATTCAAACGCCAAAACCCCGGGGCTCCGGAGTATTTTGTTTTGTTGCATTCGGGTTGCAAACGGCCCAATGAATTAAATAAAAGATTTAATTTGTTTTAGTAGGGGCAGTCGAACGGGCCGTTTTAGCCCGAACGACCACCCCATATTTTAAAAACGGTCCACCCTGCAACCGCCCCTAAATCCTAAACTCACCCACTAGTCTACCCAACCCACCCTGGCCACCTCACCCCAACCTATAGGCTTGCGCCACCTCACCCTCTCCCTAACCCTCACCCAACCCAGCGCTGACACGTGGCCTAGCCTCCCTCTCCACTCAACCCACCAACCCCCCAAACCCACCCAGCCGGTCCACCTCTGGGCCCCACCCCATCAACCCACTTGACACTGGCCACAGCCTCCTCCTCTCTGGCATGGGCCGCTCTGCCGGGTCCCGCGCAACCGCCCACTCCCTCCAAACCGACCAAGTCCCACTCCCCTGGGCCCCACCGACCGACCCCTGCCCTGTTCCTCTTCCTCCTCCTCCCTCTTCCCCCACCAACCTTGCCTCCTCTCCCCATCCCCGACGCAGCCCTCCCCAGCTCACACCCTGGCCCGCTCGACCCCTCCACCGGTCTCCCTCCAGCTTCCCAGGCCACCCGCGCCGCTTCCACCTACCCCGCACCCTGTCTCCCTCCTCCCGCTAGCTCGCTCGCCTCCTTCCCTGAGCACCACCTCGCCGCCTTCCCTTCTCCCCCCGCGTGCTGGCCGCCGGCACAGAGCCGCCTCGCCCGGCTGCCTCGCCCGCCGCCCCTGAGTCAGCCCGTCGCCCGACGCGCCAGTCGCCGAGCCCTCCTCCAACCTCGCCGCCCAGGTGCTCCTACCACCCAGCGCCCGCCGCCCGCCGCTCAGCATCCCAAGACCCGTCGCCGCCTCTCCGCCTGAAGGCAGCCGAGCTCTGCGAGCTCGCAGCGGCAAGCGCCACTCCCGTCCGCGGGCCTCCGCCGCCGTCCCCTTCAAGCTCGACGCCGCCCGTCGCCTCCCCGCTCGGCCGCGCCCGCGTAGGCTGCAACCGCGCCAGGGACCCCGCCACCGCACCACCCTCGCCCAGGCGCCCTCCCAGATCGCGTGCGCCCTCTGTCGCCAGCGCTGGCCCCTTCCCGCGCTCTGCTGCCGCGCCCGCTCGCGAACCTCCTCGCCCGGCCGCTCCCGCAGCCCCCTCCGAGGTCGCCCGCGTCCCCGAGCGCCCCGGCCCGTCCGCTGTCCGTCGCGTGCGCCTGGGAGCCCTCCTCGTGGCCGTCCCTTGAAGCGGCCCGTTTGCGAGTATCTGTGGGCCGAGACCGCCGTTCTGCTAGCTACAAGACCTGCTCATGGCGTGGATATGATGTTCGTGTGGAGATTGCTGGAGGCCAGCGGAAGACCGAGCCGGAACCAAGTCTGCCTTGACAAGCGATCCAAGATCTTCACCGTAGCCGCCAAGTTCGCCGTCTGGGACGACGCTGCCTTCAACATGAACCGCCATGAACTTCTTCCCGGATCCGAAGACCGTGGACGCCAAGTTCCCGGGTTCAAAGGCGACCAGAACCCCGATCCGGAACGCCAAGATCTTCCCCTCGGAACATCGGAATGCCCCCGGACGGCAAGACCGACCCCGTGGGACCCGGCAAGACCTTCGCGATGACGAGAACGACACCGACCCGGAAGATCCGATGCGCCCCGACACCGACCCAAGTCCGGCTTCCTGGAACGACAAGATCTACCCCGATCCGAAGACCCTAGATCCCGGAGTCCGAGAACGAACCCGTCGAACCCTAGACCCCGAACCCCGGAACCAAGATCGTCGAGACCCCTCTGATGTGTGCACCCTTTTCCCGGACCCTATTTTATAACATGATATCAACTTGTTGCATATTTAATTGTCAATCCCGCATACATAGCATTGGTTTGGGGGCCTTATGCCGATTCACCTAATAATTAAACATGGGGCCCATATGCGGGCAAATCTAGCCTTATATTGGCCTCATTTAAACATGTGTAGCAAACCGATTCCATCTGTTGTCTTGCTAAACAACATTTAATTGCGGGGCTCCTAAATCACATGAACCACCTAATTAATTGTCGGGACCCCGGTTCCGCTTAATATGACCTAATTGCATCGCACCTTTGCCATGCCATACATCATACATGCATCATGCCGATCTTCTGCCGTGTATTAAATAGTGCATCCGGTGTTTATTCTAGTGTTTTGCTTCTTCGCGGATAAGGCCGTTGAGTTGATGTGAGCTTCGTTCCGATCTTCGGTCGAACCCTTCGACAATGTTTTCAGGCGAGCATCTCCCCCTTTCTACCTATCTTACTTTTATAGTATTTACTTCCCTCCCGTTGATCTTTGCTATCTGTGTTGCGATGCTCTAGTTTTTCGTTCCCGTGTTATCCCTCGCAGCCATATACAGCCTTGGTCACATCCTAATACCTGTTGTTTGGTAGATAGCTGGACCCGCGTGTCGTAGTCGCTTGCTCAACTGTTTTGCTTGTCGGCTAGTACCACCCTTGTTGGAGAATTGCCGCATGTTGACGTTGGAGATGATCATGGTTTACTTATTGTTCACTTTACTTTCTGTTTAACAACTAAAATTGAATTAAGCAGAGGCATCGGTGGGTGATAGGTAAGATTTGGTTTCCGAACGCCCACTTGTGTCCGTAGGACCGAGTTCTTGACACTGTTAGAGATCGAGCGCGCTAACCACAGGTGGGGAGATATGGGCCCCCCATTGATAATTACCTGATTCCAAAGTACTGTACTGGGGGCCACAAACTAGTTTGAGGTTTTATTTACGATCCTGTACTTATGCCATGCTTTACTGCTTTATTTACGATTGTGCGACAGATAGCACACTGTACTGTTTAGGATCGGGACACGATTCCGCGGTGCCGACAGTCCCCGTTTGGGGATTTGCTGTCGTGCACAGCCGTCCACCCAAACCCTGAGACCGTTTCGGAGACCGGCCGACTCCGTTGCGGGTGTCGACTCGGTGGGGTGGCCCCCCGTACTTGCTTTGTGTCTGGGAACGTCGTGACTTAGGCCCCGCCGACATACCGATGGGTGTATGTTAACTGATCTGGCAAAAAGGGTCGAAGTGCCTGTGGATACTTTGGTGCACCCCTGCAGGGTTAAATCTTTTCGAGAAGCCGTGTCCGCGGTTATGGACGACTTGGAGCACAGTGTCTGATCATAGACAACTATAACTAAAGTTCTTGTTTTAAATTGACTTGTTTCCGATATGACTAGTAACCAGCTTCACTACAACGGAATGGCTAAGTAAAAGAACCAACAACTGCTGGGTTTGAGGTTATCTCATGATAATTGTATCTGACTAGTAAGTGATGCCACTATAACGGAATGACTAACTAAAAGTGCCCACTGCTTACTTTATCAGGACGATGATCTAAACCTGACTAGTAAAGTGCCGCAACTTTAACTGATTGAGTAAAACTGCCAACTGTGTGCGTTCCTCGGTTGACTTCCTCGTTTGGTCTCGAGGGGGAAACGCCAGGATGAGTTTGTTTGGTGGTAGTCTCAGGTTGGATCCGAATAGGTCTTTCTCACCCCTCTCTGATAGCCGCCAGTTATATCGAGTCTCTATAGGTTGTTTAGTGCATGCTGCCGCTGCCGCTCAGTCCACCATACCTATGTAGGCGAGGACCGCCGAATTCTAGCCTCGCCGTGTCGGCCTCGATCTTGGCTCCTTCTTTTTCCTTGCCCTTTGTCGGCACCTTTTGTTTAAGCAGGTTTTGAGATCGACGCCGTTAGCGGTTACCTTCTTTCGGCTTGGCACAGGCGGTTATGGACACCATTGGTTATTCTTCGGGCTCTTAGCCCCATTTGCATCTTGTCCGTAGGCGGACGCTCCCTCTTTCAAGGTGATTTGGATCTTTGTACCGTATATCGTATTCTTGACTCTTTGAGTCATTGTTGTATATATCTGTCATGGGTCCCATCGAGGATGTTGTGTAATGTTATTACTTTGTTTTTCCACCATGCGAAAGTGCTGGTGAGCACCTTGAATCGTTCTATGCGGGTTTGGCGATTTACGCTAAAACTTGCATAGGGCCGATCGAGGGTGTTCTGAGTGGTATCGAGCTCGGCGGTTGCGATACCCCAAGTCCAAACTCAGAGGATAACCTAGCTAACGGCCGAAGTAGAGTGTCAAAACTATTTTTGCAAAATCGGTTGGATAGTTCTGGCTAGGTCTGATTTTACTCCTTATCCCTCTGCTGTTCTCCTCTTACCTCGACGTGTTTTAAATCTGCTCTCTTATCTTTTCTTCGAGTCCAGGATTTCTCGTGGTTGGGTTTCCGTCGTACCTTTAGGGTTTCGCTTCCTCCTCTGATAACGGTGTTCTACCATCCGATGTTCAAGCTGCCTGAGGAATCCGTCTACGGTGTTACCATCCTGTATTCCTTGTTTGTGCCATCCGGTGTTTTCCGACGCGATATCCTCTCGCCTCCGATGCAGAGTCTGCATCACTCCTTTGATCCGAACCTCGCTTGTCGAGATCTTCAGTCTGAATCCGAGGGTTGGTTGCATGATCTGTCTATTCGTATACAGAGTAATGCTTTGAGTGCGGGATGGAGTCGCGACCATACCACTACTCTTATCATTTGCTCGGTATATTGAATGGTGGATCGATGCAATTCTACTCCTTCCATGGGAGTTAGAGGTGACCTTACCTTTAACTTCATCCGTTGTTTATCCGGAGTGTTCTCTTGACGACAGGGACAACGACCCCTTGTTAGTGGTGTCGCGAGGATCTTCCCGAAGCGAGAAGACGCAGATCGCCGACCTTCCTTCCGGTACCATGAGGCGGATCTCGAGGGCGAGATCCCTTGTTAGTGGTGTCGAATTGTGGCATCCCGCAAAACCACTACTAGAAAATCGCGTTGAATTTGTGCATTGCGTCGTCATCATCATGCATTGTTTGCCAAAACTAAGTTTGCAAAACCCGTCTTTGTTTTCTAAACACCCATCCTTTTCAAACGCCAAAACCCCGGGGCTCCGGAGTATTTTGTTTTGTTGCATTCGGGTTGTAAACGGCCCAATGAAATTAAATAAAAGATTTAATTTGTTTTAGTAGGGGCAGTCGAACGGGCCGTTTTAGCCCGAACGACCACCCCATATTTTAAAAAACGGTCCACCCTGCAACCGCCCCTAAATCCTAAACTCACCCACTAGTCTACCCAACCCACCCTGGCCACCTCACCCCAACCTATAGGCTTGCGCCACCTCACCCTCTCCCTAACCCTCAACCAACCCAGCGCTGACACGTGGCCTAGCCTCCCTCTCCACTCAACCCACCAACCCCCCAAACCCACCCAGCCGGTCCACCTCTGGGCCCCACCCCATCAACCCACGCACACCTGGCCACACGGCCCCTCCTCCTCCACTGTCAGGGGCCCGCTGCCCAGTCCCTCATGCCCGCTCCCACTCCCCTCAAACCGACCAAGTCCCACTCTGGCCCCACCGACCCCACCCCTGCCCCTGTTCCTCTTCCTCCTCTCCTCCCTCTTCTTCCCCCCCACCGCACGCGCCTCCTCTCCCCATCCCCGACGCAGCCCTCCCCAGCTCACACCCTGCGGCCCTTTCTCCCCTCGCCACGTCTCCTCCAGCTTCCCAGGCCACCCGCCGCTTCCACCTGCACCTGTCTCCTCCTCCGCTAGCTCGCCTCCTTCCTGAGCACCACCTCGCCCTCGCCTTCCCCTTCTCCCCGCCCGCGTGCACCGCGCACGGCCGTACCGCCCTCGCCACTGCCTCGCCGCCCGCCCTGAGTCGAGCCCGCGGCCCCGTCGCCCGATCGCGCCCAGTCGCCGCCGCCCTCCTCCAACCTCGCCGCCCCAGGTGCTCCTACCACCCCGCCGCCAGCGGCCGCTCCGCCCATGGCATCCCGCCGTCGCCCCTCTCCGCCCCAAGGCCAGGCTCTGAGCTCACCCGGCAGCGCCCGCTTCCCATTGCGGGCCTCATGCCGTCCCCTTCAAGCTCGGCCGCCCGTCGCCTCCCCGCTCGGCCCGCGCGTAGGCCCAGACTGCAACCAGCAGGGACCCGCTGCCACCGCACCACCCTCGCCTCAGGCGCCTCCCAATGATGCCCGGCGCCCTCTGTCGCCCGCGGCTGTGCTGGCCCCCTTCGCGCTCTCTGCGGCGTCCGCCTCGCGGGCCTCCTCGCCCCGGCCGCCCCGAGCTCCCCGCGCGGCCCCCTCCGGCCGAGGTCGCCCGCGTCCCCGAGCGCCCCGGCCCGTCCGCTGTCCGTCGCGTGCGCCTGGGAGCCCTCCTCGTGGCCGTCCCTTGAAGCGGCCCGTTTGCGAGTATCTGTGGGCCGAGACCGCCGTTCTGCTAGCTACAAGACCTGCTCATGG
Organism: Avena longiglumis; assembly: GCA_030063025.1. Classification (NCBI taxonomy): domain Eukaryota; kingdom Viridiplantae; phylum Streptophyta; class Magnoliopsida; order Poales; family Poaceae; genus Avena; species Avena longiglumis. Next base: position 24,898,917 of record CP125976.1, read on the forward strand.
CGTGGATATGATGTTCGTGTGGAGATTGCTGGAGGCCAGCGGAAGACCGAGCCGGAACCAAGTCTGCCTTGACAAGCGATCCAAGATCTTCACCGTAGCCGCCAAGTTCGCCGTCTGGGACGACGCTGCCTTCAACATGAACCGCCATGAACTTCTTCCCGGATCCGAAGACCGTGGACGCCAAGTTCCCGGGTTCAAAGGCGACCAGAACCCGATCCGAACGCCAAGATCTTCCCGGAACGGAATGCCCCGACGGCAAGACCGACCCGTGGGACCGGCAAGACCTTCAGCGATGGCGAGAACGACACCGACCCGGAAGATCCGATGCGCCGACACCGACCAAGTCCGCTTCGAACGACAAGATCTACCCGATCCAAGACCTAGATCCCGGAGTCCGAGAACGAACCCGTCGAACCCTAGACCCCGAACCCCGGAACCAAGATCGTCGAGACCCCTCTGATGTGTGCACCCTTTTCCCGGACCCTATTTTATAACATGATATCAACTTGTTGCATATTTAATTGTCAATCCCGCATACATAGCATTGGTTTGGGGGCCTTATGCCGATTCACCTAATAATTAAACATGGGGCCCATATGCGGGCAAATCTAGCCTTATATTGGCCTCATTTAAACATGTGTAGCAAACCGATTCCATCTGTTGTCTTGCTAAACAACATTTAATTGCGGGGCTCCTAAATCACATGAACCACCTAATTAATTGTCGGGACCCCGGTTCCGCTTAATATGACCTAATTGCGCCCTTTCTTTTGCCATGCCATACAGCATACATGCATCATGCCGATCTTCTGCCGTGTATTAAATAGTGCATCCGGTGTTTATTCTAGTGTTTTGCTTCTTCGCGGATAAGGCCGTTGAGTTGATGTGAGCTTCGCCCCGATCTTCGGTTGAACCCTTCGACAATGTTTTCAGGCGAGCATCTCCCCTTTTCTACCTATCTTACTTTTATAGTATTTACTTCCCTCCTGTTGATCTTTGCTATCTGTGTTGCGATGCTCTAGTTTTCGTTCCCGTGTTATCCCTCGCAGCCATATACAGCCTTGGACACATCCTAATACCTGTTGTTTGGTAGGTAGCTGGACCCGCGTGTCATAGTCGCTTGCTCAACTGTTTTGCTTGTCGGCTAGTACCACCCTTGTTGGAGAATTGCCGCATGTTGACATTGGAGATGATCTTGGTTTACTTATTGTTCACTTTACTTCCTGTTTAACAACTAAAATTGAATTAAGCAGAGGCATCGGTGGGTGATAGGTAAGATTTGGTTTTCCGAACGCCCACTTGTGTCCCGTAGGACCCGAGTTCTTGACACTGTTAGAGATCGAGCGCTAACCACGGTGGGGAGATATGGGCCCCCATTGATAATTACCTGATTTCAAAATCTTGTCTTGGGGGCCTAAACTAGTTTGAGGTTTTATTTACGATCTGTACTTATGCCATGCTTTCTTGCTTTATTTACGATTGTGCGACGATAGCACCCTGTCTGTTTAGGATCGGGACGATTCATGCCGAAGCGGTCCCGTTTGGGGATTTCTGTCGTGCAGGCCGTATACCCAAACCCCGAGACCGTTTAGGAGACCGGCCGACTCCGTTCGGTGTCGACTCGGTGGGGTGGCCCCGTGCTTGCTTTATGGTGCGGGAACGTCGTGACTTAGGCCCCGCCGACATACCGATGGGTGTATGTTAACGATCGCAAAAGGGTCAAGTGCTGTGGATACTTTGGTGCACCCTAGGGTTTAATCTTTTCGAGAAGCCGTGTCATGGTTATGGACGACTTGGAGCACAGTGTCTGATCATAGACAACTATAACTAAAGTTTACTGTTTTAAATTGACTTGTTTCCGATATGACTAGTAACCAGCTTCACTACAACGGAATGGCTAAGTAAAAGAACCAACAACTGCTGGGTTTGAGGTTATCTCATGATAATTGTATCTGACTAGTAAGTGATGCCACTATAACGGAATGACTAACTAAAAGTGCCCACTGCTTACTTTATCAGGACGATGATCTAAACCTGACTAGTAAAGTGCCGCAACTTTAACTGATTGAGTAAAACTGCCAACTGTGTGCGTTCCTCGGTTGACTTCCTCGTTTGGTCTCGAGGGGGAAACGCCAGGATGAGTTTGTTTGGTGATAGTCTCAGGTTGGATCCGAATAGGTCTTTCTCACCCCTCTCTGATAGCCGCCAGTTATATCGAGTCTCTATAGGTTGTTTAGTGCATCTTTGCCGCTCGATCCACCATACCTATGTGGCGAGGACCGCCAATTCTAGCCTCGCGTGTCTTGGCCTCGATCTTGACGCTCCTTCTTTTTCCTTGCCCTTTGTCGGCACCTTTTGTTTAAGCAGGTTTTGAGATCGGCGCGTTAGCGAGGTTACCCTTCCGCTTGGGCGGGGGTTATGGACACCATTGGTTATTCTTCAGGGCTCTTAGCCCCATTTGCATCTTGTCCGTGGCGGACGCTCCCTCTTTTCAAGGTGATTTGGATCTTTGTACCGTATATTCGTATTCTTGACTCTTTGAGTCATGTTGTATATCTCTTACGTAGGTCCCATCGAGGACTGTTGTGTAATGTTATTACTTTGTTTTTCCACCCGCGAAAGTGCTGGTGAGCACCTTGAATCGTTCTATCGGGTTTGGCGATTTACGCTAAAACTTGCATAGGGCGATCGAGGGTGTTACACGGCAAGAGGTTTTGGCAAGTTTCAATGCCTTTGCCCTAGGTACCAAAATGCGGTAGTACCGCATTTTAGTACCTAGCACGGCAAGGTTTTGACAAGTTTCCAAAAGCCCTTTGCCGGGTACCAAAAAGCGGTAGTCCGCATTTAAGTACCTAGCAGCGGAAGGTTTTTACTTTGTCATTTGGATCTATCCTCCTTGCTGTACTATGATGTTTCTTTGCATGGTCTTGTAGAGGTTGTTGTCCTCTTCAAACGAGCCCAAGATCATCGAAATCGGAGTTCGGATGCAAAAGTTATGGTTGTTTTGTTCTGATGATGGTAGTACGACGGAGGATCCGGTAGTCGGGGTCCGTAGTACCGCATTTTGGTACCGGGAGCTTGAGAAAAATCGTTCGAGCCCAGGAACCCCAGGAAATGTCCGGTAGTCGGAAAGTCCGTAATACTGGGAAAAAGTGTAGTCTGGGAATCGCGTTTTTGGGCTGCAGTTTGGATTTTGGAGGACCTATATAAGGGCTTTCTTCCCAATGGTTCCTCAACCATTCTTGCAAGTTTACCCTCCATTGTTGACCTTCTTGAGCTTGCTTTATCTCAATCCCTCAGATGATTCTTGCATATTCTTGAGAGATTTGAAGCAGGAGATCTAGATCTACAATCCCACCAATCTCTCCTCTAAGTGAGGGAACATATTGGGATCTAGATCTTGGAGTTTTTGTGGATTTCCTCCATTGTTCTTCTCTCTTATTCCCCCATAATCTTTTGTAGCTTTGGTGGAATTTGGGAGAGAAGGATTTGAACATCTTTGTGGTGTTCTTGCCATTTGCATTTGGTGCATCCGTTTGTGTTCTCCTCGGAGGATTTGGTTTGAGTTACTCATTGGAGCTTGTCCCTCTTGGGTTCTTGGAACCCTAGACAATTTTGTGGCCTTGGTGGCATTGTGGACTTTTGTGGCATTTGTTGGGAGCCTCCAATTAAGTTGTGGAGAAGTGCCCCAACCTTGTGAGAGGTTCCGGTTGCCACCGACAAGTGCACCGATAGTGGAAGCGTGGATCGATCCCGTTGGGGTGAGATTCACCGGAGAATAAGGGAGGCCTTTTGTGGCGTTGGTGGTTTGATACCACCCCCTCTCCAAACGAGACGTACTCCATGTTGGGAGAAACTCAGTAAAATATCGGTGTCCCCGCGTGCCTCGGTTATCTCTATACCCGAGCTCTTTACTTATGCACTTTACATTGTGATAGCCTTCGCGCTTGAAGTAATATATATCTTGCTATCACTTTGTTGCTTGTATTGCTTAGCATAAGTTGTTGGTGCACATAGGTGAACCTTAGTTGTTCTAGGTTGTGCTTAACAAAGTAAACACTAGTTTTATTCCGCCTTTGTTGAGCCACTCTAGGAAAAGTTTTAATCGCCTATTCACCCCCCCCCCTCTAGGCGACATTCGTATCCTTTCACCGGGCATCTAGGCTAAGACCCCTCCGTCACCTACTTCGGCCGGCCGGCTGCCAGTTCTTCTCTAGCGAGGTCTCCCCGCGGCGGAGCACCATGCCTGCCGGCGCAAGAGAAGGCGTGGTGGAGGTTTAAGATGGATGCGGTGTTATGGGAGAAAGGAAGAAGATCTAGGCGAGCAACGACGCGGGATTGGCGGTGGAATTGGAGCGAGGCGAACGCAGGGAGGGGAGAGCCGCGGGGATGCAAGGCGCGGGGCAGGAGATGGGGACAGTGGTGTTTTCTGGCTAATTTTTAGGATCTGTTTTGTGGGATATGAGGTGGAATTAATGGGGTAATAATGGGCAAAATCTGATGCAAAACGATTCTGTGATTTGAGATGAGATCGACGGTATCGGGAAGGTCCGGCGATCTATTTACAATCGGACTCTGATAGATAGTATTTACCCAACAAAAATAGCACGCCTTCATGCCTCAAACCTGCAAACTTAAACTACTTCTTGGAACTTGGCTTGTCATGAACTGCAGCAGCAGCCTGCAACTCTGGTTCAACAGCATTTGTTTGTTCTTAGTTATTAATCTTGCTATCACTTGAAGCTTGGACCAGCTTAAGATTGATTCATGTACAAGGTCGGCAGTTGTAGCCTCATTGTTAGTTCATATGTTAGTCCATGGAACTAATAAAGTAAACAATCTAACTCATAGAAAGCACATACCAAGTGAGGTATCTCACATTATTATACATGATACATTCTCACTTGGTGATAACCAATATTTTCACCTTTCATGGGGTAGATCATGTCGTCCTTTTTCCAACACAATTGGAATCGGGTTGATCGGAGTTACCAATCAAAAGTTATAGAGGTTTGAATTTTCCTAGATACCAAAATGCGGTAGTACCTCATTTTAGTACCTAGCGATGAGGTTTTGCAAGTTTCAAATGCCTGCCCTCCTAGGTACCAAAATGCGATAGTACCGCATTTTAGTACCTAGCATATGAAGGTTTTGACAAGTTTCCAAAAGCCAACTGGCTAGGTACCAAAAGCCGCATTTAAGTACCTAGCGCGGCAGAAGGTTTTTTACTTTGTCATTTGGATCTATCCTCCCTTGCTGTACTATGATGTTTCTTTGCATGGTCTTGTAGAGGTTGTTGTCCTCTTCTAAACGAGCCCAAGATCATCGAAATCGGAGTTCGGATGCAAAAGTTATGGTTGTTTTCGTTCATGATGGTGGTAGTCGGACCAGGATCCCAGAGTACCGGTCCGGTAGTACCGCATTTTGGTACCGGGAGCGCAGAAAAATGCGTTGAGCCCCAGAACCCTGTGAAATGTCCGTAGTGCAGGAAAGTCCGTAGTACTGGGAAAAAGTCCGGTAATCTGGGAATCGCGTTTTTGGGCTGCAACGGTTGGATTTTGGAGGGACCTATATAAGGGGCTTTCTTCCCCAATGGTTCCTCAACCATTCTTGCAAGTTTTACCCTCCATTGTTGACCTTCTTGAGCTTGCTTTATCTCAATCCCTCCGATGATTCTTGCATATTCTTGAGAGATTTGAAACAGGAGATCTAGATCTACAATCCCACCAATCAATCTCTCCTCTAAGTGAGGGGAACATATTGGGATCTAGATCTTGGAGTTTTTTGTGGATTTCCTCCATTGTTCTTCCTCTCTTATTCCCCCATAATCTTTTGTAGCTTTGGTGGAATTTGGGAGAAGGATTTGAACATCTTTGTGGTGTTCTTGCCATTTGCATTTGGTGCATCCGTTTGTGTTCTCCTCGGAGGATTTGGTTTGAGTTACTCATTGGAGCTTGTCCCTCTTGGGTTCTTGGAACCCTAGACAATTTGTGGCCTTGGTGGCATTGTGGCCTTTTGTGGCATTTGTTGGGAGCCTCAATTAAGTTACGAGAAGTGCCCCAACCTTGTGAGAGGTTAGGTTGCCACCGACAAGTGCACCGATAGTGGAAGCGTGGATCGATCCCGTTGGGGTGAGATTCACGGAGAATAAGGGAGGCCTTTTGTGGCGTTGGTGGTTTGATACCACCCCTCTCCAAGCAGACGTACTCCATGTTGGGAGAAACTTCGGTAAAATATCGGTGTCCCAGCGTGCCTCGGTTATCTCTATACCCGAGCTCTTTATATGCACTTTACATTGTGATAGCCTTCGCTTGAAGTAATATATATCTTGCTATCACTTTGTTGCTTGTATTGCTTAGCATAAGTTGTTGGTGCACATAGGTGAACCTTAGTTGTTCTAGGTTGTGCTTAACAAAGTAAACACTAGTTTTATTCTGCCTTTGTTGAGCCACTCTAGGAAAGTTTTAATCGCCTATTCACCCCCCTCTAGGCGACATTCGGTATCCTTTCACGGGCATCTAGGCTAAGACCCTCCGTCACCTACTTGGCCGACGGCTGCCAGTTCTTCTCTAGCGGTCTCCCATGGGCGAGCACCATGCTTGGCGCAAGAGAAGGCGTGGTGGAGGTTTAAGATGGATCTTGGTGTTATGGGAGAAAGGAAGAAGATCTAGGCGAAACAACGCGGGATTGGCGGTGGAATTGGAGCGAGGAACGAGGAGGGAGAGCCGGGATGCAAGGCGGCAGGTGAGATGGGGACAGTGGTGTTTTCGGCTAATTTTTAGGATCTGTTTGTGGGATATGAGGTGGAATTAATGGGGTAATAATGGGCAAAATCTGATGCAAAACGATTCTGTGATTTGAGATGAGATCGGATATCGGGAAGGTCGCGATCTATTTACAATCGGACTCGATAGATAGTATTTACCCAACAAAATAGCGCCTTCATGCCTCAAACCTGCAAACTTAAACTACTTCTTGGAACTTGGCTTGTCATGAACTGCAGCAGCAGCCTGCAACTCTGGTTCAACAGCATTTGTTTGTTCTTAGTTATTAATCTTGCTATCACTTGAAGCTTGGACCAGCTTAAGATTGATTCATGTACAAGGTCGGCAGTTGTAGCCTCATTGTTAGTTCATATGTTAGTCCATGGAACTAATAAAGTAAACAATCTAACTCATAGAAAGCACATACCAAGTGAGGTATCTCACATTATTATACATGATACATTCTCACTTGGTGATAACCAATATTTTCACCTTTCATGGGGTAGCTCATGTCGTCCTTTTTCCAACACAATTGGAATCGGGTTGATCGGAGTTACCAATCAAAAGTTATAGAGGTTTGAATTTTCCTAGATACCAAAATGCGGTAGCCGCATTTTAGTACCTAAGCGATGAGGTTTTGGCAAGTTTCCAAATGCCACTGCCCTCCTAGGTACCAAAATGCGGTACCGCATGCATTTAGTACCTAGCACGGCAGAAGGTTTTGACAAGTTTCCAAAAGCCCTTTGGGCTGGAAAAAAGATAATACCGCATTTAAGTACCTAAGCGGCGAAGGTTTTTACTTTGTCATTTGGATCTATCCTCCCTTGCTGGACTATGATGTTTCTTTGCATGGTCTTGTAGAGGTTGTTGTCCTCTTCTAAACGAGCCCAAGATCATCGAAATCGGAGTTCGGATGCAAAAGTTATGATTGTTTTAGATTACGTGATGGTCGGTAGTACGACCAGATCGGTAGTCCGGGGTCCGTAGTACCGCATTTTGGTACCGGGAGCGCAGAGAAAATGCGTTGAGCCCAGAACCCTGGAAATGTCCGGTAGTGCCGGGAAAGTCCGGTAGTACCGGGAAAAAGTCCGGTAGTACCGGGAATCGCGTTTTTGGGCTGCAACGGTTGGATTTTGGAGGGACCTATATAAGGGGCTTTCTTCCCCAATGGTTCCTCAACCATTCTTGCAAGTTTTACCCTCCATTGTTGACCTTCTTGAGCTTGCTTTATCTCAATCCCTCCGATGATTCTTGCATATTCTTGAGAGATTTGAAACAGGAGATCTAGATCTACAATCCCACCAATCAATCTCTCCTCTAAGTGAGGGGAACATATTGGGATCTAGATCTTGGAGTTTTTTGTGGATTTCCTCCATTGTTCTTCCTCTCTTATTCCCCCATAATCTTTTGTAGCTTTGGTGGAATTTGGGAGAGAAGGATTTGAACATCTTTGTGGTGTTCTTGCCATTTGCATTTGGTGCATCCGTTTGTGTTCTCCTCGGAGGATTTGATTTGAGTTACTCATTGGAGCTTGTCCCTCTTGGGTTCTTGGAACCCTAGACGGTTTGTGGCCTTGGTGGCATTGTGGCCTTGGTGGCATTTGTTGGGAGCCTCCAATTAAGTTGTGGAGAAGTGCCCCAACCTTGTGAGAGGTTCGGTTGCCACAGCAAGTGCACCGATAGTGGGCGTGGATCGATCCGTTGGGGTGAGATTCACCGGAGAATAAGGAGGCCTTTTGTGGCGTTGGTGGTTTGATACCACCCCTCTCCAAACGAGACGTACTCCATGTTGGGAGAAACTCAGTAAAATATCGGTGTCCCCGCGTGCCTCGGTTATCTCTATACCCGAGCTCTTTACTTATGCACTTTACATTGTGATAGCCTTCGCGCTTGAAGTAATATATATCTTGCTATCACTTTGTTGCTTGTATTGCTTAGCATAAGTTGTTGGTGCACATAGGTGAACCTTAGTTGTTCTAGGTTGTGCTTAACAAAGTAAACACTAGTTTTATTCTGCCTTTGTTGAGCCACTCTAGGAAAAGTTTTAATCGCCTATTCACCCCCCCCCCCTCTAGGCGACATTCGTATCCTTTCACCGGGCATCTAGGCTAAGACCCCTCCGTCACCTACTTCGGCCGGCCGGCTGCCAGTTCTTCTCTAGCGAGGTCTCCCAGTGAGCACCATCTGCCCGGCAAGAGAAGGCGTGGTGGAGGTTTAAGATGGATCTTGGTGTTATGGGAGAAAGGAAGAAGATCTAGGCGAGCAACGGCGGGATTGGCGGTGGAATTGGAGCGGCGAACGAGGAGGGAGAGCCCGAGGATGCAAGGCGCGGGCAGGAGATGGGACAGTGGTGTTTTGCTAATTTTTAGGATCTGTTTTTGTGGGATATGAGGTGGAATTAATGGGGTAATAATGGGCAAAATCTGATGCAAAAGCGATTACGTGATTTGAGATGAGATCGACGTATCGGGAAGGTCCGGCGATCTATTTACAATCGGACTCGATAGATAGTATTTACCCAACAAAATATGCGCCTTCATGCCTCAAACCTGCAAACTTAAACTACTTCTTGGAACTTGGCTTGTCATGAACTGCAGCAGCAGCCTGCAACTCTGGTTCAACAGCATTTGTTTGTTCTTAGTTATTAATCTTGCTATCACTTGAAGCTTGGACCAGCTTAAGATTGATTCATGTACAAGGTCGGCAGTTGTAGCCTCATTGTTAGTTCATATGTTAGTCCATGGAACTAATAAAGTAAACAATCTAACTCATAGAAAGCACATACCAAGTGAGGTATCTCACATTATTATACATGATACATTCTCACTTGGTGATAACCAATATTTTCACCTTTCATGGGGTAGCTCATGTCGTCCTTTTTCCAACACAATTGGAATCGGGTTGATCGGAGTTACCAATCAAAAGTTATAGAGGTTTGAATTTTCCTAGATACCAAAATGCGGTAGTACCGCATTTTAGTACCTAGCGCGGCAGTAGGTTTTGGCAAGTTTCCAAATGCCACTGCCCTCCTAGGTACCAAAATGCGGTAGTACCGCATTTTAGTACCTAGCACGGCAGAAGGTTTTTGACAAGTTTCCAAAAGCCACTGCCGGGCTAGGTACCAAAAAGCGGTAGTACCGCATTTAAGTACCTAGCGCGGCAGAAGGTTTTTTACTTTGTCATTTGGATCTATCCTCCCTTGCTGGACTATGATGTTTCTTTGCATGGTCTTGTAGAGGTTGTTGTCCTCTTCTAAACGAGCCCAAGATCATCGAAATCGGAGTTCGGATGCAAAAGTTATGGTTGTTTTCGTTCTGTGATGACTGGTAGTACCGGACCAGGATCCGGTAGTACCGGGGTCCGGTAGTACCGCATTTTGGTACCGGGGAGCGCAGAGAAAAATGCGTTCGGAGCCCCCAGGAACCCCAGGAAATGTCCGGTAGTGCCGGGAAAGTCCGGTAGTACCGGGAAAAAGTCCGGTAGTACCGGGAATCGCGTTTTTGGGCTGCAACGGTTGGATTTTGGAGGGACCTATATAAGGGGCTTTCTTCCCCAATGGTTCCTCAACCATTCTTGCAAGTTTTACCCTCCATTGTTGACCTTCTTGAGCTTGCTTTATCTCAATCCCTCCGATGATTCTTGCATATTCTTGAGAGATTTGAAACAGGAGATCTAGATCTACAATCCCACCAATCAATCTCTCCTCTAAGTGAGGGGAACATATTGGGATCTAGATCTTGGAGTTTTTTGTGGATTTCCTCCATTGTTCTTCCTCTCTTATTCCCCCATAATCTTTTGTAGCTTTGGTGGAATTTGGGAGAGAAGGATTTGAACATCTTTGTGGTGTTCTTGCCATTTGCATTTGGTGCATCCGTTTGTGTTCTCCTCGGAGGATTTGGTTTGAGTTACTCATTGGAGCTTGTCCCTCTTGGGTTCTTGGAACCCTAGACAATTTTGTGGCCTTGGTGGCATTGTGGACTTTTGTGGCATTTGTTGGGAGCCTCCAATTAAGTTGTGGAGAAGTGCCCCAACCTTGTGAGAGGTTCCGGTTGCCACCGACAAGTGCACCGATAGTGGAAGCGTGGATCGATCCCGTTGGGGTGAGATTCACCGGAGAATAAGGGAGGCCTTTTGTGGCGTTGGTGGTTTGATACCACCCCTCTCCAAGCAGACGTACTCCATGTTGGGAGAAACTCAGTAAAATATCGGTGTCCCCGCGTGCCTCGGTTATCTCTATACCCGAGCTCTTTACTTATGCACTTTACATTGTGATAGCCTTCGCGCTTGAAGTAATATATATCTTGCTATCACTTTGTTGCTTGTATTGCTTAGAATAAGTTGTTGGTGCACATAGGTGAACCTTAGTTGTTCTAGGTTGTGCTTAACAAAGTAAACACTAGTTTTATTCCGCCTTTGTTGAGCCACTCTAGGAAAAGTTTTAATCGCCTATTCACCCCCCCTCTAGGCGACATTCGTATCCTTTCACCGGGCATCTAGGCTAAGACCCCTCCGTCACCTACTTCGGCCGGCCGGCTGCCAGTTCTTCTCTAGCGAGGTCTCCCAGCGGCGGAGCACCATGCCTGCCGGCGCAAGAGAAGGCGTGGTGGAGGTTTAAGATGGATGCGGTGTTATGGGAGAAAGGAAGAAGATCTAGGCGAGCAACGACGCGGGATTGACGGTGGAATTGGAGCGAGGCGAACGCAGGGAGGGGAGAGCCGCGGGGATGCAAGGCGCGGGGCAGGAGATGGGGACAGTGGTGTTTTCTGGCTAATTTTTAAGATCTGTTTTGTGGGATATGAGGTGGAATTAATGGGGTAATAATGGGCAAAATCTGATGCAAAACGATTCTGTGATTTGAGATGAGATCGACGGTATCGGGAAGGTCCGGCGATCTATTTACAATCGGACTCTGATAGATAGTATTTACCCAACAAAAATAGCACGCCTTCATGCCTCAAACCTGCAAACTTAAACTACTTCTTGGAACTTGGCTTGTCATGAACTGCAGCAGCAGCCTGCAACTCTGGTTCAACAGCATTTGTTTGTTCTTAGTTATTAATCTTGCTATCACTTGAAGCTTGGACCAGCTTAAGATTGATTCATGTACAAGGTCGGCAGTTGTAGCCTCATTGTTAGTTCATATGTTAGTCCATGGAACTAATAAAGTAAACAATCTAACTCATAGAAAGCACATACCAAGTGAGGTATCTCACATTATTATACATGATACATTCTCACTTGGTGATAACCAATATTTTCACCTTTCATGGGGTAGCTCATGTCGTCCTTTTTCCAACACAATTGGAATCGGGTTGATCGGAGTTACCAATCAAAAGTTATAGAGGTTTGAATTTTCCTAGATACCAAAATGCGGTAGTACCGCATTTTAGTACCTAGCGCGGCAGTAGGTTTTGGCAAGTTGCCAAATGCCACTGCCCTCCTAGGTACCAAAATGCGGTGGTACCGCATTTTAGTACCTAGCACGGCAAAAGGTTTTTGACAAGTTTCCAAAAGGCACTGTCGGGCTAGGTACCAAAAAGCGGTAGTACCGCATTTTAGTACCTAGCGCGGCAGAAGGTTTTTTACTTCGTCATTTGGATCTATCCTCCCTTGCTGGACTATAATGTTTCTTTGCATGGTCTTCTAGAGGTTGTTGTCCTCTTCGAAACGAGCCCAATATCATCGAAATCGGAGTTCGGATGCAAAAATTATGGATGTTTTCGTTCTGTGATGACCGGTAGTACCGGCCAGGATCCAGTAGTACCGGGGTCCGGTAGTACTGCATTTTGGTACCGGGGAGCGCAGAGAAAAATGCTTTTGGAGCCCCAGGAACCCCAGAAAATGTCCGGTAGTGCCGGGAAAAAGTCCGGTAGTACCGGGAATCGCGTTTTTGGGCTGCAACGGTTGGATTTTGGAGGGACCTATATAAGGGGCCTTCTTCCCCAATGGTTCCTCAACCATTCTTGCAAGTTTTCCCCTCCATTGTTTACCTTCTTGAGCTTGCTTTATCTCAATCCCTCCGATGATTCTTGCATATTCTTGAGGGATTTGAAAGAGGAGATCTAGATCTACAATCTCACCAATTAATCTCTCCTCCAAGTGAGGGGAACATATTGGGATCTAGATCTTGGAGTCTTTTGTGGATTTCCTCCATTGTTCTTCCTCTCTTATTCCCCCATAAGCTTTTGTAGCTTTGGTGGAATTTGGGAGAGAAGGATTTGAACACCTTTGTGGTGTTCTTGCCATTTGCATTTGGTGCATCGGTTTGTGTTCTCCTCGGAGGATTTGGTTTGAGTTACTCATTGGTGCTTGTCCCTCTTGGGTTCTTGGAACCCTAGACGGTTTTGTGGCCTTGGTGGCATTGTGGCCTTTTGTGGCATTTTTTGGGAGCCTCCAATTAAGTTGTGGAGAAGTGCCCCAACCTTGTGAGAGGTTCCGGTTGCCACCGACAAGTGCACCGATAGTGGAAGCGTGGATTGATCCCGTTGGGGTGAGATTCACCGGAGAATAAGGGAGGCCTTTTGTGGCGTTGGTGGTTTGATACCACCCCCTCTCCAAACAAGACGTACTCCACGTTGGGAGGAACTCGGTAAAATATCGGTGTCCCCGCGTGTCTCGGTTATATCTATACACGAGCTCTTTACTTATGCACTTTACATTGTGATAGCCTTCGCGCTTGAAGTAATATATATCTTGCTATCACTTTGTTGCTTGTATTTCTTAGCATAAGTTATTGGTGCACATAGGTGAACCTTAGTTGTTCTAGGTTGTGCTTAACAAAGTAAACACTAGTTTTATTCCGCCTTTGTTGAGCCACTCTAGAAAAAGTTTTAATCGCCTATTCACCCCCCTCTAGGCGACATCCGTATCCTTTCAATTGGTATCAAAGCCCGGTCTCTCATTTTAGGCTTCACCACCTTGAGAGTAAAGATGTCGGCTAGAGGATTAGTGCACAATGACATGTTTATATTCGATGGCACAAATTATGATATATGGAAAACTCGTATGCTTATTCATTTTCGGGACATGGACCCAAATTTGGAGCGTATTGTAGATATAGGTTTTTCTCCTCCAATGGATTTCAAAAATCTATCTAGTGAGGATGAGAAAAACTTATATCTCGATGTTCAAGATTCTAATGTGCTTGTTAATGCTTTGAGCTATGTAGTTACCTCTTCAATCATTCCTTTTTGGAGCGCTCATGAGTTATGGACAAAACATCAAGATAAATATGTTGTGTCCAACATTATTGAGGATGATTGTGTTGCTTCCACTTCCGGTCGAGATGAGTTCTCATCCTCTACCACTTCACCAACATGTGACTTTTCACTAGGTAATGATATGGTGAGTGGTGATAGAAATTGCAATTTGGATAGTGTTCTTACTATTTGTAATCCCTCATCTCTGTTTAATTGCAATGATCTATCTTTGGACTTTAACACTTCTAGCACTACAAACTTATTACATGCTTGTGTTAATAGTCCTTGCATATCATGTATAAATGACTTGGATAAATCTCATGATGATATGCTTGTGTTGTCTTGTTGCCATGATAAAAATGCTTCCATTTCCTCTAGTGCTTGTGTTGCTAACCATGTAGAGGAAACCAAAAATTCTATGGGCCAAGACATGGTTTTGAATGAAGCCACAAATGCAATATCATCTTCACCTTCTTCCGGTACCCACCTATGCCTTATGGCTAGGGATTCTAAGGTAACCCCTACTTTGGAACCCATTACCTCTTGTGATGAGGAGGATGTGGATAATGTGGAAGAAGAGCTTGATATTGATGATTTATATGAAAAGGGTGAGATTGTTTATCCTTCCCTTGTTAAAAAGGATATTGCTTGCTCTAACTTTGTTGAAGTCTTGTACTTTGCTATTAAGAGAAAAGAACATATTGATAAGTTAGAAACACAAATTAAGGTGCATGATAACAACGTTGATAAAATGTGTAGTCTTGAGCGTGAGTATGCTAATATAATTGCAAACCTATAAAGCTCTTGAAGAGGAACAAACCACTAAGGAATCTCTTGAGGAGACCTTTGCTTTAGAGCTATCTAGAGTAAAGGAATCTCATGATAGAGATCTTGAGGTGGCAAGTGATCTCAAAATTAAAAATTATGAACTTGAAGTTGCTTATGCTAAACTTGTTGAGGATTTTAAGCACCTCGAAAATGGCTCTCGGGTCGTTAAGAGGGAGCTCATCAAACTCACCGAGTCACATGAGAAACTTAAAGCTTCATATTTAAAAGAGCTTGACAAGTTGCCCTCACCTCTTGCTAATAATAATGATGCTTGTGCTACTAACTCTATTTCTTGTGAAGCATCTAGTTTGAAGGAGAATGTTGAGCTAAAGGCTCAACTTGCTTTGCTAACTAGCAACTATGGGAAATTAGAAGAAAGTCATGTTAAGCTCTCGAGCTCGCATGAGGATCTTCTAGTCTCTCATGGTAGGCTAAAGTTAGCTCATGAGGCCATCGTGTCAAAGGTAACATCTAGTGGGCCTCATGTGGACATTAGCACTACATCTACTCCAAATGTTATATTGCCATGTGCTAGTCCTTGTAGTTCATGCTCTCACAACCATGATATATCTCGTGATGAATTACATTTCGTGCCTTGTTGCTCTAACAATGTAGCATCTACTTCCTCTAGTGTTTTTGTTGAAACTAACCATGTAGAGGAAATCAAAAGGCTCAAGGCTCAAGTCACTTCTTTGAAGAATGACTTGAAAAAGGGTCATCAAGGGAAGGTCACACTCAACAAAATCTTGAGTGTGCAAAAATCCCCCAATGACAAGAGTGGGCTTGGATTCAACTCCAATATCAAGAACAAGTCCACTATCAAGTTGAAGCACAAGGACAACAAGAAGAATGGCCAAGATCAAGTCAAGAATCCGGCCAACATTGTTTACTTCAAGTGCAAGGAAGAAGGGCACCATGTTAGATCTTGCCCATTGAAGAAAAAGCCTCTTAGTGTGAAGCAACAAGGGAAGCAGCCTCAAGCTCCACCTCAAGTCATTAATGGGCCTCTTCCTAAGAGGAATACTCGATCTCTTCCTCGAGTTGTGGCTTCACCTAAGAAGAAAGATGGCAAGAGTATAACTTGCTACATATGCCGTGAGAAGGGGCATATTTCTTCCTCATGCACTATCGGTATCTCCTCATCCAACCCTATCATTATTGATGATGCTTATTCTCTTTGTAAGGATGAGGTTGGCAATGTGTTTGCCAAATTTGTTAGTGCCCAATGTGGTGTCAAGAAAAGATTCATTTGGGTTGCCAAGCCTATTGTGACTAACTTCTTAGGACCCAACTTGGTTGGGGACCAACAAGCCAAAACTTGATCAATAGGTGTGTTTTGGAGGGCATTGGAGACTTGGTTACATTCTGAAGAATTGAGGGATCTTCATCAATTATTATTGTCAAGCCAAGCCATTTGGATTATCATGATTATATTATATTTCCAATGTTCCTCCTTGCGGTAACATATGCCAAACTCTTTACATTAAAAGTTACACGCCCCCTTGTGCACATGTTGGTTTGTATCTTCCATGATTTTGTACAGGTTGTGCTTTCCACTTAACTATCTTGAGGTATCAAGCATATTTGTGTATGATTAGGTGGCACACCATGTATGTGAGTTTCTTGTGTTTGAGCCTTACTTGGTTATATTTGGTATCTTATTTGGATCTTTTGAGAGATTAATGGATTATCCCACTTTGGGGGAGTGTTATGCTTGGGCATTCCACAATCCTAAAAATTGTGTGTACATGAGGAATACCACCTAGTATTTATATTGGATTATTGTCTAATCTCAATGTGGTATAATTCTCATGAGAAATTTAATTTTATAATGTTTATTAATTATCTCTATTTGTATCATTTTGCCTCGTGTTGGTTTTATGGTAGTATCACATTATTGGGGAGTCATATGCTTAGTGCATATTACAATCCTAGAAAATGTGAATATTCGAGGTTGTGTCACTTAGAATTGATATTGATAATTATCTAGCACCTATGTGACACATTTTCTCATACAAGTTCCAATTTGCTTGACTGTTGTTGTTGATCATATTTTGGATCTTTTATATGAGAGTGTTTCTTGGTATGTGTTTCCTCATATTTAGATCTCTATATCATCATGGAAACCATTTGCTTCAAGTTACTCTAATCACTAGTGATTGTGTGACTATTGGAAGCTACCAGGAATCTTGTTCGAAGTATCATGCTTAATTCTTATATTTTGTTATATGCTTCTTGTTGTGATTATGATCTTGGATATCCATGCAAGCTACATTGGGAAAATTATTCCCAATATTTCTTGTCCTTGGACAATGAGTACCCAATGTATGGTAGAATTTATTGATTATATTCACTATGGCCCTTGCTTAATATTGTCCTATCTTTGGCCAAGTAAATTTTTTTGTGTGCTCCCATGTATTCCTTGCTACTTTTGGATCTTCTTATTTTATTGGTATCCTCTTGTGTTTTATTTAATGTAGGTAGTGGTGATGATCTCATTTGTGTGCATTTTGCATTCAAAAGGAAAATCCTACATAATGCACTATCTATGGGGGAGCTCTCCTATATTATTTAGAACACTCATATTTATACTTATTGTTTGGTCCATATCGGGTTTTATGTGCTTGGAACCTCAATCTTTTCGTTTTGGTATTTTGTGCCATCATGAGAAGTTTGGGGAGTTTGGTTTCTTGTTGGAACCTTGATCTTCTTGGGAGTTGGTTTTGTCTCATTCCTTGTTTCACATTTTGACCATTTTAGAATGAGATAAATCATTGAGCATTTGCATTTTTATCTATCTTTTGCTCTTTGGCTTTTGCCTAGTTCATTTTTTTTTGAACTTATGATCTTTCATGTGTTGAATTGGTTCTTTGATACAATTTGGGCACCGCTTGTCTTGTCACACTCTTGTGTGTGCCTTCTCGGTTTACTTGGTGTTTTTGTTCAAATTGTATCTCATTTTTGGTTCTTGAAAGCCTTGTGCACGCATATTTACTACATATATATATTATGGCATGTTTGCTTTCTTTGATCCAATATATAGGGGAAACTTCACCAAATCTCATCGGCTAAGTTGTGCATGAAATTCAATTTCATATCAATATGCACATGTTTATGTGGATTCTCTCCGATGTATTGTAGTTGCACTAACTACATTGGACCCAATAAGTTTGGGGACCATTTTTTACCTAAATGTGTTGTAGGTACATTGGAGATAGATTGGATGCTTGTCTCTCAATTTTGAAGAATTGATGCATACATGAAAATTGGAGGCAAGCTATAGGATGATCAACGAATTCATATCCTCTACATCCTATCAATTATATCTCGGTAACAAGTATCTCTTGCCCATGCATATTTATATTGCTTCCAACCTTTTGTAGGTTGCATATTGGCTTGAATTTTTGTTATTGTATTTATTGTTGTATCTCTAGCCACGGTATTAAAAGAACTCTCTATTGTATATGTGTATGAGTTGAGATGAGTGCATATAATTGGGACTATACAAAAACATGCATATGATCCTACAATCCCAAATATGTCAATCTAGTAATTTTATTGTCTTTCCTTTCTTCAACTTTTCTCATGTACAATAGTGAGATTTTGCTAGTCTATTTTCTCTTGTGATACTTGTTGCCTTTCTCCATATATGCCAACCTTCTCCTTTTCCCTTGGTGATAGTTGTAATATATGAAGTGTGTTGGTGTTTGAAGTTCATTAATATATAATAAGATAAAATTGTGCCTTTGGCCATGCTTTGAAGCAAAAATCTTATTGATATATGTTATGACTTCATTTTTGCCTTTTATGTGATTTATTGTATATCTTATTTGTGTGTGATTATTTCTTTATGGGAATATGTATTTGGGATGGTTTCCACTTAGAGACATATAGAAGATAATTTTAGCTGATTTCTAATCCTTGGAGACCACCTTTCTAATCCATTTGATTCTTCGGTGACTTCCAAATTTAATTGCCTATGAGTGCTTCTTCCTCTTGTTTGCATCTTTGGGCACTCATATTTGTTCTCTCATGCCTTGTATTGTTAAATGAACTTGGATGAGTGAGGATTCCATGATTATGCACTTTGTTCCCAAATGCAATTATCATAATTGGTGCATTATCTTTGGGGAGCTCATCTAATTCATTTAATAATGCTCATTTGTCTTATTTCTCATTTATTGTGCCTTAAATATTTATGGAGGAGTTAGGATTCCATATTTGTGCATTTTTTGTATTGAAATACAACGATTCTTAAGTGTGCACAAATCTTGGGGAGCTTCTCCATTTTATTTAAACATTTATTTGATCCTTCATTCGTTGTGTTTTAAATGCAATATGTATTCTAATGCATTTATTTTGAATTGTGCACAAATCATGGGGAGCTTCTCTATTTGTTATTTAAAACACTCTTTTACTCATATCATAACATCTTGTTGTTTCCATTTGGACTCATTTGTTGTTTTCAATTGGTTTGTCGGACCTTGTAATTGCTTGCATCATTTGACTTTATTTATTTTGGCAATCTTCGGGTCCTCGATATAGTTCTACTCCCTCCCAAGTATTCATCATTGGATATGTGCGAAGGCACACCTTTGGAGGAATTATTATTATATTTGCCTTCTAGAACTTGTCACCCATTTCGGCAATCGATGCCAATGTGGGAGAAGTTTTAGAGGGTTTAAGGGAAGTTGGTTTATGCATTGAGTTTGTTCGTGTGCATTTGCCTCTCATTCTCTTGCATCTTTGTCGTTGCTTAGCATGTGCTATATATAGTGGAAACTCCATCAATGATAATGATTGGCAATATATGCAATGAAATTCAAGTTCATCACACATGCATAGATTGTGTGGGGGAGTTTGCTCTATATATGGTGGTACCAATATCACATACTTATGTAGTATTTGATATTAGTGTTACCAGTTTTTTCATTAAAATTCCTTATATAAACCCTCTTAAAGGGATTGTCATCAATTACCAAAATGGTGGAGATTGAAAGAACATGTGGGCCCCATGTGTGGTTTTGGTAATTAATAAGAATCTTTATGGACTAATGTGTGTATTAAGTTGTACTTGTAGGAATTGTCCATTGGCATCGCTTGGAGCATATGTTGGCTTCAAGGTCGATGAAATGCGAAGAAGATATGTTTTGCAAGCTCAATATGCGCCATCTACATAAGATATCATGTTTGATGCTTGCCATCCTCGGTGATCATGGATCGATGATGAGGAATTAAGAAAGGCGTTCCATCTTGAGAAGTGCAAGATCGTCTACATCGAGCTCAAGTGGAATGCTCAAGGCAAAGGTATAATCTTGATAGGTTTTCCCTTTTGCCGGTCTCTTGTTGTGTGTAGGAGACCGGGTTTAGGATAGATAACCATACTATCAAGAGGGGCTCTCGAATGAGTAACTCGTTCACTTCGTTCGGAGAGATCTCAAACCTTTGCATATTTGCATCATCATATTTGGTTGTTATTTGGTCTTATCCATGTGAGGATATAGAGCTTGTGGTAATCTCCATAACAAGCTCTTGTTCATCAAAATTGGATCATCCGTTTGTATCTTGTTGCGATTTTGATCTTGGCGGCTTTTCGGTTTCTCACCAAGTGAGGTATCTCACATTATTATAAATGATACATTCTCACTTGGTGATAACCAATATTTTAAACTTTCATAGGGTAGCTCATGTCGTCCTTTTTCCAACGCAATTGGAATCGGGTCGATCGGAGTTACCAATCAAGAGTTATAGAGGTTTGAATTTTCCTAGGTACCAAAATGCGGTAGTACCGCATTTTAGTACCTAGCGCGGCAGTAGGTTTTGGCAAGTTGCCAAATGCCACTGCCCTCCTAGGTACCAAAATGCGGTAGTACCGCATTTTAGTACCTAGCACGGCAGAAGGTTTTTGACAAGTTTCAAAAGCCCTTTGCGGCTGGTACCAAAAGCAGTAATCGCATTTTAGTACCTAGCGCGGCAGAAGGTTTTTTACTTTGTCATTTGGATCTATCCTCCCTTGCTGGACTATGATGTTTCTTTGCATGGTCTTGTAGAGGTTGTTGTCCTCTTCGAAACGAGCCCAAGATCATCAAAATCGGAGTTCGGATGCAAAAGTTATGGTTGTTTTCGTTCTATGATGACCGGTAGTACCGGACTAGGATCCGGTAGTACCGCATTTTGGTACCGGGGAGCGGAGAGAAAAATGCGTTCGGAGCCCCCAGGAACTCCAGGAAATGTCCGGTAGTGCCGGGAAAGTCCGGTAGTACCGGGAAAAAGTCCGGTAGTACCGGGAATCGCGTTTTTGGGCTGCAACGGTTGGATTTTGGAGGGACCTATATAAGGGGCTTTCTTCCCCAATGGTTCCTCAACCATTCTTGCAAGATTTCCCCTCCATTGTTGACCTTCTTGAGCTTGCATTATCTCAATCCCTTCGATGATTCTTGCATATTCTTGAGGGATTTGAAAGAGGAGATCTAGATCTACAATCCCACCAATCAATCTCTCCTCTAAGTGAGGGGAACATATTGGGATCTAGATCTTGGAGTTTTTTGTGGATTTCCTCCATTGTTCTTCCTCTCTTATTCCCCCATAAGCTTTTGTAGCTTTGGTGGAATTTGGGAGAGAAGGATCTGAACATCTTTGTGGTGTTCTTTCCATTTGCATTTGGTGCATCGGTTTGTGTTCTCCTCGGAGGATTTGGTTTGAGTTACTCATTGGAGCTTGTCCCTCTTGGGTTCTTGGAACCCTAGACAGTTTTGTGGCCTTGGTGGTATTGTGGCCTTTTGTGGCATTTGTTGGGAGCCTCCAATTAAGTTGTGGAGAAGTGCCCCAACCTTGTGAGAGGTTCCGGTTGCCACCGACAAGTGCACCGATAGTGGAAGCGTGGATCGATCCTGTTGGGGTGAGATTCACCGGAGAATAAGGGAGGCCTTTTGTGGCGTTGGTGGTTTGATACCACCCCCTCTCCAAACGAGACGTACTCCATGTTGGGAGAAACTCAGTAAAATATCGGTGTCCCCGCGTGCCTCGGTTATCTCTATACCCGAGCTCCTTACTTATGCACTTTACATTGTGATAGCCTTCGCGCTTGAAGTAATATATATCTTGCTATCACTTTGTTGCTTGTATTGCTTAGCATAAGTTGTTGGTGCACATAGGTGAACCTTAGTTGTTCTAGGTTGTGCTTAACAAAGTAAACACTAGTTTTATTCCGCCTTTGTTGAGCCACTCTAGGAAAAGTTTTAATCGCCTATTCACCCCCCCTCTAGGCGACATCCGTATCCTTTCACCGGGCATCTAGGCTAAGACCCCTCCGTCACCTACTTCGGTCGGCCGGCTGCCAGTTCTTCTCCAGCGAGGTCTCCCCGCGGCGAGCACCATGCCTGCCGGCGCAAGAGAAGGTGTGGTGGAGGTTTAAGATGGATGCGGTGTTATGGGAGAAAGGAAGAAGATCTAGGCGAGCAACGACGCGGGGTTGGCGGTGGAATTGGAGCGAGGCGAACGCAGGGAGGGGAGAGCCGCGGGGATGCAAGGCGCGGGGCAGGAGATGGGGACAGTGGTGTTTTCTGGCTAATTTTTAGGATCTGTTTTGTGGGATATGAGGTGGAATTAATGGGGTAATAATGGGCAAAATCTGATGCAAAACGATTCTGTGATTTGAGATGAGATCGACGGTATCGGGAAGGTCCGGCGATCTATTTACAATCGGACTCTGATAGATAGTATTTACCCAACAAAAATAGCACGCCTTCATGCCTCAAACCTGCAAACTTAAACTACTTCTTGGAACTTGGCTTGTCATGAACTGCAGCAGCAGCCTGCAACTCTGGTTCAACAGCATTTGTTTGTTCTTAGTTATTAATCTTGCTATCACTTGAAGCTTGGACCAGCTTAAGATTGATTCATGTACAAGGTCGGCAGTTGTAGCCTCATTGTTAGTTCATATGTTAGTCCATGGAACTAATAAAGTAAACAATCTAACTCATAGAAAGCACATAGCTAATACACGAAAGAGAACTAAGATTGGTAATACTGGTAACAAGCTAAAAGTACAAAATTATTGGAGTACAAACTATAGATAATGCATCAAATACAGGGCCAGTGAGATCAACTATAGCCAAGCTTACGGGGGCTAAGCTCAAGATTACACAAAACGTTGTTCCAAATGTATGACCGATAAAAAAGAAACTAACCACCTGTAATATGGAATTATCATCAAAATCTCAGTTCAATAGTCAATAGGACACTATAAATTATCCATCGGGATTAGAAGCTTCAGATCAAATTTAGCTCACATATAAATATAGAAGCACTGTTCAAGGAAGATACCTTTTATCCAATCACTGAGCTTTAAATTTAAAAATGCACCTAAGATCAAGGGGTTTGACAATCAATGGTGATGTCTATGGAAGAGTTTCTTCAGAACTTATCTGCTTATGAAATAACGTGAACATCAAAACAAGCAAGAAGCGCTTCTCTACTAGGAGAAAAACTACTTATCATGCTGCCTTACAAGTAGCAGTAACACCACATAAGTGCTCCTCCAAGTTGCATCACAATTAAATAACTGCCATTGCAACCTATAGAATAGTAGATGGAGACACATCTGAAATTTGGATTCTGTGTGTAGGCTAGATTCGAACACGACAACAAAGTAAGTGCAGCAATCCTACCTAGAGGAAATCTAGAGCAGCTTGTGAACCTAGGACCAACATCTCTCGGATCCAGTCGCATAATAACGTGAAAAGATACATACATACGCCTAGACTGTGTCCTGCAACACACCACTCTGACGCGAGACGAGGAGGACAAGAGTTCTCACCATGGGCTGGGACAGAGCCTAGGCGCTGCTACTCGTGCAGGGGGTGGAATCAGATGTCGGTGAAGTCAATCTCCCTACCTCCAAGGCTTGCGTCCTGGTGGCCTCCATCTCCGACATGAAGCAGCCCGGGCTGCAAATACTCCCTAGGTCTTCCCAAGGTCGGCTTCTGTGGCGGACGGTGAGCACGAAGGCAGAAGAAGGTCGGCCTCCTCCTTGTCGCGGCTTCTGTGTTGCTCCTGGACCTGGAGGTAGAGGTCGTCGTCGTCCTTGTACCGGACGAGCACCAAAGCCGGTGGCAGTACCTTGCTACTGCTACTCATCTACTCAAATAGAGCATTTAGAAATAAAGGTACTTTTGCTCACATCTCTTCTAGGCAGGCTGGTCAATATTACAAGCAATGATCCCACTTACTTCTCTAATGGTGAAGCTTTTCATATATACTTTACTTCTCATATCTTGCGCACAAGTCTCTGAACCTGCAGGAATTAGAAGGAATCATATGATTCAATTTTCAATGACAGAAATTGGCATCAACCTAGCTACATTAACAGATGTGGGGTGGACTTGATCAAACAACTATTGACAAATTTATATCTCATTAAAACTGCAAAAGGGAAATGCCATGTCAGGAAGAACATAGTGGCAGAAATATGGCAATCATATCGCCACAACCTAATCCGCATATCAGTTACTCTATCTCGCAGATAATCTTGAAAAAGGACAAATGAAGAAGATTACATTTGTATCAAAATTTTGAAATATCTTCATATTTTGACGCTTCAGTAGCTTACAACATCATCTAACACGATTTTAGTCTTATTGTTCTCTTGTCTGCAGGTATAACATGCATGCTAAAATCACTTGGGACGCACGTTGTTTTATAGTTAGCAATATGGAGCTCTAATCGTATGTGTAAGTGGAGGTAGTACCATTATTCTTCAACTTTTATCAGTAGTGATTAGCAATACCCTTCCTCACATAGACACATAAACCTAGTTAATGATCTGACTGAAGTTTAGAGACATGATGACAGTTAGCAATGTGGATCTCTAAAGCACTTGATGCAAGAAAAAATTCAATAAATCCATCAAAAGAAGTTGTGTACAACACTCCATTGTTGACACTATCGAATCCGAATAAGATCATATCAAGTTACCAACATTTATCCTTGGACAAAATACCTAATAATATTAGTGAGTTGATAGACCGTAAATCAGGGAAAACTGACATGCTCACAAATTTATTCATTCAAAAAGCTTTCTTTGTGCTGGAAAAATACCTACGCACACCCATGATGGCGGAGGCGGTGTCTCCTCGAGGCAGCTAGGGCGGAAGCAGGTCGCGTGGAGCACGGCGGCGTCTTTGTGTGGTGCCAAGGAGAGCAGCAACATTAGCTACATCAGAAGAAGGGAGGAAAGTAGGCCACCAAATTAACGGTGGCTAATCAAGATCAACACCAGCCCAGCACTAGCAAGAACTCATCAACCACAGGTTGACCACCAAAATCATTCCTTAGCATCTGTTCTTATTAGATTTATTAGGAATAAATAGAGATGGAGGGAATAACCCTCAGAACTACATGCATCTGGATGCGAGGATCATCATAGAGTGTATAAAGGGGCAACCATAGCACCTGTTCTTATTAGCTTGCGCCATCAGATTCAAGTGAAACAGTGGCTATGTTACTAATTCATCCAAATCCAGTTACACTTCAACTAGAGGTTATCTAGGAGGATTAGAAGGAGAGATTTCTCTCAGTTTGCATAGTGATGCTATGCAAGCTCATCACGGAGAAGGAAAGCCGCCAAAATAAATATCTATTCTTATTACCCAATAGTGCCTCGGCCTTTGCATCATTGGCTAGACCAGGAAAACAAATTAGAATATGTTCTTATTATCTTAAACATTCAAACATGGCAGGAATTATAGGCCAAAGCAACCAATAGCAAGAACTGATATAAAGGAAGCAAGGTATTAAGCCTCAGGTCTGAAATCCTCATTGGCAGGGCTAGATACAAGCATAGTAGTTTTTAATCATTTTAGTAAAGGAGTTGGAAGAGGGGTGCTGTAGGACACTAGTGTTGCTGGACAGATGTGTCCAGGAGAAAGCAAATATAGCCGAACATCTATTTTTATAAATTTATTATACATAACATCAGTTAGCTCATCACACAGACACAAATCTATTTAGGTTCATGCAAGTTCATCCATTAATCTTTTAAATAAAAAGGCAAAGCTACCAGAACAAGTAATCAAATAAGAATCAGTGTTTATTTTTTTAAAATAAAACAAAGAATATAGCTGCAGTAAGTAAAGATTGGAGTATGGGTTGTGCTCCAATTTTGAAACAAGGGGAGCCAAATTGTATCAAGTAAACATCAAGAACATTAATATTTGATTCTATAAAAACCTAGGAAACAGTTAGGAAGCTACTGAAATATAGTAGGAAGTATATACCTAGCATTTTATTGGTCATATAACTATCATGGAGTCATCAAGAACATCCACCATTCTAGAGCAGTAAGTAAAGGTGGAGGAAAATCAACTTGCGGTAATCTGAGTAAGTAAATGATCAAGTTATTAAAATAAGCATTATATATACAAGTAAGATTGAACCAACTATGTACTTTTTAATAAAATCATTCAGAAATAAGAGATAGATACCGAACCAGATTTATTAGTACTGCTCCTATATTCTAATCCAATCTTAGATCAACCGGAATGGCATGCAGGCTTGACACGCAAAGAAGACGGCTGCGTCCATACAAACCGAGACCTTCGACCTATGCGCTCGCCGTAATGATCAGATCGGAAAGCAACAAGATTGGCACAGGGCGGTACTGTGCAGATTGCGGGCCGACACGTGAGGTCGTCACCATGTTATTTCGCCATGATGCATGACCGATACGGTCAAAAGTCAGACAAAGGCTCGCAGTGCTCTTTCTCTTTAGACTCGGAGGACGCTATGTACGGTTTGTAGAACAATGGTTTGAATTCAGCTTCGACGAATTTGAAGTGTTGTAGTACTCCCTACGTGTTTTGCTCAAACTGAAAACTATATATCTCTCCTACAGTAAATGAATTAAAACCGATCGAGGTACGAATGCGTGAACTATGCACTATATATACGGTTTTTTTCTTGCAACAAAAAATGGTTCTATCTGGCAGGCACGATAGTACACCCTCGTTCGGCCGGATGCAGGCGATTTAGCATGAGGCAGAGTCAGGTGGCGCCGTGGTGGCAGCTAGACCGGTGCCGCCGCCCGCCGCGACTGCTAGTACTTTCTCTGTTCGGGATTATAGGTCCTACGCGCATACCTAGGTTGTTAATTTGACCAACAAAATATAACTTATATATCATAAAAGTTATATCATTAGAAAATATAACCTCTAAAGTTTCTAATGGTATAATTTTTATGTTATATTATTTATATTTTATTGTTCAAATTGGCAACCTAGTTATTCGTGCGGAACTTATAATTCCAAACATAGGAAGTACGCGCCAACGTACGATGCGATCGAAACAGGTCTATCTGGTGTGCACCGTTGGACGATGTCGGCATATAGCGCACGTGGTTAGACTCGTGGCGGCATTCTCTTCTGGACTGTAATTTGGCAAGGGCGGTATGGTCTCTCACTGATGAGGATATTTTTGAGCACCTCCTAGCTGATGGAACTGATGATCCTAAACTCTGGCTATTGTCGTTATGTGAGAAGCTGAGTCAAACTAAATTCATACATGTGTTGACAACGTTGTGGGCGATATGGTGGGCTCGAAGGCGGGGCATCCATGAGAATGAGTTTCAGAGTCCTCTCTCAACTCATCTGTTTATTGAGAGGTTTATAGCAGATCTTACACTCATCGAGAAGGATGCAGGATCTCCTACTGTACTCCATCGGTCTACAGCCAAGTGGACGCCACCACCTGTAGGTTCTATGAAAATCAATTCTGATGAAGCAGTGGCAAAAACGCAGCAGACTGGGGCTGCGGGGTGATCTGCAGAGATGAGCTGGGTTTGTTCCAAGGTGCCTTTGCGATGGTTTTCAGAGGAGTTACGGATCCTCCAACACTCGAGGCGTATGCATGCCGAGAGGCTTTGGATTTAGCTGAGGATTTACATCTCAATCGAGTGAAGATTACCTCGGACTGCATGACGGTGGTAAACGAGATCAACGCATCTGCTCATCGGGGACAATATTGCATGATCCTTCGAGATATCTCTCATAGGATAGACCAGTTTCAGGAGACTATCTTTGGTCACGAACGACGCGGATCTAACGAGACTAGTCACAATGGGGAGTATATGTTACCATCTCCATAATGCATAGTATCATATAGTAGTATCATAATCTTGGTGTATTTATTGTTTTGTAGAATCTTAATATAAAATTGTGGATAAGATTTGTTAGAGATTAATTTTTCTAGTTTTATGTGTTATGATACCTTATCTACCTATGATACCAACACAATCTCTTTCATCATTAATTACTATGACACATAAGCATTTTGCATGCATGCGATGCATGATATCACCTATGATACCCCCATGGGGCTAGTCTGAAGAAGCTCATAATCTAGCTAGAATAGCTACATCTCTTGATGTGGGGCGCCATGTGTGGCTAGCTGACCCCGTGGATTTCTTTGTATCCCAAAGAACATTATTATGCAATAAAGCTTCGGTTGTTCCCTCAAAAAAAAGATAACGATCGCTACAGGTAGCTAGGCTGGTCCTAGTGAAAGTATCATAGCTAGTATCATGCATGCCATGTTGGTAAAAATTTGATGTGACACAATAATTAATGAAGAAAGAGATAGTTAGAGTATCATATGTAGATACCATATCATAGCACGTAAAACTAGAAAATCCCCATACAAATAAATCTTGTACACAATTTGTATTGAGATTCTACAAATCATTAAATATAGTACTAGTATGATACTACCATATGATACCATGCACTATAAAGATAGTATCATACACTAGTATCATATGCATGATACTAGTACTATGATACTACCACTATGACCAGCCTTATAGCTCTTTTTTTTGTCTGTTGTATTCAATTTCTGAGATTACAACGATGGATGGGGAGCTGATTTCTTTCTCTGCTATTAATAAAGGGAGAGAATCAGATCATGAGGCACACGGTGTCCAATCCAATCTAATCGGTCTGAGTTTTTCTTTCTCCCCCTTACTTCTCCCTCCTTGCTACAGTTACAATGATTGCCCCTTTGGGAGAGCCGCGCCGACCCAAAGCCTCCCTCGCCGGTGCCGCCGGTCGAGATGGGCAGAGGGGAGGTGCAGTGGTGGTAGTAGTAGTTTAGGTAGGGTTTTTGGCTCCTTGCCAGTAGTCGGATTTATGCCCGGTAGTGGAGGCGGAGCTTGTGATCGTGGCAGCCTGGTCTAGAGCTTACATTTAGGTTCTTCTCGTTGTCTTCCTCTACTTGATCGGTTGAAGCATGGAGCGATGGAGAGGGAAATTGTCTCCTCCAATAAATCCAAGGCCTATGGCTTCCCCTTGATCCGTGCTACTACGTGATGTTCCTTCTTCACCTCGTCGACCGTGGTGGCGAGGGGGAGGAGAGGAGGCATGGTGTAGTCACCAAATCTGGTGGCAGGCGGTGGTGCCTTCTCCGTCCCGGCATTCTGGCGCGACGTTGGGCGGTGGTCTCCTTCGCCCTTCAATGATCTCCTAAGGTGGGAGACGATGGGGTGGTTCTCGAGACTGGCCCCAACTGTTCTCTCAAAGCGCTGCCTCCTTCTCAGCACCTAGTTCCTCTGCCCTTCCTCTTGGCCGACCTTTGTGACGAGGGAGAGGAGGGTGGTGGGTCTTTTTCTGCTATTGGTGGGAGGTGCCCATGGTGGTCGATGGAAGTTGTGCCCACCACTGTAGTTCCGAAGCGTAGCCGATGGGTAACTGCCATCTGTGGCTGCAAGGGTGGCCCTATAGCAAGCTTCTACCTCCAAGATTAAGGCCCTTTCTTGAGCTTCTCGCCGGAGCCAGCCTCGTCGCGCAACCAAGTGGTTTGTTCCCGGTGGTGCAACGATGGCCTATGATGGAGGATCGCTTGCAGTGTAGAAGAACTAGGATTTGATTTCTTTTAAAGATTTTGTCCTAGGGTCTTCTTTGCATTTTTTGAGACCTTATCTTCAAATTCCAGGTTTGTCTTGGCAAGAAATATTAGGGGCCTCGATGTAATATTGTACCCACCTATTGATTCATGTATTTTTTGACAAATCTGACCCATGGACAAAACTAATTCTTTATCTGACCCCTCTGCAAAATTATTTCGAAATCTGACTCCTAGGGTCGGCGCCATTTGAAATAGAGCTGAAGTTGTACAAGTCGGCGCCAACACGAGACAACAGAGGAGCAGCCTAGGGGAGGTCGACGCCGTTTCATATGGAGCCAACGTTGGTGCCATTTCACATGGAGCCGACCTCCTTCAGTTCGGTTTCTGCTATGCTGGCACCGATCAGTACAACTTCGGCTCTATTTTAAACGGCGCCGACCCCAGAGGTCAGATTCCGAAATAGTTTTGCAGAGAGGTCAGATGAAAAATTAGTTTTGCCCACGGGTTAGATTTGTCAAAAATACTTGATTCGTGCAGCTTCTAGGCCTTCGGGGCCTTCCTAGTGCAAAAAAGAAAAATGAGGGGCACACACTAAGTCTGGATGTAGGGAGTAGTATATACATGCGGATTTTGGCAAATTTGTTTTATGATGTATTAAAAGGTATAGATTTCCTATTGTAAATATTATTATTTTTTTCTAAAAATTGGTCAAACTTTTTACATAGTCTGATTTTAAAAAGAACTAGCAAAGTGCCCGTGCGTTGCTACGAATTAATAATATAATATATGAGAGCTTTCAAAATGATTTGTATGATTTTTTTACATGATACATACATGTGCTTAAATACCAAAATCTTTTTCTTTATATGTGGTGATTACCCTCCTCTCCTCTAGTGCCATCTTACCATTCGTGTCGGATGGTACAACATGAGAAGAGGTAGCAGATTCTCTGTCCTCCATATTTCTTTGCACGCCCACCTCAATCTTATCTTGGGTTTTGACGTTGCTACTTTATCGCTCTGTTCTATCTCAAGTCACTATGAAAAAGTTATTTTTTCAAAACTATAGGGAAGTTTATATGTATATATGCATTAACAAATATACTATTTTCACGATTTTGTTTAGCTATGAAAAAATGCTCTTGATAGGGTTTGTCCCAAATGTGTGTGTCCTCCACCTCTTCAGTGAACTTCAAGTACCTCTCTATCTGACTTTATTTCCATTATTAATTTCCTTATTAACTCCCACTATTGACTTTGTTGCTGCCACCATCGGCTTTTCCTTCGTCTCTCAAGTGGTATGCTCCATGTGTTCTACCATGCTACGACATTATATATTAGCTATACCTAACATATACCACTAAAAACTACTCCTTCATGATTGGAACTATGGTAATTTTCTAGGCCTTATCCGTAAAGGCTATAAATAAAGGCCCTTTGTGTCTGCATGGAAACCGAGTATGCTATTTGTAATTAGGTTTATTTATGGTAGTAATCATCATATTTGTACTTGATTCTCCTGAAAAGTGCATGAATTTTAAAACCGAGGCATGGCAGATTAGGGTGTTGATTTATGGAAAAAACTCAAAAGACTTGAATTTAAAAATTGACAAATAATAATAATATTGTATAAACACATAGAATAAAAATATATAATATTTTAACCTGGTCAATCTACCGATTCTACAATGGACGTCATATTCTGTCAAAATTCTACTCCAGTAAGCCAACTTTTCATTAGTCTTGACGAACGCTAAATTCAGAAGGAAAATAAGAGCATTATTATATTAAAGTATATACATTTTTAGTCCCACAGCTTGCAGCCGAGGAGCGTTTTAGTTCCATATCTTGCAAAGTGACCAAGAGTAGTCCCACAACTTACAACCCGGAAGCATTCTAGTCCAATTCGATTGAATTTCTGCGATTTTGACAGAATTCATCAATCTATAGGTTGAAACTTAGACATGTGGCTAAGCAATTTTTAGAATGATCCTTGTGTATTTTTTTTTTTTGCTGCTGTGACCCTTGTACGGCCTAATATGCACCCACTCGTCGGTGGTTGTAAAAACAGGAAATAAATAAATAAATAAACACTTAATAACATGGGAATTGAACTAATGACTTGCGCTGCTAAACAATGCAGGCTTGCCACTAGAACACAGGGTAACATGTGATAATAGAAGAACGGTCATTTATTAATAAATCATTTTCAGGCTGATGCCGGATATGAAGCACGTAAAGAAAGAGTTAGGACATCTTCACCAGGTCGATCTAACCCATCCGTCCGAACTCATCCGTGCGGACACGCGGAACGTGCGCAGCATTCCTGCAGCATAACCCATTCGGACGGACGCGTCCGGCTTGACCCATTCATGCATCAAATTTGGACAACGGTTGCGTCGGCATGGATGCAGCAAGACCGAGGGCGTGTCCTGCCCGCTGGTGTCATTGGCCCACCCATCAGCCATCGCTTAGCGCAACATTGATTTAGACGTGGGCAGCGGCACCGGTTTAGACGTAACCATGGCAGTGGCAGCGATTCAGAGACGCTTGCAGAAGACTGACCGCCAACAGTCTATGCCATCAATGGGGACGAGACTACACACTGACGGACTGGACGTCATGCTCTCCCTCACTGCCGCTGCTGGCGCCGCCCGCCGCCTGCCCTCCTAACTGGACACTTCAATGTCGTCGCTTTGGCCTCCGCGTTGGCATTGATGCCAGCCCTTTTTAACTGGCCGCCCATGGCCATCTTCTCTCACACCGCACCTCACTCTCCCTCTTCTCCTTCTTGTCCTCCCACTACTGGTAGCTAGCCATGGCCAGCGGCATTGGATCGAGAGGAAGGCGTATAGGACGACCACCGGGTCCCGGCCATGGACGTCGAGGGAGGAGCAGGAGACGCGACCAAAGCAGCGCGCCAACACACTCTCCCTCAATGTCGTCATCGCCCGAGGAGGTCGACCCAGGCATCCGATCCAGTTCACAGTGGCCATCCACTCTGGCATAACGCGAGACAGACTGCTCCTGCCTCGCAAATTCGTGTCGCTGGTCGGCGATGAACCGCCCCTACTTGTCATTCTGCGGGCGAATAGTGTCAAGACCACCAGGTACCCGGTGGAGGTGCAGTTCGACCACCTCAGCCAGATGTACCTTGCCAACGGCTGGGAGTGCATTGCCCATGCGCACCAGATCAAAGCGGGCAACATCGTTGTCTTCAAGTATGAGGGCGAAGGAAGGCTCGCCGGCAGCATCTTCGACGACACCATGTGTCGTCGCTGCTACCACTCAGACTCCGACGAGTAGGCTAGGCTATGCACTCGCCATGTATGATGTAACAATGTGGGCATCGGCCATTTGCAATGAAAATTTGTATCTGAGTCTTCAAATATGTTACAAACAACACTACAACACCATTCTAGCTATGCGTCGCCTATGGCGCTGGTGAAAGAACATTTCATAATCCCTAGTGTTTTGTGTGTTAGATAACAATATCAAGGATTATTTAATGTGTGTTGAAGTGTTGCAGATCTTTACATTGAAAAAGGAAAAGGAAATCTGCTTTTGGGGGGCGGATAATCCGCCTCACCCCATACCCAGAAGGGCGCAACCCCTAGAGAGGGGCGGAGAATCGGCCGGATTTTCCAGCATGGGCGGATAGTCCGTCCCTCGAGGGGAGCAGATAATCCACCCCTCATGGAATTTCACCAAGTCTGGACCTGTGTCGCTCTCTGTATGGGGGTGGATTTTCCCCCGGACTCTCCGTCTCGGGGGCGGAATTTTCCCCTAGGCCGGATAGTCTGCCCTTGGGGGGCGGATAATCCGCCCCTCGAGGAATTTCACCAAGACTAGACCTGTGTCGCTCTCTGTATGGGGGGGCGGATTTTCCCCTGGAGTTTTCGTCCTAGGGGCGGAGTTTTTCCCAGGGCGGATAATCCGCCCCTAGTGGGGGGTGGATAATCCGCCCCAAACTTTTTCAACGGCCAGATCTAGGCAGGGGGTATTTAAGCTTGCCTTCCCCCTCCTGCCAGATCTCTTGGTTCATTCGAAAAAGTCAAGATCTGATCTGCAACCTTCATCCAAGAGAGCTCCACCTAGATCCACCCAAAGGCCCCGTCCATTGGGGAAACGAAGGAGGAGGACTCGATCTTCAACAACTACAATCAAGCTCTTCATCTCCTCTCCATTCGTTTGGAGAATCTCCGATCTAGTATTTCTTGCAAATATCTAGATCCTTTCTTTTGATTATATTGATAATCCTTGTTCTTATAACAGCTTGTTGTCATTACGGGAGCCCCCAATTCAGTTGTGGGTGTGTGCCTCGGTAGAGTTGTAAAGGCACCATTCCCGACTCGAAGGGTACCAATAGTGGAGAAGGTGGATCAGGCCTTTCGTGGCGAGATCCATCGGAGAATAGGGTGTGGACTATTGTGGCGTGGTGGTCTTAGAACCGCCCACCCCTCTAACGCAGATGTACTTCCCTTAACAAGGAAGGAACTGCAGTAAAACAAATCCCTGTGTCTCCGCGTGCTCCACTACGGTTTCCTCCCTCCTCTCTTTACGTGCTTAGTAGCTAGGGTTGCATATAGGGAAATTCTCATAGTTGCATATCTAGAGAATTTACTTTATGCCAAGCCTAAAATTGAAAAAGAACTAAAAATTGAGTAGCACCTATTAACCCCCCCCTCTAGGTGCCCATACAATCCATTTCAATTGGTATCAGAGCTCCGGCTCTTAATTCGGGCTTAACCGCCTAAGAGAAGTATGGGTTCCAAGGGAGATGGGAGTGATGCTCCGGAGGTAGTCACCATGAATGATCTCAAGACGTTGGAAACAACCTTGGTTAGTTCAATGGAGGCTAAGATGGAATAGATGCATCAATTGATAATGCGTCTCTCCACATCCGCAGCATCACCTCCATCTACCCCTGAGGCTACCACTCCGCAATCCAAGGAAACGGGTAAAACCGGTTCCAAAGATAACAAAGTGGTTGGTGATGGCACTAGCAAGAGCTCCTCCTCGAAAAAGGATAGTGGTAAGGAAGGATACAATGAGGTTCCTCATGTGTATTCTCCTGATCCACCTATCCCTCACCCACATATACATAATAAGGGTGATCCACCCAAACTTTCATCATCTACTTTTAATCAATGGAAATTTTTGATGAAGTCTCATATGTGCAGC
The DNA here is from genome assembly GCA_030063025.1 of Avena longiglumis. NCBI lineage: Eukaryota > Viridiplantae > Streptophyta > Magnoliopsida > Poales > Poaceae > Avena > Avena longiglumis. The sequence goes on from CP125976.1 coordinate 24,933,784, forward strand.
TCCTCCATTGAGTTGTGGAAAATCATAATGGTCTTCTTGTTGGAGACCCCCACAACCTAACAAGAAGAGAGGTTGTTGATAGTCAACTCAACGCTACATCTCTACACATGATCCAGCTTGGTGTGGGTGACAAAGACATGCCACAGATTCAGCATCTTAGTACAGATAAGGAAGCTTGGGATGCACTCACGGAGCTCTTCATTGGAAATTAAAGAATGAGAAGGGATAGATATGATGCTTTGAGCAATGAAGCTGAAGGTTTTTATATGTTGGATGGAGAAAACCACGAGGACATGTATAGGAGGCTCAAGTCAATAGCCACCACTTTTAGGAATCATGGTGCCTCTCATGTTGATGATGCGTGGATCAAGCGCAAGTATGTCAGTGCTCTCATGCCATTTGAGCCCACAGATTTGAAGAGTCTTCAAGGAAGGCATAATTACCACCTTATGACATCCAATGAGGTCATGCAAGAAATGGCCGCTTTCAAAGTGGCTACCAAGAATGTCGAAGATGCGCGTGCACGAGCTATGGGGATGCAAAAGGGGGTCAACATGGCTTTGAAGACAAGTGTGGCTGATCATGATGAAGATGACTTAGAAGGCATGGACTGTCCCGAGGATGTCAAAATAATTCATGGACAATACATGGACTTTTATGCTAGAAACTTTTGGAAGGATCCATCCAAGGCCAAATCTGAACTAGAACGCAAGAGTGGAACTTATGAAGAAAGGAAAACGGTCCCAAGTTGAGAACTTGTTTCAACTGTGGACATCGGCTGCACTTTGTAGTTGAGTGTCCATATCAAAATAGGGAAGATAATGGAGGAAGACTCATTCTCAAGGAAAAGTCAAAGGCTCCACACAAGAAACAATTTGTAAAGAAGAATGCTACTTTCAAGAAGCAACCAAAGATTGTTCTAGTGGCTCAAGAAGAATATTCTTCAGGAAGTGAAGATGAAGACGAGGAAGATGACTCACGAGAGGTGGCTGCTATAGCCACCACATTTGCACCAACATCTCTCTTCGACTCTCCTAACGAAAACGTCATCAACAAGAACGCTACTTGTCTTATGGCAAGAGGTTCCGAGGTATCAACTTCTAACACTTCTTTTCCTAAGGCTATGATTGACATGGATGATCCTACTAGTCTTAAGGTTAAGAAAGAAATTATTGCTTTGGACTATTTCTTCACTAACTTGCAAGGTGAGCACAAATTACATTTTGAGGCTCTTATGGGCCAGCTGGCCCAAAATGAAGTGATCCTTGAAGAAAAGGGCAGAAATGAAAGGGAGGATGCAATGGAAATTGCATCCTTAAAAAATGCTCTAGAAGAAGAAGAAGAGACTCGGATTTCTCTTGAAGAGAGGCTTGAGTCCATTGAGGAGTCACATGAAGAAATAGTGGCTAAGCTTGTTAAGGAACGCGACAATGCAGTCGCCAAAACAAAGAAGTTAAAGAGGGAAAAGATTGACTTTGGGGCTGCTCATGATAGACTCTCCGAGGAATTGGAAAAACTTGACATCGCTCATAAGGCGTTGAAAAGTGAATTCTCCATTCTCAGTGAGTCACATGATCAGCTCCAAATTCGATTGACCAAGTATGATGTTTCTAGCACATCTAAGTCAACATATATTCACAAGGAAAATGCTAGTGTGGAAGAAGGGTTTGTCAACGACATCACCCCTAAAGATAAGGGTGTTCTTGATGAGGTACTTGGGAAGAAAAGGTCAAATCTTGGTGTGAAGATAACAATATCAAGGATTATTTAATGTGTGTTGAAGTGCTACAGATCTTTACATTGAAAAAGGAAAAGGAAATTTTCTTTTGGGGGGCGGATAATCCGCCCCACCCCATACCCAGAAGGGTGCAATCCCCAGAGAGGGGGCGGAGAATAGGCCGGATTTTCCGGCATGGGCGGATAGTCCGCCCCTTGAGGGGGCGGATAATCTGCCCCTCGTGGAATTTCACCAAGTCTAGACCTGCGTCGCTCTCTGTATGGGGGCGGATTTTCCCCCGGACTCTCCGGCTCGGGGGCGGAATTTTCCCCTAGGCCGGATAGTACGCCCCTTGGGGGGAGGATAATCCACCCCTCGAGGAATTTCTCCAAGACTGGACCTGCGTCGCTCTCTGTATGGGGGCGGATTTTCCCGGAGTTTGATCTGGGACGGAGTTTTTCCCAGTGGATAATCCTCCCCTAGTGGGGGGCGGATAATCCGCCCCCAAACTTCTTCAACGGCCAGATCTGGGCAGGGGGTATTTAAGCCTGTCTTCCCCCTCCTGCCAGATCTCTTGGTTCATTCGAAAAAGTCATGATCTGATATGCAACCTTCATCCAAGAGAGCTCCACCTAGATCCACCCAAAGGCCCCGTCCCTTGGGGAATCGAAGGAGGAGGACTCGATCTTCAACAACGGAAATCAAGCTCTTCATCTCCTCTCCATTCGTTTGGAGAATCTCCGATCTAGTATTTCTTGCAA